>JAEQBH010000610.1:0-600000 GCA_016808115.1 Tetrastigma voinierianum
ATCTCTTTCATCATAACTTTTTTCCTCATGATCTAAAGTATTTGTACTAATATTCTAACAACTTTCATATTCAACATCTAACTAATTGAAAGATATGGCGATTTTGACCTATATGAAGTGAGTTTAGTGTAAAAATCAAGTAAGAATATATGATTTTTTTCTTCGTATTATTTTAGCATGTACCCACATACAGTAACACATAACGGTTATGCCCATACAACTTTGTGATTTGTCTCTTAAACATAATAAAATATCAAAATGAATGAAGTAGAGGTGAAACACGTTCAATATGGGATTGGGTATTTGATGTTGTATAGATACGTCTCTTTTTGCAACTTTTAAGTTTTCTAACCTTTCCATATCATTTCCATTGACATTTTTTTAATCAGTTGTGATATGCTGTTAACATTACTCTAAAAAATTTGTGATATCTTGAGAACAGCAATGAGGTCATCAGGAGATGCCTTGATCTCTTGAAGTTGATTAATGATCTCTCAATATTGTTGACCTTTAATAGAATCTCGTCAAATTCATTTTTTTCATTTAATTTTTGCCTTCATACGCTAGTCTATTAAACTCAAATATTACCTTTTCCCAAGTGAATTATTTTGGCTATACAACATACATACATTCACACATGTACACAGACCTGATCATCATAGAATCAATGTTAACCAAAGTGGTAGATATTTCAATTTAAGTATTTTAATTTTCTTCACCAACAGCACCACGTCGTAGCTTCCCCACAACTTTTGTCATGATATAAATCTTCCAGATGTAATTAAATATGAAAAAAATTTGAATATTATGAACATGGAATCGGAGGATTTGATGTTGTAATACATTAGAGTATATATAGGGTTTCCTTTTATTGGCTTTATGCTATTACTATTTTGTCCCTATATTGATATATATATATATACCTCAATTCTTTCAATAATAAATAAGTTTCTTTCATAATATGGTATCAGAGTATCAAGTTTAACAACAAAAATAACCCTACTGCCCATCATGATCCGATGATCACATGCTTTTAGGCATTCTTCCTGTGTCGTTCCCAACCACCGCCGTTGTGCACGATACTCAATGATAGAAGAATCTTCTTCCACCATTGTCATCATGCCTCCTTGCCGTCTGACAATCTTGAATGTGATTGATATGTCTCAGAATTTAATTGTTCCCAATGTCAATGCTTAGGCACACCTTCAGCATAGCCACAAATTATTACGACGACTTTAGTCCGTCTCTTCTATTAAGTATATTTGCTTGGCCAGTTGTGACTCCAGAGACCAATTAGCTACTCCGTGATTATTGAATTTTGTATCTGTCACCCTAATTTATCTCTGCCTCCGCATATCTCGTGCTGCATGGACCACTCTGAAAAGGTATTTTCTCGCCCAGGACGGATCATGACCATCACAAATCTTCATAGTCTCAGTAGAATAGAGTGAACTAACCATAACTAATGAGTCATCAACATGTGTTGACTCTCTGGCCCTTATGAATGTCTCTATTGCCCTTATGAATGTCTCTATTGACTTTCGTGAGCTCTCCATACGTGTTTGTGTGCCGGACAGGTGCGCTGTGACAGGAATTCTTTGTCGTGACGCGTAAAACATTAAGGCTTTGTGTCGATGCGCTGGATGTTTTGTTGCGAGCTTTGTGCACACGCTTGTCGCGACACCGCCTAGCCCACGTCTGCCTGAACCATGTCAGGTACCGAACAACCGTCTATTGCGGCATTCAGAAATCTGTCATGAGTTGAGGAGCTTCTCCATGACGAGGCCTTCCTAGGCGCGCCCTCTCGTGCGGCGCAAGTCGTAGTGGGTATTGTGCAGAGCACCTACGTGCATCTTGCGACCCTTCATGGCGACACCGTGCGATTATTATGACTGACGTAATTAGCCACCAATTCGATCCCACACTTATTTTTATTTTTGTTTTTTCAAAATACTATAGAATCAACATAAAATTGCCTTGTACCACAAAGGCCCTTTGGAACACAAACTTGCAAAAATATGTTATTATATACAAAAATGAGTTTAATCTTTACATAGTACAAAACTGGGTTTTCTACCTAGATTTTCATAAAAATACATAATAAAGCCAAATCTGGTCTTATCTTCTCTCCTAAGGTCTCGGATGAGCTTCATCCCCTGGCGTACCTCCAGTACTTGAAATTATTTCCCACGACGGGGTGAGCAATGCCCGGTAGTTGAATTTTCCTACATGGGTTACTCCCTACCTAAGTGCTCATGCAATGGCAACCACACAAACATTCAAGTAAATCTTACATCTACTTGAATGTCTACATACTACGAATCTATACTCTCAGTCTCGCAAACTCACACCACCACATGCATTTTATGTGAAAATTTGTTTTTCAAAGCAAAGTGTTTGTTTCATGTGGTTGTTTCCTCAGATATATATTAGTGGACATACTCTGGAATCTGTTTGTACGAGGTCAATCATCGAAATCATGTCATGCACTTACACCTCTTGTTCTATGGTGTCCTTATGCATATAAAGTGCAATATATATGGCACCTACATAATTCATGTTAATATATCAAGCACACATATACTAACATAATTACACAAACCAACATGTTCATCTTTATAATAACACACAAACAACACACATGGGCCAAATATGGTCGAATGATTCATCTTAGAGTTGCCCACGAAAACAATCGATCCTGAAACCCCCAACGCCAATCCCAGATCTTTGGGACTGAAATACTTTGACCCCAAATACACCAACCATTTAGTATGGTTCTTGAACAAGGATCAAACCAAGTAGGAGAAAAACCCTGGATTTTGTCAAACTCTATGGTCAGGTCTTGATGTAGAGCGCCTTCATGTCTTGAGGAAGAACCGTCTCTTGTATTGGAAACCCGGTCACGATCGCCCAGAAATTTGAAGGTGACTTCCTAAAATCTCCTTCTTTCTCTTTTCCTCTTTTCCATCTCCCGTCCATTTCTGGTTTGTCCAAGATGATTGAGTGGATCATGCTGTACCATTACTATCACATTGGATTTCCTTATCTCATGTGCATCCACCTTGGTTCCACCAAATAAAACATGGTGCCACATGTCTCACATAGATAACGAGCTTTTGTTGTTTCATTCTATGCGCCAGCATGAAACGCTGTGAGACCTCAGCTCGTGCCAGTGTCAAAGTGCCTATTAATTGCCTTGAAAAGGTGGTAGGCTATCTGGAATTGTGAGAGTCAGATGTGGTAGCTAGATTTAAATGGGAGTGTTTAATGGTGAAGTCTGTTTCTTCATTTAAGATCTAGAAAATTCCTCTTTGACCCGAAGTGTTTACCACCGAAAATTGAATTTTTATCGGGTTTTTTACATTACGCCTAATTTTATGGCCTTGCTAATCAGGCTTGAAGTCTGAGTGCGTTCGAGGGTCATTAATCTGTATGGATCTAACACTACCTTCTATTTTATGTTCTTTCCATTAAGCTATCACGTTAGAAATAGGAAACTTCATTGTCGAGAATTCTGAAATGTAATGAGTCTCAGAGATTTTAGTCGGTTTGACAACTTAGACGTCTGGATCTTTATGATTTGATCGTTCTCCCCGCCTGTAAATAGATCTACCAAGCTACTGATTTGCTTTGCTCTCAAGTTCCTTGGCCTCCCCAGCTATAAAACTCATGTGCATCCATGGTGTTCTACTTCTAGTCGAACATCGTGTGATGTCCTGGCGAGAAGGAGTACCTTAGTCGAACTAATTCTTGATTTACCGGACTTCACCTCTATTCAACAGATCTTCATCAAGATCTTTAATAGATCTCGAGTAGCTATCTTCTTGTGAAAACCTTGAGAGGAAGTCCCAATCTTCAGACAACATTTGATACGCATTACTATCTTAGACAAAAAGCTTATCCCTTAAGAAAGAGACAATAAGATGTACTTAAGGGAAAATAGGCATGACATGTTTTAGATGAAGATTTCATTTCATTGATTATCTACCGCTTTTACATGTTAGTATATCTTTGAAGAGGATAAAAAAAACATCCTTTACCCTTCCATTGCATTCTTTCTCCGCTTTTGTTGAAGACTTGGGGATGTCGGTGGACCGAGAGAGGCGAATCGGGAGGCATGATGTTGCCCTTTCTCTGTAGTAGTCAATTCTGGTCGGGATGTCGATGGTCGCCTTCTTGGCAATGTTGAAGGCGTGAAGATCAGCTAGGCATGTGCCAAGCGAGAACTGGCGCCCTCGTGGATCAAAGAGCTTGGTTGCGAAGGCAGTCATGGCTCAAAGTCTAGACTTTTGAGTGGGGGTTCGACAATGGTATGGGATACGTGTGCTCTCCCTCCAATGTGTTCTCATTAAAGTGGAGAATATGGACTCTTGAGCATTGGTTTTCTTGGGTTATTCGGTGAAGCGTTGGCTCTCTCACTTTTTCTGTGTTCTTCAGGTTGGCAAGCTCCTGACTATTATTGCTCTCGTGGCCAGCACTTGCATGTTTCGTGGGACTAAATGGTCTGTCCATTTCAAACTTTGTCGTGTGTGTAGGAGGATTATTAGAAAACTTGGTGCAGTTGTTGGATCTCACTACGGATGGTCTATGGAACCTTTTCCTTCATCTTCCACTACTTTTCACCAGGATATCTTTGAAATGATGTCCTTCATATAACTTATGTTTGATGCACATCTCTCTGCTATTGGAGGCCCAAAATCAGTGGTAGTCACTGGTCGGTTTTGAGCCATAAGTATCAAGTATGGCGATGGCTGCCACCAGGTCTTTCCTATATGCGAACACCTGTGACACTACAAAATTAAAATTTTCTCTTCATGCCTACTTGGGGCTGGTGGCGAAGCTCTTCATCTGTTGTCACGATTGGGCAGAGCAGCGTTCTTGGATGAAGCGGTCTTATGCGGGATAGAGTAAGGTGAGATGAGAGGAGAGGTAGAAAACATATATGTGACCCAGTACCTTTCCCTAAATTATGACCGAGACCAATGGGTCTATATCAGGCAATGCTTCTTTTTCTTTTGGAAAGTTAGTACATTCCCTGTACTGGTTGATTATGCTAATAGAAAAATCAAAAGAGTGTCCTGCGCCATTGTCTTTGGAGTTTGGACTCGGGGGTTCCCCATGTCCTTGGAGAGATTTACATAGAACTCTAAGATGATTTGGGACATGAAGAAGATTGGATTCAATATAGGCCGAAACAAGTTCTAATACTCTCTCAAAGTTCCACCACATCCTGATTAGCCACAGATCTGGCTCACTTGCTTTGTAAAGTCTGGTATTGAATTACATCAAAGGATCATAACAATCTGAGTACAACAGCATGGGGATGAGGACTTCAAAAAGATGGATGGAGAGCACTTGCTGGATCGTTGAACTTTCTACTTCTTGGTAAATTGAGCTTGGCCCAGATTTGTTGCTGCAGGCCAACGAGGGAAGAATTTCGTGGAGGGGAGGAGGAGATGGCGCGAGACTCAAGGGCGACTTAATCCCTGTTTTTGGTTCACTATAGTTCGCTCTCATCAATCGGTGGTCGGTGCTTTTGCTTAGGATTTGGGACTATTTTCACGAGAATCGTTAAGACCAAACCTATCTGCTGACCAACACCAGTTTGTTCTTAACTAACAGCACTAGGTAGTGGCTTAGTGATTCGAACACCCGATTCACCAAGGTTTGGATCTTGGCTGCCTTGTTTCTCAATAGAAGAGTTCTCCCTTAGGCCAAAAGGGTCGACCTTTGTTTCAATGTCGTTACCCACCGTTTCTACCCTTGTTCAGACTGAATTATATTCAAGGCTCGAACTTTCAGTATTTTGACTTTACAAGATGGCTCTTTGTGACACTTATCTTCACGGGGTCTCATCTTCATAGGTGCCATAATGCACAAGTGTGGCTAGTGGTGCAGACAAAAGGTTCACATCAGTGGATCCATGTTGATACTCCTTGATCAAAGGTCTTGCCTTTAGAAGCTACAGAACTTCATTTGGCTTTCTTCTTGTAACCTTGGATCTTTGTCATCACCATTAAATCAGAGAAAAGAATAGAAGCTGAGAAAGTTCGAGCTTTGAGAGGATTTCTTGAGTAAGGCAGTGCTTTTGTCTTTTCTTTTGTTCTCCCCCTTTATATAAAGGTCCCACTAGCCTCTTGAAAACCACAGGGTCTTTTGTATACAATGGTTCCTGTTAATAGGGGCGTGGGGACTCTCTAGAGCTACCATATCTCGATCTGACCCGCTCGGTTCTTAGTAACTCCCAGCGTGCCGTCGCGTTCGAATAGTGCGGGGACGTGTCAATCTTCCCATAGCTTCCTCTCTTTTTTTATTTAAAAGAAAAATGTTGGATGTTCAAGCTTAGAGATGATTTGAGATATTCACACCTAGTAATCCACTCATTTGGACCAGTTTTGATTCTACTGTGGTTGGTTTGGGGACTCATGGGACATCACTACTTTCCTTTAAGTGTATTTTTTTATCCTTGCTTGATGTGCACCTTTTGGTTGATGCACCTTGTCTCATTTAACTAGGGAATAGTACCCTTGCTCACCCTTTTCTAGTCAAACTTGGCAATCCATAATTTTCTTGTTTCTTATTTTTATTGTACTATTCCTTGATTTTTTTTTAGTCAAACTTGGAAACCACTTTTTAATGTTTTTATTTTTATAATACCATTCCATGCTTTTTCTAGGTGTTGGAGTATTGTGATAATTGAGATGCGACTCATCCTTGTTTTTGAAAAATTGACTCATCCTTCTCCCTTTTTATGTGACCCCTTCATTGCTTCCATTAATTAAAATCATTTCTCTTTCCCTTCAAAGCTTGAATGCCCATTATTATAAATAAGGGTAATGGGGAGGAAGATGGCATACCACTCCCGATCCGATCAACATGATGAAGCTTTCCTTGTATGCTTTCTTTCATGTCTGACCTTCTCTTTCCTCTTGGCAGGTGCTTTGGATGTTGATTAAAGTAATATTATATTGTCAGGATAGATATTTTAAATACTCCGATTTTTTATCAATATGTTCAGCTTTTTACTTGAGCTTTTTTCGGTCACAAGATATATACTCGACGTTTACTTGCGTAGCACAATCATATCCCTCTTGTTGACAAACGCTTGTTAAAACCCTTCTTTCCAACTTGGTTGTAGCATTTTTTTTAACGAGATAGAAATAGATGATTACAAAAGTAAATGTAATCTTGGGATTGAAAAAAAAAAGTTTAAGAATAAAGTGGGACAGAGATGGAAGTATTTATTGCTACTATATCCCTACTTTCTACATCCATTTTATATTCATGTATATATATATATATATATATATATATATATAAATAATAAATTCTTCATATATCTAATATAAAGGTCTTGTTTTTGTTAATGATACCTTTGAAATGGTGGGTGGCCACTGATGTGGGCAATACCAACTGTCGCTGTGGGCGTGAAAAATGCCCATGGCTTCTTTACAAATCAAAACCAAACAACAATAGAATATGAAAGAAACTGTAAACATAAGCCTCTGAGGCGAGAAAGATAAAGCTAGATATGCTCTCTTATCCAGAAGCAGTAGTATGTATGTGTATTACCAGTTTGCTTGATTAATAATACAGCTGACTTTAGTTAGAAGTTTCCATGCATCTCTTCCATTCAAATTATTTATTCTCAATTCAGAAACTACACTATCATCAACCAAAAGCCTCTTTTTCTCTGAAAATGTTATGACACCTAAAAGTTGTTTACAATAATCAAATGTATGTGTTGAGAATTAGACTGTTCAATAATGATACAAACCAAAGGCATTATCAGGGTACAAAAAAATGTAAAAAATAGAAACAATGATACTAGGAAACTATATACATGACTCCACTTATTTGGTATATGTGTCTATACATGCATGATAGATACAAAAAGAATAAAAAATAAAAGCATATTTTGCTTCACCTTTTCCCCCTTTCTCTTTTTGTGCTGAGAATCAATGTGGAACTGAGCAAGAATGAAGGGTACACTACTATTTATTTACGGAAAAGGAAAATAAATATGTGAAACACATTTTCTCCACTGCCTATAACCCTTAGGTGGATAGGTAAGGCAAATGTTTGATTAGACTATGTTATTGATCTTCTTTGCAGTACAGGGCCTTCTACTCATATCCTTTACATTCTGCAGTCTCAAAGGGCTTATAAATTAATATTATTATTCATGAAAATAGTTATAAATTAACATGAAAGTGTGTTTAATGCAAAACCAAACTTAAAAAAGAAAAAAAGTTTTTGTCTTCCTTATTTTTTTTTAGGCATTTGTCAAAGTAATTATCATCATCATCTTGTGTATTCATTTCTTTCTTTTTCCCCTACAAATTTCAATTTTTCCTTCCTTACCTACTAAATTTACTAAATACAATCATGTCACAACTTTTTTGATATAAATCTTCCAAACTTAATAAAAGTCAACATATATGAGTGGAGTAAAGTGGCACGATCAATATGGGATTGGATATTTGCTGAGTGTTCATCTATCGGTCTCTCTCATTGCTTTCTAGTCTTCATTTTTCTATATGAGTATTATTTATTCCAAACACACTAGTGTGTTTGTGGACCATTGTAATAGTTGGAATTTCTTTGGACAAATTCAGGGATGCAAACATAAAGAATATGTAATAAAATTATTGTTCAATGGAAGGAATGTTTCATTTAAAAGTATATGGTCATCTCCAGCAGCTGCTGCAATATCATATGAATATGATCCTGAGACAAATACCATAATGGATTGAGGGGAGTAGAAAAGCTATGTAAACGACCAAAAGGAGACAGTAGTCAACCCTTAAGTCCTTTTTATTATATATTTATAATACCATTTCTTTGCTTTAATTTCTTACTAATCAAATTTGGCTTGCCGGTGTCATTCCCCTTATTTCTGTGTGAAGCGTCAGATAACGAATTTATTAATATAATATAAACAGGAAAACTATGTTATAAAATTGGTAATAGTATTTTATTGGAAAAGGTAGGCCCCAAAAAGCTAGCTCAGTCTGAAACTGTATATAAAAAATAATTGATAAAGAATTAAAAAAACAACATTAGTTAATATTGGGCATTACCACTTATGTGTGAGTCTGACATCATATTTGAGGTTATATATGAACTCTTTATCCAAATATTTTAACTTTTTATCAGTATTTTTATAGAGACTAGCCAATATTTAAACTTTTGGAGCCTAATTTTCCAAATAAAATGTCATGAACCTAGCTTTCCTAATAGCAACGATTAGAGATGATTGAAAGAGCATGCGAGTTCTTTAATTGCTTTGGCAAAAGCGGGCAACGTAAAGAATGCCCTTATTGCAGTAACAAAAGTTGGTACCAGTCAAAGATAGAGCATGAAAGGTCCATATGTTTTATCATTTGGCACAATTTTAAGATATGAGTCAACCAAATGTTTGAGCAAGCGTCATGAGCCAACCTCAGCAGGTGGCGACAGCGTGTAGAGAGAGGAGCTTGGGTCTCCAAAATAACGCATGTTCGGTTATAGTTTTAAATTTTGGTTTTATGTATCTAGAAAAATAAGGAGAATAAGGAAATATGAAAAATCATTCATTTGGTTATAGATTTTTTTGTTGGTTGAGACAGTCCCGATAGTGCCTTCAAGGTTCTACAAAAAGATCTTCATGAAGTGAGCTTGATGAAAATATTTTGAAATAGAGGTGAAGTCCTTGGCAGGACCAGGAATTAGTTTGGACTAAAGCAATCATGTACTATAGGGATGTGTCAAATATGGGAAGTTCGGACTAAGCGAGCGCCGTGGGAATGTTAGGCATTTGTTTGCATTATATAAAAAAATTTGGTAAAAATAACTTCAAACTTATATGAAGTGCATGGGTCTAAATATCTGTTGATTTTCAAATTAAAAACCAGAATGTTAAACCACAGGAAGAGATGTGAAGCAAGTGGAGTTAAGTATCCAGATTACTTGATAGTTTGAATAATGATCAGGATTGATGATTAACTAAAAAATAAAACTAAACTAAATAAAAATTCATTGTTGAAGATTAACAAATTATTAGGTTGGACTGTAGAAAAACCTAGAAAAATGACACTAAATTATTGTGTATTAGTGATGTGACTTATATTCATTAAGTGTTAATTAGTGAAACCACTTTATCATGGCAATAAGTATGAGGTTCACTCTTCTAAGTCTCTCAATTTCTCACATCTCTTCCTATTCTCACTCTTACTTGGTCCATCTAGAATTAACCGATTAATGATATTGTTATAAGGTAAACCGGTCCTTAAAATTCTATTGGGTCACCTCGATCCGCCTGATGAATTTTCTGGAACCTCTTGGATCGATCACCTCACGGTCCATACGATCATCAGATAAGGTCAAGCGATGTCCATCTGACAAATCCATCTAGTAGTAGACATTCCTGTTCTAGACTTCTTTGATTAAGTTAATTTGATTTTTATCAATTGTGAATATTAGGGAATGAAAATTAAGTCTAAGGTATACTTCCATCTATCACTTTGAAAAACTCTTGAGCTCTAGGTCTCAACCTCACCACCTAGAATATAACAATAATAGTGTGGGTTCAAATATGCATCATAAAACCTCGACACAAGATTATGATAAATCATTCAAAGCCACCATACAAACCAAACACCAATATCAACAACCAGCCCTAGAGGAGGATTTAACCACTCATAGTAGCCTCAAAACCTAAAAGTTATAGTTAAACTAAACATAATGATGAAAGATTAAGAGAAAGATGAGAGTTTAGGAATATGAAATAAGTATGAAATAAAAGTCTCTAAAACTCTACTCCATGGCTACAAAGAAGTGCTCTCAATGCGGGATCTTATAAGTCGACTCAAAATGAGTTAAAATTCAGATGATAAACCCTAAAATCTAGCTTAAAGAGAAAAACCTAAAATGGAGAATGTTCGCCTCCGAGTTCTCCTCTGATTATTACAAGTGTGTTATTGACCTTATACTCTTGAAATGTATGTGGTAGCTTCAAAATAAATATTCATGTCCCAACTGACCTTCTTGTAGTGTGAAGGATCCTTCCTGTGGAAAGGTGTTATCTTTATGCACATTGTTCTGTGCCATGTAGTGAGACAAACATAGATGAGACCCTCTTGAGTCAGCGGATAGCTTATTAGACAATAAAATGGACATGGGATGTCTCTGTGCTCATGGTGGATCTTTGGCTTCATGTGGTGAACTCATCTTCTGAAGGTTGACATAATCATAGCAAGGATGGCTTTATACAGCAAGATTGGCCTTAGCATGATAGGTTTGCCTTCAGCGTGTGAACCGAAGTAACATATTTTGTAGTTTAGCTTCGCGGCGGCAGCTCTTTCTTCTCTGTAGTGACCCTTTCGCCATTGTTGGTTTAATGAATCTAAGCCGGCGGAAGCGACCATGGTAAATTTTAAAAAATTTACATAAAATAATTGTATGTGAATCTGTATAGATTTAATAACATTGAAGTATTCATTGCCACCTTTGATCCCGATTATGAACAAGCGATCAAAACAATTTTTCTTCCTTTTAGATCTTCCTCCACCAAACATAGTGTCAGAACATGAGCGGGTGGGCGCCTTGCGAATAATGTAAAAAGTAAAAATACGTTCTTTTTCTTTCTCGACACATGAGAGGCGTAATAGAATTTTCTTAGTTTTTCTCTTAGGGTTTTGTCTCACAAAACACCCATTTTTATAGAACCATCAAATATCTTTCCTAATACAATACTATATCTAATTAATTATCTAATAATGTTATATTTATATATATTGAAAACGTCAAATATTTGATTAGATAATGTATATATATAAATATTAATTATCATTAATCGATTATATATATATATATATATATATATATATATATATATATATATATATATATATATATATAAAGCAGGTAAAACATTTGAATTGAATAATACATATATATATATATATATATATATATATTATTTAACAATTAAATAATTATATTAAATAATGTATTATTTGTAATTATTTAGTATCAATTAAGCTCAACTATTTAATTTTATAATTAATTCATAGTAATTAGTTTTACAACATTTGTAATAGCTTCAATATATATAGTCAGAAAAACATTTTCTGTTTTATATATAAACATATTATTTAGGAGTAATTCTAAACTTATACTATATTCTTTATGTTCAATATGTATTTATAGAGATGGCAAGGAACCTATGGACCTATAATAATTTTAAACTCAATAAATTTTGATAATTAATTAAACTCTTTAATTAATATATCTAATTTATTAATTCGATGTTACTCATAAACTTGAAATTGCACTCTTGAAAATTAAGAAACGATTTGCAGCTTTGAATAGTCCATTGATATAACCATTACATATAAACAATCCTCCATAAATAGTTCATAATTAGAGCTAGGTGCCTATCACGTTAACCTCTCTAATTACATCTTTATGAGTTCAACAATTCTCTAATGAACAATAAATTAGTAATCATATTATGAATTGAAGCTCTAATGATTCAGACTGAATTGTCTCAATATTATACAAACTATAAAGGAATGGATTCATATCGTATTTAACATTCGACCATTTACTCTATTATGTTTCCAATATACAAGGTTATAGTTTACAATATAATATAAACATGAGGTAAATCAAAAACACAATAACAGCAGATTATTCAAAAACTGGGATTAAGATTGTCTATATATGAAGTCATCTTTTGTGGTAAATATATTTCTCTACTTATAACAGATATTATTAGAGAATTAATATATTAATAAGTCTGCATCTGCCTAATCTTATTATATAAAGTACCTCCATTAAAATGTCACCACATTAATAGTTAGGATCAAGTAATGCTCATTCTTTAATGGTAATGGACCGTACTAATAATTTTATAATTAAATATCCCTAAACTTTATTATTAATTGAATTTATTTGATTATTATTCTTAAACTTAATCTCTCGTATACCCACACTTGTATACTAAGTTAAAGTCACATTAATAATCAGAGTACTATGATATTTTCTAATATTCTGATTAATACATGCAAGCATAACATGAAATGAATATTATTTTTATTTATTATTCGACAACAAATTATAATTAATTTGCTTTTAGGAATGTATCTAACACAATCTCAAAACATACAACAAATGAAGACATGTCATAATCAAGCCTTACAGATGACCACCCAAAACTTTTGGCGAACAGGTCTTGTCAAATGGTCGACAGGTTGTTCTCGATGCTATCTTCAAAGCCCGACACATCACCTGTACGTCTCTCTAATCACCATAGTTCATTCTGCCTTTCCTCTCTTATATTCTTGGTTCCTTGAATTTGCCACGGCTCCACGTTGTCCTGCTTGATGTTAGTAAGTTATCCGTATTTAGAGTCTTTAAATCTTAAGACTTTCGGAGCCATACTCCTTCTTTGCGGCTACTGTGACAAATGCTTCATATTGAAAGTCGATGCATTGGCTGTACTTTATATATGGCTCACCACAGTAAACAGTCATAAGTGATTTCGTGTATCATATGATTGAAAATGAGAGATGGTCTCTGATGGGGATCAAATCTGACTTGAGTAAGCGAGCATATAGTTTCTTGTTCTCTAAGATGCGAGAATATGCTTAAGCGGCAATGATCAAATCCGAGTTTGGCGAAAGCGACTAACTATATATATTGCACCAGCAAAATGTGAACCACCATACTGCCCATATGGCATACATTAGGCTTCCATTCTTGATGCATAAAGGTGCGAACTCATGCTCTCTTTCTTGAGGTGTTTTGGACTTTGCTCTCTAGAAAATTTAATTCAGCGAAGGTAAATTACCTTTCTTTGATTCTTGCATCATGCATTATCAATACTTTATCAATATATCGATCTTTGTGACAAACTGTAATTTGTTCTTGCGATCTCGAAAGATCTGAATGCCAGCACAACTTACTCTCAAATCTCATTTTAGAATTGATTAACTGTCAAACACATGTTAGACAATAATTCTACATTATTAATAGTGAGAATAATATTAACATAAAATTAAGAGAAGACCTCTCCTTGATGTGTTGTTATATACACAAGGCTCATCAACTTATTTGTTCAAAACCATAAGTTACATTGCCTCATCAAATCTTATGTTCCACATGACCTAGAGAGCTTGCTTAGGAGTCCATATATGGGATGCGCTTACAAACTTTGCTCTTGCCCTTTGATAATGAAACCTTAAGTTTGTATATGATACTTTTTTAAGATGGCCGTTCAGCTATTTGACGTCATTGATATATCATATGATAGAAGGCATGCCCTTGATGGACAAGAGTATGTCACGTGAATGGATTTGAGCATCGTTGGCAAAAAAAAGTCTCTTCATAGTCGGCTCCTTCTTGTTGGGTATAGCCCTTTGCCACTAACCTTGCTTTGAAAGATCTCTAACATCACTCCTCTTTTCCCTTTGTAGATCATTTGCAACCTGCCAGTTACAACTCATAGTGATACACTAATTCCAGGACTGAATTAAAATTGCATGGACTCCATTTCAGGGTTCATTTACCTCTAGCCATCTTTCTATAATGAGATCCTCCATTATGTTTATATATGTTAATGGATGTTCTCGTAATAACTGTAATGCTTATACCATCTTCTCTGTGGCGGCGAAGGTGGTGCAATAACCCTCTCCACTAAATAAGATAACCAATGATCTGAATTTGTAGTGTTGGTCTATTCATTTTTGTCGTTGGATAACTTTTGATGGTTGTGAGGTACGATCAGCAGAAGAATAACTTCTATAAACAATCTTGTGAGGTTTATAATTAGTCATGTAATCATATTAAGAAAACTAGCATTTATTAATTATTTCTTTTGAAGAATATAAGAAGACAACCTATAAGTCTCTTTGGATAATATCCCTCTGAAATAGCGTATAATTAGATCGAGACTCAAGCTTCTACGTTTTCCTTTCAATACGCCAGACACATATCTGAAGAACCAGAAAATGACTGGTTTCGGTCCATTCTAGTGGTGTGCCCAGGGACAGATTTGGAAAGGTACTACATTAAAATATACCTTTGCGGTTGCAGTACATATCCAAAGAGTAGTAGATGTTGAACAACTAAACGTGATCTCAGTATGTCTAGTAGTTAAGATTTCTCCGTTCATATAACCTGACATTTGTTGTGGCGATGCTTGAGTCTTTGTGAGTTGAGACAGATACCATGCTCAATTAGAAAATCTTTGAACTCGTTTATCAATGTTTGCCTCCTCGATCTGATCGAAGAAGAGTTTTCTGATCTTACGGTGTTTTTAGCTTGACAAAAAATTCTTTGAACTTTCCAAAAGTCTGGTTCTTATGCACATTAAGTATACATAACCATACCTTGAATAATAGATCTATTAATGTGACAAAATATTCATAACCGCCTCTCGCTTGTACGTTCATAGGACCTTTTACATCTGAATATTAGCTGAGTAGTTCTTTGGTATATGACCACTTTGTTTTAAAGTCTTTTAGTCATTTACCTTCCCAAGCAGGATTCACGGTGGTGGAAGTGTTTGGTTCTTAAAGACCATCTTTATAAATATTTCAATCTATTAGGTTAATATGACCTAGTCTAGATCTGTAGAGTATGTATCGTTATCATGTGAAATCTTTTCTTTATTTTTCGGTTGTTCTACTTTGAACAATTCGATTAGCAGTGAGTTGAGTTTAGATCTTATCATATAAAGACAGAATCTGAAACTTCCATTACATGTTTCCAAACCATTTTGAGAAATA
The DNA here is from genome assembly GCA_016808115.1 of Tetrastigma voinierianum. NCBI lineage: Eukaryota > Viridiplantae > Streptophyta > Magnoliopsida > Vitales > Vitaceae > Tetrastigma > Tetrastigma voinierianum. Next base: position 15,777 of record JAEQBH010000610.1, read on the forward strand.
AACCAAAGTACCAGTTAAATTTAACGGTAAGATTGTTTAAACAAAGCAGAATCTTGAAATCAAATTCCTCTGAGGAATAAAATAAACATTTGTTAAAATAACAAATTTATTATTCCTAAAAATGAAATCTAACTTCGGCTGCTTTATGAGGCAATGAGTCATTCCATACTCCATAGTGGTAAAAGTCTCAAAATAAAGCTCTCTGAAAGACTAAATCTGCAATGAAGAACAAACATGGTTAGTGGCTCTGAATCAACTATCCGAAGGTTAAATCATCTTCCTGAAGACCGCAACTACAAAAACGGTAAAATGTCTTTGCTATGCTCTCCTTAAATCTTAGAATACTTTTTTAGATTCTCTTCAGTGCCATCTATGCCGCAATAAACATCGTTCTTTTTTGTTTCATACGGGTTTGGTGTGCCTTGGTTGTTCTTGCTCCTTTGATCTTGTTTGTACACCACTGCCTTTCTTTCCTGATTTTCTTTTTCCTCTTATTATTTTTCTTAAAGGATTGAGCCATATTTGCCTCAGCAACATTTGCTTGAGAAGCATCCTCTTCGAAATGGACTCTGAAAGTTTGAAGCTCATTCAACAATTCTCAGTCAAGTGTCTTTTAGCAGCCTATTGCAAAATAGTTGCTTTTAAGCGGAGAATAAAGGCTGGTGTTTCTGAATCATCCCCACTTGGGTGGCTTGCCAATTCACGCTCGATTCGCTTCAGCCTGCGTTTATGTGATAACCATTTTTAATCACATGTTCACGAACTGGAACACCTCTCTTCATTCTTTCCATTCATAACGGCTTTATGAGAGACTCATGCGTTGTTGTTGGAGAGAATTAAGCCCAAGCATCTGTGCGGAGAGACTCCATCATCTGTCGTGCATCCCGTTCTTTCTTGTTTAGCTCTTAGCGCGTCGAGACATGCGGCTATCGGGCCTTATTGTTGGCACAATCCAGCGATCATATCAGCGAGTTGCATTGGCGGCGGAGTTGGAGGACGTTCCTGCAATGAGGACAAACTTGTAGTTATCACGAGTAATGCAATATTCATGTTACTTTTCCACTTGACAAGAATTTTAGCGGTTAATTTCTCGATTGCAAGTAATGAGAGAATAGGATTGAAACATTTTCTTGAAATAAATAAATAATTAAAATATTATTTTCATGTACCAATATCAAATAATAAAAATTTAGTAATGTCAACATGATGCATGATGCATGATTACAAACTCCGTTATTCAATATCCCAAGTGAATTATTTATAAAATTGGTAAAGTCTACCAACACTTACATTGATAGGAACTTTCTCAATTAATAAAAGTAATTAAAAAAATATCTCATATTTTAACTCTTGTTATTTTTAGTCAGATACTGATACTCAATTAAATTATATCTTTGTGAGTGTAACCCACCATTTCGAGATTTTTTAAGATTTATTTCAATTAATAATGCCTCTTGTAGGAGTAGGTCAAAAATTGAAATCCATCTTGGTTTTCCTATCTTTTAGGAGTCAACCTTGTTATAATTTAAAAAAGAACATCTTCCGTAGGGAGGACAAAATCAAAAATCATGAGGCGTCAATTAACCAAATGATTGTTATACCCGTGGTGTGGAAGGCTCTTACACAAGGTCATATTGTCATATAACCTTACTCCACGGCTCCATTATTATTAAAAAGGCTTACATTTTTTGGTTTTACTTATCTATTTGGTGATAAATGAGTTTTAAATTGTAAAGATATGAAATTAATTCTTGAACTAATAAAAAATACCAATATTTATTTTAGATTATCAGTATTTATGTATTTAATCTAAAATCATGGATAAATAATTTTTAACTCTTAAAATTAAATCCTGTTATAAGCCTTTATTAATTTAATCTCATTAAATTATTTTACGTGCTTATTTAGATATATTATTCTAATAAATAAATAACACTAATGCATGTATACATGTTATTTAAATATGAGTAGGCACATCCTAATTTATATGGCATGTTATATGCATGTCATCACATAATAATAACATCCATAAATAATTTAAAAACAGAAATTAAATTTAGCCGGGTTCCCTTGGATTTTTAAATTACAACCACCATAATCTTAAATTGAACTAATACAAATTTAAAATAAAACACGTCTTGCAAAGCCACAGTATATGTCGGCCGTGGATCTATTTGCACACGACAATTGAGGCTAAAATCTGTATTGGCTTGGTCAATACTTTGTACGTCTGCATGCGTCTGGCGAACTCTTCGTCGACTGATCTGATTCTCCGACCCAATTACAAGATTTATATAGTATATAAAAAAACTAAAAAAATATTTAATTTACTTTTATTTTCTGAGATCAAATCTAATAAAATAAATTCCAAGGGAACCATATTCATACAATTATCATTAAAATTTAATTAAACATTCATCCCATGAACAATCATACATAAAACAAAAAAAAATATATCGATGCATATATGTGCCTACTCATATATATCATCTTAAATGATATGTTTTCATGAAACATATTTATTAAATCCTATAACTGACTCGATACCAATTGTTGGTTTTTAATAGATCTAGCGACGGAAAACTTGACCATAGTAAATTAAAAAAATTTACATAAAATAATTCTTCTTGAATCCTATTATTGAAGTATATAGATTTAATAACATTGTGTCGTTACATACCTTTGATGCAGATTATGAACAAATGATCAAAACAATTTTTCTTCTAGCGCCCGCGGATCTACTCTTAAGCCTCCAATTATCGAACAAGCGGGTGGGCGCCTTACGAATATGTAAAAGTAAATCACGTTCTTTTCTTTCTCAACACATGAGAGAGGTAATAAATTTTTATTATAGTTTTTCTCTTAGGGTTTTTGTCTCACTAAACACCCATTTTTATAGAACCATCAAAATATCTTTCCTAATACAAATATATATCTAATTAATTATCTAATAATCAATTATATTTATATATATTGAAAACGTCAAATATTTGATTAGATAATGTATATATATAAATAATTAATTATCTGATAATCAATTATATATATATATATATATATATATATATATATATATATATATATATATCTAACATACTCTATACTATATATATATAAAAACTTAAATCTAAACATTTGATTAAATAATATATATATATATATATATATATATATATTATTTAACAATTAAATAATTATATTAAATAATCATATTGTTTAATAATTATTTAATTATCAATTAAAATAATATTACAATTTATAATTAATTCATAATTAATTAGTTTTACAACATTTGTAATAACAAATATATATAATTCAAAAGCATTTTCCTGTTTTACTATATAAACAATTAATTTTAAATTCGATAATTCTAAACATACTATATTCTTTATGTTCAATATATTTATAGAGATGGCAAGGGGACCTATGGACCTATAATTTCAAGCTCCAATAAATTTTGATAATTAATTAAACTCTTTAATTAATATATCTAATTTATTAATTCCAGTGTTACTCCACTATAAACTTGAAATTGCACTCTTGAAATTAAAAACGGTGCAAAAGAAACTTTACTGAATAGTCCATTGATAACATTACATATAAACGTCATCATTAATAGTTCTGTAGTGCGAGCTAGGTGCTACATGCGATAACACCTCTCTGGTAAAATCTTTATCCTTGATTCCAGCAATTCTCTGACAGACAATAAGTCGTAATCATATTATGAATTGGCACTCTGTGTTCAAGACTGGTGTCACTCGAGACTATTTTGACTTCTTATAAAAGGAATGAGATTCCTTATCTGTACATTTAACATTCCCGACCATTTACTCTATTATGTTTCCAATATACAAGGTTATAGTTTACAATATATTATAAACCTTTCCGAGTAAATCAAGAAACACAATATTATAGCAGTGCATTAAAAGCCGGGATTAAGATTGTCTATATATGATCATCTTTATGATAAATATATTTCTATCATTAACGGATATTAGAGAATTAATATATTTATGCAGTCTGTCATATATCAATCTTATTAGCTGTAAAAGTACCTCCATTAAAATGTCACCCACATTCTTGATTCGGATCAAATGTCTCATTCTTTAATAGTAATGGACCGTACTAATAATTTTATAATTAAATATCCACTAAACTTTGGTATTAATTACAGACCTATTTTGATTATTATTCTTAAACTTAATCCTCTGCGTATCTACACTTGTACATACTAAAGTTTAAGGTCACATTAATAATCAAAGGAATTTTCATGATATTTCTAAAATATTACAATTAATACATGCAAAGCATAACATGAAATGAATATTTTTATTTAGTATTCAGCAACAAATTATAATTAATTTGCTTTGACCTTGTCCTAACGACCTGAAACATACTCTCAGCCGTTTGTAGCAAACCAATGCGGACAGGTGGTTCTTCTAGCTTAAATTTTTTCCCTTTTCTTTGCTTGATTTTCTTTCAGTATATCATGACATCATAAATGGATTAGTGTAATCTTTAAGAATCTCGGTTTTATGAATCTAGCCTTTAGGTTATATAAGCCTTACATGAAAATAATAACTATAAATTCTAGTATGGTTCATACCTATCAAACACCCCAAACTTAACATTTGTTTGTCCTCAGCAAATATAAGGCATTTTCCCAATTTGTTACTTGAACGTGGTCGTAGAGATGCTTCTTTCTCGATGTTTTGCCTCAGGATTATGCATTCCAACACATGAATAATGTTTCAAGATAATATTCTTCAAAGCTAATAGGTTGACCACATGCTAAATGCACCTAGCTCAAGGTGCTAGCATGAGTGTGTACAGTCTTACCCTTATTAATCCAAATGCAATTTAGATGAAATTAGGAGAATGCATGAGGTGGAAGATCTCTCACTCATAAGGAGTTTTCATGAATGAAGAGTGGCCCAAAGACTGTGAGCTTGCTTGTACAATTCTCCACTAATGTAGGCATTACATACTATCGAGATCAAATAGGTCTTTTCAAGCTTGTAATGTGTGGCTTGGGCGAGAGGGTAGTTAAATAAGTCATTTAGGTTTAGATTTTACCCAAAACACTCAAGCACACTCTCCTTTTATTCTCGTGCTTCATCCTCCAAAATTTGACTATGTCTCAATTTGAGTCATTCAAACTCAGCAATTAACATAGCGTACTTTCATATCCCTTCTTTAAACTTATTTGTTTCTATCTCTCTCTTCTGGATCTGATACTTTTGCTTTTTGAACATCGAGGTATGGAGCAGTGAAATATTCAACCCCTTTAAGCTTTCTACCTACCCTATGTAGCGAGTTTTAGGTCAATAACTCCTAGACCAATTGAATTTTAGGGTTGCTAGGTGTTCAAGCTTCACAGAGGACTTAGTAGCTCAAGGTAGGAAGGCTACGAGGTTAAATTTGCTCCCCTTTGAGTTCTTTTCTTCTTTGCACCTTTTCTAGCTATTTTTCTTTTCTTTCTCTTTTCAACACCCATTCCTTGACATTCTGTACTGATAAAAACCACTTCATTCAAACTTCCCACCAAACTACTTGTCATTCTCATGATTTGTGCTCTATAAGAGACATGTTAAGGGTAAAAATGGGTTCTTGATTGAAGGGTAAAACAAAGGGATATGGGTATTCATTCTTGGTTTTCAAGATAGAACATGGCTATTACGGCTTAAACTGGGTGACTATGGATTAGCCATATCAAGTGGGCTAAAAAGGCTCAACCAATTCAAGGATGGCCTATATCATTTCCCAAAAGATGTGATGCCTAGGATTTCGCCTCAAATGATAATAGAAAAGTTCCTAAGAGTCTTATGAGATCCACAGGCATTATGATATCCCTCTAATTTTTCTCTACTTGAGCATGCTTGGCCAACAAGGGTACATGAGACTTGTGTTTAAGTTGGTGCAGACCTATAGCTAAGTGTACAACTACATGGTCATCCTATTTGACTTTTAGCTCAACTATCTCTCACATTATTCATATGTACAGAAAAAGATATATTTTGGTATCATCATAGGCATCCCAAGTATCTCAACAACAAAACAAAACTTTTAGAAAATTTCCAAATTTTTTCAAAACCGTTATGCACTGTGGCATTTGGATGAATCACTCAATGGTGAGGCACTAGACCTCAACAATTCAGCACAAATAAGAATATGCAATAAGGATCAAATATCACAATCAACAAATAAACCACAAGTGCATCAATCAACTCCATAATGCATATAAAACTAACTGACTTTAAACATACTAAAAAAAAAAAAATAAAATATGCTAAAATTATTAACCCCAATAGTATGATCAACTAAGCGCGATATTCGAAATATACAAAGCATCATAAATCTGGACGAAAATTCCAATTTTTTGAAAAAGAGAAAAATCGTAATTTTGGTAAAGAAATCCAAAATTTTTCTGATCTAGAATAGTAAAGTTTGCAGTTGGAATCATCTCGTGAAATCTAGAACACCACATCGAATTTAGTCGAGATTACGAGGCGGTCGAATTTCACGTTTTTCGAGGCACAGGGTGTCGGTTGCCGTAAAACGGGTTTGAGAGACATGTGATATGAAAAAATTCTGCATGCACTCTTGCATTTACATGTTGTAGATTAAGAGAGATGATGGAAATGGGTGACCTAGATAGTGCCAAGTGTCAAAATCCTAGAAGATGGGACATAAGTGAAATTATGAAAATTGTTAATGAATAAGACAAAAACTAAATAATTGTCATCTTCTCGGTGGAATGAGCAAGACGAAAATTTGAGAATCGCATTGGCTGAGATTTTGGAGTTTTAGAGAAGGAGCCCACTTCTCTCTATAGATTTCCAGCTAATTAGACTATTGGTTCTGCGTGAGCAGAAGCAAAGTTGTTCTATCTTGGCCCCGAGGAGCTACGCGTGGACCACTGATTTGGTGGAGTTCCGACAACTCAAAGTAGGATCTTTTCTGCCTGTTAATCTTTGGCTAGGGCCATGTAAATGGTTAAAGGAATGTTAAAGGCTTTATTTGAAAACTCAGGTCTCGAAACTTTTGAGACGAAGTGGAGAAAATTCTATTTGTGTAGTGGTGAATAGTAACCAGGTTTCACTGTTCATGTGAATAGTGACATGAATTTTTTGGTGTGAAAATGTGTTTGGTTGAGTGATTCAAAAAGAATTGCTCGTGTTTGTTAGTGTTAACCACGTGTATTTAATTTAATTGTAGTGTGATTGCATAACATGTTTTGTGATTTAATTATGTTAATATATATGCATGTGAATATATTAGCATGAATGTGTTGGAATTGGCATCATGCATTCCATATGCATTGGGGCACCTAGAATATTGGGAGTAGTATGACATGAAATGAAACAAAAAGCGAAAATGTTTGTGAGAAAGGAATTTCGACCAGATTTTCGGAAGAATTGCCTTGGAGGGACGTCAAACGGATCACTTCGGATGAGACATATTTGTTCGAGAGAGTTATCAACTTAATTCGTCTCGGAGGGTAGTCTAGTATTTTTACCGAAATTCGGTAGTGAGTTTTCGAGAACAAAAAGCTTTTGTTTTAAAAACTGGATATTTTTACTCGCATTCAACTTAGGCATATGTGAGGGAGTCGGTGAGGACTCGGGACATGGATGTTAATATAGACATTCTCAGTAGGTTCATGTGGAAATTTGAATGGTGTTTACCGTGCGTGTGCACTTTGGTGTGGAGTAACCCATGTAGAAATTATCACTGGGCTTTGCTGCATACTGTCGAGGATCATGTTTAGTCACGGGAAGCGATCGGGAAGGCGACACTCATTAGAGGTCGTTTGAGAAGAAAGCCGATTTGTGGCTTTGATGTTGTTGTATAACATGTATTAGAATGTTGTAATTTTAATATATGTTGAATTAAGAGTGATTTATTAACTCTTGAACTATGGTATATAGTTGGTGTATTTTTATAGTCTTGATGTATGGCCCCCAGTAGCTGTTATTTATAATATGTCATGAGGTGGTGTTAGGATAGGTTGTATGATATGGGTAGAGCTCCCCGTGCAAAGGGAGACTACGCCCGATTTTCATCAGTGGTGTCGGGTTACGAAAAAGCATCCACGATTATTTCTGAGTTGACGGGTTGTCAAAACGGACCCGCAGTTTAGGCATCATGACTTGATATCGAGCTAAAGGTAGCGATTACTGTAAGACTCGATGGGTGTGTTTATAAGTTTAGTCTGTGCCAGCTTCATAGCTTGGTATCGAGGTTAAATATCTACGAATGCCTAGGGACTCGGGTTTGGGTATCCATAAGTTCGATCCTGATACCGGCTTCACGACTTAATTATCGAGGCTAAGGTGCGATTACCTTGGGGGCTCACGATTGGGTGTAGAGCGTGGTAAATGAAAACCTAGGGATTGAGGGACTTGGGCTTAGGCCATGGTCATTGAGGTATAAGAACATCACAACTTGGTATAGCTCGATGTTAGGGTTTAGGTATGTGATTACAGGAAATCGCGGGGCCAATTAAACAGCTGCATGCATGGTGTTTTATGTGTGATTAATTATTATTAGTAACATGGTGATTTGTGATCATGTGTTAGCGCATAATTGTTTGATTTGTATGCTTGGTGAGTAGCATAGGAAAATGTTGAACACTAGGGCCGAGAAAATATAACCTTAGGTGTTAGAAAGAAAATTTTTGGCAGCAATTAAAAGTGTGAATATATATATATATATATATATATATATATATATATATATAATTTTCTGGAGCGATGATTCTAGATTTTGAACATAAGCAGTTGTGTTGTGAAACTGCAGAGAAATCTTTCAGTTTTGCACAAGAAAAGGGTAAAATTTTACTCAAATTTTTTTTTGAGTTGTATGAAATGCAGGTGAGATAGTCTCTGCATTTAAATAGCAAGAACTCTTGAGTTGAGAATGTAGATATTACACAAAATTTACAGTGTAAGCTGGAAATAAATAAAATAAATTTTATAAATTTATTTGGTTATCTTTAAAGGAAATAAAAAAAATATATATAATATATATTTTCTTGGTAGTTTCAGTGGGCGAAATAAAACAAGGCACAGCGAAGCAGCTGAGGATAGACTCGCCCCTTTTCCCAGTTGAGTCACGATACAATTTTTGTATGTGACATAAAATGGCTACACCGATGGTACGGGCACAAGGGCCCGGGCCCGACACGACGACCATGCTGCGACCTGGTAGAGCAATGCTTTATGACACGGCCTAAGAGAAAGGCCGCGTCACGGCCGAGCGGCCCAGCGGCGTCTTGCAGCGACCTAGGCGGGGATGAGTGTCATGATACAATGTATTATCGTGACCGGGGAGAGGCTGCTGGCGGGGTTGTGTCTGTCTGAGTCTTTGTATCGTGGCGACGAGCGATCACAGTTAGCGAGAGTGTCCGCGATCTGATCGGTTGTATCATGAAACGGAGGAAAAAACTGGTTCTTTGGGCGTGTCGCGATGCAATCGCTGCGACTTCGGCCGGGCTGTATCTTTGTTATCTGTGCAGGAGCCTGACTATAGCGTAGCAGTGTGTGGCCCGTCTTGCCTGCTTGACCTGGTAAAGACTCTTGCGCGACAAGATTGGGGGGCGCGACAAGGTCTCGTGTGCGCCACGTCGACGGCGCTCCCACGGCCGGTGTGTGGGTGCTTGCGCCGGTACAGAGGGCGCGATGGGCACGCACCTTGGGTTGAGGGTGTGCACAGTGCACCAACCCAGTTTGGACTCCGTGCCTTGTTTAAGTCCTTGTTTGGGACTTTGTTCTTGGCTTGTTCAGGTTTTAAAAAATAAATAAAATCTTTTAAAATGAAATTTTCAAAAATAAAATTTTTATGTTGATTATGATTTAATAAAATGAAATTATGTCTTGCATTACTATAAATGAAGGACATTGTGTATGAAATATTTTTACGTATGAATAGTGTCTGGGAGCTCACGATTAAGCGTAGAAATTAACTTGCCATTTGACATTCGTAGATGGCTAGTGAGATGGGACATCAGAATCGTCCGCGAGTGCTAGCCAGCACCTGTGTTTGGCCGGCCGAGGCATTTGTGGCGAGGAATTTGTGGGATTGCGGCTCTTTGCTATTGCCTGGTGAGTGCCGGCCGGGTAGTCGAGGGAGGAGTAGATGACATACGAGGCATCGAGATATGGGTCTTTGATGCCCAAGAGGAAGGAGGTCATGCTTCTTCACGACTAGGGGAAAAGCAGAAGAATTACGTTTATGCAGACCTGACGGGAGCCAAGGTTATCGGGACCAAGGCGGGATGGGACATTTAGTCAGAGCAAAGCCAGGATGATGTGTTATTTACTGCTTGACCGGCTGGTTGCACCGACGGGATTGCCCACGGAGGCAAGAATCCCAAAGTTATGGGACACCTCAGTCCCAATCATCAGTGAGACAAGTTAGGGTTGCCAATCAGGATGGGCAGATGGTGTGCTACCATTGCCAACAACCCGGACATATGAGGAGGGATTGCCCCCAGGGGCAGGGATCGGGGGTTTGGGACATCGCGGTCAGTCGTGGTAGGACGGGGAGAGGACGGTTGTTCCTCCACCCCTAGTATGGGTAGGGAAGCAGTGTCCCGATTCGAGTGCCGGCGCTGCCTGAATGCCCATTAGATGGGTCCGCATAAGGTGAACAAGGCGTGGGTTGGTCGAGCCGCGGGATTTGCGGGCGAGTTCGGTCGGGTTGGGCAAATGACGTGTTACCATTGCCGCTAAGCATGGGCGCCTGATCGTTTGTCGGGAGGCGAGATCTCATGGTACGATTAGACTAAGCGTTGATTAGCGGATATGCGAGTGCGTTTCGACCATTGCATTTTGTTGACAAGTAGCGTTTAACTTGGATGCATAGAATTCATTCATTGTTGCATCTTGTGTAGTAATAAAATTAGGCTTAGGAGTTGAGGCCTTTAAGAGAAGCCATGTGTGGATATTCTTCCCACAAGGGATGTAGGGTGAGTTAATGGGATATGCTTAAAATATCTGCAGCGGTTCGAGACTTGTTTAGGAATTATATTATAAAGCTAAATAAAATTTCGGAAAATAAAAGCGAGAGATGGGAATTGGTCGAGAGCCAAGGTAAAGTGGTAATTTACCGCCCGAGGATCAAAATGAATAAAACCAAAATATAAATGTCAAACCAGAATTTAGATGAAGAGATGGGATTAAAGGCAAATAGATAAAAGATGGAATAGAGATAAGAGAGAAATGGGGGGACCAAGATGCAATTATGAAAACTTAAAACAAAAATGAGTTTTTGACTTGGCCAAACATGGCCTTAACTTAAAAATGGTTAAGACCAATTGGTCTCTCTGTTGGGAGAGAGCAAGTGGAGAAGAGAAAGGAAGAGAAGGAGAGAAAGAAGAAGGAGAAGGAAGAGGAAGGAAGGAGATTAAGCAAGCCAAGATCAAGAGGTATGGAACTACATGGACTTTTAATGCTTTGAATGGTTCTCCATGTTTGTATAGTCATTAGTTTATTCCCAAAAAACCTAGGGTTTTTGTTAGGATTTCTTCCTAACCTAAAATTCTTAAATAAACTTGGTAAAACCTTAAATAGTACATGAAGCACATGAAATCCTCTCTTTGAGGATGGATTCATAGTTCAAAGGAAAGTAATTGAGTTAGGGTTTAGAATAAACCCTAACTAATCTACATGTTAGGGTTATGTATGGGTTAGGATCCATATAATAGTGGGTTTGAGAGTAATTCATGAGAAATTGTTGAAAGAAGATAAGTATTGAAAGAGGAATTGAGTAGAAAAGAGATTATAAGATGAATTTGAAATGGTCTTGAAGTGTAAATGAAGTATAGAGTTGAATTGGGTATCAAAGATATGGAAAAAAGGGAGAAAATACACATTTTGGACATTTTCGGGTCATGTGTACCAGTACACCTCGAATGTGTACCGGTACACCCTTCCAGAACTGAATGTGTACCGGTACACATTAGGGGTGTACCGGTACACCCTGTTCTGTTTTCCCAATTTCGACCAGTTTTTGTATTTTGGCCATAACTTGCTCATTTCTTATCCGATTTGAGTGATTCAAGTAGCCAATTAAAATAGACTTCCAGGAGAACGAAACCTAAAGAAATAGACATTGTCAAATTATGACTCTAAGTGGCCCAAAAAATTCACTCAAAGTGGGGCCATGTGCAAGCCAATTCCTGCATTAGGTTGATCATAGAGTAGTTCGAGTTGTTTTGGACGTAAATCGAGTTCCGGTGCTCCGAATTGGGTGATTCCAATTGGAGAAGAACCCTTAGCACCTTAGATTTAAAAGAGTACAAGGTTATAGTGTCAAATAGGAAGTTAAGACACCGAAAAATGTAAATAGCTAACTGTCCTAGAAAAATCGGTAAAATGACTGATTGGCATGAAAATGCCATAGCTTTTATTTTGGATGATTTGATTGGATTGATTCAATTCGATAAAATAGATTCATAGAATAGAATATATGAATGAGTGTGAGTTCACAGAAATCATACTTTACAAGTATATGAAGTGTCATATGTAATAGGCATGAAACAAGGAAAACATAAGAAAATGCAATATGCAATAGTAATGTTTCAATGAAACATGAATATGAAATAATGAATATAAGATTATTATATAGTGAATATGCCAGAATAATTTGGATGAGAACATGCAGGACAGCTGATAAGAATCATTATCAAATGTGAATATCTGATAAATTATGTACGAAAGAGATAAGATGGAACGTACTAGGAACACATGATAGGAAGACATAAATAATAAGAACAATAGAGATAAGCAAAAGATGACAAAGCATAGGAATTAGAACATTTGCATAAATGATAGGTACATATATGAAAATGTGAATGAGTAAAGCGACATGATAGGAATATGAAAGTAAGAAGAATAGCTAAATCATGATAGAAATGTATAAATGATATAAAAAGATATGACTATATGTAATATATAGATATATGAGAAGCCGTAATATGAGAGCTTCTTCGAGATATGAGAACTAATACGGAAGTAAAGTAATGATAGTATATATGCATAAGCAATTATGATAACAATGGTTATTCATGCTTATGAGATATGTACAGAAAATGTAATAAAGTTGATTGTCTGCTTAGAACATGGTAGAGGGATAGATAGGCATGCCTATAGGGAAGATCTGGGTTCTTTGCGACATATTCATAGAAAGATATATCGAGGCCCCGTTTGGTCGATGACATAGATCACACAGTTTGGATCGGTGGCCCCATGAGATCTGTGATAGATAGAAATCAGCGCCTGGCCTGGTGATAGTACCTTGAGAGATACCGGATGGCATATGACATAGGTCCTTGTCGTGCGATGATGATACCTTCGGGTATTAACATAGAGATCCTTTGTCTCGTCTGGTGATGAGTATAAGTACACCCGGTTATTTTCCCGAATGCCTTCTAGGTATTTGCGGACATGAGCCAAAAGAGGAATGTATATGAAAAGTATATAATATGATATGATATGAGAAGAAAGTATACGATAGTACAATTATGAAAGTGAAGAATGCAATAAATCATAAAACAGAAAGATGAAATAGACTAGAGACATGATAAGTATAGGAATAGGTAAAGTACTCGAATTATGAATACAGAAAAAGTATAAGTAAAGGATATGCCAAATACATAGAACATGTAACGGGAAAAAGTTTGACATGCAATAGAATATAAAATGATAGAATTTAAATTTCTAGAAATATGTTTAGATATATATATATATATATATATATATATATATATATATATATATATATATATATATATATATATATATATAATGCATATGTATATAAGCTTGTGGCCGATCGCCATTGGTAGTTTGTCCATGCTTATGTTCCTACTAAGCGTAAAGCAGCCGCGGTGTTCAGTAAGGTGTGAGTACGAGGAGAAGAGGAAAGCGAGTGCAGTCGATCCACATCATCGGCAAGTGAGGTGGCTTACATCAATAGGGGTCCATTGGAAGATTTTTGGTATATTGTATAAGTCTTTTTGTTTCTTTTTGAAAACAATGTAAATGTTGAACACTATTAAATATGTACAAGTAATGGGACTCCGTATATGTGTATAGATCGTGATGGACACCACTCCGGTGGTAATGCTTTTGTATATGTGCAAATGGTTTTGTTATTACCGAGAGAGGTATTTGTACGCAAATAAATCGAAGAATGCAAACTCGACAAAAGAACAAGTCAATGAGAGTCCCAATATATAGTATAGATAGTATCGAGCCCCGGACTTCGGTTCGGATCCGCCATTCGGGTCGGATAGGGAGATCGAGGCGTGACAAGATAGGTCGAGGTTAATGAGTTAGGAGAGATCTCCGGGGTGCGCTCATCTTTGGACCCCGATGGGGAATCGCATCGAGTCGGGTGCGAGTGCACGGTGACATCGCGTCGAGTCGGGTGTGGGTGCATGGTATGGTCATTCACCACTCTTGGTGATTGTGGGTGGAGTTTATCTTTGGGACTACGTTTAATGAAGACTCATAGTTTAAATCAGGAAATGAAGAGTAATTAATGTGTGTTGGGCAAAGCAAAAGAGAATTTATCAAATCCTCTGAGTGAAAAGCACAGAGTTAGGGTGAAAAGAAGAGACACAAGCGATGAGTATCAGAAAGGTCTGTGTGGGTGTAAGAGACCGGGGAGATGTCCCAATTTGTGTGGGTGCTGGGGGCAGGGAGACATCCTGAATTTACGTGTGGGTGTAAGAGACCCGTGGAGAGTTATCAGGAATTTACGTGTAGATGTAAGAGACCCGAGGTATCCGAATTTACATTATTAGGTGTAAGAGACTGGTGAAGAAATCAGAAATTTAAGTGTGGATATGTAAGGGCAGGGGTATCCGAATTTTACGTGTGGGTGTAAGAGGGCAGTGGAAATTAGAAGATCTTGTGTGGGTGTAAGGACGAAGACTGTCGAATTTACGTATTAGGGTGTAATAGACCCGTGGAGTTATCCAAAATTTAAGTATGGGTGTAAGAGACCCATGAAGAACTCTGAAATTTCTGTGAGGATATAAGAGCTGCGGTGTAGGCTGAAAGTTACATTTGCTAGAGATGAGAAACACACGAGGTCAAGTTATCCACGTAGACTTAGAGTTGAGTGATAGAGTCGAGTGGCTCGAGATGAAAACCTGCGGTCATCATCACGTAGACCAGAGTTGAGTGAAAGGAGTCGGGAGTGACTCAAGATTTGGATACCCCTTTGAAGATTGCATTGAGTGTTGTTGAGCCGGCAAGAGCTCGGTATATGGATGTCATTCATGACATGGACTAGGTTAACAGTCCATTGGATTGTCAGTGATTGTGACCTTGGGAAGGTCAGCGTTTACACACAAAGCAAGGATTTTTTAGGGTTACGTATGCACGTGGTTGGATGCGGCATGGGTGATAGTGGACCGACTCACGAAGTAGGCACATTTTCTAGCCTGGCGGATGACCTTCACATTAGAGAGATTCTGTCGGTTGTACATTCGAGAGATAGTCCGGCTACATGGGGTACCAGTATCCATAGTGTCGGATAAGACTTAGTTCTGACGCACTTTTGGAAGAGTTTCCGAGCTATGGAACCATGACTGACCATGAGTACATCTTTCCACCCGCAGACGGATGGTCCGAGTCAGAGAGGACTATCTGGTGTTAGAGGACATACTGCGACATGCGTCCTGCGATCCTGCCGGTATTTGGGAAGCACTTGCATGAGTGGATTACTTTCTGACAACGGTTATCGGTGAGTACCTGAGATGGCACCATATGAGGCATTGTATGGGAGGTCATGCAAGTCACCATTATGTTGGACCGAGGTGGGAGAGAGCTCCATCATTGGTCCTGATCTGATTAGAGACACCTCCAAGAAGGTGAGCTTGATACGACAACTTCTTCTCACGGCTCAGAGCCGGAAGAAGAGCTATGCTGATGTACGACGTCGACCCTTAGAGTTCGAGGTTGGTGATCACGTCTTCTTGAAGGTGATGCCTAAGAGAGAAGTGGTCAGGTTCGGCAAGCGAGGAAGTTAGCGCCGAGGTTTATTGGGTCTTTCGAGATACTCGAGAGGGTAGGCCTTTATAGTGTATCAGGTTGGCTTTCTGCTAGCATGTCGAGGTGTCCAGGTATTTCCTTGTCACCATGCTGGGGTATACTTCGAGATCTAACCGATGTAGTGGATTAGGGAGAGATTGAGGTTGACACGGATGGGACCTTCGAGGAGGGACCAGTGTGCATTGTGGATAGCAAGGATCAGGTTTTGCGACGTAAGACAGTGAGACTAGTGAGGGTGCTATGGCAGCATCGTGGAGTAAAGAAGTCAACTGGGGAGCGTGAGAACACTATGCAAGCCACCTATCCCTTCTTGTTTAGAAAGGATGAGAGGTCTACGTGGATTGATCGTTTAATACTTGATGACCCAGTTTACATGCACATGGTAGAGTGCGTTGCATATGCATGTGTTTCGTAGTGATTGTCTGAGAATTTAGGACAAAATTCCTTTTAAGGAGAATGTAAGACCAGAAAATTTCCAATTTTCGAAAAATAGCAAAATAAGTAATTCGGTAAAAATTAAATTTTTCTAGATTTTGGATGAAGAAAAAGATTTCAATATTTAGATTGTCTCATGATCTAGCTACCACGTCGGTGAATAATTCGAGTTACCCGAATTTCCACGTTCAGGCACCAGGTGTGGGTTGCGGTAAAGCAGGTTTGAGAGACATGTGATGTGACAAGTCACATACTATACCTCTTATGACACTTGTTGCATGATTAGAGAGATATGATGGAAATGGGTGGCTAAATAGTTTGAGTGTAAAAATCTAGAAGAGGGGACATAAGTGGAATTATGAGAATTGTTAATGAATAAGACGAAAACTTAAATAGTGTCAACTTCTCCAATTGGAGACACAAACGGACAAAAGGTTGGAGGAGATGCAGTGGATTTGTTTCTTCCCCAGAGGGAGCCACACCACACGCTTTATCTCCACAGATTTCGACGTCGGATAGTCGGTTCTCGGCCGGAGCAAGAAGCAGGCACGTTGCGCGAGAATCGCATGGACACCGATTTAGTGAGTTCAACAACTCCAGAAGTGGCGGGGATCTTTTCACCACTTACACGTTGATCTTTGGTTGGGAGCCATGTAAATGGTTAGGAATGTTCGAGGCTTGTTTTATCAAATGGCTTCGGTCACAAAAAGCTTTGAAGCCTAGAAGTGGAGAATTCTATTTGTGTGGTCATGAATAGTGACCCGAGGGGTTTCCTTTATTCCGCGTGAGACCAGTGACACATGAATTTTGTGGTGAAAATGTTTAGTTGGTGATTCAAAATGAATTGCTAGTGTTTGTTAATTAGCCATGGTAATTTTGGTGTAATTGATTGTGAATTTGCATAGCATGTTTTTATGTGATTAATTATGTTAATATATATGCATGTGAATATATTAACACATGAATGTGTTGGAATTGGCATCATGCATTCCACGCTGCGGGCACTAAGAATGTGCGGATTGAGTGCATGAAATTATCCTACATTTGCTCACCTGTCGAGGATCACTGGCTTCGAATGCAGGGGAGCGTCGGGAAGCGACCTCATTAGAGCTATTTGGCGTCATAGCAGTATCGACTAAGGTAGCAGTTACCCTTGGGAGCTCGGAGTAGGGTGTGTTTATAAGTTTTAGTCCCCGATACCGACTTCCACCACGGCTTGAAGTATCGAGAGGTTGGGCCATACGAATGCCACAGGGAGCCGGGGTTTGGGTATCCATAGAGTTTAGTCTTGATGCAACTTCACAGCTTGGTGTCGAGCTAAGATAACGATTACCTTAGGGCTCGGTGGGTGTGGGCGTAGGTAAATGAAAACCTAGGGATTGAGGGACTTGGGTTTAGGCCATGAGTCATTGGGGTATAAGAACATCACGACGGTATGGCTAAAGTTAGGGTTTGGGTATGTGATTACCTAGGAAGTCGGGACAAGATTAAGAACATTGCATGCATGGTGTTTATGTGTGATTGGTGTATTATATGGGTGATTTGTGATCATGTGTTGTATTTATTGTGTGATTTGTTTGCTTGGTGAGTAGCATAGGAAGAACGTTGAACATTAGGTAGAAAAATCTCTTTTATAGTGTTTGAGAAGTACTTTTTGCAAGAATGGTCAAGAAGCGAAACGAAAAAAAAAAAAAAAAAAAAAAAAAAAAAAAAAAAAAAAAAAAAAAAAAAATATATATATATATATATATATATATATATATATATATATATATATATATATATATATATATATATATATATATAATTTTAGACCCAGTAGCTCCGGTTTTTTTTTTTTGAACATAAGCAGTTATTGTTGTGAAACTCTGGAAAATCTTTCCAGCTTTTGCACAAGAAAAGGGTAAAATTTTAACTCAAATTTTTTTTTTTGAGTTGTAAGAAATGCGATGGTGTAGTCTCTTGCATTTTGGAGTAAGAGGGAGGCTCTTGGAGATGAAAAAAAATGATGAGGAAGAAATTTTCTAAAGGTTTTACAGTGTGTAAGCGGAAGAAAAATTAATAAATAAATTTTAATAAATTTATTTTGAAGGATTATACTAGGGGAAATGAAAAAAACTATATAATATATATTTTCTTGGTGGTTTTCCAGTAGCTGGAATGAAAAAAACAAAAAAAGGCTGCAGAAACGAAACTAGATGGGCTACTGCCCCTTTTCCCAGTTTGAGTCACGATACAATTTTTGTATCGTGACCGCGAAGGTAACCACCGATAGGCGCTTTACGGGTCGCAGGCATCTTGGGCGTGACCGCGACCGGCCATGCGTGACCGCGGCCGAACAATCTCTTTGCTTGACTATTTGCCCAGGGGAAGGCGCGATCACGACCGGCCGGCAGCCGCGGCGCGAAGGGCTTGGCTGAGGGTGAGTGTCGCTATACAATGTATTGTATCGTGATAGGAGAGAGAGGCCTAACCGCTTGGGGTTGTGTCACAATACAGTCTTTGTATTGTGACAGGCGGGCGGTTTGGTTAACGAGAGTGTCTCGATACAATCGGTTGTATCGTGACAGGAGGAAGGCTTGGCCGCTGGGCGTGTCGCTATACAATGCTGCGACACGGCCGGGGCTTGTCTTGTATGCGTAGGAAACTGCGGCCGCGACTGCGGCAACGTGTGCGTCTTGTGTGATGACACGGCAGGGGATTCTGCAAACACGGTCGAGAGGGGGCCACGGCAAAGGTCTGTGCATACCTGGCACGGGTGTAGTGGGCACGCACCTTGGGTTCAGGGTGTGCACCTGGTGCACCCAACCTAGTTTTGGACTCAATGCCTTGTTTAAAGTCCTTTGATTTGAGACAACATTCTGAAGCGATTCCTGAGTTTTGAAAAAATAAAAATAAAATAAAATCTTTTAAAAATGAAATTTTCAAAAATAAAATTTTTGATGTTGATTATGATTTAATTAAAATGAAATTATGTCTTGTATTACCTATAAATGCAAAGGACATGTAATATATAATATTTTTTATGTGTGTGGAAAACCATTAATATGGGTTGACAGCAGTTCTTTTGAAATGGCGTTATGTTATGACATCTATAGATGGCTGGTCGAGACCGAGGGACGTAGAGATGCGATCCCGCGAGGTGCTAGCGAAGCACCACTTAAATGTTTGACCAGCAAGCATTTTGTTGAGGTACGTAGGGATTGCGACTCTTTGCTATTGCATAGATTTGGTGCGAGGCGACGGAGGGTAGATGACATGCAGGGCATCGAGATATGGAGTGCTGGTCTTGGGGAAGGAAGATTCATCTTCTTCCAGCTAAAGGGAAAGGAAACAGAAGACTTACCGTTTCTCACGGACCTCAAAAGATAGGAGCCCAGGTTATCGGGACGAGGCCCGGGGATGGGATGATTTGTAGTCGAGAGCGGGAGCGGATGATGTGTATTTTATGTAGGCCGGCTGGACGGACACGGCCGGGATTGCCCGCCGAGAGGCGGGGAATCCCAAAGTTATGGGACCCTTATCCGTCCCGATCATCGGTGAGACAAGTTAGGGTTGCCGATCGGGATGGGCGGATAGTGTCTCCATTGCCAACAACTTGGTTTATATGAGGAAGGGATTGCCCAGAGGCAGGGGATCCCGGGTTTAGGTTATACGTAGTCAGTCGGTAGTAAGACGGAGGGACAGTTGTTCCTCCACCCCCTAGTATGGGTAGGGAAGCCAAATATCAGTTCAGTCTTTTTCCAACACTGAGTACTTCGCGAGGTGGTCACATAGGTCAAGGAAAGAGCGTGGGAATGAGGTCGAGCACGAAGTTGTAGACGAGTTCGAGATTCGAGGTTGGGTAGATGATGTGTTACCATTCTTGCTTGACTGGGCATATGAGACGGATTGTCCTAGTAGTATCGAAAGGTCTATGTAGGTCATAGGAGCCCAGGGGATATATCCTGAATTCTGTGTGGGTGTAAAGACCCGAGGAGATATCCGAAATTTCTTGTAGTTAATAAGAGACAGTGTGAGTTATCAGAAATTTACGTGGGTGTAAGGGCAGGAGCTATCCTGAATTTCGTATGGGTGCAAGATACTGGTGGAGAAATCCGAAGTACCATTATTGGGTGTAGGGCAGGAGATCTCGAATTTTTGTGTGGGTGTAAAGACCCGTGGAGAATCAGAAATTTACGTATTGGTGTAAGGGCTAGGAGTATCCGGGTGTGTGGGTGTAGAGACACAGGGAGCTATCCCGGAATTTACGTGTGGGTGTAAGAGACCAGTGGAGCTATCCGAGAAATTTACGTGTGGGTGTAAGTGACTGTGGAGATATCGAGAATTTACGTATTGGATATAAGAGGCTCAGTAGTGTAAATTTGAAAAGTTATGTTGCCCCATAGATGAAAACACGATCAAAGTTATCCGTAGACTTAGAGTTGAGTGATAGGAGGCGGGAGTGACTTCGAGATGAAAACACGGTCATGGTTATCCGCGTAGACTTAGAGGATTGAGTGATAGGAGTCGAGTGGTCGAGATTTGGATACCCCTTTGGAAATTGCATTGGGTGTTGTTGAGCCGGCAAGGGCTCGATATATGGATGTCATTCATGACATGGACTAAGTTGACGGTCCATTGGATTGTCAGTGATTGTGACCTTGGGAAGGTCAGCGTTTACACACCAAGCAGGATTGTGTAGGGTTACGTATGCACGTGGTTGGATGCGGTATGGGTGATAGTGGACCGACTCACGAAGTAGGCACATTTTCTAGCCTGACGGATGACCTTCACATTGGAAGACCGTCCGGTTGTACGTGAGAATGATCAGGCTACATGGTGCATGTGATATCCATATTGTCGGATAGAGACCTGAGGCCCACTTTTGGAAGAGTTTCCAAAAGGCTATGGGCACATAGCTGACCATGAGTATTTCACCACGGAGGAGCGGATGGTCGATCAGAGAGGGACTATCTGGTGTTAGAGGACATCTTTGCGAGCATGCGTCTGGATCATAACGATGGCTGGGAAGAGCACTTGCCCTTAGTGGAGTTTTTATAACAAGCAGTTGTCGGGTGAGTATCTGAGATAGCACCATATGAGGCATTGTGGGAGGCCATGTAGGTCCTTTGTTATATGGACGGGGTGGAGAGCTCAGTCAACTGGTGCGATCTGGTCGAGACACCTACGAAGGTGAGCGATACGGCCGGCGTCTTCTCCTTGGCTCGGGCGAATCGAGCTATCTTCGATGTCTGGCGTCGACCCTTAGAGTTCAAGGTTGGTGATCACGTCTTCTTGAAGGTGATGCCTAAGAGAGGAGTGGTCAGGTTCGGCAAGCGAGGGAGTTATCGCCGAGGTTTATTAGGCCTTTCAAGATCCTTGAGAGGGTAGGCACTGTAGCGTATCGGTTTTCTTTACCTCCTAGCATGTTAGGTGTCCACGAGGTATTTCACGTCTCCATGCTCCTGAGTATACCTGCATCCAGCCGATGTAAGGATTGGGAGAGATTGAGGTTGACACCTGATGGGACCTTCGAGGAGGGACCAGTGTGCATTGTGGATATCCAGGATCAGGTTTTGCGACGAAGACGTTGAGATTCAGGCGAGGGTGCTACAAGAAGATCGTGATGGAGGAGTCCACTAGGGAGCATGAGAACACTATGAGCCACCCATCCCCTTCGTTTAGGACGAAGGTACGTGGTTTAGTCGCTTAATACTTAATCACTCAGTTTACATGCATGGTAGAGTGCACGTTGCATATGCATGTGTTTCTTCAGTGATCGCACGTAATTTTTCTGACAAAATTCCTTTGCTGAGGGAGAATGTAAGACCCGAAAAATTCCACCTCGAAAATGGCAAAATCGTAATTTTGGTAAAATTTGAAAATTTTCTAGATCCTGATGACGAAACGGGATTTCACAGCTTGAATGCCTCACAAATCTAAATTCTTCCATCGCCACCACGACCCTCGAGACGCTCTTAATTTCACGCTTCTCGAGGCACCTAGTGTCGCTACATAAAACTGGTTTGAGAGATGATGTGACAAAAGTCACCCAACACATGCACTCTTGTGACACATGCTGCAAGATTAGAGAGATGATGGAAATCCACCCACTTAGATAAAGGCCAAGTGTCAAAAATCTGTGGTTAGGACATGAGTGAATTACGAAGAATTGTTAATGAATAAGACGAAACTTAAATAGTGTCATCTTTCCAATTGGAGACAAACGACAGAAGGCTGGAGGAGATGCAGTGGCTGAGATTTTGGAGTTTTTAGAGAGAGAAGGAGCCCTTCTTCGCCAGATTTTCATTAATCTGACCTGGGCCGATTCGACGGAGCAAGAAGCAAAGCTGTTCTACGCGGCGAGGGCTACGCATGGCATCGATTTGGTGGAGTTCCAACAACTCCAAGAGGTTGGGATCTTTTCCCATCACAGACCGCTAAGGGCCATGTAAAATGGTTGGGGAATGTTCTCGAGGCTTCGTTTTTAGCAATAAACTTTCTACTTCAAAAAGTTTTCTGAACTGAAAGCGGAGAAAATCTTATTTGTGTGGTTATGAACAAGAATCCTGTGGTTTCACCGTTCATGGAATAGTGACACGTGAATTTTTGGTGTGAAATGTGTTTGGGTCAGGATTCAAAATGAATTGTTTGTTTGTTAATTAAATTTCATGTGAGCTAATTCTTGGGTGTAATTGATTGTGAATTTAAGAGATAACATGTTTTATGTGATTTAATTATGTTAATATATATGCATGTGGAATATATTAGCATGAATGTGTTGGAATTGGTAATCATGCATTCCATATGCACCGGGAACCTTAGAATACTGGGAGCGAAAGATGATACATGAAATGAAACAAAAATGAAAATGTTTTAAAGGAATTTCAATGGAAGCATCTGCTCTCGAGGACGTCCAACAAGATCACTTCTGATGAGGATTTATGACTGCTTCTGAGAGTTATCCACAAAGAATTGCTCCCTGAGGGTAGTCCAAAGATTTTTACCGGTTCAGTAAGAGTTTTCGAGAACAAAAAGCTTTTGTTTTGAAAAACTAGATATTTTTATTCAGACTGTTTATGCATATGTGAGGAGTCGATGAGACTCTGGGATACTGGATCGGGTCATGTAGACATTCGAGAAGGT
Organism: Tetrastigma voinierianum; assembly: GCA_016808115.1. Lineage (NCBI taxonomy): Eukaryota > Viridiplantae > Streptophyta > Magnoliopsida > Vitales > Vitaceae > Tetrastigma > Tetrastigma voinierianum. Next base: position 39,410 of record JAEQBH010000610.1, read on the forward strand.
TCAAGTGAAATTGCTTGAATGTGATCATTTTCACATGCATGTGCAATTTAGGTGGGTAGTGTAACCCATGTGGAAATTATCATTAATAGCTGGCCACCAAGCCGAGGGATCACTATTTCGTGTACAGAGCGACGGAAGACTACACTCATTAGAGTGTCAAGTTTGGGAGAAGAAAGTCGATTTGTGGCTTTGATGTTGTTGTATAACATGTATTAGAATGTTGTAATTTTAATATATGTTGAATTAAGAGTGATTTATTAACTCTTGAAATATGGTATATAGTTGGTGTATTTTTTATGAGTACTGATGTATTGGCCCAAGTGGCCGTGTTTACTCATGTACATGTCTCATGAAATTGGTGTTGGAACAGGTTGTAGCTCGGGGTAGAGCTCCCCGCATAAAGAAGACTCTACTCCGAGCTAAGGAGTGGTGCTCAAGCTACCCAACATCCACAATTATTCCGGTTGTGTTGATTTCGTTGTCAATCTGACTCAAGCTGGGGCGTCACATAAAAGCAAAGCAAATATTATCCAACCAAAATGTCCAAAAATAACCTTAAAACAACTAAATTGTTCCAAAGTAACGCACAAAGAAACTCCCTAAACTTAAATTTGTATTGTTCTCAAAGTAAGAATACAAAATATAGGTAAAAATAAATTCCTCAGCCAAGACGATCATCACAGCAATATGCTCATCGATGGGGGCAATTGCAACTTAGTTCGCTGCAGGCCATGCCTGAACCAAACGGAGGCGTAGGCCACGAAAGGTCGTCGATGAAGATGTCGGGTCCATGATAGTATTGCAAGAGGGGCTAGCAAGGTAGGCGTATCAAGGCTCCACTCTCGACCGCCTACATTTGTTGTAGGCGAAGAAGCTCGCCTGATGACCGAAAGTCTTGCGAACTCTCTCCGCACATCCATAGGCCTCGTGCCTCAGTCGCCTTTGGCTTTCTCCAAATCTTTCATTTGCTCTCCTGCTCTTCTACGACATTTCCTCGTCTCTTCTTCATTGTCTTCATGTCATCTGATGATCCATTCTTGTCTCGCAGTGGCATCGGGAAATCAGGTGACTTATCTCTCGGGATTCGAACACGGTACTTCGATAGCCTCGCATAACTAGGTGATCGTGATGGATGAATGAGGCTTTGGTACATCGCCTTAGGTGGATTTAATGATCCCCTCCTCAATGACATGCCCCACACTAAATTTATGTCCTCGACGACGCAGATATAGAAGAATATTCTCATTCCTGCGGATCAAGTGAAAGATGAAGGTTTGGCTTGGGAGTTGCCCACAAAATCGTATCAAGCCTTTAGGACCGATTTAAAAAGGCATCGAAGGTAGTCACTTTACGTGGAGGGGTGTCGCTTTTCATTCACCCTACCACCATGGTTGTTACTATAGTGTTGTAGAATTGATTAATAGGTAGTCTAAATATTATAGAATTAATAAATATGTAAGTTTTTGGAGCCGATTTATTATATTATTAACTGATGTTGTTTCATCATTTTTAAAGTTTTTAACAAATTTGATTTGTATGTTTCTATCCACTATATATATATATATATATATATATATATATATATATATATATATATATATATATATAAAGATCGCTTCGCCATGCAAGAATCAATTATTTTGTATTCTTTGTTCAAAAATGTTTATTGAGGTGAGTGAAATGAGCATAAATCTTAATAAAATATTATAAAATATAAAATAATTTTGCATTTGAACTTTCACTATAAATAACTTATGCATGGATAGTTTTTGAAGGATGACTCAAGTGATAAGTAGAATGAGATGGGTATACAAAAGAAGCATGATTGAATATAGAAAAAGTACTAAATGTAATATATGTGCTGGGTGAATATATAGATGTAAAAACCTTATATGCATCCTAAAAATTGTTTAAAACTTATCTTAAAACCAAGGTGTATAAAATAATTAAAATTAGTAATTCACGTCATTAGAAGATAATATAAAAACTAAAAGCTATTATTTTAATATTTCAAGGGCATTAATTTTAGTGGCAGATTAGATAATGAGGGAAAATAGTAATGTTGAGTAAAATAGTTGAGTGGGGGAAAAAGTTATGCAAATGATGGAAAGGAAAGATCAGTTAGTCCGAAGTCTTTTTATTTTTAAAATGCCACCCCTTCGGTTTTTAATCCACAAATCAAATTTGGGATGTTATGCCATTCTATCTTTTGTAGCATTATTTAACAAATACAATGATCGATCTTATATTAATTAGTGTAAAAATTCAAATAAATAATGAAATTACAATAAAAAGGTGGTTTGGAAACGAATAATTGTAATAATCAGCGCAGCGCATGTATTGTACATTTCTTTTGACAAAAAAGAAACAAAGAGAAAAAAGGAAGAGAATTTTGAGACATATGTTGATGATTTAATAATAGTTAGTTTAAATAATAACTTATAAATAAATGTCTTCGGCTTATTCAAAATAAATAAATAAATAAATGTCTTCTGTCTTATTCTTAGAAAAGTTAGGTCTATTTCTTCATTGTTCACAAAATAGTTTCTATTTATTAGAGTGAAAAAAACCCCAAATATATGTGGCAACCGGAAAATATAATTAAAGCAATTTGTTGCATTTAAAAACAAATTAAAAATAAAATATTAACTGATAATGTAATTTAATTATTTAAAAATGTTTTCTACATATTTTTAAGAGTTCTTCAATAAGTATTAAAAGAGTTCTTTCTAATACATAACACAAATATAAAAGAAAATAATTGAAAACGGAATCATCAAGGTCATGAAATTTGAAATAACTTTTGTTGCATCTCGTAGAAATATCAATGGTAGGGTGAGGCTGACAAAATTTACACACCTTATGTGTTAACATGATTTTGTGGGTTTATTGAGCATAATTGTATTTGGTTAATTTTAGTTGACTCGCATAACTCAAGCTTAATAAACAAGTTATATTTATGTCAACCCACATACAGCAAATTTGATTTGTGTTAACCCGTTAATTATTATGTTAATTACTTATTAATTTAGATTAACCTATTATATATATATATATATATATATATATATATATATATATATATATATGTTAAATATTGATGAATTAATTATAATTTATATTATTTAAAATTATTAAATTAATAATTAAGTTACAAGCTGCTTTATCATATTATACGATTACTAATCGGCCAGATTGAATTTTCTATTTCTGATCTATTTATTATTCCTGTCATGTTTGGATTGGCGAATACGATAGAAAACCCGTTATTAACACAACCTAAACACGCGAACAAGAATTGCCATCCCTAGATAGAGGTTCCTGTTAAGTTCATGGGAAATATTGAATTACCTGATTAACTCGTGAGAAGAAAGCAATGTCTCTTCGAGATTTTTTTTTATGTGGTGGATAAAAATTTTGCTCCTATTTCACATGAAGTTTGATGTTATTTTCTCTCTCTCTCATTACCATTTTTCCAAGCCTTCTAGCTTTCCTATGAAGTTTTATAAAATTCCTTGGAGGTCGCCACTGGATAATGAGAGAGAAACATACTATCCTAGAGCACAATTGAGTGAGTGAAAAGTTCTACCAATGATGGAAAGGAAATAGTAGCCAATCCATAAGTCTTTTTGTATGTATTTATGTTAATTTTTTAAATTACACCATATATTCCTTTTTTTTTTCTAGTCAAATTTGGCAATCCATCAGTCTTTTTCTCGGTTCTTATTTTTATGATACTATTCCTTGCCTCTTTTCTAGTCAAATTTGTCAATCCATAGTCTTTTTTATGTTCTTAGTCTTGTAATACTCATTCCTTGCTTTTTTTTTTCTAGTCCTGGTAAACCATAAGTCTTTTCTATGTTTTTTATAATAACATTCCATGCTTTTTTTTCCAGTCACCTGGAAAACCTTACAAAAGCTGGGCATATTACAAATCAAAACCAAAACAGTGTGGGAAATATGAAAAAAACTGAAGCCCACCGGGCTCTTGAAGATGAGAAAATAAACTGGTATTAATTATATATGTAGTATGAAGGGTATGAAGGTATATATATATATAACTCGTGAGAAAAAAGCAATGTCTCTCTGAGATTTTTTTTATGTGGTGAATAAAAATTTTGCTCCTATTTCACATGAAGTTTGATGTTATTTTCTCTCTCTCTCTCATTGCCATTTTTCCAAGCCTTCTAGCTTTCCTATGTGAAGTTTTATAAAATTCTGAGGTCGCTACGCGATAATGAGGAGAACATACTATCCTAGAGTGAGGAAAAGTTCTACCAATGATGGAAAGGAAATAGTAGTCAATCCATAAGTCTTTTGTATGTGTATTTATTTTAAGTTTTTAAATTACACCATCTTTTTTTTCTAGTCAGTTTTGGCACCTAGGGGTCTTTCTGCTCTATTTTTATGATACGTTTCTGCTCTTTTTTTTCTAGTCAAATTTGTCAATCCATAAGTCTTTTTTTATGTTCTTAGTCTTGTAATACCATTCCTTGCTTTTTTTTTCTAGTCCAATTTGGTAAACCATAAGTCTTTTTCTATGTTTTTTTTTATAATAACATTCCATGCTTTTTTTTTCCAGTCACCTGGAAAACCTTACAAAAGCTGGGCATATTACAAATCAAAACCAAAACAGTGTGGGAAATATGAAAGAAACTGAAGCCCACCGGGCTCTTGAAGATGAGAAATAAACTGTATTAATTATATATGTAGTATGAAGGGTATGAAGGTATATATATATATATATATATATATATATATATATATATATATATATATATATATACACACAAGGAAGTCTTGATATAGATGATAATAATTCAAAATAAAAGATAATAAATAAACTTATATAAATATGCATTCCAGGTTTTAAATACATTTGACTAATCATGTCTACATTCAATGATGAAAAGAATTTTTTCACTATACTATATAAAATAATATGTAGGTAGAATCAATATACACTGAGTTCTCGAAATATCTCATGTTTCCCTATTCCTTGTATCCAAACCCTAAACAGCGAAATTCCTAGCTCCATCGAGGATCCCAGTTTTTCTTCACCTCTCTACATACCCCGTATAGCCTCACATCTCTACATACCCTATATAGACTTTACAAGTCTATCTCTTTAATCATAACTTTTTTCCTCATGATATAAAGTATTTATACTAATATTCCTAACAACTTTTCATAGCTCCAAAACATCACCAATTGAAGATGTGACAGATTTGAGCATATATGAAGTGAGTTTAGTGTAAAATCAAACTTTATTTTTTTTTTTCATTATTATTTTGGCATGCCCACATGCAACAGAACCTTCTGCAATATGTCCATACAACTTGTGATTTAATCCTCCAAACATAATAAAATATCAAATGAATGTGAAGTAGAGTGAAACACGTTGAATATATGGATTGGTATTTTACGTTATCCATATCGCCTGTCTCTTTTTGCAACTTTTCTAGTATTTCCATGTACATTCCCATGACATTTTTTTTAGTTTGAATTGTGATATGTTGTTAACATTACTCTAAAATTTGTGATATAATTGAGCAAGCAGCGGGTGCAGGAATAGTCATGCTTGGTCTCTTAGTTCAGCACGATCTTGAATATTATTTAACCTTTTAATGTAGATCCTCATCCAAATTCAATCTGTTTTTTTTTTTAATTTAATTTGTTTGCCTTGGATACTACTAGTAGTCATTTAAACTCAAATATTACCTTTTCCTATGAATTATTATGGCTATACAAATATACATAAGATATCTGCATTTAATTTGTACTCGAACCCCAAAAGACATGAAATCAATGTTAGCAAATTAATTAGATATTTCAATATAATTATTTTAATTTTCATTCCTTCCTCCAACAGCACCACGTCAGAAGCCTCCCCACAACTTTTAAGCATGATATAAATCTTCCAGATGTAATTAAATATGAACAAAATTTGAATATTATGAACATGGAATCGGAGAGTTTGATGTTATATCTATTAGAGTATATTTAGGGTTTTCTTTTATTGGCTTTATATTATTACTATTTTGTCCCTATATTGTTATATATATATACCTCAATTCTTTCAATAATAAATAAGTCTCTTTCATAATATGGTATCAGAGTATCAAGCTTAACAACAAAAATAACCCTAGCTGCAGTCACTGCCATCATGATCCGATGATCACATGCTTTTGGGCATTTTGCATGTGTCATTCCCGACCACTGCCGTCGTGCACGATACTCAATGGCCGAAGAATCTTCTTCCACCACTGCCATCATGCCTCCTTGTCTTCTGACAATCTTGAATGTGACGATACGCCCGCACTCTGATCAGATCTTATCACTGTGCTCACTAATGAAACCCATGCACACTGAATTCATTCTCATATAGCAGCCTCAATCATGCCTCCTCAGATGGATTGATAATGATCACTGGCTTCATTGACACTCAGTTACACTCCAATGATATAACTCATCCATTTTCGCTGATCCTCCCAAATACTGGTAGCCATAATTTTTGGTTTGTATTAAGCATCAACTAAACTTAAGAATTATCGGGTACGTATCCGCTAATCTCAGTACATTATACTTACCTCCAATCATATCTGTCATATTGACTACTCTCAAAATATAAGCAGTCTTTCACTTTATTGATCATGGATCCATTCCTAGAATCTTGCTAGTCTCTAGCAAGATAACGAACTATTACTAACTATAATGCAAGATGTCAAACACAATATCGACTTCTCGCTCTTGGCGAATGTTTCTATTGACTTTGATGAGCTCTCCGTCTGTGTTTTGAATGGTCTTGGCCCGGTCTACTCCAACATATCTCATGCCCTACAAGCTCGGACAACTCCAATTACTTTTGAGTAATTGTTTGAGCAACTACTTAGTTATGAAGCTCAAATGAAAATTTCGGGGCTTCCACACAGCCGCCTCGTCACACGCCTTTAGCCTACCTTGGACCGCCCTTCATCCCATCATCACGGACTAACCATGGCAAAGAGGAACCATAACGATCTCACGCTCATGGTCCCTCCTCCCCCGATAACTCCTCCGCACACGACCAACTCCTCCCTTCATTGTTCGCAACATCCGTACCTCCACCAACCTGTTCTGCATAGTCGTAGTCACCCTATGGTATACGGTATGCGCTGATTTATCCATTTCAAAGACTTGTATATCTTCCACCCGCCATTGCCCTAGCTCGCCGACCTCTTCATTGCAACTTAGTGCCCACACCGGCATCCATTACCTCATCCCGGTAATTCTCCTGATTTGGTTGTTGATTTGAGCGCATTTCATCATGTGACAACGACCTTGCTACCTCATTTTCATGAGTTTAGACACCACCTCTGTAATAGTGGCTCTATTGGTGATGGTACAGGTTTATCTATTGACAACATTTTCTCTTTCACCCTTACCTCTCTACCTACACCATTATCATTTTCCAATGTGTTATATGTGCCTACAATGTCTAAAAACATTATTTCGGTCTTTGCCCTTTGTGCCGATAACCTTGTTAATGTCTTGTTTTTTTACTCTTTCTTTCAAGTGTAGGATTGTCACACGGGGGTCACCCAACTTATGGCAATCGAGAGATGGTGCCCACACCGGTCAAGTCAATCCCCCTTCTGCCTTTCACCCCAGTTCCCATCTTCTTCAGCCTTAGTCCTCGCTTCTTCTCTTCCACTATCTCCATGTGGCATAGTCGCTTCAGTCATCCGCCTTACATATTTTGCAAATTTCTGCGTTCTAATATTTCTTTGTCAAGGAACATTTATGTTCATTTTCTCATACCTTCTACAATATTAATAAAAGCCACAAGTTACCTTTTGCTAAATCAAGCATTACCTTTCTTCTCCTTGATATCATTTTTTTCATGTTCGACTTCATTCATTTAATCTTCTGATGGTTTTAACTACTATGTTATTTTTGTTAACCGTTACATAAAGTATATCCAGCTTTACCCATTACGCTGTAAATTAGATATTCATTCAACCTTTGTTGCCTTCAAGTAACTTGTTGAAAACTATTTCACCACCTCTATTAAAACAGTTTACATAGATAATGGGGCAAATTTTCAGCCCTTCTGTTTTTCAGGACCCATGATATAACCCATCTCACTATATCTTCCCACACTCTGAAATACACGGGTATTCTAAGTGTCGATAGGTATATTATTGAAACGGGTCTCACTCTCCTGCATCAGGCATCCATCCCTCTCACCTTCTGGCCGTATGCATTTGCTACGACTGTCTATTTAATAAATAGAATGCCTAAAGTTGGTCTTTCCCTTGGTTCCTTTATGCCACTCAATTAAAAGCCTTAACCCCCTCTAAACTCCATGTTTTCTCCGTTGCTCAGGTTTTCCTAGCCAGGTCCCTATTCTTCCCACAAACCCGACCTAAATCGAGCCGGTGCCTTCTCGCTTACTCCCCACTTCAGAGTGCTCTTCTATTTCGACCCTACCCCTCAAAACCTCAGGTCCCTTCACTGTCAGCTCAGGAAATGTATTCCCGTCATAGGTTCTCTCTACCCCTTCCACACCAGTAATGTATTACAGACTCTACACCTACACTTCATTGTTCCCCCAGACGACTCATCCAAATTTCCCACCCTTCCCTACCCATACCATCTAATCTTACCCGAATCCATTGTGTTCATCACCATCACCCCACTCGTCTTCTCGTCGAACTGCACCTCCCCTACCTATACCATTGACTTCACCCGAATTGTTGCATTCATCACCATCACCCCACCCTCCTCATGGACCTCGCATCTCCCACCACATCGCTTAACCTCACCCGACCACCGGGTTCATCACCATCACCTCGCTAGTCCTTCTACCGAACTGCATCTCCCCTACCCATACCACAGACCTCACCCGAACTGCTGTGTTCATCACCATCACCCCACCCGTCCTCCCGCCGACCTGCATCCCCGACCCCACCACTACCATTCCAGTGGACTTCTCCATTTTCTAGCCTGTTGGGTCCGGCCCCCTTCCTACCCTCACCTAATCATTCTCCTGACCCCTTACCAACTCCCACCACCTCCCCCCCCTAATCGACCTTCTTCTTCTCCCCCACTAAACCATCATCCCATGCAAACTCGCTCTAAAAGTGCCATCATCAAACCCAACCCGAATATACTTCACCCACCATAATTCCAACCGTGACCTGGAACCCCACTCACGCCCAGCCTCCAAGATCCTATGTCAAGGCGATGTAGAAGAATAAGGAGGCTTCCCATCCCGAATACTGAGCTTTGCCCCCGAGACTGGGTAGAATGTAGTGGGCAACAAATGTGTATTTCAGATCGACAAAATCCAATCCAACAGATCTCCGCATAAAGCTTCATTTTGTTTCTAGCGTTTCACTTAAGTCAAGCATTTACTTCACGAGACTTTCATCCATGATAAACTTCTATCAAATGCTCACATATGTTAGCATTGCAATCAATCGCATGGAATTCACCAACTTTAAAAGGTGGGCCATGGTTTTCTCAATAGGCATCTTAGAGAGATGCATGGTCCATAGCGAGTCGGTGGCATGCAAAGAAGGTCGATTATCCGCAACATGTTTATCAGCTTACATAAGACTGTTATAGGCTCAGTCAGCCCGCGAGCCAGCACTCAAGAGCTCTACACCCTTCGCCTCTAACTTGTCACATCCGTAGACTCTGTCCCTCTTGTTGCTACCCTGCTGATATTGTGCTCTCTATTTCCTCAGTTTATGTAACGTATTTGATTGTCCAAGTAAAATGACTTCCACTTCACATTAATAATATTATTCGACAACTCTACCAAATTCTCCACAAAGGATCTTAGGTGCTTTCTTCGTGGAGTCGAGGCTTTGACCACTTCTAATGGGCCTTCTACCAGCACAACACAAGAGGTCATTGGATCTTTCCGAGCAAACATAATATGCTGTATTCCAAACCTCGTCTCACTCGCTTGTCGTAGTATTCGATCGCTAAAGATGGCAACAGACCGAATAATGCCACCATGTACCGCGATGGTTGGTTATTGCTCACTCCCGAGGCTACAAACCGGGACATTTCTTTATCGTAAATAAACTCTCCCAATTTATGCATTGCTGTTGCCCAAACACCATCAGGGAGCAGGTCAACTTCGCTGCTATCTTAATACAGCATGAGATCCCTTGATATCCTAATTTCACACACTCAATATCGTATGATTTTGCGCGACCGGGCTAGTAACCCAGATGATCGTACCTCCATAGGTGCTTTTCTTATTTTCTTCAAAAGCAATCCAATTCTCGAGTTCTACAAAGCAATACACTGCTCGCTCTTCAACAGGTTTAGATTATGCAATTGTGGTTAGTTGCCAAATCGCAATGGGTGAAATCGCTGTTCCTGGAACTTCTGTCCTAGTACTATCTCCCACCTTGGTTCTCAAACAACCTGGTCATTCTATCTCTCCTTCTAATCAGTGTCTTTCATTCTCGAGATGAAACATCTTATGATTGATTATCATTTCATTCATGATTTGTGTTCTGCTGTTCATGTCTTCTAATGACCACAATCTTATTAATGCACTTCAAACCTCTATGGTAACTAAAAATATAATTAAAGCAATTTGTCGATTAAAACAAATTAAAAATAAAATATTCTTTGATAATGTATTTTAACACAAAAAAAAATCATGTTTTTCCATATAAGGAAATAAAAAAAAGAGTTTTTTCTAATAATAACACAAATATAAAGAAAATAATTGAAATGAAATAATGTTGGGTAATGAAATCTGAATCTTTTTTTTTTTTTTTTTTTGTTGCATTTGGTAGAGATATCAATGGTTAGGGTAGGATTGACAAAATTTGACATGACACAAACTCGAGTGGGTTTGAGTTGAGTATAATCGTGTTTTAGTTAAATTCGTGCCGACCCGCATAAGTCAAGTTTAATAAATAGGTTATATTTTAAAATATCCACATAACACAAATTTGACTTGTATTGAGCCCTTTAATTATTGTGTTAATTAATATTTAACTTAGATTAACCCATTATAAATATTCCAAATAAATAATGAAATTACAATGAAAAGGTAGTATAAATAATGATATTTATTCCAATATATATTTTTGAGCCTTTAAACATTTAGAGTAAAAAGAAAAAATATCTCAAATACAAAAGGTTTAAATTTTGTAATTTTGTCATATGGATTTAAAAGTGTCTCTTGAAGAGACATTTTTTAAATTGAAAAAATATTTTCTCTAATTTTATATTTTTTGAATATAAGTTCAAAGTATCTCTTGAAAATACACCTTCATAATTTTGAAAATTTTGAATTTAAACTAAAAGCTGCCCTTCTAAAATTAAAAATTGAAAGTGTTTACGGGGGTTAGACACCATCTAAATAGCTTTTCTAAACTTTACTATCAAACCCACATTTAAAACTTTGATCCTACATATCAAGTTTATGGAGAAAACTACACTATACTTGAGATTATTTTCAAACCATACTTTTCAAAAATTTTATTATTTTTCGTAAACATCCTATCTTTCCTCAGCAGTGGGACTCACCCTACCACTCTCTAATCTCTAAAGCACTCTAGTGTGTTTGTGAGCCGTTGTAAACCAGTGTTCTATTTTTGTGATCTATCAAATTTGTATCTTCCCATATGCTAAATTTAGACATGTTAACGTTTATGAGTTTGAAAATCAAGTTTGAATTTCTTTAATTCAACAAATTTTGGGAGGCACTTGCAGTTGCCCTCACAATGAAAAGAGATGGTCTTGAATTTTTTTTTGGACATTTATTTATCTTACAATACATCATAGTAATATATCCCTTCATAAATTTGTTTTATCGAGACTCGAACGTGAACCCTTCCCTTTCATATGCTTGTCTAACTCCTCTAATCACTTGATCAACTATATTTTATTGGCAAGATAAGTCTTGAATTCAAAACTTAAAAATACAGAATTAGAAAGAGCTAACCCATCCTTGAGTCGATATAGCAAGAAAAATAGTGTTCAATTGAAGTTATACATATTTTAATTCGCAGCATCATATGAATATGAACATGAACATGATAATAAGACAAAACACCTTATAATGGAGTACAACAATTGAGGGGAGTAGAAAAGGTCTGTAAATGACGAAATTGCACATAGTCGTCAACCCTCAAGTCTTTATAGAATTTTTTATTTTATAACACCATGCCATGCTTTCTTACTAACAAACTTTTGGCAAGCGGTGTCATTCAGATAATGAATATATCATAATATAAAAACTGTTGGGATCCCTGCAGCAAATAATATAGGCAAAAAAGTAATAATGAAGAATAGGAGAAAAACAAAGAATAGATGCGCGGTTAGGGTGCCTAGTCTACAGGGTTGAAATCTTTCATTATGTTAAATTAGGATTATATAAAAGGATATTTATATTAATCTTAGATATAATAAAAATTTTAAAATACCCTTATACGGGCCTTCACTCTTACACCTTCACCTATCAATTCGTTCTCTTTAAAAAAAATACAGGCCTAATCTATATATATATATATATATATGTCCCTCAATATGTGGGCTGCAAAGTGCCATAGAAGATGAAAAAATTACTTACATGATTGAAAGACCACTTCAAGAAAAAAAACAGTGGATGAAAGCAACAAGATGCCATCTTTAATTACTGAAAGTTGGATCTGGATCAAAAGATATGCATGAGATAGGTCCATAGGTTTTACATACTTCAATACGTGCTACAAGTTTTATATGATCAGTGACCTAAATGTTTGAGAATACGTCATGAGCAAACGTCGGTGACTACGACCTCTCAGAGAAGAGGTCGGATTTGCAAACCTAAGACGCCACCTGTTTTACTTTTAGAAATGGGAATCATTTTAGCTTTTCTTGCTTTGTTTTTACATCTACTCACTTTCAATCAGAAATGAATATTTTGTCTAATGACAAACTTTAGCTTTAATTGATTTAAACCCCATCCTTAATCATGATCACAGAATCAATAAAATATTATATCATTGGAGTACCATTCTAAGTCTATCAATATATGTCCTCCTAAACTAAATTTCTTGGTCGCCACTAATTATGTTCTCATGAAAACTCAAACATGATCATTCTCTATATTCCACCAAACCCTTAATCATAGATTAGGAATTGTGAATTATTTTATTTAGAGCATAGTGATAATTGAGAGATTGAGTTATCCTTACTTTTCTTTTTTGGTGGGCTGTCTTCCCAATTAAAGATGAGCAAAAAAACCTAAGAAATCAAATCGATTGATAAATCAAACCGAAACCAAACTGAAAAATAGCTTAACCAAACCGATGGATTCGGTCTTTGTTTTATACATTTATTGCTCTGATTTAGTTTAGGCTTATAAAATACAAAATCGTGTCAAGCTAACCAATCAAAAATAAAAAAAAAAAATATATATATATATATATATATATATATATATATATATATATATATATATATATATATATATATATATATTATAAAATAAATTTATATATATCGATATTTTCATAATTTAAATTTAATATAAAGGACACAAAAAAAAATTTCTTTAATTTTTTGTGATGCCTGGTTTGAAAATATATTATTTATGAGCTATCTATATATATTAAGGAATGTTGATTCTGCAAACTGTTAAAATAATAAAATATGCTGAAAAAATTATTAAATTATTTTTGCATATTATAAAAAATAAAGAATCAATATTTTGCATATTATCTTTGCTAATTTGCTTTTTGTGACTTTATATATACAAAATTATAAAAACAAAATGTTGGTTGCTAAATAGGTATATTGCAAATTTAATTATGTTAATTATGATTAACCAAAAATCAATATAGGGTTAACCGAAAAGATTGTTAATTAAATATTTTGTTAACCATGTTAATGATTAGATTTTTTATTTATATAAATAAGAAATCGAAAACCAAAAGTTGATTTATTTTTAGTGGTACGGTTGACCTAAGCATGGTCACCCCTATTCCCAACCCTCACTTAAGGATTCCATTATTATAAATAAGGGTAATGGGGGATGCCGTTTTAGCATACCCTACTCCATTAATCTCCAATCTCCCATCACCATGATGAAGGCTTTCCTTGTATGCTTTCTCTTTCATTTCCAGTCCTTCTCTTTCCTCTTGCCTTAGTGCTCGAGAGTTGGTTCAAAGGTAAATTCATGAATTTCTACATCCATTTACATCCACAGGATAGTTGTTCTTTACTTCCTTCTATAAAGGAAGTTGTTTTTCTTAGGTTGGTATAAATAATATTGTCTGGATCTTGTTTTTGTTAATGATACCTTGCGTGGATCTTGCAGAAATGATGAGTACTGATGATAAGGTGGGCTCTACCTGTAAGCCTACCAACAGAGACTGCCATGCCGTACCAAACCCAAAAGGGAAGTCTTGCCCTATCTATGGAAGAAAAGGCTGTAAGCCACCAAGCCCTTGAAAATGAGAAGATATAAACTAGTATTATATATGTAGTATGGAGCAGAGAGCTAAAGAATAATATAGCCTGGGGTGACTTTGGAGTTCGTGGTTTTATATATATATATATCTATATATATATATCCAGAAGTAGTATGTATGTGTATTCCCAGTTTGCTTGATTAATAATAAAGATGACTTATTAGGTCAGTCTCCATGAGAAATTTTGTGATATACATACACATATATTCATTTTCATTATCTTGTGCAGCTTTAACTTAGATAATATGAATTCAATAACAAAAATATAAAATAACTCATACAAAAATGCACGAGGTTTTAATGTGATTCAGCAAACCATGTCTACATGGGATCCATGGATGAGATATTTTTTTTTATTGTACAATAGAAAATATTACAGAAACAGAACAACATATAATTGAGTTCCTGAAATATCTCATGTTTTCCCATTCCTTATACCAATACTCTAAACCGCGAAATATCTCGCTCCATCGAGTCTTTCTCACATCTATACACCCCTTGTATAGCATTTACAAACTCATATTTCTCATAATTTTCCCCCCTCATAATTAAGAATATTTATAGTGATATTACTAACAACTTTCTTTATTTATAAAAAAAAAGCATAATATTACAATAATAGAGTATTCTATAAATTAAATATTCTTTACAAGTAGAATTAATTCTAATTAAGAATTTGAAACATATTCCAACATTTTCCTCTACAAATTTCAATTTTCCTTCCTTTCCTACAACAGCACCCTTACGTTAATCATGGCCACAACTTTGTGATATAAATCTTCCAAAATAAAATATCAACATGAGTGGATTAGTAATGTGAAACAAGATCAATATGGGATTGGATATTGTGATAATTATCCCTATCATCGGTCTCTCTCATTGCAACTATTTCGAGTCTTCTAGCCTTCCTATGTGAAGTATTATTTATTCCAATTTCTTCCCTTAACAGTGGGACTTACCACTACTCTCTGTAGCACATTAGTACGATTTGTGGGCAAATTTGTAATAGTAAATTAAACCATTGTTTTATTTTGTGATCTGTACTATCTTCCCATATAAACGCTTCAGACACATTAACATTTGAGTTTGGAAACTAACTTTTTTTGTTACATTTTTTTTTAAAAACGTTTTGTTCAAAAAAAAAAACAAAGGAAAATACTTATTTTCTTCACAAAAAACACAGAAACTGTTGGGAGCAGCAAAATAGTTTATCTGCTTCGTTTTCAGAGAATAGATAAAACAATAAATTTAGATTATAAAAACAGTTTTGAGATAATACCAAAATAGTATTATCTATGATTTCAAAAACTACAACAAAAAGGCGTTTGAATTTCTTTCATGCAAAGCTTACAAATAGCAAGAAAATTATTGTTCAATGGGAGTAACGTTTTCATTCATAAAAATTATGGTAATCTCCAGCAACTGCAACATCATATGAATATGATCATGATAACGAGACAATATACCATAATGGAGTACATCAATTGAGGGGACTAGAAAAGATCCGTAAACGACCAAAAGGAGACGGTAGTCAATCCTTAAGTCTTTTTAAAAATATATTTTTATTTTCATAATAACATTTCTTGCTTTCTTACTAATCAATTTGGCATGCGGTGTCATTCCCTCTTCTTTGTTATTATAATATAAAAACGAAAACGATTAGCGACATGATTGAAAGACCATGCAGCTCTTTTAATTGCTTTAACAAAAAAAGCGTGGATGAAAGCAATAAGACGCCTTATCTTGTAATTACTTTTACAAAAGTTGATTTCAAGTCAAAAAGATATGTATGAGAGGACCCATATGTTATATTATTTGGAATAATTTAAAGATATGAGTCAGCCAAATGTTTGAGCAAACGTCATGAGCCAACCTCAGCAGGTGACGACGACCTATGGAGAGAAGGAGCATGGATCTCCAAAATAAGGCATTTAAGGTTACATTTTTTTAAAACTGTTTTTGTACTTAAAAAAAAAAAAAGATAACAAAGAAAACAAGAAAAACAAGTATAGTTACACTTTATTTTTTTTGTTTTAAAAAACAAGAAATACAGAAAAAAAAAACACTAAATTCAAATAATAAAAATAATTTTTAAAGAACACCATCGGTGTTCTCTATGATTTCAAAAATGATTGTCAAGAACAATTTAAAAAAAGGGGAACGAAATAGGCACTAAGATGCCATTTGTTTTACTTTTAGAAAATTATAAAAGTCATTTTATCTCACTTTAGTTGGAGGGTTGTAATAATTAATAGGGGTGAGTATAGTTCAGTTAACTTAACCATGCTATTAAACATAATTTGACCGTTAATTTTTGATTTGCTATTTATATAAACAAAAACCTAACCATCAACATGGTTTACCAATTTTTTAGTTAACCATAAATCGGTTTTTGGTCAAACCATAATCAAAAAATAAATTTTCAATTCCATAATTATATAATAAAGTTCAAATTACAATAATTACTATAAATACAATAAAAATGTAAAGAAAATATGAATAAACTGTAATTAATTTATTTGCAATCCCATGACACTTAGTGCATCTATAATATATCTAAATAATATATGAAATACATGAGATTAGAATAACTAATTCCAAAAAGAGGTATCAAAGGATATTTAAGAATAAAATTCTGAAAATTTCTACATTCCAAAAGTGCATTTATGTTAGCAGAAAATTAAAATACAATAAAGTAATGTCATATAAAAAAAAACAACTTAATATAAGTGTTTCACTTGAAAGAACAACAGAAACTGTTCCTTCATTCTTCCGTTAATTCAAAAGCATTCATCCATGTAAAAGCCTTCTCTTCTTATATGGCTTGCAGGTCTTTTCTTACAACTTCTTTACATATTGAACGAATTAGTAATCATGAAGAGATCGAGTTATTATCATTTTCATCATCATATAACAAAATTACATCTCCGGCTTCTAATCCATGTTTCTTCACAAATTTGCTTTTTTCTTTTACATTTATTGATACCGAGTCTATAATATGTATATAAAATTTAAATTATACGACAATGTCAACTTATATATAATTTATTTTCATATATATATATATATATATATATATACTATATATATATATATATATATATATATATATATATATATATATATATATATATTGTATTTTATAATTTTATAATTTTTTAAATAGGTTAATCGAAAGCACAATTTTTGTATTTAAAAAACCTAAATATAAACTAAAATCGAGAATTGTATAAAAAAAAAACCAAAATCGAACCGATCCGTTTGATTAATCGATTTTTCGATTTGAATTCTTATGTATTTTTGCTCACCCCTAATAATTGAGAGTGAATCATTATTGCTTTCCTTTTTTTGTAGTGAGACGCCTAATAATTGAGAGTGAATCATTCTTGCTTTCCTTTTTTTTAGTGAGACGCCTTCCCAACCCACATATATGGATGTCATTATAAATAAGGGTAGTGGGGGAGGAAGTTTAATTAGCATAATCTACTCCAATCTCCAATCTCACATTTCCCATCATCATAATGAAGGCTTTCCTTTTATGCTTTCTCTGCCTCTCGGTACTGTTCCTTCCCTCTTGCGTCAGTGCTCGAGAGTTAGCGGTTCAAAATGGTACTTCATTAATTTATTTGTTATCAGCTTTGTAGCAGTAGAAATATGAGTATATATATATATTCATATAAGGTAACTTGAATATTAGTATATATATATATATATATGCATATAGGGCAACTTAAAAGATCTTCAAATTAACACAGGCATATATTAGTTGTTTTTTTTTTTTTTTTTTGACATTTATTCATTTTGCATTACAACATTATAGTTTTTTTTTTCTCAAAAAAACTCGATTTTGAGATCTCCCGTATATCCATCCCCTAGCATATATTAGCTCCTGTTTTTTCCTGTCTCTGATAACTAAGTTTTATAGGTAATAAAAATTCTAAGGCTTAGCTTTTATGGAAAATTCAAAAAAGTTTATGATGATATATATATCTACCATGGATGTTACAGAAATGATGAGAAGCGATGATAACCATCCCAGTACCGGTTCTACTAACAATCCCAACAGACCAGGCGTCAACCATGGAAAAGGAAATCCTTACAACCGCTGTGATGGAAAATCTCGCACAAACTGCCCTATTTCCAAACCAAAGCCGTGTTACAAAGGTAGAGGATGCAGCCCACCGGGCTCTTCAAAATGACAAGTATCTATCAAAGAGCTGGCCCACTGCATGCTATGGAGTATTGACCAACAACAATATCTATATATGAAGGAGTCGTATAAGCATATATGTGACACACTGACACATAACTTATGATGTGTGGTTGATTTAGAGTTTGTGATGATGTACTGAGAGTTTGCTTTAATAATAATAATATGTAGATTATACCGTCTACTTCTTTCCTCTACTCCGATTGAGGGAACTATCCCCATCGGCAAGCTGGTAGTAATGCACTTATTGTTCACAGTGGTTTCACCTTCTTTTCTTTATAAATACATATTGATAGTACCTAAAAAAACATATCACTTGGGCCTAGACCTTGAGACCCGGAGAATGAGCTCCCCGAAGCAGTGGGCTTCCTCGGGTGGGACGACGGAAGACCCCCACGTGGGGACTCGGCCCATGATAACGTCCTGGTCACTCTCAAGGTGTGAACCTAGGGTTGAAACTAAGCCCAGGGCCAAAACTAAGCCCAGTGGGCCGGATTGGTGACGGGAATAATCCGTTGTCCACCAGTTGAGCCGTAAGAAAGGAAAGCACTCTACCTTCATGATCTGATATCTACCCATTAAGGGAAGAAGGATCTCCTACGATTACGGCTCCCTAATTATCCTCTAATATTCAGTTAGTGATAAGGAAAAGAAGATCTCCTACCCAATTGGGAAGATCTTGAGTATCGTAGGTCCCAACGAGAGTCGTCATGCCATGATAAATATCGACGGAGATTCCACTAAGAAGGTCGTAGACACAGCGCCATCCAACGGTGGAGTGTTCCTTTCATAAGAAAACCTTAGGCATCGGAGGCGGGCCGAGCGATCCCGCGGAACCCCCCTTTTTAGTGCGGGTTGGGTTGACTATCGATCCGGCCCGGCCCAGTTGTGGCTGACTCGAAGCTCTAGCCTAGTATCAATAGAAAAGCACCATCGGTTTAGGCGCCGTATGTGGGAGCATTTGTTTCCTTTACAAATAAGCCCGATTTCTGGTGTTGCGATCGATATCGACGAAACATGGTAAAGTCACGCCTCCGGAAGCAGACCAATAGGACGGCCAGGCGGTGACGTCGGGAGGCGTTCCGAGGGCTCTTTAGGCCACTAGCAACGAGATGGAGGCACTCTGTCTCGTCAATCAACGTTTGCTAAGGTAGTTAGCGGAACTCACCAAACAGGTGCATCAACCACAGGATACACAACAGGCCCATGAAGGCCGCAATACCATTCCACAGGAGGAGCAACAACACATCGGCGCCCTCCAAGACGTTGACGAAGGAGGAGGAAATAGCCGGACTAGGGGGCATGATCCCTATGTACCCCCTGGAGACGGTCAAAATGAAGGAATGCTTGATAGGGACGACAGAGGTGAAGAGCCAACCCCTCATCAGCGGGGGAAGGAGGAACGATCTTGGGAGTAGCGGTTCCAAGATATCCAACAAGAGCTCAGCCACATGAAAGAGGCTGTAAAAGTTTGAGCCCCAGTCTCCACGGATGCTCTTTTACAGCAAATGGAATCCCCGTTCATGGCCGAGGTACTACACTTCCCTCTCCCAACAAAGTTCAGAATGCCACAAATCTAATCTTTTGACGGAACAAAAGACTCCATAGACCACCTCAACACCTACAAGAACCAGATGAAGCTACATGGATACCAAGACCCCATGAGATGCAGAGCCTTTGCCATCACGCTTAAGGGCTCGTATGGAAAGGTTCAACGAGGCTCCCGCCGTACCTGGAATCTCATCCTTCAGAGCTCTCCATTGCTTTCGTATCCCACTTCATTTGGAACCCTGAACTATCTTAGAAAGTAGAGCCACCACCTACTGGCCAGTAAGCGAGGCCCTCCCGAAAACCTAAGGTCCTACCTCGGAGGTTCAACTTCGGAGTCATTAAGGGTGGACATCTGGATGAGAAAAGTTTGCCATCACGCCACACATAAGTAGGACTAAGCACTCTGATCCAAAAACATAATGTTCTCCATCTCGAAGAACCCTCAAGCGAGCATGGCTGAGGTGCTTGCCAAAGCAAAAAAAGTACATCAACGGCGAGGCCCATATGTTTAAGCGGAGGCTCTTCCGCGAGGAGAAAAAAATAAGGGGATAGAAGCGGGGACCCGAAGCCCCAAGGATGAAGAGACCGAGACGGATCTCTAGGAGGGCAAGGAAGGCAGTCGATCTCAAGAGAAGAGTGCTTGACCGGGGACCACTTGGGTCCACCCAGCTGTTTGCCGGTACATTAGTACCTACCTCAACGAATTCCACACTCCGGCGGCCTCGGTTTCTCCAAATCTATACGGGGTGTAGCATGAAGTTTTAAGATATCATTTGTCCTACTCGGATGAAGACGGACCCAGCCAAAAGAGACATGACCAAGTACTGCGACTTCCATAGAGATCATAGGCATCGGACATATGACTGTATTCAATTGAAAAAAGAAATTGAATTCCTGATCCGACGTGGGCACCTCCGCCGTTATGTGGCTCCCGAAAATTGGAACCAGGCACCTCCTCCACCACCTCGTTAGCTAGCCCCAGCACAGCATCAACAACCTCTAGGAGAGATCAATGTGATTTCGAGGTTCGCGGCGATTGGGGAGTCGATTCGACGGGGAAGGCTCACTGCAGCAACTTTTAGATCGGAGACATTAGAGGTGTAGGCCGTGTCCAAGCTCCCTCGGTTAGACACCACCATAACCTTCTCGGACGCTGACTCGGAAGGCTGCCAACACACCCATGATGACTCGCTATTAATAAGGGTCGTCGTGGCTAATAAAATAGTCCACAGGGTCTTGATCGACAACAGGAGCTCGACCGACATCATCTTTGCATCGGCATTTGACAAAATGGGCATTGGAAAGTGGACCAGTCACGCCCATAAGGATTCTCGGGAGAATCTTGCCCAGGATTAGTACAGCCCCAGGTACTCACTTTAGGAGACCCCCCATGCCAAGCCACCACGACGATAAAGTTCCTCATAGGGGAGGCCCCATCGGCATACAACATGTTCTTCAGGCGAGGCCTTCTCCAATGCCATAAGGAGCATGCCTTAGCCTATCATATGGTTGTCGAATTCCCTCGGAAATGGATTGGAAAGGGCTCGAGAGACTGACCGGATAGCCCGGGAGTGCTACTTGGCGCCCGATGAAGCAACGGTGACGGCGTCCACGTGGATGAGCTGGACATGAGAGACGAACTAGACACCCGACCAAGACCCTCAGAAGGGCTAGAACCAATACAACTTGACTACTAGCCAGAACACCCTACATCGGATCCAAGCTGACCACAGACGTCAAAGACCTTCTCACCCACTTAAAGCAAAAAGCGGACATATTCGCTTGGAAGCAAGAGGACATGGGGGGAATCGACCCAGCAGTTATCACCCACAAGTTGAATGTCGCCCCCTCCTTCAAACCCGTCAAACATAAAAGAAGAAGCTTCGCCCCAAAAAGGTAGAAGGCGATCAACAAAGAGGTCGGCAATCTCCTTTAAGCCCGAGCTATCCGAGAAGTAGATTATCCTGACTGGTTGGCTAATGTTTCTCGTCAAGAAGGCTAATGGCAAATGGAGACTCTACATTGATTTTACCGATGTTAATCGGGCTTGCCCGAAAGACAACTTTCCCCTCCCCTGAATCGACCTCATAGTGGATGCCACTGCTGGCCACGAGCTCCTCAGCTTTGTGGACGCTTTCTCGGCCTCATTAGATCATAATGGTTGGCTTGACCAGAAGACCTCATTCGTATTTGGACATGGAGCATTACTGTTGTCGGTAATTACTTTTGAGTTGAAGAACGCTGGGGCCACCTATCAAAGGTTGGTAAACAGAATGTTCCAAAAACAGATTGGAGCAACCATGGAAGTATACATAAACGACATGTTGGTTAAGTCAGTCAAGGCCAAGCACCATGTGGACCACCTAGTTGAATCATTCCAGGTCCTGAAGGACTACAAGATGAAGTTAAACCTAACCAAGTGTGCTTTGGTCTACAGGAAGAATTCTTGAGTTTTAACTGAGTAGAAAAGCGGTGTATAAAATGAATGCCTAAGTGCGCAAGTGCACGCGTAGCTAAGTAATATAGTGTACTTAGCGTGCGTGGGATATCGATCCACGGGAAGGTGAATTGACTACAAAGGTTCTGCTTTTCAGACAATATCTGAACAAAGAGTTTAGGGTAAAAAGTAAGTAGGAAGCACCTTCAAGGCTGGTGATTCCTAGTAATTAATGGTGTTGGCGCCTAGGGTTAAATGCCCCCTATCCACGTTCAATGGATTACTTTTCTAAAGAAATTGTTATTCAATCTATTTGTAATATGTCAGTGTGAGGTGATCTTGCCAGAGATATCCTCTCTCGGTATATCAGCCTATCTAAGTGAATAGAATCGAGTATATCTCTATCTCGACTCGGTATTAGAAATGCTTAAAATGTTCTAACCTCAATGCTACCTTAGTTCGGAATATCTCTAATAACGGATGACATTTCATACCACCCGGATCCACTGAATACCCTCATCTCTCGATCGGATCTCGGTTCGATTATGTAACGTGGCGACATTAACATATATTGAAATGCGAGGTATAGAGTAGATGTAACAAATTAATAACAACTTAACATGAAATATCGACTTTAATCCATTGTACATGACGGGGTTTGATGTAACCCTAGGAAGAGATCCTAGAACATAATGGAAGAAAATATAAAGTTTAATAAAGGAAACATTGTTACAAATCAGAAAATATCAGAAGTGGCGTTACAAATCCCGGGCACTTCCTCGAAGTCAGTGTCACTCTGCTCTCGAAACCTGTGCCTCTGTTCGTGCGCCTCCCGATCTCCCTTGATTTCTGAACCCTAATTTGCTTTTAATGATGAGGGCAGATTTTCGAGCTGACGTCGCGACGTGGTGGTGTCACGACGTGGCGGACGTCACGACGTGGGGGCCAATAGCGGCAGTGAGGGCGTCACGGCCGTGGGGGCGTCGCGGCGTGGCAGTGCTTCTGTCGCCTTGTTCCCATTTGCTCAAAATGCGCTACCGTTCTTTGCTCTTTTCACCCCAATGCTCCTGCATTCTAAAGACAGCCTTCGGTATTCTAGTCACAAAAACTATAAAATTACCACAAATAAACGGGAAAATGTGAAGTGTGCGAGTATAATATGAGTGTTTTAGGCTCATACACCTGACTTAGTTTCTTGTATCTCAAGCAAGAACCGTTCAAACGGGACACACCTGCCGACATAATGTAACTCACACTAATACGGTAATGCACATCTTTGAAAAATAGGGGATCAATTTGGGCGACTCACATACTACTTGTTTTCTCAATGTTCGATAAGGCATCTGAGATGTTGACTTTTCGGTAGAATTCGATTGAGATAGGTGAAGCCGACTAGTGTATCAAATCCATGGTGTTCAATAGCCTTTCCCAAAATCCTATGTGCTATAATGAGTGACTTCCGGTATATGCCTAGGTTAGATGCCCCAAGGCAAGCTCGACTACTTTATTAGGAAGAAGCTAACTAGGAAAGGATAAGGCATGCCCACATTTATTCATGTTCTCATACTTGAAGTTTCCTCTTTGTACCTAAACACAATGGAAGGAGACCTAAGGCGAAGTTTTAGCAGAAGTGTTCTGTGCGGGGATCCATTGGTGACTCCCACCCGGTTGGTTAAGGGCGCAGGCATTTCAATTCCTTCAAACTTCGCTTTGAACACTCAGCCAAACTCAAAGGTCTGAGTTGCGTGAATGATCCATCTTGTCCCACATGTAGCGGGCGGTGAAGTCAATGACTCCCGGCCGGTTGGCTCGGGGCATTAGGCTTTGATAGGCCTCGGACGTAGGGATTCCGATTGGATGATCCGCTTATTCCCAATGCATATACCTATTTTGTCATATTTCTTTTTTTTTTTTTTTCTTTTCTCTTTTTCTATTGTTTTTGTATTTTCTCTTTTTTTAGTTTGAGGCTGTTGGCAATCCTCTTTTGATTAGGTGTCCCATCACTTTCCAGATAGTTCGAATCTCACTAGGTTGATCGAACTTTAGTAGTTGGTTCGGCACTTGTCATACTCTGAAAGTCACTAGTGTGTGAGTGTGATAGGGTTTTTTTTGAGAGGCGGTTTCTTGACTGCAGGGATTGATTCACTAGCCCTTTTCCAACTGTGATCTAATTCACAGAACATCAGCCCAGTGTATGCAATTGAGCAAGTTTATAGTGAGCTCAGTCAAAATTGATCTCGATTTTCAACATGGCACTCATGTATGCAATTTCTACAAGCAAGAATGTCCTAAAATATAATCAAACAACTAACACATGACTCATGAAATGAAAGGTACGATGTAAAATAAAGCGAAAAAAAAAACAAAACACACTAATATCTGGAACACACTAAAAATACTACACCTACTAAACCAAAACACAATAAACAAAACACAAAACATGATACCTGATCACCAAATCCCTCCCCCCAAACAAAATATCCAGTGTCCCCACTGGCAAGATAAAAACATAGAGGGTAAGGGAACTCCCCTGAATATCACTGCGGTGGAGGTGGTGGTGGATGGTGAAAAGCCCGGAAGGCGTGGCTGGGCTGCATAGGCTGGCTGGCTGGCGCGTAGAGATGATGGCCTGATTGGCGGAAGCGTCATATCAGCCCGCGCAACGCCTCCATGTCACAGGTAGCGAGGACTTCGGTCTCACAGGTCTCATCGAGAAGGCGTCAGCGCTGATGTGCGAGTACGGAGTCCTCAAGATCTGGTGAAGGACTAGGAGTGGCCGCCTGTGGCTGCTGGGGAGGTGGTGGAGGTGGCTAGGACTCAATTGGTGGAGAGTGTTTGGGACCGGATGGCCAAGGTCTCCCAGTCGCCCGGGGATCCATAACGAGCCGATACTCACTCACTTCGTCCTCGATCCGAGGGCTCGTGACTGGATCGTAGGCCACTCGAGGTTGCGGGACACAGGTGTGTCCGGCCAGCCAAATGTGCCTTGATCGGATGAAACCATGCCTCATTGTCGTCAAGGGGCACCCCCCGGCTTGTTTACTGGCCAAATATCGAAAGAAGGTGCCCAGGTTCCATCTTAGCATCCGGTTATGGAGGATGGCATCCTCGATAACCTGCCCAACATCGAATGGTATATCCTGTAGGATGGCGAAGTTGAGCAAGGAACGTTGGGCGGTCACCTCACACACATTCGTCGTCGGGATAAGACGCGAAGTGCTGAAGTGGTGCCAAACCTTAGGAATGTAGGCCAAATGCTTGGCCTTGAAATTGAGCAGCATGGCGTATTTGTTGATCCTACCACTCACCAGCCTTTGGTCGATGGATAGCCTCATGGTAGTCGGGATGCTGCGGAATGATCAAAGGGTCCGGTGGGACATGCTCTAGATATAGAAACTATTGATGCGACCCCCGAGCTGAAGTCGGCCAGTACTCGCACCACGACCTTTGAGGACATGGGACGAGGTTGGCGTAGAGATTCTCGAACTACGCTCATTCTTGTTGGGCGAGAGTTGGCATAAGGCACGCCACCCTTTAGCCTCGATTGTCTTTCTAAAGAAATCATGGGGTGATGAAACCCTTCTCCTTAATGAAGGATCGGTTTTTTGCAAATTGCTAAATGCCGTCCATGGCGCGATTTCAACGTTTATAAAAGCAGGGAGGCATCGAGCCGCGGGGAGTCGGGTCCTCGATAGGCCGACTCCGCTTGGCAGGCAACTTTTGCCTCTTGCCAGACATACTAACCTAGAAAAAAAAAAATATCAAACACCTAATGTGCACCACAAAATCAACTAAATAACTACCTAAGGACTCAACAAAACCTAAATGGGACTCAGAGATCCTAAAGGAACCTAGAAGACCCAAAATGAGGACCTCTGATACCTCTGGAGGCAAGCGAAAGCAACAAAGGAAACCCTAGACTCTTTGTACCTAGCTAGAATCGGGCTGGTGGTGGGGGATGCCATATGTTAAGCGGCCAATAGAGAGGGTGACTTCGGTGGTAAAGTAAAAGCGATCAGGAGATCTCTCCAGTAGTTGGGATAGGCTAAAATGAGATTGGGTGAGGATGGGGTGGGAAGCTCAAGGTTTCAGTGGGTGGAGATGAGGGTGAAGAAGCCAAATAGACATTCATTAAAAGCGGGGCAAAATGCGGCGTCTGGGTTCCACGTGCGGCGTGGCGAAGGACGCGAAACCAAATGGCGTGACGTGCGGATTACGTCGCGGCGTGACGAATAATCTGATAGTGGCGTGCGGTGAAGTCCGCGTCAGCGACGTGACGAAAAACTTCAAAAATGGCGTCGGCGGCGGTAATGACTTCAAAAATGGCGTCCGCGGCGTGAAAATTCCGCGTCGCGGCGTGAGAATGAGGGCTGGCGATCGCGGCGTGGGAATTTCGCGTCGCGGCGTGGCGAAGGTGAAATTTTGGCGTCGCGGCGGTAGAATTGCGTCAGCGGCGTGAAGGTGAATTTTGACGTCGCGACATTGAGATCTCACGTCGTGGCGTGACGAGAGAAGTGTCTCGTAAGAAATTTTAACCTGAGAACTCAGCCTGCTTTTGAGGAACTCTCTACGTGTAAACATCATTCCGGGCATTGAACACATTGCAGAAGGCTGCACTCTTAGGGTCTGCAATTAAACCAACAAGCGAAGCAACGATCGGGAACACAGCTGACCAAAAATTCTTTGAAAATAACCAATAGGAGCACTGAAACTACAAAATTTAGGAACACTTGGGTTTGCCTCCAGAAGCCTTATATTTAATGGTTAGCTCAAGCGACCACGAACTCAATGTGCTCAGACTCCAAACTCTTGAGATGGGTGAGCTATACTTCTGCTTGTTTGTCAAGGAATGACTTGCTTATGCACTTGGCTTCGCCTCCATAGTACGGCTTGGCGTTGGGGTGGCTATTTGTAAGATAATATGCCTTTCTCGGATTGTGAAACTACGCCCCACCATGAAAGACGCTGTGCAGTGAAGGTCGGGACCAGCCAGAGACACAGGCTGCAGAAAAAGTTTGTGGAATTGAATATCAGGGACTTGTTGTCCGGTAGTGAATTCTTTACGGTGATGTGGCATAAGTCTTCAGGGCGCGGTCTTCTCCTTATAAATACGAGTTCTCATATGCTTCGTTTGCAGAACTCATCTAGCTCAACGGTTGGGTAGTCGTTTTTCACCAACCCAATCTTGTCCATGTTTATTTGTCGAGTGGCCAATAGGCCACGATGCTCAAATTCTCTTGGAAGGTGTGCGCTTTGCCATAAACAAGTCTGAGCGGGGGACACGCTAAGGAGTTTTAAATGCGGTGCGGTAATGCTTTCCCGGGAAGCGCATCGATCTATCTTTTAGACCAATCCTTCCTGGAGTTGTTTAACTGTCTTCTCGAGAATGTACTTGATTTCGGTTAGATCACTTTTGCTTGCCGTTTGATTGTGGGTGGTATCACGAGAGATGTCTGATAATTACCCCATACTTTTGCAAAACCTTGTCTATTACCTTATTGCGAGAAATGCGTACCATTATCGTGATTAAAGCTCGAGAGTCTAAGCATTGAGAATATATTAGCTGTGAGAAATTGAGTTACAATCTTGGCATCGTGGTTCGTGTTGGAATCGCTTCTACCCTTTGAGACATAGTCTCGATAACAAGATGTATAAATTGTTGCATGATCGCGAGGAAATGGTCCCATGAAATAGTCCCCATAAATTGAACAACTCTACCTCCAAGATAGGATGCATAGGTGGCTCGTCCTTTCTAGAGATGTTCCCGTTACGTTTGACATTTGTCCTGAGTGGAAAGCGAAATGGTGAACATCTTTAAATAAGGAAGGCCAATAAAAACCCGATTGTAGAACCTTGGGCAGCGTTCTCGGCCACCAAAGTGTCCACCCACGATAGAGTGTGACAATGGTTCGAATCACCCAGGCATTTCATCTTCGGGCACACATCTCCTTGTATCACTGAGTCGACCTGAGTGCTGTAGGTGGCTCTTCCCGATGAAGTAGTGCTTAAGGTGTCACGAAAAACCTTTTCTTCTTCTTAAATTCTGGGGGAATCACTGGCTACCAAATAGTTCACATAATCACCAAACGAGCGCCCTCTTGTCCTCAATAGCAAAAGTTTCTCGATGCGGGGTCGTCATTCAGGAACATCATCTACGGCCTTCGATCTCGCGAAAGGGTGATGCGCCACTAAATTTTCGAGTGCCCTTCTTGTCCTTGATTTCTACGTCGAGACTCTTACATGAGGAAGGACCAAGAATCAATCTGGGTTTGCATCTTTCTTGGTCATCAAGTACTTAATGGTAGAATGATCGGTGTGTACCATGACTTTGTTTATGTCGAATATGGCTGAATTTGTCAAAGCAAAGGTGATGGCCAATAGTTCTTTCTCGGTAGTGGCATAATAATTCGGTTGAGCGTCATTCAAGTCACAGCATAGTAAATCACACGAAAGATTTTCTCGTTTACGCCTAGTGCGCCCCAGTCGCATAATTATTGCATCACACATCATTTCGAATGGAAAGACCAATCTGGAGCGAGATCAACTATTCTTCAATACGGCCAAAAAGCATGCGCATTGGGAGTCAAATTCGAATGGGATCCCCTGGACTAACAAATTAGACAATGGTTTCGTAATCTGTGAGAAATCCTTGATAAACCTTTATAAATCCGGCCCATGGCCTAAAAAACTTGGATCCCTTTCAGAAGAAGGTGGAGGTAGCTTCTCAATTCCTTCAATCTTAGCCCTATCTACCTCTATCCCTCTTGCTGAGATCCGATGTCCAAGGACAATACCCTCTTGTACCATGAAATGGCACTTTTCCCAATTGAGTACTAAATTGGTCTCTTCACATCTTGCTAGCACCAGCTCTCAAGTTTGCTAGACAATTGTCAAATGAATTTCCCATTATTGAGAAATGCGATCCATGAAAATCTCAATCGTCTTCTCTATCGTAATAGGAGAATATGGCCATCATGCATCATTGAAAAGTACCAGATGCATAGTCCAAGGGCATCCGTAGGCGAAAGATGTACCATGAGAGCCAGTGAATGTTGTCTTCTCTGATCTTCGGGCGCTATGGCGATTTGATTATCTTAGGAATATCCATCAAAAGCAATAATATTCATACTGACTAATCGATCGAGCATCGATCTAGAAATGACGGTGGAAAGTGATCTTTTCAGTGGCCTTGTTGACTTTATAGTCAATACAAATTCTCCACCGAGTCCACTTTGTTCTAGATGGCGGTAAGATATTGTTTCGGTCTTGATATGATTATCCCCCTTTCTTTGGCACTACGAGCGGGGCTTACCCATCTTGTTGTCACGGGAAATGGGGTAAATCACGATATCTAGCCATTTTAAGACTTCTTTCGAACTACGCCTCCTTCATTTAGTAAGTTCAGCCTCCTCTGCTTCACGAGGCTTGTGGCCATCTTCTAATAAAATACGGTGCATACACACATGAGAAGGATCCCTTTTGGTCGATTAGAACCATCCGAGTGCTTGTTTGTGATCGCGAAGAGCCACCAGTAACTTCTCTTCCTCCATTTCAGTTAGGGATGATGAGATAATTACGGGTAGCGTAGATTCTACCCCCAGATATGCATACTTCAAATGGCTAGGTAGAGGTTTTTGTTCCATCTTGGGTGGTTGCTCAATTGATGGAACCGGCTGTTTAGCTCCTTCGCCTAGCGATTCGAAGTATTTCCTTCTATTGTGCCCAAAAGAATCCATCCACTTAACGTATTCTTCTGCCTCGTCACTCAGGTTCTCAGATGCATTCGCCACTAGGCTAGTCTCGAGGTCAGAGTGAGACCACTTTGGCTAGGAACACCTATCGCCTCTACTATATCAACCATTAAGCACGTATCTTCTGTGGGTGTCTATTTGCCTGAAGACATTTAGATTTATCTTCCTTCTTGTACTCTTAGTTTCAGTTCGCCCCTCTGCACATCAATCATTGCCTTGCCGGTTGCTAGAAACGGTCTTCCCAAGATAATGGGGTGTTCTTTATCTTCCTCCATGTCTAAAACTATGAAATCTGTACGGAAAGATAAACTTGTCGGCCTTTACTAAGATATCTTCTGTATCCTCTCGGGTGCTTCAAAGATGTCTGTGCACTTAGGCGAAGAGTGACTGTAGTCGGACGGGCTTCTCCTAATCCCAAGCGGCTTAAAGATGGATAGGGCATAAGATTAATGCGCACCCAAATCACCACGGCGCTCTCTCAAAAATAGCATTTCCAATTGTGCGCGGGATAGTGAAGCGGTCTTTGAGCTTACAACGGTGGCTTCCTGCGAAGGATGGCCTTTTCTTCGGGTTAAGTTTACCGTCTCGAAGTCTGCTAATCTTCTCACGAGACAAAATGTCTTTCATGAACTTTACATAAGCGGGCATTTGCTCTAGGGCATGTGAAATGGGATGTTTATGTCACGACTTTTGAAAACATCCATGAACCGTGAATTGTATCAATTTATGTTTCTTGAGGAGCGTTGTGGGTGGTAAGGGCCCAGGTATCGTGGCCTTTGCTTCACTAGGGTCTCTGGCGGCCCCATTTCCTCTGTGTTGTTCTTTAGTACGCATCATCTTTCCGTTAATTTGGGTGATCTCCTCGGTCTCTAGCGCTCAGATTGGGGGTTTCACTTGTGATTTCAATTCTCTCACTTCCGGTATTATTTGCTTTAACGTGCTCATTCCCATCTCTTCTTGGGTTTACCTCTGAATTGCTCGGCAAAGAGAGCCGGTTGCCTTTCTGTAAGTAAGCTTGCCATTTGGCCCATTTATTGCCTCGACTCCCTTAAGTAGCGCCAGTTGTTTAAGCTGGGTTGATTCGGCTGCTGCATAATCGCCTTAGTCTCATTCTGAGCGCGGAATGAGTTAACATCTGTCTTTAGAGCTTGCTCTAAATCGGCTTCTTTTGGGGTGGTTCATTGCTTCGGTTCGGTGCGTATTGTTGATTGTTCAGCCATCCATTACCCTTGATTGTTTTGATTGTCACGGTTACGATTGTTCGCCATCCTTGTCCACGATTACGATTCTGGTAAGCATTGCCTCCATACGGTCCTTGCTCTTTGTGATTGATTCCCGATTAAACGCCTCGACACGTGCGGGCACTTTCTTGTAGGGTTCTTGGCATTGACTTGTCCTAGTTGTTGTCTTTGTCCTCCACAAAAATTCACACAACTCCCATGGATTGGTTGTATGGCGTTCCACTTTGTTCATATTTGTCCTATTCAAGCGCAGTTGGATTGTGCCACATGATTCACGGGTTTAAGGACCTCATTATCTTGTGCCACCCACAGTGTTTTCTTGGTGTAGCCCATACTCTACAGGCATTTGATTAGTATTGGTTGCGGCGTCTTCCAATATCTCATACGCACAGTCATGGTTTTCTTCATCAATGATCTCAATTTGAGGCATCTATCATTGTTCGGGTTGTATTTCTCGGACCATTGTAGAAGGTGTGGACTTGCATCCATCCCGGTTGAGTACAGGTGGTGAGGACACTTCCTCGATAATTCATGGAACGTCCCGTGCCTGCGCTGAGTTCTCCCTCTAGTTGGGCCAAGCGTGATCTCTTGCACAAGTTGTGCAATCTTGAGTGGAAAGAACTTGGTAGAAACTTTTGGCCCAACTCGTTCCATGTAAGTAATGGAGTGCGGTGGTATTTGGTTGGCGATGCTTGGCTCTATCCCCGAGTGAGAGTGGGAATAACCTCAATCTTAGGGCTTCTTCGGTAACTCCGTTGTACTTGATGGTATCGCAAACTTCGAGGAAGTTAGTCAAATGCATGTTCGGGTTCTCATAGGGTAGTCCATGGAACAATATGTTCTGAAGCATCTGTACTATGACTGACTTCAATTCGAAATTGTTTGCTTGAATCGGTGGCCGTCTGATCGCTGTTTGAACAACTTTTGGTGGTAAAACAAACTCATCTAATAGCATGTAAGGATCGTCACAGTTGTATAAATGGCACAGTAGCAGTTCTCAGCTACGCTTCTCACGTGGTTCGGTTGTTTCCTTAAAATCTTGTTCTTCGATGTTTTCCATGATATTGAAGTTCCTGTCATTACAATTCTGTTCTCGGCGCAATACGTGCGAAGTCTTTCTAGTTCGGGATCACACCGTGTTGATTAATTCGATTTTTTTGTCGCATGTACTTACTGAAACCTGTACTGCAATAGCACACAAACTAACAAAACCCAATTACGGCTACTTGTAAAGCGACAAAATAAAAAAGAAAAATTCAGAATACTATCTATGTGCTCACTTCTCTATATCAATTTAAACCTATCCCCGGCAACGGCGCCAAAAACTTGACAGGCCGAATACGCGGTGTATAAAATGAATGCCTAAGTGCGCAAGTGCACGTAACTAGTAATATATAGTGGCACGCGTGCGGATATCGATCCACGGGAAAGGGTGAATTGACTACAAAGGATACGCTTTTGGACAATATACGAATAAAAGTTTAGGGTAAAAAGTAAGTAAGAAGCTATAAAACTAAGGCATTGATTCTAGTGAATTAATAGTGTTGAAGCCACAAGGTTAAATAAGCCCCTATCACGTTCAATGGATTACTTTTCTAAAGAAATTGTTATTCAATCTATTTGTAATATGTCAATTAGCGGAGGTGATCTTGCCTACAGAGATATCCTCTCTGAGAATATATATTTATCTCGTGAATAGAATCAGTATATCTCTATCTATTTCGGTATTCAATGTTAAATCGTTCCTAACCTCAAATACTACCTTAGGGTTGAATATCTCTATTGCAGATCGGCTAAAGGCTCTCTACCCCGAGATCTGATGCCTCATCTCTCAGTCTGGATCTCGGTTCGATTATGCTAACATTAGCCGGACATTAACATATAATTGAAAATCTGCAGGTATAAGTAGATGTGACAAATTAATAACAAGCGAATAACTTGCTGAAATATCAAACTTTAATCCATTGTACATGTGGGGTTTGGTGCAACCTAAGGAAGAGATCTAGAACATAATGGAAGAAAATATAAAACTGTTTACAGCAAAGAAACATTGTTACAAAATCCGAAAATATCCGAAAAATGAAAAGCGTTACAAATCCCGAGCACTTCCTCGAAGTGGTGTCACTCGCTCTGAAACTTTTGTGCCTCGTTAAAATTAACTCCCCGTCTCCTTTGATTTAAGACCATAATTTGCTTTTAATGATGAGGGTAGATTTTGGTGGCGTCGCGGCGTGGTGGTGTCACGGCGTGCCCGGCGTCACGGCGTGGCGGCGTCGCGGCGATGGGGGCGTAGCGGCGTGAGGCGTCCACGACATGGGGGCGTCGCGACGTGGCAATTACTTCATCTTGTTCCCATTTGCTCCAAAATGCAGCACCTGTTGCACTCTTTTCACTAATGCTCCTGCATTCACAAAAGACTTGTCGACTTCGATATTCTAGTCACAAAAACTATAAAATTACTCTAAAATAAGCGGGGAAAATGTGGTAGTGAGTATAATATAGTGTTTTAGAGGCACTCATCGGGTTTAAGTAGTTACTTATTGCGAGAATGGGAAAATTCGAAGACAAAAGATAAAAGTCGAGTGTCAGACATGCGACCACCCTCAAACACTAAAGAAGTTCAAGCGTGCCCGACCGGAGATAGCTCTGTGAGTAAACCCCGTGTCGGATCTAGTGACAAGTGTCGGCCTTATTTGAGTTCGAAAAGGCCTTCCCTTTGGGACGCCCACTATGAGGCGTTATATGGCGAAAACCTACTTGAGCTCTCCCTTTATTACAGTAAGCCTTAAAGGGAGAACTTTTCCCTTCTACTTGGCAGTTTGGAGATTTCTTATTCAAGTGCCTTGGTCGAGGAGAACGAGATAAAATGCGAGCTGGGTTTATTCACTGGTGGCGGGCTTTGAAGGAGGAGGCGAGGAGGAAGGTGTCAGAAGATGGAGAAAAGCTAGTTCTAGCGTTGGTGACCACCATGGAAGACTTAAGTATACTTCTAAGCCCACACCATGAGATTAGACGAGAACACCCAATGAAGCAAATGCGCAAACCGGAAACCTCAGAAGGCGGTAAAATGAGTGCAATAGAGGCGAGTGAGTTCGACTTTGATGAAGCAAGAACTACGATCAAAAGTACAAGTTTTGGCAGTTTCATCATGGAATTCACCTCGTGAGCCTCACAGAAACCACCACCGCGTCAGGCCTCTCCATCCCGGAGGTTGTCCATAGATGGGGCATGATGCTGAGAGTAGTGCGGGGCTAGTGCCACCTCCCGGATGGGAGCGGCGTGGAATATGCACTTAGATTGGGTTCCGGGCCTCTAATAATGACGATCATTTGACCATTCTTGGACTTAACCTGTATTCCATGGGGGCTGATCAATTAGAGGTATGCGGCGATTCCCAGTTGGTGGTGAAGCAGATAGAAGATTCCTACAAACTGAAAGGAGAAAAGATGATCCTCTGTCTCAAAAAGGTACGCGAGTTGCTCAAAAAGTTTGTCTGCAAGGTTCCCGGTCGGACATGTCGAGAACAAAAGAATTCACGAAGCGAGACTCCACACGGCTAAGTTGGGAGCGACATCCTGAAGACTTAGGAAGGCAGTGCCGGTCGAGCACCTCGAAAGGAACCTTCAATGGGCGTCGTAGCGAAGGCGAGGTCTCTAGTAATGACCGCGCCAAGCTGGATGGACCCCATATGGGACTACCTGTTGAATGGGACATTGCCAAGAGACCCGAAGGAGGCATCTAAACTAAGAACAAGGTTAGCTAGATTCGCTCTTTTGTGGGGGACCCTTTATAAATGGGGTTTCTCCGTACCCCTCCTCGAATGCATAGGAAAGGAAGATGTCAACTACGTACTTAGAGAGGTGCACAAAGGCATCTGTGGAAACCATATTGGAGCTCAGGCCTTGGCAGGAAAAACCTAAGGCCGAGGGTAGTATTATTGCAGTGCTTTCAGGCATACCGGGCGGGTAGGGAAATGCAAAATCTTTCAATAGCATGCAGAATCTCCACTCCCATCGAGCCAACGGCCACGGTGTAAGTCACGACCCTTTCAGCGATGGGGATTAGATCATCTTTCGATTTTGCCCATTGGAAGAG
Organism: Tetrastigma voinierianum; assembly: GCA_016808115.1. NCBI lineage: Eukaryota > Viridiplantae > Streptophyta > Magnoliopsida > Vitales > Vitaceae > Tetrastigma > Tetrastigma voinierianum. The sequence continues at coordinate 75,172 of JAEQBH010000610.1, forward strand.
GTCAGTGCAAATTCGTCGTTATAGTAGTGGACTATTTCACCAAGTGGCAGAGGCCAAGCCATTAGCAACAATCATCAAGCAAAAAATATGTAACTTTGTTTGGCGTTCGATAATATGCCGGTTTGGAACCCCAAGAGCATTGGTATCTGATAATGGAAAGCAGTTCGACAACTTGAAATTCAAGAACTTTTGTGCTGAGCTCGAAATCAAGAATTACTATTCATCCCCAGCTCATCCGCAATCCAACGGACAAGCCAAAGTCACTATAAGGTCTCTCAAGGCAGCGTTGAAGACTAAACTAGAAAACCTAAAGGGAAAATGGGTGGACTACCTCCCCGAGGTACTATGGGCGTATAAAACTACACGCAAATCTGCAACTCAAGAGACTCCGTTTGCCTTAGCATTTGGCACCGAGGCGGTATCCCCTGTTTAATTGGAATCAAGTCACCTAGGGTCGAGTTCGCAAACGCCGAGCACAATGAGAGTCTAAAAGCTTAAACCTCGATCCTGGAGAAAAAGCGAGGAAACGAAGCTGCGAAGCTTGCGAAGACTACTGACGAGAGAGCAAGCAAGGTGCATGATCGAAAGGTTAGACCCAATAGTTTTAAGCCTAGAGACTTAGTGCTCAAAAAACTCCTGCCAGCAAGAAAAGACCCTACTCACGGGAAACTGGGACCTAACTGGGAGGGACCCTATATCATATCACGGATAATCCGACTTGGCAACTATGAGCTTCAAACAGAAGAAGGGAAGACCTTGCACCACTCTTGGAATGCCGAGCACCTCAAGCGGTTTTACCCATATACCTCAGATTGTATCTATTAATAAAGCAATTCTACTTTCATTCAAATAACTTTTTTTAGTTGTTTATTTTTGCCCTGCCTACTCTTGAAAATTATAAAGAATCGGGGAGCTCAGTTTATCAGAAATCCACGGGGCTCGAAAGGGCCTTGGAAGGTTACATGAAACATCAAACAAGTAGACGTGTTTTCAAAGGATCGTACTTTTATTATAGTTATTCCAGAAGATTACAATAAGTAAAACCACTCTCTACATCTCAGAAGGTTACAATCAGCAAAACCGCTATCTACATCTCAGAAAATTACAATCAGCTAAAAAAAAAAAAAAAAAAACCTCAAGTAAGAGAAAAGGAAAGTAGGAAAAAGAGAAAAGAGGGGAGGAGAGGTGTAGCATAAGAAGAGACTGAGAGCCGTCCAAGAGCAAAAACCCTGAAGTAGGAGAAAGGAGAAGCAAAAAAAAAAAAAAAAATAAAAAAAAAAAAAAGATAAAAGATAAAAGAGGGGAGGAGAGGTATAGCATGAGAAATGGGACTTGAAGCATTCAACATGCACTTCCCCACTCAAGCGTAATTCCCAGCTCCATCAAATGGATAGAATGGGGAGCAACACAACTCCATGAATCGCGGGACAAGGAACAACACAACTTCCACAAATGGCGGATTAGGGGAACAACACAAGCTCAACAAGAAATGGCAGAACAAACGGCGAATGGCGACCTAGACCACGAACAAACTTGGCCTTGGTGGCAAAGCAAATCACGAGTTTCATCATGTCAGAACTGAAATTATTTGTGAAGGAAAAGCAGAGATAGCGTGCTTACACCCTCGAAGGAAGGCGGTTATTTATAAAGGAGCATTGACACATTGGGAAGTCACACAGTCTGTTCCGTTTCTCCATAGACAGGCATTAAAACTACGCGCATTTTCCCAAGGGAAGGAATACGAAAAGACCAAGTAGCTCGGTTCGTAAAGAGCCACGTAGCTCGGTTCGTAAAGAGCCACGTAGCTCAGTTCGTCAAGAGCCAGGAGCTCGGATATTAGAGAGCCACCTAGCTCAGTTCAACAAGAGCCAAGAGCTCGGATGTTAGAGAGTCACGTAACTCAGTTCGACAAGAGCCGGGAGCTCGGATATTAGAGAGCCACGTAGCTCAGTTCAACGAGAGCCAGGAGTTTGGGTATTAAAGAGCTGCGTAGCTCAGTGCAATAAGAGCCCAATAGCTCAGTTTGCTAAGAGCCCAGTAGCTTAGTTCGTAAAGAGCCATGTAGCTCAGTTCAACAATAGCCAAGAGCTCGGGTATTAAGAGCCACAGTAACCCGGTGCAATAAGAGCCCGGTAGCTCGGTTGCAAGAGCCCTAGTAGCTCAGTTAAGTAAAACTGATAACAGTTGCCAGAGCCCAATAGCTTCGGTTCATAAAGAGCCCGGTAGCTCAGTTAAGTAAAGGCCCGGTGACCTTGGTTCGCGAGAGCCCGATAGCTTGGTTCCCAGTGGCTCGACTGAAAGGCGGCGAGCCTCGAGTTATTCCGTCAGTCGAGGCCCGGTGGTCGTCAGACTCAAGAAGCTTCAACCTAGTATCGATAGAAAATCACCGTCACATATATTTACATTAGTAGAATAAGACTCTTTGCCCGTGCGGGTCATGCGAAAAAATCAATTCTTTTTATTCATCGATCAGAAGCCCATTTGGTCGTGGCGACTCAGCTCCATCCCAGTATCGATAGAAAAATCACCATCACATATATTTACATTACTAGAATAAGACTGCTGCCATGCAGGTCATGCAGAAAAATCAATTCTTTTTTATTTTGTTCAATATATATATATATATAAAGACATAAATTTAAATAAAAATATAAAATCATTTTAAATCATTTGAACTTTCACTGTAGAATAATTTATGTATCTGTTCCTAAAATACATTCTTTAAAAAAGGTTGAGGATGTTGTGAAATTAAATTGATCAATAAAAAATTTGTAATATTGATACAAAATTTGATGAATTATCAAAGTGCTGATTAATAGATAGTTTAAAAACTTATCTTAAAACCAAGATGTATAAAATAATTAAAATGAATAATTAACTCACATCGTTACAAAGACCAAAAGCTATTGTTTTTAATATTTCAAGGGCACTGTTCTTAGTGGGAGATTAGATAACGAGGGAAAATAATAGTGTTGAGTAAAATATTTGAGTGGAGGGAAAAGGTACTGCAAATGAAGGAAAGGAAATAGCAGTTAGTCCGAAGTCTTTTTATTTTTAAAATACTATCCCCTTTGCTTTTATAATTCACAAATCAATTTGGGATGTTTGTGTCATCTCATCTTTTGTGGCATTATTCAATGAATACGATAGATATTATATTAATTAGGGTAAAAAATATTCCAAATATATGATGAAATTACAATAAAAAGGTGGTATGGAAATGAATAATTGTATTAATCAGCAGATAGGCCCCAGTACATTTCTTTGACAAAAAAGATAAAAAGGAAGAAATTTTTTTGAGACATATATGTTAATGATTTAATAATAGCTAGTTTAAATAATAACTTCTAAATAAAATGCCTTCCGTCTTATTCTTAGAAAATTAGTTAGGTCTATTTCTTCATTGTTCACAAAATGGTTTCTGTTTCTTAGAGTGAAGAAAAACAAAATATGTGGCAACAAGAAAAAGTAAAGCAATTTGTTGTATTTAAAAACAAAAAATAAAATATTTTATGGTAATGTATTTTAATTATTTTTAAAATGTTTTCACATTTTTTAAGACTCTTTTCTAATAACAACACAAATATAAAGAAAATAATTGAAAATGAAATTATGTTGGGTTTATGAAATTTGAATAACTTTTGTTGCATATGGTAGAGATACCAAGGGTAGGGGGTTCCTATTAAGTATTTTGAAAGAGACTTAATTATTATTGAGAGAGATGAGGTATATATATACCAATACAAGGGCAAATAAGTAAAAGCATATAACCAATAAAAGGAAACCGTAAATATACTATAATATGCCCCCTCAAGATGGTGTGCCAAAAATAACACAAATCTTGTTACATAGGGAAAAGAGGCGAAGTCAAGATAGAGATTTGGTAAGTGCATCAGCAAGCTGGTCACCATCCGAGACATGAACAACACGCAGCTTGAACGACTGAACCAGGTCACGAACAAAGTGATAATCAATCGCAAGGTGTTTCATGCGAGAGTGAAATACAAGATTAGCGGAGAGATAAGTGGTACCAAGGTTAATGCGAGAGCAGTGAGGCGTGACTACAGGGATAAAGTTCCAACAGCAATGATTCTGATTTGTGAGTACCGCAATGACATGATACTCAACCTCAATGGTGTTTTGTAGTACTCCAAGAAATTGGATTAGCACCAAGGAAAATAAGAAAAGCACCTGTGGAGGTATGATCATCTAGGTTACCAGCCCAGTCCGCATCAAAGAAACCATGCAATATCTAAGGAGTATCTACAAGAAGCCGGATACCAAGGGATCTAGTGCCATCAAGATAATGAAGCAAATGCTTGACCGAGCCCCAGTGGTGTTCGGAAGGTGCATGCATAAACTAGGAGTGTTTATTCACGAAAAAAGGAAATATTCGATCGAGTAATCCAGAGATGTTGGAGGCCACCAACTACATGACGATACATGGTGGCATACTATCATTATTTGTCGGAGGAAGTACCCTACGGCAAATGGTGTAGGAGAGCCAGTTTAGAACTAACTGTGTATATATTTATCAGATCAATGGCATACTTTTGAGATAGTAGAGGCCGGGTGGAAGTAGCGAAAGCCTTAACCCCACGAGTAAGATAGCACCTAAGAACCTTGGTGGAGAATTTAGAGTCGAGTTGCTAAATAATAGTGTGAATGATTATAGGTCACTACATAATAATCAAATCATCGACATAAAGCGGGAATAGAGGCGCATTCTTTGTGGGGAGTGGCAAATAGAGAGACAAAGTCTTCGCAGGATGTGACAAAGCTGAGAGAGAGAAAGAAAGTGTGGAGCTCTTGGTACCAAGCTTAGGGAGCTTGTTTGAGCTTATAAATAGCCTTATGTAAACGACAGACATGATGTGGATAATCGACGTTGCACATGCCCTGCGGCTGCGCCATATAGACCTCATCCGTAAGATGCCCATTGAGAAAGGCATTATTTACATCAAGTTGGCGAATGCCCAACTTACAGCTGAGTGCAATGCTAAGCACAGTACGAATGGTGACCAGATTTATCACGGGATTGAAAGTCTCGTGAAAGTCAATGCCTGGATGTTGGTGAAACCTTCCATGACAATGCGGAGCTTATACCATGCGATAGAGCCGTCATGATGTTGTTTAATCTGGCTACCATTTTTACTTACTATAATACGCGAGGGTTGGAGGGAACTAGAACCCAAGTACCATTCTGGATGAGAGCATCATATTCTTCCTTTATCGCCGTAACCCACTTGGGATCTTGAAGAACTTGGGCAATAGTTCAAGGTTTAGTGAAAGGTGGAATTATGGTGGTGAGGCCATATTTCGGGTTGGGTTTGATGATGACATTTTTAGCTCAAGTTTGCATGGGATGATAGTTTAGTGAGGGAGAGGGAGAAGGTGGACTGGGGGGTTTGGTGGGAATGGGTAAAGGGTCTGGAGGATGACTAGAAGAGGGTGGTAAGGGAGTCGGACCAAATAGTCTAGAGATTCAGGTGGTAGGGGTTGGGGAAGCAAATCGAGCATATGCAGTTTGACGAGGTGATGAGTGGGGTGAAGGTGATGAACATAGCGAGGTCAGAGGTATGGGTGGGGGAGATGTAGGTTGGGCATAAGCAGTTTGATGGGAGGATGGGTGGGGTGATGGAGCTCAGGCAGATGTAGTGTGGTGAGAGGATAGGTGAGGTGATGGGAGGCAACGGCGGTTCGGGAGATCGGTGATGCAATTAAAGGGGGGTGGGAGTGTAGTCGCAGGGTGAACGACCAAGTGGGGAGTGCAAAGTCTGTGCCTATTACTAATGTGAAGGTAGATAGAGACACGAATGGGAAAACGTTTTCCATGAACTTGACATGACGGGACACAAAGTTTTTTTAGAGTAGGGTCAAAACTGAGAAAGACAACCTGAGTGAGGGAGTAGCCGAGAAAGACACAAGAATTGGATTTGGGATTGAATTTGTGGGAAGTATAGGAATACAACCAGGGAAAACAAAAGCAACCGAAGACACGGAGTTTGGATGGGTCAAGGGCTTTGTTGAATAACTTTTCAAATGAGGAACCAAGAGAAAGACCAACTTTAGGAATTATATTTCTTAAATAAATAGCGAAATGCTTAAAGGCATATGGCGGAAAGGAATATAGTCACGGTTGGGAGGGGAATTAACATCGAACCCAAAGTTGTCATCGGCGAGGACAAAGCGTTAAAATTTGTCAACGAAGCCAAGTAGATCATACCCAAATAGGAGAGATGTGAACTGGAGCGCCATGCAGAATGATTCGTGATTGTGAGTTTTAGCGGTGCTTGAGCACTAACATTGATAACGATTAAGTTCTAAGGTGGATCAGTCCCGGTTAAGATTGTCAGATAACAAGGAGGCACGACGGCAGTGGTGGAGGAGGATCTGTCGACCATTGAGAAGGATAAGGGCTAACGAAGAAGACGGATCATGAGTAACGACGACGACTAAGATATTTTTTATTTTTTATTTTTGTTAAGCTTGTGGCTCTAATACCATATTATGTGAGAGACTTAATTATTATTAAGAGAAATGAGGGATATATATACCAATACAAGGGTAAAGAAGTAAAAGTATAGAACCAATAAAATAAACCCTAAATATACTCTAATATTAAGTTAATGGGCATTGAGCTAGGTGATTAACTCGTGAGAAGAAAGCAATGTCTCTTCCTATGGGGTTTGATGTGATCTTCTCTCCCTCTTGGGGAGAGAGAATATACCATCCTAGAGTACAATAATTGAGTGGAGTGAAAACGTTCTACTGATCATGGAAAGGAAATGGTAGTCAATCATAAGTCTTTTTGTAACTATTTATTTTAGACTTAACAATATACCATTCCTGTTTTCTAGTCAAATTTGGCAATCCATAGATATTTTTCTCCGTTCTTATTTTTATGATACTATTCCTTGCTCTTTTTTTTCTAGTCAAATTTGTCAATCCACAAGTCTTTTTTTATGTTTTTATTTTTATAATATACCATTCCTTGCTTTTCTTTTCAAGTCCAATTTGGTAAACCATAAGTCTTTTTCTATCTTTTTATTCTTACAATACTCCATGCTTTTTCGATCCATTGGCATGCATGTCGAGTCATGCATTCAGAATCTCTTTTGTGGCATTATCTAATGAATTCTAATAATTATTAATAATTAATGTAAATACATTACAAATAAACAATGAAATTCTAATAAAGGCACATAATATAGAACCAATGCGACTTTAATCTCTCATATAAAGACCATTGTGCAAAAGAAAAAAATCTTAATGCATTGTTTCTCTAGATTGTTTGGAGTGTTGTGATAATTGAGACAAAGACTCATACTCGCTTCCCTTTTTTGTGGGACACCTTACTCTTCATACTTTCCCATTGTAATTGATTATTATCTCTTTAACCCAATCCACACATACGAATGACATGCATTATAAATTAATAAAAATAGTCGAGGAGGAAGTTGATCATACCCTACTCCAGTCTCCAATCTCCCATGACCATTATGAAGGCTTTCTGACAAACATAAGTGTGTGTTCTAGGTCACAATTCTTGATGTTTGGATTGTGATCTCATTCATATTATTGTGCAGTGTGTTCGAACTCCTTTTGTAGGACTTAGAGTGTGTAGAGAAGATGCGATAGATTTGCAATAAGTAAAGGCATACATAATCTTTTACATGGTTTGGCAACGTGCCTATGTCCATGGGGCTATGCCCAAATGCAAGGATTTCCACTTATCTGATTCAAGGTTTACAATTAGTCTTATATAGTATGAGACTCTCTCTCTACCCACGACCCTTCTTAAAATCTAATCACTCATAGTAGAATTCAGAATGAACTCCTTCAATTCTCCTCTCTACAACATTGAACACCCATACCCACATTACATCAATATAAGATAAAGAAAATGAAGAACATCATCTTTCACTAAAGGTGAAAGGTTTTTAACGTGCAATACCTCAATCGAGTCTCTGCACTCCGCACTTTCTCAGTACGTTCAGACTTTGCTTGTTCTTCTTCAAGCTCTACTCTTGAAATCCATGTTGTGAACTTCTAATGCCCTAATTTTATAGCCTTGCTAATCAGGCTTGGAAGTCTAGATGCGGTCGGGTCATTAATCTAAAATGACTAACACTACCTTCTATTTTCTGTTCTTTCCATTAAGCTATCACGTTAAACATAGGAAACTTGTTGATCAAGAATTCTCATCATAATAGAATCCTAATAAGTTTCTAATTATGGTTTGACAGCTTAGACATCCGGATCTTTTGTGATTTGATCATTATCCACTTACCAAATAGATCTCAAGCCTACTAGTTACTTGCTCTCCAAGTTCTTTGGCCTCCAAGCTAGCAAACTCATGTGCTCCCCACGACTGCTCTACTTCTAGTCCAAGACATCTCATGTATGGCACGTCCCTACAATAGAGGATTACCTTAGTCCGAACTACTTCTTGGTCCTACCAGGGACTTCACCTCTATTTCAACAGATCTTCATCAAGATCTTTTACAGATCTCTGAAGTGGCTATCTTCTTATAGAACCCTTGAGAGAAAGATATGGACAATCTCAAACCTAACATTGCCCCCCTTTGTCTATGTCTTTGACAAAAACATCCCTTAAAGAATGAGACAATAAGATGAACTAAAGAGGGGAGAGAAGAGGCACTTGACATGTTTTAGATGAAGATTTTCATTTCATTGATTATCTGCCCTTTTTACATGTTAGACCATACATGCTGAAGGGATAAAAAAAAAAAAAAATCCCTTTTACCCTTCCATTGCATTCTTTTCTACTCCCCACTTTTTGTTGAAGACTTAGGATGTCGTGGGTAGAGGAAAGGGCGAATCTAGAGGCACTATGTCACCATTTTTCTCACCACTGTAGTCGGATTCTGGTTGGATATCGGTAGTGGCTTTGCTTATGGTGAGAGGCGTGAAGATCAATTTGGGCAATATTAGTCCCAAAGCGGGAACTGTGCCTAGGATCATACTTGGTTGCAGGCACGATCTTTGGCTTAGAGTCCAAACTTGTAGTGAGGTTCGACGACGGTATGGGATCTATGTACTCCCCCTCAATGTCTTCTCCTTTTGAAGTGGAGAATATGGACTCTTGAGTTTTGGTTTTCTTCAGTTATTTTATGAAGACGGAGAGCTCCTCTCGCTGTTTTTGTATTCCTTGGAGTTGTAGCTCTACCAACTATTGTTGCTCATATAAATGACTCAGCATGTTTTTCGTGGGTTGGGTGGTCTGTCCAAAATTTCAAGCCGTCAATATTGCGGAGGAGGATTATCCCACCAGGTGCGGTTGTTGTATGCTCACTTTGGATGGTCTATGGAACCTTTTCCTTCATCTTCCTTATGTTTTTCCCTGGAGGGATATCTTTGAAATGATGTCCTTCATACAACTTATGTTTGATGCACATCTCTACTATTGGAGGCCCCAAAATGTAAGTGGTCGTCATTAGATATGGTTTTTGGGCCATAAGTATCCCAAATATAAGCGATGGCTACCCCAGTGCTTTCCTATATGCTGAGTTTTCGGTATGTCTCAGTATATGTACGAACACAACCTTTCCCAAATTAAATTTTCTCTTCATACCTACTTGGAAGAGCAAGTTCAATACAATTGTGCAGTGGGTAGTAGGCAACCAATTGCACATGGCGATCTTGTGCAGGATAGAGTATTTGGAGGTGAGATGAGAGGAGAGGAGTCGAAACTTATATGGCCACGACCGTACCTTTCCCCCAATTATGACCGAGAACATTAGGTCTATATTAGGACATTCTTCTTCTTCTTTTGGAGAGTCAATACATTCCCTGTATTGGTTGATTATGCTAATAGAAAAATCAAAAGAATGTCCTCGCACCGACCAATCTTTTGGAAGTTTGAACTGCGGGTTCCCGTGTCCTTGGAGAGATTTACATAGAACTCTAAGACGATTTAGGACATGAAGAGAGGTGGCTTTGATATAGTGCCAAGCAAATTCTTCTCTCGCAAGAGTTCTACTATCAGTTGCTTCAAAGTCTTGGCTTCCTTGTTGGAGTTACAGGCGGAATATCCAATGCGGTTGGAACATAAATGCGTGAATTTAAAATTTTTTATCATAACCCACCAAGAGTCTGTCGTTTTCATAAAAACCGAAGGAAGGTAAAACGAAACTTACCTCTTGTAGATCGATTACGTCAAACCTTAAAGTACGCGTCTTGGTCTGTCGGACTACTTCAAAGGTCTTTGCCTTTCTAAGCGACCACCCTCTACAAGTATCCACACACGAACAAATAATGAACGATCTTGTTGAATGCTAGTTTAGGTTCGTTTTCTCAAAACGAAATTAGGGTCTCTCTGTTTTGGTTGTTCTTAGAGTAAAAGACGACCACACCTCAAATATATATGTCTCACACATATATATATATAGATATAAGTCAGCTAAGGTTTTTGAATAAGCAATTTTATATTATTATATGTTTAAAATACTTAAATAATAACAATTTAAATTCAAATCCTTATCCCGAGATAAGGAAACTGAATTTATATTATTTTATATTTAAAACTCTTTTAAATAATAATAATTTAAATTCAAATCCTTATCGGATAGAGAAAGCAATTTATTTATATTAATATATTTAGAAACTCTTTTAAATAATAACAGAATTTAAATTCAAATCCATATCGAGATAAGGAAACGAATTTATATTATTATATATTTAAAACTCTTTTAAATAATAACAGACTAAATTAAAATCCTTATCGAGATAAAGGAAAGCGAATTTATATTATTATTATATATTTAAACTCCTTTTAAAAAACCCTTTACGAATTATTTTCTTATCAATAAGAAAATATAACAAAATAATTATTTGTTATAATTTTAAATCACAATTTAAACTTTCTCAAAATTAAGAATTCGAATTTAAATAACAACTAATTGTTATTTGTAATTTAAAATAATCTCATCATTTTAAATTACTACGAGTGAAAAACCATAACACGTTATTATTAAGGATTTCTTATTAATGAGCCACATAGGTTCAATTAACATTGGCAGTAGGCCTAAATCACATTTTGATTCTACAAGTCATAAGTGGCCTCTAGCAAGACATTATGACTACCCCGGAGTTAAATGAAAGCTCATGATCAGAGACAACCTTAATATAATGACATAATCCTTTTGTCTCATGATATCTTGATAGAATACAAGGCATGGACAAAGTCAACCTTATATCGTTCTATCTTTGATTACTCGAAACCCCGATTGGAGGCGACTAAACAAATGACATTGATCTCCGTCAATTCATTTTGAGCACATTCATGCATTTCTCGAGTCTCAATTGGGGACAAAGATATCTCTCTTATAATAAGAGGACAAATTCCATCTTAATCGCTCATATCTCCTTTACATAATTCTTATTATGTTCAAGTATAACCTTTATAGTCATCAGTTAAAGACAACGTTTGATTATATCAAAACACAATATTCCTTATGTTGAGAACTATAAGCGATCTCGGGTCAAAGTTTAAATGACACAACTAATAAAGATTGACTTATGACTTTGATCCATGTATTAATCTCAAGGCGGGTGTAATGTTCTCAGCAAATAGATATAAAATTGATTTGTATCTCATACACATATTCATCCATAAAATATCAATCCAAACTTATATGTCTTAATTCATTGTTCCCATAACAATAGCCGATTAGGGACATTTAGAATACTTAATAATATTATTCAAGGACATTATATATAATAAACATGCAAATCATCGTAATAATAAATTCTCATAATGTAACACCCCAAAAATACCCTAAAATTTTTATAATAAAAATTATTATATATTCCGGGTATAATTGAGCAAACTTGGGTATTTTAAATTTTTTTATATATATTAGATGATTGTTGAATCCGAGAAATGAACCCCAGTGAAGAAAAATAGAAATTGTAAAATGGGGGCCCAAAGGTCAATTGTAAATAAGTTTATATGTCTAAGTGATATTAGGAGAAATAAATGAGTAAAGGAAAAAAAAATCAAAGGAAATGACATGTATGTAGGAAAGGGAGGAAAACTTCCTCCTTTTTAAAAAAATCGATTAAGAGTGATCCATAAGAAAAGAAAAATAGAGAAAAGGGAAGTTAAGAGGCTCCACCTCTCTAGGTGCCTAAACGATCGGACCATAGGTCTGCGCGAAGCACGAAGGAAGTCCTTCTAGTGACAAGAGCTACAAGTAGAGCTAGGGCGGGGACTTCGACAAATCCATGAGGTGGGTCTTCTCCTGCTTGGTCTTCAATAACTTCTACCTAAGGATTTGGGTAGTTATCTGGCCTTAGGGGAAAGTTTGGTTGCATTTTAAACCATGGGAAGCTGCCATATTGTGGTAGTGCGCTAACCGAACAGAGCTGATTTTTTGGGTACGAAGTGAAGGGAATTGGTAGTGTGTCCTTCTAGTAAATTGTAGCCACATCAATTTACTTGATGTTAGGCTTTTGAATTTCTCAATTTGGACCTCTGTAGACTAAGTTATAGTCCTTTTACTGAGGTCAGCCCAACTAAATCTGGTGAGGTTCAGTTTGTCCAGTTCGGGTCAACTAGCCGTACCTTAGAACGGGTTTTTGGATCAGAAATAAAGAGAATTTGGTAGTAAGTCCTCCTGTGAAATTGTAGCCACATCAATGAACTTGATGTTAGGCTTTTGAATTTCTTAATTCGGACTTCTGTAGACCAAGTTATGGTCTTTTTACTCTGAACAGTCAAATGGGTCAGTGGTCTTCAAACCGAGGTCGTCAAACCGAGGTCGTCAAATGATGTCGTCAAAGCGGTGAATTAGTCCAAGCGATTAATCGATCAAACATTGGTCGTCAAACCGGAGTCGTCGGTTGGTGGTGAATCAACGGTGTTGTCAAGCATTGAGAGATGGAATCAAGCGATGATCGTCAAGCGATTGTGTCAAGCGGGTGGTCGTCAAATAGTGGTTGTCCAACGGTGCTGGAGTCAGCCCGATTGCTCGTCAAAGCGATTGCACCGTCGATTCGGTCAGCTCGTCAAGGAGTTGACTCGCGCGACTCCAGCAGGAGAGGTCATATCTCCTTACGTTTGAACTCGCATTTGGGGTGTTCTTGGACTCTATGGAAAGCCCATGGAGTCAAGAGCCACGATCATATGCCAGGAGGATGTTAGATGTCAGACCGGTGTTTACTGAGCTCACGTCACTTGGAGTCTCGGCTCCGTCGATTCGGTCGACTCGTCAAGAGTTGACTACATGACCCTCAACCGGTCGCATCTCTTTCAAGTTTTGAACTCGATTTGGTGTTCTTGGGCTATAAGCCCATTGAGTCAGGAAATACATTAATATTCCTGAGGGTATAGAGATGTTTTGACCGAGGTGGTAGACGAGCTCATCCAGTTCGGTCTGCTCAGTAGTTCAGGATTTGACTGTGTGACCTCCAACTTGGGAAGGTCCCTGCTCCCTCGTCCAGGAACTCGATTCGAGTGTTCTTGCACTCTATGGAAAGCCATTGAGTCAAGAATCCATCTACATATAGAGATACTTAAAATTGAGACTCATATTAAACTCCGAAAATCAATCCTAACCAAAACTACTAGTACGCATGAATAATATTATTCTTTAATGGTTTTGGAATGAGAATTTGAAAGAGGAGGAAAAGACAAGCGTGATTGAGATTCCAAGGATTGGGAATCAAGTGCAAATATTTTGGGTTTGTTCTACCAGCTCCCTATTCCTCGTTCAAGTTTTTGCATTTGTTCTAAACATATTGAATTGAATTTATTGATTTGAAAAGTGATTGTGAAATGTTTGCATATAAAAATTGCATGATTATTGAAAATAAAAATTTGTTTTATACAAGCGTACATATTGTACTATAATGCTATAAAGGATATAGGCATATAATAGAATGTTAACCGTTTATTTCACATTAAAGGATAGATTGGTATACGATAGGGTGAATAACGATCACTGCGAACTATTGATGTGTCGCTCGGATCGTGACCCGCGGGTAATATCGGTAGTGTTCCTATTTGATTGTTTATAACCCGGTCGACCCGGAGGACGTGCTTGTGTTATAAAACCATTTGTGCAGGCTGCTGACCGGAGGACCGTGCCGGTGACTCACGATATCTGTATATCGAAGACATAGGTTAAATTAGTTAAGGGCATAAGCGAATTGATTGGCATAAGCGAAATGATTGACATAACGGGTGATTGGCATAAGCGAGATTTATTTTCAAGCGAGATTGATTTCGAAATTGAATTGAATGTCAGAATTAAATTGAATTTGTGAGCAAATTTGAATTGATTTGAGATTGTGAAATATTGATTATGAAAACGTATTTATGGGATAATCAATGAACTATAATTTATTGTATATATATAACAAAGTATATGTAATGTATTTATATTGATCATCAAATGATTGAAAGTTACGAATTATTAAATTGCATGGATGGTTAAAATTTGGAGGCGGGGAATGGTTGTATAGAACCACTAAGCATGAAAATGCTTAGCGTATTGTTTTACCAATGCGGAGTGCAGTGATAGATAGTGATAGATAGCGGACCCAAGATCGGGCGTCGGAGTCATAAAGAAAGAAATCTCGGGTAATGCTCCGACATGTGCCTCATTTCATGTGTTCTTTTGATATGGATATTTTGTATAAACAATTTGAATCTTTTGAACATATTTTGTAAATCATTTGAAAAGGCTTGGATGCCTACATTGTAAATGGATTTTGTTAAATGTAAATGTTTATGGGCTTGCCCAATTTGTAATCGCTTCCGCAAAGATATGATTTTGAGTGATTTTAGTGGCATCCCGGACTCGGTTCGGATCCGCCCAAGCGGGTCGGGTCGGGTAAGGGGCGTCACAATTTTATTGGTATCAGAGCCTAGGTTTAGGCGGTTCTACAAAATGATTTTTAAATTGTTTGTAAATGATTTTGAAATTGTGTTTAACATGCATTTCATTTGCATTTAAAGGATGACATGATACGACGGATCTTGCTTGGGTCTTGTGGGATGGGCGCTGGACGATTAGGCTGTGGGTCGAGGATGACCGGGGGACCGTGAGCAGTCTGTGAGTGTGGAAGGAGTGGAGGCCGCATCCCATGCCCCACCAATGAATGAGGCAGGAACCAAGTGACGGGAGGCCACTTTGGGTGTGTCAGCAGCTAGTTCGGGCATTGCAGAAGCCGGGCAGCCAGCTGCGATTGCTCAGCGATCAGCCATTGAGAGAATGGCGAGTGCGGAGCCGGTAGATTTTATGGAAAGGATGAACCTTCTATGTGAAAATTGGCTCAGAAGCCGGCGAATGCTTGTGCAAATGCATTACTGGCGAAGTTGGAATGTGCGAACCTCATTACTCTGAGGATGAAACCTCAGTTGGTGAGTTCTGGCGACCCGAGGACGCCTTAAATCGAGAGAGGAGAGTGACATGGGAGTTCTTCTGATGAGTTCAAGAAAACATTATGGGTCGATTTATTCGAACAACATGAGAGACGAGAGTTTGCTAATCCGCTAAAGACAAATGAGTGTGACCGAATATCAAAGAGAATTCAATATTTGAGCAAGGCATACCCCAGATAATAGGAGGAGGAAGAAAGTGCCGTAGGTTTGAAGATCGGCCTTAATGACTGAGCCCGAGCCCATGTCACAAAGATTTCGCCGCAGGATTTCTCCAAAATCAGGATATTGTGCATCGAATGCGGGAGAGTAAAGAAAGAGGAAAAAGAGAGAAAGGATAAAAGCATGTGGAAAGAAAAATCACAGCTCACCAGCTCTGCAACAACAAAGAAAGGAAGAAATTATGGGACCACATGGTTCCACCGCCCTATAGCACAGTTACCTAGAAAATACTACTCTACCAGCACCATCATGAGTACACTAGGAGGTCCTAGAGGATGTGATTGCTCCCATTGCCCCCATTGTGGGAGAAATCATAAAGGAGAATGTTGGAGACTTACAGGTGCTTGTTTGATTTGTGGATCCAAAGAGCATAGAGTGCGATTGTCCTGAGAGTCATCATTTATGCAACCACAGATCGGGGCATAAACCTTTAAAGTTACAAAAGGCAATATGAGGTTGCATCAACGAAAGGTTCCGAGACAGGACAAACTCGGGTAGGCAAGATGGTCATGCTCCAGCCTAGAGCATATGCAGTAAATGAAAGCAAAGTGGGAAGAACACGCACGCCCGCATGTGATAGCTCTGTAATTTTACCATCTTTGATGATCGTTACGCATGCACGAGAGGGTTGATCACTCATTCATATATGTAACTATACCCAACTTAGGTAAATTGCCGAGAAGTGAAACCGAAAGTATGACATCTCGCGACGAACCCTTGGCCAGGTGTTATTGTGAATAGTCGAGTAGAGATTGTCCCATCAAAATAATACGAGAGTATGAATTCGGGAGATTTGATCGAAGTTATCCTCTCGTGGAGTTTGATGTGATACCGGGATGGACTGGTTGTCCCGACATCATGGGCAATAGTCGATCAGAATGAAAAGAGTAACCTTGAGACACCGAATGAAGATACAATCACCGTGAGAGGCCAAATCATCTATCTAATGTGGGATATCCGTCGCTAAATCGCTAGAACAATGGCATTTAAGATGAAGCCTACTCGGGCTTATGTGATTGATATGGTGAAGGCAAGGCCTAGTAAACCGATATCCCTACTTCAATAGCGACTCTCCCATGTGTTTTCGAAAGAGTTACTGTGGATTGCCCCCACATAGGAGATTGAGTTCGCCATTGACGTTGTACCAGCCACACAGATCCATTACACTGCATGTCATTCAATTGTGAGCTAAAGGAATTGAAATTGCAAACTTGCAAGAACTACTAGAAAAGGGTTTATTAGACCAAGTGTGTATCACCACGGGAGCCCCTGCTTTTTGTTAAAAGAAAGATGGTACACTGCTATGTATTACTATTGCATTAACCAAATGTTAATAAGAAGATGTTAACCATACCTGCACTGATGATTGCTTCGACCAATTAAAAGGTGCAAGTATCTTTTTCAAAGATTGACTTGTGATCCGGGTACCACTACCGAGTTAAAGATGTAGATGTGCATAAGACGGCTTTTAGGACGCGATATGGACATTATGATTCCTTGTAATGTCAGTTTTGAATTGACAAATGCCCAAACACGTCGGACCTAATAATAAAGGTTTTTCGACCGTGATGTGGATCAGCTTGTCGAGTGTTCATAGACGGCATTCTTGTGGTATTCAAAAGATCGATAGTCATGACACACACCTTAGAGTAGTGTTGTGAGACTTTGAGAAAAGAGCAATTGTGCATGCAAACCGAGCGCGTGAGTTTTGGAAGAACGGCGTCCTTTCTCGGGCATATATAGTATCGAGTTAAGGAATCCGAAAGTAGATCCAAAGAAAATAGAAGTGGTTGTTGAATGGAAGCCACCTAGAAATGTTACGGCGCGTAGTTTCCTAGACCAGCAGGATACTACGTAAGACTGCTAAGGGGTTTTCTATGACCCGCACTCGATGACCTAGATCGCTCCGTAAAAATGTAAAGGCAAGGAACGGAGGAAAATGTCAAAGTACTTCCGATGTTGTTATCTTTAACCGAGGCTCCTGCTTCTTACTCAACCGATCGAATGAGAATATGTGATTTTAGTGATAAGGCCATAAATGGACTTGGATGTGTCCTAATGCAAGAGGGTAAAGTGGTAGCCTATGCTTCCAACACGCCAGTCGCACAAAGAACTACCCCACGAATGATTCGAATTGGCCGCAATCAGAGATTTGCTCAAAATCTCGAGACATTCGTATGGAGAAGTGCTCCATCTACACCGATCATATGAGCTCCAAGTATTTGCCCTCACAATGAGCTTAACCTGAAGCAACGGAGATGGACGGAACCGATAAAAGATTATGACCGCGTAATTGATTATCACCCGAAAGGCCAATGCAAGCAGCTCGACGCTTTGAGTAGAAAGTCAATACGAACGCCGAGCGTTGAATGCCCATTTGTCATTATATGACATGGTAATCGTGAGTGGCGTAACTCGGAGAAGAGACCGAAGCTTGTTGAATCAAGTGCGCTAGAGGCACAAAGGAAAGAAGAGAAAATTGTTGCCATAATAAATCGTGGACAGGGAAATGGTAAGGGAAACTGAGTTCACAAAGTGAACGAAAAATGGAGTGTTGTATTATAAGGATCTGGGTTGGTGGTACCCGACCGTAATGATTTGAGGAAATCCATACTTGAAGAGGCAATATATAGTGGATCTTGTCCATCCCGTAGCACAAAGATGTATCGAGATTTAAAATGTCATTCTCGTGGTCCTGGTGAAAAGAGATGTGCTCTAATTCAGAGCTAAGTGTTTGGTGTGTCAAAGAGTAAAGCGCGTAGCATCAAGTTCCTTCGATTATCGCGTTCTATTAGGAATAATACCGGGAGTGGAAATGGGACCGACCATGGATTTCAGGTCAAGTTACCATTGATAGGTGGAAGGCTGGACTGGCCAGGTCGTAGTGAATTATCAACAAGTCATCACTTCCTACTGCTGAGAGAATCCGATCATTCACTTGACAAGCTAGCAAGAGTCGATATCAAGGAAATAGTTCTGCTACATGGGATTCCTATATCTGGACATATTTAGACCGAGATCCAGGTTTACTTCGAGATTCAAAATTGCAAGAGGCCTCGGGCACGCCGATCGAATTTCAAGACGCTCCACCAATACAAACGGATGGACAATCCGAGAGAGTGATCCGCATTTCGAAGATATGTTAAGGAGTTGTGTGATCGACCTCGGTGGGTAGTCAACGAACACATTGCTTTAGTTGAATTTAGTGGTAATAACAACAGCCTAATCAGATTGATCGCGCCCATGAGTTTTATATGGAGAAACGTAGAACACCATCAAGTGGCTGGACGGAATTGAGTGAAAAGAAAGTGATCGCGCCCCACCATACAAGAGACTCGAAGAAAAGTGAAAATGATTAGAGAGATTGAAGGTGGCCACCCATAGACATAACCATATGCCGACATGAAAAAGAAAAGATATTCGATATGAGATCGGGCGGCGGTGTTTTTGAAAGATCGCTTTGGAAGAAGATGAGATTCGGGGAAAAAGTGGCTAGTCGAGCCCACTATCGGGCCCTGCGAAGTGATTGAGAGTGGGACCAGTGCGCCGTATCGCCTCACCGACTTGGAAAAGATCCATGATGTGTTTCCTGCTGTCCATGCTACGAGAACTCACTGTGATCCCACTGTATGTGTAGTATCTTCTAGACAATTGAGTCGAGGCCGATTTGACGATGAAGAAGAGTTTCGCAAAGATTTCGCTCGTGAAGTTAAGGAATTACTAATAAGAAGATTCCGTTAGGTCAAGGTGCTGTGAGGTAACCATAAGACTCAAGAAGCCACTTGGGAAAGTGAGGAAACCAGATGCGCAAAGCAAAGATCCGCAACTCGGCTTGACTAAGGTAATTTCGGCGGGATCGGTTTTATTGCCGGGGAGAGTTGTAACACCCTAAAATACCCAAAAATTTTTATAATAAAAAAATTATTATATATTCCTGTATAATCAAGCCAACTTGGGTATTTTTCTGGAAATTTTTTTATATATATTAGATGTGATTGTTAAACTTTAAATGAACCTAAGTGAAAAAGAGAAAATATAGAAATTAAATGGGGGGCCCAAAGGTCAATTTTAAATAAGCTTATAGCCTGCTTATATTAGGAGAAATAAATGAGTAAAAGGAAAAAAAATCAAGGAAATGACATGTGGCATGTAGGAAAGAGGGGAGGAAGCTCTTTTTAAAAATACGATTAAGAGGATCCATAAGAAAAGAAAATAGAGCAAAAGGGAGTTAGAGAGAGTCCCACCCTCTCTAGATTTTCCGACGATCGGACCATAGTCTCCTGGCCAGTTATCAAGGGAAGTCCTTTCCAGTGATGAGCTACAAGTAGTAGACCTGAACCGTAGACTTTCGACAAATTCATGAGGTAGGTCTTCTCCTAGAATGGTCTTTCTTCTTCTACCCTAAGGATTGTTGGGTAGTTATCCGGCCGAAAGTTTGAGCTGTATTTTAAACCATGGAAGCTGCCACATTGTGGTGAAAAGCAAATAATTAACTTAGAGCTGATTTTTGGGTATGAAGTGAAGGGGATTCGTAGTGTGTCCTTCTAGTAATTGCAGCCACATCAATTTACTCACGTTGTGATTTCGTTTTCAATTTGGAATCTCAGAATAAGCTATACCTTTTACTGCCGCCCTAACTAAACTGGTCGGGTCGGGCCATTCGGGGCCGTCAACTAGCCGTACCTTAAAACGCTGGATCAGAAATAAAGAGAGAGAATTTGCAGTGAAGTCCCTTTGAAATGTAGCCACATCAATGAACTTGACAGGCCAATTCTTACCTGACTCAGTAATTGCCATGGGCTTGTACCAACAAATTAAATGGGTCACATCGCCAAACCGAGGTCGCCAAACAAGGGCACAAATGGCTGCCAAACAGCTTTGGCCAAACAAATGTCACAAACAAAGGTCGCTAAACAAAGGGTCGCCAAACCGAGGTCAAAATGCTGGGTCGCCAAATGCTGTCGCCAAACAAGGGTCATCAAATGTTGATAGTCAAACAAAGGTCGCCAAACAAAGGGTCACAAATAGTGGTCGCCCAACAAAGGGTCAGCCCAACAGCACGTCCAACAAGGCTCGCCAAACAAACACTACGGGTCAGTCGCCCGTCAAAGTCGACTACGCATGCACTTCCAACTCTGGCGCCATATCTCCTTCGCTTCAACTCCGGGATTTCGCGTTCTCACTCTATGGAAAGCCCATGGAGCCAAGAATACATTCATATGCCCCAGATTGATGTTAGATGTCAGACCGAGGTGGTTTTGTCTGAGCTCACACTTCAGCGGTACTTCTACGCCAGGCCAGCCTCGCCAAAGTTGACTGACATGACCTCCAACCAAGGTCATATCTCCTTCGCTTGAACTCCGACGAGGTGTTCTCGACCTGCAAGCTTCCACCGAGCCCAGGAATACATTAATATTCCCCGAGGAGTATAGAAGTTTGACTGAGGTGGTAGACGAGCCTCGTCCAGTTCGGGTCAGCTCGTCACCAGGATTTGACTCGCGCGACCTCAATCCTGGGTACACCTGACGCCTGAATCTATTCAGTGTTCTTGCACTCCTATGGAGTTTCAATGAGTCAAGAACTTACCTACATATAGAATGCTTAAATTGGAACTCATATTAAACTCCGAAAATCAATCCTAACCAAAACTACTAGTACGCATGAATAATATTATTCTTTAATGGTTTTGGAATAGGGATTGAAGAGGAGGAAAAGACAAATCAGGATTGATTCCAAGGATTGGAATCAAAGTGAAAATATTTTGGTTTGTTCTACCAACTTCTATTCCTCGCTTTCAAGTTTTTGCATGTTTGTTCTAAAAGCATATTGAATTGATTTAATTGATTTGAGAAAAGTGATCGTGGAAATGTCGCAGATGATTATTGAAAATAAACTGCTTATACAAGCGCATATATTGTACTATATTCGATATAAAGGATTTGAAACGCCCTTAATGTAATGTTAACCGCTTATTTCGCAGCCATGGGGGATTGGTATACTAATAGGTCGTAAATGAAGAAGAGTCATGGAACTATTGATGTCACTCCGATCAGCCGCGACCACTGCATTCAGGTCTATTTGATTGTTTATAACCGCCGCTGTTCCCGGACCGTGATCGCGTTATAAAACCATTTGATAACGGGCCATAAATTTCGCAGGGACGTGTTTGACTTCCAGGATCCTTCAGATATCGAAGACATAGGTTAAATTCAAGTAAGGGCATAACCGGAATTACTCGCATAATCAAGTGATCGAAATATAACCGAATTGATCGGCGATAATCAATTTATTTTCAAAATCAATTGATTTTCTTAATTAACTTAATGTTTAATTAAATTGAATTTGTGAGCAAATTTGAATTGATTTGAGATTGTAAATATTGATTATGGAATGGATTATGGATGACTAAATTAAACTATAATTTATTAAAAGATATATAAGGTGAGTATAATATTTCGAGTATTATTCATCCAAATGATTGTTCAATTTAGTTAAATCACATGAAATACTTAAGTCGGAACTGAGGAATGGATTTTGTATAGAAACCAATGTAAGATGAAAAACGTTGAATATTTGCTTTTTACAATGCGTTGCAAACGAAAGTATAGATATTTAACATAATGACTCAGATCGATGAGCGCAGTCAGAAGAGCGCAGCCCTGAGGTTCGACATGCAGGTGCACTCTAGGCCTCATGTGTTCTTTTTGATATGGATATTTTGTATAAACAATTTGAATACCGAACATCTGTTTGAAACGATTTTGTGGCTTGGATGCCTACATTGTAAAATGGATTTGTTAAATGTAAATGCTTACTGGCTGCCCATTTGTAATCGCCCGCAAAGATATGATTTGAGTGATTTTGAGTGATTTTAGTGGCATCCCGGACTCTGCTCGACACGCCTGCCGGCCTGGCCCGTAAGGGGCCACACATAACAATAAAAATACCATGTCCACACACAGCTCTGGTACACATTAACACTCTATGCAAGATAATGTCATGGACTGAACATCCTCTTGATACAAAAATCATTAACTAGTACATGAGTGATCTGAAAGATGGATGGAAAGGCACTTACTTTGGGAATGCTTGAACTTTCTACTTCAATGAGTTTAGCCTGCTGCTTTTCTTCTCGCCGATAGAAGTGAATAATTCTCGTGGAGGGAGGAGGAGATGGCAGAGACTCAAAGGAGGACTCGATCCCTTGTTTCTTCTGTCATCAGGTTTGAGTCCAAATTCTCATCAATTAGTGGCCTAACGCTTTGCTTGGATTTCGTGGATCTTATTGCGTAATCCCGTCGAACCCAACTCATTCATCAAGCAAAGATAGGTCGTTTTCTTCTTCCACACTAGGCTCCTCAAAAAGGCTTAGTATTGATTTGAACACCCGTATCTATCAAGGTTTTTGTCTCTAGCCGCTGCTCTTCAATAGAAGAATTCTCCCTTGGACTCAAAAGGGTCGACCTTGTTTCCAATGTGTCGCTACCCACGCTCTACTCCTCGCTCAGATCAATTTATATCTGCTCAACTTTCATCATTTTGATTTTTACAAGCGGGTAGCTTTTCTCTCCTTAAAACCTTATGTCGAATGGTCTCATCTCTTTAGTGATGATAATGCACAAGTGTATCGGCAAGTATTTAACTCAAAGTTGGGTTCCATTGTCGTTAATTGGATCCATAGTTGATACTCCTCTTTGATCAAAGGTCTTGCCTTTAGAATTGAAACTTCATTTCAAAAGCTCTTCTTCCCGAACCCACCGATCTTGTCAATACCATTATTAAATCGTGAGAAAGAATTCCAATGTGCTATAGGAAAAGTTCGGACCTTGGGAGTTTCCTTTTGAGAGAATAAGGGCAAAGTGCTTGTCTTCTACTGCTTCTCCTTTATAGAGGTCCCACTGCCTCGAGAAACCCTTAGGTCTTTGTTCTAATGGTTCCTATTTAATAGGGGTAATAGACTCTCCCAGAACACACCATATCTTAGCCTCAGCCCCTTTCTTGCCAGTAACTCCTCAAGATGTCTGAAGGTTGTTGCAAGAGTTCGAATAGTGCAGGACGCCACATGTCCAATCTTCTCGCTTCCTTCTATTTTTTTATTTAAAAAAAAATACTTGGATGTTCAAACCCGAAGATGATTTGAGATCTTCACAACCGCCATCCTCCCTGACAAAGATTTTGATTCCTCTAACATAGTCGACTTTGGGACCCCCTTGGGACGTCACTACCTTGCTTATCCTGCTTGATGTGTAACCTTCCGATTTGGATACCCTTTTGTCTCACAGTTAGGAATAGTACCCCTCAGGCTGCTTGTGTCTCGTGACATACTCAAGCGTGTGCTTGAACAAACGAGCCATGAACAACCGATTTCTAATCAAGTTATTCACCGTCATAACGAACTCATTAGTCTGTTATTTCATGTTTCAGACATTCCCTCCCATAGTTGTAAATGATCTTTGCTGCCCGTGTTCAATTCTAGGTATAGTTCGATATATCCAATCCTCTATAGATATATCGTTGAAGGAGTTTTTACCCTCCTATGGGGCATTCCTTCTTTGATAACCCGAACCTTCTTTGACTTGTTTCTCCATCGTAAGGAATTCCTCTATTCCATTTGGATCGAGTTTTTATTCCCTATGACATAGGGATTTCATGAGAGTTCTAGAGGGTTGCAGGATCATCAAGATGATGCATGTGCATTTGAACAACTTTCTTGCATGAAAATTTTTCTACAAAGCTTTCTCCCTTAGTATTTATTAGATCCATATTCAGGAATTTTAGCATACCGATTGTTGTATTAAGTTAGAACTTACATATCGACAAGGTTTGTCTCCTCGTCGGGTAGTGGACATTCATCTTATCGCTTTGCCTTCAAACTGAAGATTAATTTCTGCCGATTTATCAAGATGCCATTCAGATAAACAGTGATCGCCGGAACCTTGTTCCATGTTCTTCTGCATTTGAACCATACCATATCAAAATCATCGGGCAGCAAATAGTCCGAGGTCCTTTGCTCCTTTCATAACGACAATGGTTTTTGTTATGTACTATACACTTCTATCCATCGTGGAATTGTACAAGAAGATTTTCATCGCAAATTGTTCTACAAGACTGTGCCACCAGAAAGTTCTTTCAACTAGCGCATATTTTAGTCTAGATAAGCCTTGACTAAAGGATGTAATGCTTGAATGGAAACTTGTACAATTTGAGTATGTGACTGTTTCGTCATGTACTAAGAGTATCCATTAATGTCAGTATTACCTTCTCTAATCATGCTACTTACTAAGGTTCCAAGACTTATAGAATTTTTTTAGGTATATTTTCTGTGTCCTTTCCAATATTGTTGGAGAGCTTGGTTTTATGGTTGTTCGAACTTCCTTCTTGATTCAACGATCCCTCTTCAAATACTTGATTGTGACCGTTGACCAAGCGCTTCTTTAGATTCTTTCTTCAATTTTGCTCATCCACTTCTTCTATTACGACAAATGTAGAGGAGTATGCTTTACTTTGGTTGTTTATTTCTTGAACTTCATTGCTCAAGATTTGAGATTGAACTCTTTTCAAGATTCTTGCCTCTTATTCCTTCTATCTCTACATCTTCGATCCTCAAATATTTCTTAAAGGATGTCCATGCTTTTTTTTATACCCTAGCTTTAATGAGTGACCATTATCCATTTACCTACATTGAATGGCCCGTATAGCGTTGAAGTTTTCTTTGAGTCGCTTCTTTTCACGCTCTATTCTCGATTCAAGCGACCATTATTCTCCTTCTTTGTTTTGGTCAGTGGTCCACCAATAAACATAAATTGACATACTTCCATTCCAAGAGACTTGATAAGAGTTCTCATGTGTACCTCAGAGTCACTAGCCATCATCAAGTAGATGAGAGCACTTCCAAGCATTCTGCCTTAGGATTCACGTTAATTCACACACAATCAATAGAGTAACACAAGGATCTGTTAACTCAATAACTTAGGAGTGACTTGTCTGGTACTAATCGACAAATTATAAGTGTGTGTTCCAGTTACAAATTATGTTCAACAGATGCCGTTTGATTATAGTTGTAGTGTGTCCAAACTCCGCTTGGCAAGACTTAGTGTGTAGAGAAGATGTGATATTTGTATTAAAGTACAGCACACACAATCTGCATATGGTTTGGTAAACCCCGCTTTAATGGGCCCCATGGGTTGTGTGCACATATGCAAGAATTTTGACTGATCTGATTCAAGGTTTACAATTAGTCTTATGTGGTACAAGACTCCTTCTCTACCCATAACCCTTCTTGAAACTTAATCACACATAGTGGAATTCAGAATGAACTCCCCCTTCCCATCTAATTTCTGCTAAATATTAGCACACCATACCCACATTACATCAATATAAGATGAAGAAAATAAAGAATATCATCCTTTATCAAAGGTAAAAGGCTTTTAACGTGCAGTATCTGAACTCCTCACTCTCTCATCACATCTGATTCTCTGGGTCGCTCTTCAAGCTTTGCTTCTGAAATACATGTTGAGAACTTTTAACGCTTGATTTTATAGCCTTGTTAATCGGGCCTTGGAAGATACCGGCTTGGACATTATCCCATTATCACTCAACCCTACCTTATTTTTATGTTCTTTCCATTGCTTATCACGACGGAAATAGGAAATCATGTATCATGAATCTCATCATAATAGAATCCTAAAAAGTTTATAATTATATTTCATAACTTAGACGCCTGAATCTTTTGTGATTGAATTTCAAGTAACCACTTGCCAAATATATCCCAGCCCATCTAAGCATTTTCTCCTCAAGTTCGCCTCCAAGCTAGTAGACTCACATGCAATCTTAAGTGTTGCTCTACTTCTAGTCCAACATTTCATGTCGTGCACTTCCCTACAACAAAGAATGCCTTAGTCTCAAAACTACTCTTAAGTCCCACTATGACTTCACTCTATTTCAACATATTCACTCAAGCTCAGCATTCGAAATAGTTATCTCTCGTAGAACCCTTGGAGACGAAGATATGGATAACTTTAAACCCTAACACTTTCCTTTGTATGCTTCTCTTCATCTTAGTCTTTTCTTTCCTCTTCATTAGAATCGCTTGAATTTAAAGTAATAGGAAAAGATATCTTCTCATGTTTGGTTTGAACTGAAAAATATAAAATAAATAAATAAATATAATCAAAATTCTTCAACATTTATATATTTTCAAAATTTTTAGCCCCTTATATAATAAAGAGAAACATGTAAAATGAGTTTAAATAAATACATAAGTTTAATTTATTTTTTTTTCTTTAAATTTTCTTTCTTTTACTATTTTCCTCTTTATTTTATTTTCTTAGCACTTTTCAAGTAGAAACAGAGCATTGGGTAGTGATCGAGTGTTGGGTCAAAATATTAATTTCATTTTCTACATCCATTTTATATTCATATGATGACTGTTCCTTATATATCTAATATAAATTAAGGAAGTTGTTTCTCTTAGGTTGGTCTAAATATTATCACCATCTTGTTTTTTATTTATTTATATTTTTAAATCCTACCTTGCGTATATCTTGTAGAATTGATGAGCATGTATCATAAGCCGAGTGTGGAAAACCAAAACCGTGTGGGAAATATGAAAGAAATAGTATCCTAAAAAATATAGGCAAAAAATTCCTCCTAAAATTTGGAAGGAGTTTGGAGGAAAGATAGAAACCATCATAAAGGATGGTAAGATAGAATAATAAATGTGAAAGGGTTTTTGGTCCTTCCACAAAGTAATAGCCAGAATAGTTGATCAAAAGTCTCCCTTTACTTTTCGTTCCTACCCTTTTTATACCCATGGGTCAAGGGTTACATGTTTAATGCTCATAATTGGGGCATTTATGAGTGGCCATTTATTTCCTTATGTTACACATTCATTTGTACATTAATTGTCCCCTATTAACTAAAGCATCACGCCTGCCCAGAAGGATTGTAACGTACACATCGTTATCTTCATCTTCATCCCCGATTTGGTTGTTCGAGGTGGTTCGCTTACCTTTTCCCGAGGTGGTCTCATCTCCATACTTGACCTGGCATCCATCCTTCTATCATTCTTTGTTCGGGCTCAAATGCTTGTAATTGGGTTAAGTCTGGATAATGCATACTCAATCGGGTCTGGGTCGGGCTCCCAATAAACGCTAACTGCATGGCACGTGTCCTGAGACTTATCCCACTCCACTAGCCCCCCTAGTGTCGTTTCAAGCCATTGGATTTGGAATGAAGCTAAACTCTTTGGTCGTCCAAGGCTAAAGGGCTATGTGCATGACATTTCCTAGAGAACATCTGGGAGGCACAGCAGGGACTTATCTTTGCCGGTCGAGGCCAGTTCAAGGTAAACACCCAGTCATCATATCACGGAGAACATCTTAAGGGAACTTCCCGAATACTGGGCTCATTCCATAGAGATAATCTCAAGGAGGTCGCGGAGTCGAAACATCTCATGGAGAACATCTCGAGGAGGTCATAAAGTATATGGCTCATCTCTCATGGGAACACATCTCAAGGGAGGCATTGCACGAGTGCTAGGCTCATCCATGGAGAACATCTCAAGGAGTCACTTCAAGTACAAGGCTCGTCTCGCGGAGGCATCTCTAGGAGGTCTTTCGAGTGCGGGGCTCGTCTCATGGAGAACATCTCGAGGAGGTCACTTTCGAGGTAAGGCTCGTCGCCGGAGGAACATCTTAAGGGAGCTGCATGAGTACTGGGCTCATCCCATGGAGAGCATCTCAAGGAGGTCACTAGAGTACAAGGCTCATCTCATCATGGAGAACATCTCAAGGGAGCTGCTCGAGTACTGGGTTCATCTGTCGCGAGAACATCTCGAGGGGTCACGAGTGCGGGGCTTATCTCGGGAGGGAGCATCTCAAGGAGGTCACTGGTACGGGCTCATCTCATTGAGAACATCTCAAGAGGTCACCAGTATTGGGCTCATCTCAAGGAATTAAATGCAGGGCTCGACGCGAAGCTTTGAGCTTTTGAGCTTTTGACATGTTACTATTTAAGGGGCAATAACTTCGCATTCTTAGTAGGGCGATCATCTGGATCTCCCCCCTCCTTGCGAATTACACTAAGGTCAAGGGACCTAGCCTCGAGCTTGCTCAGCTCATCTTGTTCACTGTCATCTTGTTCGTTGCTGCTCGCCTTCCCTTTTCCCCTTAAGTAGCTCCGCGTTGAGGTCCCCTTACTCTGGTCGGCTTAGTCCTTCTTTATAACATTGTCCTCGAGCATAGCGTCGCGGTTACCTCTCAGAGCGGTTCATTAATCGAAGTGAGGGCGCTGAGAGAGAGAATCAGGCGTAGCGTTTGGAGGTGAATGGCACACTTGATGGCCTATAGGGTAGTGTTTGAGCTAACGAATCCAGCTACAGCGAGGCGTTGAGCCACTTCATGAAATTCCTGATGATCTCGGATCTTCCCATCTGGATGTGAAACAAATTGGTGACTCTGTGTTTTTGTCGGACCGAGCACATGTACTAGGACATGAATTTCTCAGACAACTGGCGAAAGGACGTCACCGAGTTTAGGGCTAGGTGATGGAACCATGATAGGGTAGGACTCGCCAAGCTTGAGGGGAATACCTTGCATAGAAGGGCATCATTTTCCGTCTAGAGAGTCATGATCTACCGATAATGCATCAGGTGGTTGAAGGGGTCTTGCACCTTATCGTACATATGAAATTTTGGTAGAGAGAAATGCAATGGAGCCTCCTAGTTAAGGATAACATGAACAAATGACGATGTCAAGATGTCGTCCAACGCCCGCAACGCGGGGTCCAGGTTCCTCCTAGGTGAAGGCGTCCATTCCCACTGTGAGAGCCCCCCATGCTATCGTGGTTGGCGTCTAGGTGGGGAGAAGATGTCCATGGACTCGGGCGCGCGGGCCGACGGCCGGTTGGGGGCGTCGATACGAGTGGCGGTCTCTTGCTTGAGGTGAGCAAAGCTAGGATGGCGTTTCTTGAGGCGACTTGTATTCTCTCGATCACGAGGAGGCATTGGCTACCAAAAAAGAGGCCAACTACTGTTGGTGGGAGTCCTGCTACTCTTTCAACCACCCTTCTAGTTGCATCAGACATTGGTTCATGGAGGTTTCTGAATCGGAGGGTAGATATCCCATTGACTTAGTTAACTTCCTGAACCGGTGAATTATAGCTAAATCACAATGACGAGGGAATGGTTCCCATAGACGGTGCCAATGAAAGGGTTTTTGGTCCTTCCACAATGTAATAGCCAGAATAGCTGATCAAAAGTCCCCCTTTATTTTTCGTTCCTACCCCTTTTATACCCATAGGTCAGGGGTTACATGTTTAATGCTCAAAATTGGGGGCATTTATGAGTGGACATTTATTTCCTCGTTACACATTCATTTGTAGATTAATTGTCCCCTACTAACTAAAGTGTCACTCCTGCCTGGGAGGATTGTAACGTACACATCATTCTCTTCATCTTCATGCCAGATCTGGTTGTTCGAGGTGGTTCACTTGCCTTTTCCCGAAATTGTCTCATCTCCATACCCGAGCTGGCATTCGCTCTTCTATCCTTCTTTGCTTGGGCTCAAATGTTTGTAACTGGGTTAGGTCCGGATCATGTGTACTCAGTCAAGTCTGGGTCTGGCTCCCAATAAAGGCTAACTACATGGCACGTGTCATGGGACTTATCCCACTCCAAAATGGATTGATTTTTTTTTATTTTTTTTATTCACAAGTTGGACAAAGCTAGGATTCAATATTGTTTTGAAGTAATTGAGTTTGAATCACCATAGCTATAAAGGGTAAGGTTAAAAATTTTAGATATGTCGGCCGATATATTGGATATCGGTGAGGTTCGAAGCGATATCGACAATCGATAATCGATAGAACGAAGTTTCGAAAAATGTCGGTAATATCCCCGATATATCAGCGATATATCGGTCGATACCCGAAACATCGAGGAAATGTCGCGTTTGTGGAATACGCAAGCGTGAAAGAGGAAGTAGTTAAATTTTCTGTAAAATATTGCCGATATATATGAGTTATATTGAGATATATTAGAGAAATATTGTCGATATATCGAGATATATCGGAGATATATCCAAATACTACATCCAACTATCAAGATCTTCTTGTAGATGATCTAACGGCCTAGATTGCACCCGTGTTTTGAAAAATTTCTAATTGCTATTTTGATATATCCAAGGTCCAGATTTGAATTTGCTTTGATCTGACGGCCCACCCAGATTTTACCCGGATTTTGAATGCTCTCCAACGGTCGAATTTGAGATCCAACAGTTAGATTTTAAATCTTGACTTGATCCAATAGTTTAAAGAAGATATAATGTCATATTTACACCAAAATTAAATCTAACAGCTAAAATTAAATTACAAAGATTGTGGGCACAAGTTAAGACATTTATGCATGACATGTTCGATCCTAAAATCAATATTATCGGAACACCATGTCTGAATGCAGTATTGTTTTCACAAAGATGGGATTCCTTCATCAAATGTTACAATGAAGCCACATCAATTTTCATTTTGGTTTTAAAAGCTCATTGCAATGTAATTTCAATGTTTATATTTGATTATTAATGTTATTTTTACATTTTTACAAAATATTTTCATGAATTTCAAAATATTTTTGTTAATTTCCGATATATTGATACTTATGTAAAAATATCTATCGATATATTCGTAAAATCCAAGTACTGATATATTCGTCGAAATTGATATTTCCAACCTTGATAAAGGGTAATTTTTTCAAAAGAAAAAAAATTCAGTAAAGACATTTACACAGGCATAGGCTCGATGGCTTCTTTGTGGTATAACCGATATGCACTTTAATATGGACATGTGGGGGTAGGAAGAAGGCCTTGACCAAGGAGCAAACGTTTTAATATGGATGAGATATATAAGCTTTGACAAAAGGCATGGCAAGATGCATGACCATATCCTTTTGATGAATTTCTTTGTTGATTTTTTACTAACCAGAAATAATTGAATAAATTTATTTATATTTAAATTAAAAAATATTATGTATGTTATATATAGGATGTTATGTTAATAATTTATTAAATTCCCATACCTCTAACTTTTGCTTATATCATAATGTATAAAAATCTTAAAATAATATGATTTTCACAATATAAGTTAAATCAATGAATAAAGATCCACGAAAAAAATAGGGTTATCTAAGAGAACATTTATAGGTATAACAAAATTTTAAAAATATCCATTTACCATACCACGAGGCCTTCAGCACTGTACCCTAACCTATCAATTCGTCCCTACAAAAAAAAAAAAAAAAGAGTTTAAATAATAAATATTCAGTTCCAACATATACCCTTTTCCTCCATAGATGTGTTCCCCTCGAATGAGACACATGCTAAAACAAAAAGGGAAACAATTATAATTAAATGATTTGAAAGACAACTTTAAGAAAAAAAAATGTGGACGGAAGCAATAAAATGCCTTATCTTTTAATTACTTTTAAAAAAGTTTGTTTGGATCAAAAGATACGCATGAGAAGGATCCCATATGTTTTACATTCTCTCAATATGTGCCACAGTTTTTTTATATGGGTGACCCAAATGTTAGAGCTTTTACGTCATGAGCAAACGTCAGCAGTGACCACACGACCTCATTGAGGGGTTTTATTTTATTTTATTATTATTATTCAAACTAGAAGTGCATCAATGATTGAAACATAAAACCAATTTCGTTAAAAGTATCAGATGATGAGTGACAAATATATATTAATAACATATTAAAATAGACAGATAAATATAATATGTATTAAACAATGATGTAAATATTGGTGACCATGTTGATTAATTTGGTTTGTATAATGATCTATTATCATTTTGGATGGACGGTTCTGCTGATAAGCGACAATAGCAGGACAGTGTAGCTGACATTATATGTGGGTGAACAAAGCCTCTTGCAGACAGATGAGATGAATCTTCGCAATAAGATGACGGCGAATGCGCCGCAACAAGGCAACCAGAAATCACGTAAAAAAAAAAAAAAGATTAAAGTGGAGATTTGTATGGAATTATAAATCTTTATTGAGAAAAAATATTTTAGGTTAAGAATGACAAAAAAAAAAAAAAATCACCCATTTTTTAAGAAAAAATGACTTAAAAAGAAAAAGGTTGAGAGAGAAAGGAGACTAGGGTTTCAAGAAAGAAAAATTGGGTTTTTGATTATTAAGAAGATCTCGAGTAGTTCGCATTTCCAAAATAAGAGGCGATCTTTTTACTTTTAGAAAATGGGAGTCATTTTATCTTTACTTTATTTTATCAAGATTAGGGATTGTGGATTATTTGTAGCTTTGTGATAATTGAGAAAGTGAGTCATCTTGCCAACCCACACATATGGATGTTGTGCTATCAATATAAATAAGGGTAGTGGGGGAAGAAGTTGAGCATACCCTGTGAGTACCATGATTTTTAAGATTTTCTATTTGATGGGCCTGGGGTTCGTGGGTTCGAGGTCCATTTGGCCTATGTTATGAAATGGCCCGATTCCACTTGCCTCACCAAGACCAGATGGACACTTCCCAGACAGGAGAGTCTAAAGAGGCTGCTTGGGAAAGCAAGGTCGAACTCTTCTAAGGCTTGCTTGAGGCGGTCCATCTGGGATTACAAGTCCGCCAATCGGCCATTCTATCCTATATGGGAATTCTACTCCATATGGGAAGTTTGTTATGAATAAGCTCATAGAAGTGGAAAATTCGCAAAAGCGATATTATTAGCAAATTTTCCAGCTTCCGAATCCCTTTGCCCCTAGGGCAACACATTCTTAATTACGAGTTGCCCCACGATGTTAAATAAATATCAATCCAGCAGCAACAGATAAAATGATGTAGATGGCAGCTGCAGCGAGGATGATGGGCAGCAGCAACAAAGATGATCAGTAGAGAAGAGAAGCTGTATGCGTGTGGAACAGCAGCATCCGTGTGGAGCAACAACAGGTTGTGGTGTGGAGCAGCAGTAGTGTAACAAGTAATTGCACCTGTAAACAATAACAGGAGATGTAGTGATCTAAGAACCGTAATCGAGGACTGAGGTGTGTATAACACTGTCCTTAGGAATTTATTTCCCCAGGATCCAACGAGTCCTTGACAGGAAGTGCGGATCGAGGAATAGCAAGGAGGAGAACTGGTACTGGTAGAGAGGAAAATAGGATGAAGAAGATCTATTTTTTCAAAGCTAGTCTACATTTGATTTTATAAGCAACAGTAGTTGACCGTAGCATTTAATAAAATTAAATGGTATTATAAGCGAGGAGTTTGAATTCATCTGGCCAGTATAATTCAAACACAAAATGGATTCTATAGGAGTTAATAAAATAATTCTATTATAACATGTACAAAACGGATTCTGACTTTGAATTCAAAATACAAAACGATTGTTTTATATTTAAGCACTATTACTTTGATTCAAAGAAAACCTTTTGGTATTTATTGCCATTTTATGACTTCAAAATCGTTTTGATTTTAAAGGCTCAAAACTTAGGTTTTTTTTATTCAGGCTTTACAAATTAAATTAATTCGGGGCTTGTGCGCGCGAGGCCTCCCCTTTTCTCAATCCATGTATAAGCCCATAAATGGGTTTTAACTTTTAATATATAAACTCAAAAAAAACCTTGTCTTTGTTCGCGTGTGTGGGACCTGACTTTTTGTTTGTTTTGTCCCAGACAAACCCTATTGTTTACAACAATCCCCACATTTTTCAAAGAAAGAAAATTTTTGTATTTAAAACATATTGTTTGGAATATGGAAGGAAGGTGTTAATACTTAAGTTTGGTGTTCAATGAACTATGAACCAAACATAGATGAATAGGTTTAACTTCTGAGCTTTGGTGAAGCTTACATAAGCTTATATGAACGATGCTCTTAATCGTAAATTAGAGACCCTATCATCGGCACCACACATCACAATTCTTGTTGTTCAAACGCGTTGTGCGGGGGTTAGGCCATGCTAGTGCACGTTAATTCATAAAGCGCTCTAGAAATCTTGCCATACCACTTCCTTAGGAGCGGCCGCGCTCACACACTTATATAGAGTGATTTCATCAAATACATACTGCATTTTATATGTACCACCCATAAGGGATATGGAATCATTAAGAATGATAATCAACCTCTCAAATTATGCATTCTACTTTGTAATCACACACCATAGAAAGGGGACCATTTTGTTGGTGCTAGCCGGGATTAAGTGACTTGTTATTACTTTATATGAACCTTCTTCATGGGATCTCCGATCCACAAGGTGGGTTTCCATCCTTTGTTAATCTCATATTGGCTTAAGTCCCATTCCACTCGAAGTTTCCAGAATTGTTTTTCTTCCCAGGCTTAGTCAGAGGATCGACCAAATTCATATGATTTTATAATCAATGGAAATGATTCCATCTTTCAGCGGTACGTTTCACTACCTCATGTCTTAAGAGCGAATATATGCATTTTCCCATTAGGCGCAGCTTTATTCTTTGCGATCGATATTGGCACGCTTGGCAATCCTGATGCATGAACACCGAAGGTGTTGAAACGCATTCCCGAATTCTAATAGGAGTTCTTTAGTATCTTCAGCCACCTTTTCGCAGCAGTTCGAGCTATAAACTGATTCCATGGTAGAAGAAGCAATGAGGACTGTTTAGATGATTTCAAGCTCTGACACCACCTCCCAAAGTAAAGACATAACCGCTCGTGGATTTTATCTCATCTGAATCAGAGATCTAGTTAGCATCGTTGTATCCTTCCAACACAGCGGGAAATCCACTATATAGGATACCATAGTTCATGGTACCCCTTAAGTATTTCATTAGTCTAGCTAATGCACTCTAGTGATCATTATTGGGATTATGTGTATCTACTTAATCTACACATTTACCAAATGCTATGTCAGGTCTAGAAAAGTTCATTAAATGCATCAGACTCCCAATAATCTGTGCATACTCAGCTTGACCCACAGGATCACCTCTATTTTTCATTAAATGAGTGTTTCCATCATAAGGGGTACTCACAGGTTTGGCATTGAAATGACCGAACCTCTTGAGTATTTTCTCAACATAATGTTCTTGTGATAGCATTATACTATCACCCATCCTTATGATTTTCACACCCAAAATGACCTTAGCTTCACCCATATCTTTCATGTCAAACTGTGAAGCTAGAAATCTCTTAGTACTATGTACCATACTCAGGCTAGTGCCAAAGATCAACATATCATCTATATACAATGCAATGATTACACATTCTTTTCCTGTACACTTTGTATATACACATTTATCACTTCCAGCAGGATAAAAACCCGTTTTCAACAAAGCATTATCAAATTTCTCATTCCTTTGTTTAGGTGCTTGTTTTAAATATAACATAGAGACTTGTTTAATTTGCAAACTTTATGTTCTTTTCCAGGTGTAATACAACCTTCAGGTTGCAACATGTAAATTTCTTCATCCAAGTCCCCATTTAAAAAGGTCGTTTTAACATCCATTTGATGGATAAAAAGTTTATGAATTGAAGCCAAAGAAATTAAAATACGAATGGAAGAGATCCTAGTAACAAGAGCAAATGTATCAAAATAGTCAATATTTTGTTTTTGTGAAAAACCCATGGCTACTAACCTACCTTTGTATTTTTCAATGGAACGATCTGGAAAGTATTTTCTTTTGAAAATCCACTTGTAACCAATGGGTTTTGCTCCTGAAGGTAAATCGACTAACTCCCATGTTTTATTCTTTAAAAATAGAGTCCAACTCAATTTTAATGGCTTCTTTCAAAGTAATGGGTCGGGGAAGAAATAAACTACCAAAATAAGATACGGTTCATTTTCAATTAAGTAAGTATAAAAATAATCTCCAAAACCTCTTTCTTCATCTCTTACTCCTTCTCAACTCATGTGAGAACTTTCCATATCATCCACACTAGTGGGCACATGCTCATCATATGATTTTTCGAAGTATCACAATTGTGGGTGTATGAAAGAGACTAATTCGAGAAAGTGGGAAAATTTGTTCAAAAAATTCGGCATTTTTTGTCTCAATAATAGTGTTGCTTTCTAGAACATCACTTTTCAAAACTAGAAATCTATAAGCTGCACTATTACTAGCATACCCAATAAACATGCAATCAGAAGTCTTTGACCCTATTTTCCTCTTTTTAGGATCAGGTAACAACGCCCAGCAGAACACCCCACACTTTTAAATATTTAGGTTAGGTTCATGACCTTTCCATAACTCATAGGGTGTTTCAGTTTTCTTGTATGGAATTCTATTTTGTAGATGACATGCAAAGAGTATGAAGCTTCACCCCATGGGTGTTAGGTCTTGAAGCACTAACAAATGAATTCATCATTTCAGGATCTATTTTTTCTTTCAGCGAAACTCCATTGACCCTGGTGAATAAGGAGTCACTTCATGAATTATTCCTTCCTTTTCACAATAATCATTTAAAGGGATGTATTCGCCCCCTCTATCAGATCTAATCCTTTTGATTTTTCTATCAAGTTGATTTTCTACTTCAGCTTTATAGCTTAAGAACATGTCAAATGCTTCATCCTTACTTCTAAGTAAGTAAATTCTAGCAAACCTAGAATAATCATCAATAAAGGTTACATAGAATTTCTTACCTCCTAGTCATGGTTTGTTTTGTCTCCTAGATCGAGAATGAATAAGTTCTAACCTTTGTTTCTCTAGTCACTGAGCTACATGTCTTTTAGTTAGCTTAGAAATGGCACATATTTGGCACTTACTTTAAGCTGAATAATCAATATTGATTAGGCCTAGAGTTTGCATTTTCTTAATATATCCACTACTCACATGTCCTAATCTAATGCCATATTTCATATGAATCAACCAAGTAATAGGAAGAGAAGCATTCTCATTCACATAGCTTCAGAGATACTAAGCACAAGAGCCCGATTACAAAACCCTTTTCCCACAAAGATATTATCTTTTGTCATTATAATCTTGTCAGATTCAAATGACACTTTAACCCCCACCTTTCCCAATAGAGCCATTGAAACTAAATTTGCTCTTATATTGGGAACATGCAGCACATTATTTAAGGCCAGAGTCTTTCCCGAAGTGAGCTTCAGCATGACTTTGCCTTTTCCCGGAAGACGAAGCGTGTGAGAGTCACCAAGGTAGACAACCTTTTCATCATCCCCTACCGAAGTGTAGGAGGTAAAAACATCTTTGTTTGCACAAATATGCTTTGTTGCACCAGAGTCTACCACCCAATTCTTGGAATTGGTCACCATATTAACGGCCAGATAACCGGCGGCTATTATGTCATCTCAGCCGACGAGTTGGCTTTAGAAGGATTTCCACTTCATTTCCGATTTTTACTCTCTTTTCACGCAGCGTGGTGCATGATGGCCTGGTTTGCCACAAACAAAGCAGGTGCCTCTCTTTGAAAGCATGAGGTTAGAAATTTTGGGTTTGTTCCACACGAGTTTGAGATTTATGTTTGTACCTTTTGTGTCGGTTGGACCCGGGTTTGCCTTAGGTCGACATCTGCTTCGCTTTGGCTACCTTTTCTTCTTTATGGTATGTATCTTCTATAATGATGTGAGTGATTAGATCACCCGGGGATAATTGCTTTTGTTTGTGCTTCAGCGTTGTTTGTACTCCTCCATAGTCGGAGTAGTTTCTCTATCCAACGATCACCTTCCTGGCCCCATTTTGAGTAGTTCTATTTTTTTTTTTAGAGCTTTTAGTTTTCTCTAGCAATTTATGGTACTCATTGATTTGGAGTTTTATGTCTTTGTTGTCGACCATCTCCCATTTGTAGTAGTTTCCTATAACAAATTTCTGCTTGCCCACATCCTCAACCGTGTATTTTTTCAGCATTGAATCCCATATAATCTTTGCTTCCTTATAGGCATAGTAGACATCAAATAATTCATTAGATAATGTAGTTAGGATGGTATGTCGACAAACCTTGTTCGCATATGTCCACGGCTTAGAGTTGGGAAGGGCGTTTTCAATTGTCAGTAACCATGCCACTCCATGCATATCGAGAGTGGAGTAAATCCGTTCACACTTGACATTTATAATTTTGGCGAGAAAGACCTCGATTACGGAGATGTGAAATGGCCGCACTCATGAGGGAAGCGGGCGGTGGTATAGTAGTGATAGGTGAGTTGATCAATGCAGGAAGTGCGAGTCAGGCGAGGCGTGTATCCCGGTAAGCGTGGGGAAAGCTGCTGGAGCATTTGTTTCCATGATCAAAGTGGAGCAAATAAATTCCTAAGATTGTTAAACAAATATCAATCCAGCAGCAATAGATAAAATGATTTAGATGGCAGCTGCAGCGAGGATGATGGGCAGCAACAACAAAGATGATCAATAGAGAAGAGAAGGTGTATGCGTGTGGGCCAGCGGTGCTTCATGTGGAGCGGCCAATGATAAATGAGGTTGAGTTATGGAGCAACGGTGTAACAGTAAGCGTACTTTGTGGCAATAATTGGAGATGCGATCACAAGAATTTCGTAATTGAGGACTAAGGTGTGGCATAACACTGTCATGAGGAATTTTATTTCCCGAGGATCCAACGGTCCTTGAAGCAGGAGGTGGATCGGAGCGACAAGGCGAGTGCTGGTGAGAGGAAAATAGGATGAAGAAGATCTCTTTTTTCAAAGCTAGTCTACATTTGATTTTATAGGCAACAGTAGTTCACCGTAGCATTTAATAAAATTAAATGGTATTATAACAAGTTTGGGTTCAAACGGAAGCGTTGTGAATTTAAACTACATGGTCCCTATAGGAGTTAATAAATAATTCTATATTATAACATACAACGGATTTTGGCTGAATTAAAATACAAAATAGTTTATTTTATATTTAAGCACTATTACTTTGATTCCAAAAGAAAAACCTTTGAGGTATTTATTGCCATTTTATGACTTCAAAACCGATTTGATTTTAAAGGCTCAAAACTCAGGTTTTTTATTCAGGCTTTACAAATTAAATTAATTCGGAGCAAAACCGAATGTGTCCCCGGTTTATACACGCGCGGGGGGGGGTGGCAAATCCACCGATTTGCATTGGACTCGGGCTTTCGGCCCATTCCTTGTCTTGTGTGAGCTCACACTTTCTTAATCCATGTATGGCCCATAATGGGTTTTAATATATAAACTCAAAAAAAACCTTGTCTTTGTTCCATGTGGGACACAACTTTTTGTTTTTGTTTTTATTGAAAAAACCTATTGTTTACAACAAGTTTGACATTCCAACTTTTACCATGTTCGACGACTCTACTAACCCATATGATCACATGCTCCATTATAACCGGAGACAGGCAATGACGCCAGCAATGGCCATCTGTTGTGCAAAGTATTTCTGGCTAATTTGCAAGGGTATGTGCTAGCTTGGTTCCACAAGCTCCCGCATAATTCAATAAACTCGTTCAATGAGCTTTGGGTTGCATTCATCTCTAAGTATCTTTGTTCGGTAAGGCAGTAGATGAACATTAGCTCTTTGTAGACTATTCTAAAGCAGGAAGAGGAATCTATACGGGACTTCACAAGGAGGTTCGGGCAAGCCGTTCAACAAGTAGAGGCTTATAGCATGGATGCAATCATTCAGAACTTCAGGAGAAGCTTTGGGTCATCCACTCCTTTCTTCCATTCCCTGTCTTTGGATCCGCCAATGACAATGGAAGAATTATACAGGCAAGTAGATAGGTACTCAGTGTTGAAAGACAATATCCGCGTAGCAACACAAAATGTCATGATTATAAGCAGCTAGGTTGGGAAGCTGACAAGCGGAGTGGGAGAAATTAGATGCGAGCTGGGAAGGTCGAGTAGAAAGCGGCGATCCTAGATCGATCAGAGAAAAATAAAGGCCCCCAGTTCACCCCCCTGAACATCTCATATGAGAGGCTGTTGCCCCTCATTCGCGACTTGTCAGATTTCAAGTGGCCTGTGCTGATCCAGACAAATCCCCCTCAAAGAAACCCATCCGTACGGTGTGCATAGAGATCACGGGCATGAGACCAACAAGTGTCGAAGCCTAAAGTTCCTGATGGAAAAACTAATCAAAGCAGGGCACCTTAGAAGGTATGTCAAGGAAGTTGACCGCATAGTGGAATCTAGGCCACCAGAAGATAGAATTACAGTCGGCGCGGCCGTCCTGTCAGAATCCAAGCCAGCCATAAACTATATACTAGGAGGCTTTCTAATGACTAGTATCAATCAAAATGCTAACAGAAGAAGCTCTTAAGAGCGGCCATAGTCAAGGCCCGGGTAAATGCTATCCACAAGGGAGGCAGCCGTGAAGAAACCAAGCCGATAGATGGCCCCATATCCTTTCCTCTGATAAACTCGAAAAGGGTCATTATGCCCCATTATGTTGCACTGGTACTCACCCTATGTAGTAGCGGTTTTGATGTGCACAGGGTGCTGGTAGATCCTGGAAACGCGATAGACTTGTTGCAGCTACCAGCCTTTAATCAGATGAAGCTTTCCTTGAGA
The DNA here is from genome assembly GCA_016808115.1 of Tetrastigma voinierianum. Classification (NCBI taxonomy): domain Eukaryota; kingdom Viridiplantae; phylum Streptophyta; class Magnoliopsida; order Vitales; family Vitaceae; genus Tetrastigma; species Tetrastigma voinierianum. Next base: position 116,275 of record JAEQBH010000610.1, read on the forward strand.
ATGCTGAACTCAGCCGGGAGAATCCTCTCTAGTTTCAACAGCGCAACAACCACGACACTAGGAGATGTCACACTCCCTGTACAAGCAGGACTAGTCACTCAGTAGGTTTTGGTCTCAATTGTCAAAGACTTGGGGCCTTACAATGCCATAGTAAGCCTGACCTGGTTGCACTCGATAAAGGTCGTCCAGTCAACATATCACTAGATGGTCAGTTATTTAACCAACGTGGGGCTGGTCGACCTTCTAAGCAGTCAGCAGGCCGCATGACAATGCTATCAACTATCCATACGAGAACTATTAAAAAAGGAAAAGAGCTTAGGGATTCCTCCCCTCGAAGATCACACTCCCTCGTAGCAACCACAGTTCGTCGCCTAAATCAGGGCAGAAGAGAATGACCCATTAGCTGTGGATCCCCTAGAGATAGTGGCGCTGGACAGGCCAAAGAAGTTCACATACGTCAGTTCTTTGCTATCCAATGAAGAAAAATAGCAACTAGAACGCGTATTGTTAAGAAACATAAACGTGTTCACCTAGAATCACTCAGATATGATTGGAATCGACCCGATGCTGGCCTCTCACTAACTAAATATTATCCCCGTGGCTAAGCCAGTGAGACAGAAAGTGAGGTGTTTCCACCCTGATCACCATCACATTATTCAAATAGAGGTGGACAATTTTCTGAGAGTAGGTTTCATCTGAGAAATAAAGTACCTAGAGTGGCTTGCCAATGTGGTGGTGGTTCCAAAGAAGGGCGGTAAGTGGAGAGTATGTGTAGACTACACAAACCTCAACGAAGCATGCCCGAAAGATAGCTTCCCCTTACCGCATATAGATCAGATCGTTGATGCCTTAGCCGGGCATGGGATGTTGTCATCTCTAGACGCTTTCTCTGGGTACCACTAGATTCCCATGCACTCGCTTGATGCAGAGAAAATGATCTTCATTACACCGCACGGGCTATACTGTTACAATGTAATGCCTTTTGGCTTGAAGAATGCCGGAGTGACCTATCAGATGCTGGTGACTAAGATATTTTGACCACTAATGGGCAAGACCATGGAAGTCTACATCGACGATATGCTTGTCAAATCCAAAGAACACCTCGATCACACGAAACACTTACAAGAAACATTTGAGTTGCTGCACATGTACGACATGAAACTCAATCCCCTAAAATGTGCATTCAAAATCAGTTCGGGCAAGTTTTTGGGCTTTATGGTAATACAGAGAGGGATAGAGGCTAATCATATTCAACTTAAGCTAATATAGAATCTCAAACTCCTACCTCCAGAAAAGGAGTGTAGCAATTGACTGGCTAGCTGGCGGCTCTCGGGCGGTTCATATATCGTTTTATAGACCGATTAAAGTTGTTTTTCACCACTCTAAAGGGAGCCAAACTGACCGGCTGGAATAAGGAATGCGACTAAACTTTCTTGGCAATCAAGCAGTATCTCATCGAACCGCCAATTCTGGCTAGCCTTGAAGCGGATGATACACTTTATCTTACCTAGCAGTTTAAATGTCTTAGTAAGTGAAGCTTTGTGCAAAGAATATGAGAACCGGAAACAGAGACCAGTATATTTCGTAAGCAAATCCCTACCTGAAGCAGAAACTCGGTATACCCGTCTCGAGAAAGCGGCGCTAGCTCTCTGTGTGGCAACTAAAAAACTCCGCTCTTACTTCCAAGCACACCTTATCGTCATGCTGACCAATCTTCCCTTGCGGCTTTCATTCATAAATTTGACTTGTCCGGGGATGGCTTGATTGACTATTGAGCTAAGCGAGTTTGGTATTCAGTATAAACCCCGCTTGGCAATAAAGGGATAGATATTGGTAGAATTTTTAGCAGAGATCACCCAACGAGTAGACTCGGGTAACGCCGACTGGTGGATCCTTAATGTGGATGGAGCTTCTTGGTAAACGGGAGCTAATGTTGGCTTGCAACTTAAAGCCCTAGCCAGGGAAAGGATAAAGCAGGCTATACAGTTACACTTCCCTGCGTCCAATAATGAAGCAGAATATGAAGCAATCCTAGCCGGTATAGATCTCGTAACCTTTTATCCTCTAAAAAGATCATCATACAAAGTGACTCCCAGCTGGTGGTAGGACAGGTAAACAGGGAATACGAGACGCGAGACTAGCGCATGACCAAGTATGTATGCACAGTTAGCTTCGTGGAGGCTTTGTGGCAAACTTGAGCATATCCCAAGGGGTTCAAATGAAAAAGCGGATGCCTAGCAATGGCCGCATTCCTACCAACCAAAGAAATAGTGCTCCTCCCCGTCTATTACTAGTCGAAGTTTTCAATTGTTGCCAACCGGGTAAATGAGATAGAAGAAGCATACCCCTCTTGGATGACTCTAATAGTTCATCACTTGAGCTCGGGAGAACTCTTAGATAATAGTGTAACGCCCCAAAAATACCCTAGAATTTTGATAATAGTTGTTTCTTTCTTTCCTTGGGCCGATAAGCGGGAATAATTTCTCGTGGAGGGAGAAGGAGATGGCAGAGACTCAAAGGAGGACTTGGATCCCTTGTTTTCTGGTTCATTATAGTTTGAGTCCAAACTCTCATCAATTAGTGGTCGGCAACGCTTTGCTTGGGATTTCAGGATCTTTATTGCAGAATCCCGTCGAACCCAACCTATCCATTGAAGCAGCATAGGTTGTTCTTCTTCTTCCACACTAGGTCGTGGCTTAGTATTGATTTGAACACCCGATTCATCAAGGTTTTTGTCTTGGCTGCCTTGTTTCTCAATAGAAGAATTCTCCCTTGGACCAAAAGGGTCGACCTTTGTTTCAATGTCGTTACCCACAGTTTCTACCCTCGTTCAGATTGAATTATATTCAAGGTTCGAACTTTCATCATTTTGATTTTACAAGGGGTAGCTTTTCTTCTCCTTAAAACCTTATGCTGCATGGGTCTCATCTTCATAGGTGACATAATGCACAAGTGTGGCTGGCAGTGCTGAACTCAAAGGTTCCACGTTAATTGGATCCATAGTTGATACCTCTTGATCAAAGGTCTTGCCTTTAGAATTGAAACTTCATTTCAAAAGCTTTCTTCTTCCGAACCCACCGGATCTTGTCATCACCATTATTAAATCAGAGAAAGAATCGGAACAAGAGAGAAAGTTCGGACCTTTGGAAGTTTCTTGAGAGAATAAGGGCAAAGTGCTTTTGTCTTCTACTGTTCTCCTTTATATAGAGGTCCCACCGCCTCTTGAGAAACCCTAGGGTCTTTGTCTCTAATGGTTCCCTATTTAATAGGGGCATTAGGACTCTCCTAGAACACACCATATCTTAGTCTCGCCCTTTCAGTTGTAGTAACTCCCTGCATGCCCTAGTTGTTGCAGTGTTCGAATAGTGCAGGACGCCACATGTCCAATCTTCTCGCTTCCTTCTATTTTTTTATTTAAAAAAAAATACTTGGATGTTCAAACCCGAAGATGATTTGAGATCTTCACAACTAGTGCCATCCCTCCTTGGATGAAGATTTTGATTCTCTTAACATAGTTGGACTTTGGGACTCCCCTTGGGACGTCACTACCTTTGAGTGTATTTTTTTATCCTTGCTTGATGTGTGCACCTTCTGATTGATGCCACTTTTGTCTCGGTTTTGCAGGGAATAGTACCCTTGTGGTGGCTTGGTGTCTCTTGCCACTTCCCATGTGCGTTAGAGACAACTAGTGATATGAACAGGCGATTTCTAATCAAAGCTATTCTTCTTTGCTCCTCGCGAACTCATTGTCTTGTTATTTCATGTTTTGAGACATTCCTCCCATAGTTAGAACATCTTTTAAGGTCGGGTGTTCAATTCTAGGTATAGTTCGATATCTAATCTCTATAGAGATGGTGTATCAGTGAAGGAGTTTTTTAGTCCTCCTATGGGGAAGGGCTCCCTTTCTTTGGATAACCCGAACCTTCTTTGACTTGTTTCTCCATCGTAAGGAATTCCTCTATTTCTCATTTGGATCGAGTTTTTATTCCTAACGACATAGGGATTTGTGAGAGTTCTAGTAGGTTGGTAGGACTGTTCAAGATGGCGACAGGCATTTGAACAACTTTTGCATAGATGTACCCTTTTCTATTAAAGCTTTCTCCTCCCTTAGTATTTATTAGATCCATATTCAGGAATTTTAGCATACCGATTGTTGTATTAAGTTAGAACTTGGTGCAGGACGACAAGGTTTGTTCCCTTGGCTGGTAGTGGACATTCATCTTATCAGTTTTTGCCTTCAAATCTGGATGACTTCGGTTTGATTATTTGGTGATGCTACTGATATGTCATGACTGTTGGAACCTTGTTCCATGTTCTTCTTGCATTTTGTTCATACCAAGGCTGGTACTGGTCAGTAAGTAGCAGTTGTCTGAGGTCCTTTGCCCTTTCATAACGAGACAATGGTTTTTGTTATGTACTATACACTTATCCATTGTGAATTGTACAAGAAGATTTTCATCGCAAATTTGTCTTACAGTGATCAGGTTTACCGTAAGTCCTTCAACTAGCAGTACATATTTTAGTCTAGATAAGCCTTGACTAAAGGATGTAATGCTTGAATGGAAACTTGTACAATTTGTAAAGGTGGACTTGTTTCTGGTCATGTACTAAGAGCATCCATTGTCAAGGTATTACCTTTCCTCAATCATGCTACTTACCAAGGTTCCAAGACTTATAGAATTTTTTTTAGGCATATTTTCTAGGTCCTTTCCAATATTGTTGGAGAGCTTGGTTCTTATGGTTGTTCGAACTTCCTTTCTTGATTCAACGATCCCTCTTCAAATACTTTTTTGGATTGTGACCGTTGACCCAAAGCGTTCTTTAGATTCTTTTTCTTCCATTCTTTGTTGTCCCACTTCTTCTATTACGACAACAGAGGAGTATGCTTTACTTTGGTTGTTTATTTCTTGAACTTCATTGCTCAAGATTTGAGATTGAACTCTTTTCAAGGTTCTTTTGTCTCCTTATTCCTTCTTATCTCTACATCTTGGATCCTCAAATATTTCTTAAAGGATGTCCTATGCTTTTTTTGTAGACCTTGAAGCGGCAATGAGTACGAATTTCTTGTCATCCATACCACATTGAATGACCCGTATAGCAGTGAAGTTTTTTGAGGCTGTTTTTCTCTTTTCACAGTTCTATTCTGATTCAAGCTTATTCATTATTCTCCCTTTCTTTGTTTTGGTTGGGGTGGTCCACCAGTCACTACAAATTGACATACTTCCATTCCAAGAGACTTGATAAGAGTTCTCATGTGTACCTTGTAGTCACTACAGTTTTGATCATCAAGTAGATGAGAGCATCTTCCAAGCATTCTGCCCTTCTTAGGATTCATCAGCAATTCACACACAATCAAATAGAGCAACACAAGGATCTAACTCAATAACTTAGAGTGACTTGCTCTGATACCAATTGACAGCTATAAGTGTGTGTTCCAGGTTACAGTCCTTGATGTTCAGACTATGATGTCGTTTGGATTATAGTGTAGTGTGTCCAAACTCCGCTTGTAAGACTTAGTGTGTGTAGAGAAGATGTGATATATTTGTATTAAAGTACAGGCACACACAATCTCTTACATGGTTTGGCAACCTGCCTACGTCCATGGAGTTGTGCACATATGCAAGAATTTTGACTGATCTGATTCAAGGTTTACAATTAGTCTTATGTGGTACAAGACTCCTTCTCTACCCATAACCCTTCTTGAAACTTAATCACACATAGTGGAATTCAGAATGAACTCCCTCCATTCCACTCTCTACAACATTACACACCCATACCCACATTACATCAATATAAGATGAAGAAAATAAAGAATATCATCTTTTATCAAAGGTAAAAGGCTTTTAACGTGCAGTATCTGAACTCCTCACTCTCTCATCACATCTGGACTTTGGTCGTTCTTCTTCAAGCTTTGCTTCTGAAATACATGTTGAGAACTTTTAACGCTTTATTTTATAGCCTTGTTAATCAGTCTTAGAAGATACCGTCGGATCATTATCCTAATATCACTCCAACCCTACCTTATATTTTATGTTCTTTCCATTAAGCTATCACGACGGAAATAGGAAACTTGTTTATCAAGAATTCTCATCATAATAGAATCCTAAAAAGTTTATAATTATGGTTTGACAACTTAGACGTCTGAATCTTTTGTGATTTGATCGTTAACCACTTGCCAAATATATCCCAGGCCCATCGGTTACTTTCTCCTCAAGTTCCTTGGCCTCCAAGCTAGTAGACTCACATGCATCCTATGGTTGCTCTACTTCTAGTCCAAACATTTCATGTCAGGCACTTCCCTACAACAGGAATGCCTTAGTTCAAACTACTTCCTAGTCCTACCAAGGACTTCACCTCTATTTCAACATATCTTCATCAAGCTTGATATCTGAAATAGTTATCTTCTTGTAGAACCCTTGAGACGAAGATATGGATAATCTCAAACCCAACACTTTCCTTGTATGCTTCTCTTCATCTTAGTCTTTCTCTTTCCCTCTTTCATTAGGTCCGGTTTGGAATTCGGAAAGTAATAGGGAAAAGATATCTTCTCATGTTTGGTTTGAACGGGAAAAATATAAAATAAATAAATAAATATAATCAAAATTCTTCAACATTTATATATTTTCAAAATTTTTAGCCCCTTATATAATAAAGAGAAACATGTAAAATGAGTTTAAATAAATACATAAGTTTTGTTTTTTAACAGAGTATAACTCTTATATTGCCTCTTTATTTTGTTTTCTTGGCACTTTTAGTTGAAGGCGGCGATGGGCTGGGTGAGTGAATATTTAGATAAGATGTTGTTTTCATTTTGCTCAGAACTTTATATTCATATGATGGTTGTTCCTTATATATCTAATATAAATTAAGGAAGTTGTTTCTCTTAGGTTGGTCTAAATATTATCACCATCTTGTTTTTTATTTATTTATATTTTTTAATCATACCTTGCGTATATCTTGTAGAATTGATGAGTACAGATCATAAGCTGAGGGGAAAACCAAAACCGTGTGGGAAATATGAAAGAAATAGTATCCTAAAACATATAGGCAAAAAATTCCTCCTAACATTTGGAAGGAGTTTGGAGGAAAGATAGAAACCATCATAAAGGATGGTAAGATAGAATAATAAATGTGAAAGGGTTTTTGCTCCTTCCACAAAGTAATAGCCAGAATAGCTGATCAAAAGTCTCCCTTTATTTTTCGTTCCTACCCTTTTTATACCCATGGGTTAAGGGTTACATGTTTAATGCTCATAATTGGGGCATTTATGAGTGACCATTTATTTCCTTACGTTACACATTCATTTGTACATTAATTGTCCCCTATTAACTAAAGCATCACGCCTGCCCAGGAGGATTGTAACGTACACATCGTTATCTTCATCTTCATCCCCGATTTGGTTGTTCGAGGTGGTTCGCTTACCTTTTCCCGAGGTGGTCTCATCTCCATATGACACGGCATCCATCGCCTATCATTCTTTGTTCGGGCTCAAATGCTTGTAATTGGGTTAAAGTCTGGATAATGCATATTCAATCAGTGCAGGTCGGGCTCCCGATACTTGTAGCGCATGGCACGTGTCCTGAGACTTATCCCACTCCACTAGCCCCCCTAGTGTCGTTTCAAGCCATTGGATTTGGAATGAAGCTAAACTCTTTGGTCGTCCAAGGCTAAAGGGCTAGGTGCATGACATTTCCTAGAGAACATCTCAGGGAGGCCTGTAGGGACTTATGTTGCCCGAGGTCGAGGACCGTTCAAGGTAAGCCACCCAAGTCATCATATCACGGAGAACATCTTAAGGGAACTTCCCGAATACTGGGCTCATTCCATAGAGATAATCTCAAGGAGGTCGCCCGAGTACAAGGCTTATCTCATGGAGAACATCTCAAGGAGGTCACTCGAGTATATGGCTCATCTCATGGGGAACATCTCAAGGGAGCTGCCTGAGTACTAGGCTCATCCCATGGAGAACATCTCAAGGAGGTCACTCGAGTACAAGGCTCATCTCATGGAGAACATCTCTAGGAGGTCACTCAAGTACAGGGCTCATCTCATGGAGAACATCTCAAGGAGGTCACTCGAGTACAAGGCTCATCTCATGGAGAACATCTTAAGGGAGCTGCATGAGTACTTTGGGGCTCATCCCGTGGAGGAAAGCGTCTCAAGGGAGGGTCACTAGAGTACAAGGCTCATCTCATCATGGAGAACATCTCAAGGGAGCTGCTCGAGTACTGGGTTCATCCTATGGAGAACATCTCAAGGAGGTCACCCGAGTACAGGGCTCATCTCAGGGAGAACATCTCAAGGAGGTCACCTGAGTACAGGGCTCATCTCATTGAGAACATCTCAAGGAGGTCACCCGAGTATTGGGTTCATCTCAAGGAATTCGTCTCTGGGAGCTCGGCACAAGCTTTAGAGCTCAACATAAATTAATGCTGATCAGTTTTATATTCCCCAATACTTAGGTTTAATTTTTTGACATGTTACTATTTAAGGGGCAATAACTTCGCATTCTCAGTAGGGCGATCATCTGGATCTCCCCCCTCCTTGCGAATTACACTAAGGTCAAGGGACCCAGCCTCGAGCTTGCTCAGCTCATCTTGTTCACTGTCATCTTGTTCGTTGCTGCTCACCTTCCCTTTTCCCCTTAAGTAGCTCCGCGATTGAGAGGCCCTTGCTACCGTTCGCTTGGTCACTGCTATAACATTGTCCTCGAGCATAGCGTACTGGTTACCTCTCTAGAACAGTTCATTAATCGAAGTCGGAGGCTGTAGAGAGAGAGAGAATCAAAGAACTGTGCGTTTGGGTGAATGGCCTACTTGATTGCCTATAGTGTAGTGTTTGAGCTAACAGAATCCAACTACAACAGGGCAACCCCAAACCACTTCATGAAATTCCTGATGATCTCGGATCTTCCCATCTGGATGTGAAACAAATTGGTGACTCTGTGTTTTTGTCGAACCGAGCACATGTACTAGGACATGAATTTCTCAGACAAGCGGCGAAAAGGGCGATCAGAGTTTAGGGCTAGGTGATGGAACCATGATAGGATAGGACTCGCCAAGCTTGAGGGGAATACCTTGCATAGAAGGGCATCATTTTCCGTCTAGAGAGTCATGATCTACCGATAATGCATCAGGTGGTTGAAGGGGTCTTGCACCTTATCGTACATATGAAATTTTGGTAGAGAGAAATGCAATGGAGCCTCCTAGTTAAGGATAACATGAACAAATATTGACGTCGAGATGTCGTCCAAACGCCCTGCAGCGGGGAGTCAGATTCCTCTAGGTGAAGCGTCCATTCCCAATGTGAGAGCCCCATGCTATACGTGGTTGTCTAGGTGGGAGAAGATGTGTCCATGGACTCGAGAGCGCCGCGGGCCGACGGTGGTTTTGTTGGCCGTCGGTACGGTGAAGGCGGTGCGCTGGGGCGAGGCAAAGCTAGGATGGCGTTTCTTAGGGCAGCATTCTCTCAATGCAGAGAGGCATTGGCTACCAAAAAAGAGGCCAACTACTGTTGGTGGGAGTCCTGCTACTCTTTCAACCACCCTTCTAGTTGCATCAGACATTGGTTCATGGAGGTTTCTGAATCGGAGGGTAGATATCCGCGTGACTTAGTTAACTACGAGCAGGTGAATTATAGCTAAATCCACGATAGCGAGGAATGGTTCCCATAGACGGTGCCAATGAAAGGGTTTTGGTCCTTCCACAATGTAATAGCGAATAGGCGATCAAAGTCCCCCTTTATTTTCGTTCCTACCGCACCCCATACCCATAGGTCGGGGTTACATGTTTAATGCTCAAAATTGGGGCATTTAGCAGGTGGCCATTATTTCCTCGTTACACATTCATTTGTACGGAAGATTAATTGTCCCCTACTAACTAAAGTGTCACTCACACTTTGGGAGGATTGTACTTCCCGTACACATCATTCTCTTCATCTTCATGCCAGATCTGGTTGTTCGAGGTGGTTCGCTTGCCTTTTCCCGAAATGGTCTCATCTCGAAATCACCAGTGGCATTCGTCTTCTATCCTTCTTTGCTTGGGCTCAAATGTTTGTAACTAGGTTAGGTCCGGATCATGTGTACTCAGTCAAGTCTGGGTCGGCTCCCAATAAAGGCTAACTACATGGCACGTGTCATGGGACTTATCCCACTCCAAAATGGATTGATTTTTTTTTATTTTTTTTATTCACAAAGTTGGACAAAGCTAGGATTCAATATTGTTGTGAAGTAATTGAGTTTGAATCACCATAGCTATAATGGGCAGGGTTAAAAATTTTAGATATATCGATCAATATATCGGATATCGGTGAGGTTCGAAGAGATATCGACAATCGATAGTCGATAGAACGAAGTTTCGAAAAATGTGGGGTAATATCCACAGATATATCGATATATCGGTCGATACCCGCTTGTCGGAAATGTCGCGTTTGTGGAACACGCACGCGTGAAAGAGGAAGTAGTTAAATTTTCTGTAAAATATTGCCGATATATATGAGTTATATTGAGATATATTAAATATTTAATGGAATATATGGAATATATCAGAGATATATCCAAATACTACATCCAACTATCAAGATCTTCTTGTAGATGATCTAACGGCCTAGATTGCACCCGTGTTTTGAAAAATTTCTAATTGCTATTTTGATATATCCAAGGGCCAGATTTGAATTTGCTTTGATCGGCGGCCCACCAGTTTACCGATTTGAATGCTCTCAAGGTGAATTTGAGATCCAACAGTTAGATTTTAAATCTTGACTTGATCCAATAGTTTAAAGAAGATATAATGTCATATTTACACCAAAATTAAATCTAACAGCTAAAATTAAATTACAAAGATTGTGGGCACAAGTTAAGACATTTATGCATGACATGTTCGATCCTAAAATCAATATTATCGGAACACCATGTCCTAGTACGAGTATTGTTTTCACAAAGATGGGATTCCTTCATCAAATGTTACAATGAAGCCACATCGATTTTCATTTTGGTTTTAAAAGCTCATTGCAATGTAATTTCAATGTGTATATTTGATTATTAATGTTATTTTACATTTTTACGAAAATATTTATGAATTTCAAAATATTTTGTTAATTTCCGATATATTGATACTTATGTAAAAATATCTATCGATATATTCGTAAATCAATCTTGATATATTCGTCGAAATTGATATTTCCAACCTTGATAAAGGGTAATTTTTTCAAAAGAAAAAAAATTCAGTAAAGACATTTACACAGGCATAGGCTCGATGGCTTCTTTGTGGTATAACTGATATGCATACTAATGTAGGACATGTGGGGTAAAAGGAAGAAGGCCTTGACCAAGGAGAAAACGTTGCAATATGGATGAGATAGAGCTTTGACAAAAAGGCATTGCAAGATGCATGACCATATCCTTTTGATGAATTTCTTTGATTTTTTTTACTAACCAGAAATAATTGAATAAATTTATTTATATTTAAATTAAAAAATATTATGTATGTTATATATAGGATGTTATGTTAATAATTTATTAAATTCCCATACCTCTAACTTTTGCTTATATCATAATGTATAAAAATCTTAAAATAATATGATTTTTCACAATATAAGTTTAAATCAATGAATAAGAATAAGAAAAAATAGGGTTATCTAAGAGAACATTTATAGGTATAACAAAATTTTAAAAATATCCATTTACCATACCACGAGGCCTTCAGCACTGTACCCTAACCTATCAATTCGTCCCTACAAAAAAAAAAAAAAAAAGAGTTTAAATAATAAATATTCGATTCCAACATATACCCCTTTTCCTCCATAGATGTGTTCCCCTCGAATGAGACACATGCTAAAACAAAAAGGGAAACAATTATAATTAAATGATTTGAAAGACAACTTTAAGAAAAAAAAATGTGGACGGAAGCAATAAAATGCCTTATCTTTTAATTACTTTTAAAAAAGTTTGTTTGGATCAAAAGATACGCATGAGAAGGATCCCATATGTTTTACATTCTCTCAATATGTGCCACAGTTTTTTTATATGGGTGACCCAAATGTTAGAGCACACGTCATGAGCAAACGTCAGCAGTGACCACGACCTCTCGGTGAAGGGGTTTTTATTTTATTTTATTATTATTATTCAAACTAGAAGTGCATCAATGATTGAAACATAAAACCAATTTTGTTAAAAAACATAAATGATGAAATGACATTCATATTAATAACATAATGAATAAGTCCAAAGCCAATACATAAGACGACCAAATCTTAAAGCATATTGATGACCATGATTTAATTTGTTGTATAATCGAATATGTTTTACTTGTTTGAATTAGACGTTCACGCACAAACAAAAACGTCATAACGAGACAATAAAAACAAAGCATCATACCAAGATGACAAAACTACACATCGTAACAAGATGATGATAAATACTTCGCAATAAGATGACGACGAATACGCCACAACAAGACAACAACGAAATCACGTAAAAAAAAAAAGATTAAAGTGGAGATTTGTATGGAATTATAAATCTTTATTGAGAAAAAATATTTTAGGTTAAGAATGACAAAAAAAAAAAAAAATCACCCATTTTTTAAGAAAAAATGACTTAAAAAGAAAAAGGTTGAGAGAGAAAGGAGACTAGGGTTTCAAGAAAGAAAAATTGGGTTTTTGATTATTAAGAAGATCTCAAGTAGTTCGCATTTCCAAAATAAGAGGCGATCTGTTTTACTTTTAGAAAATGGGAGTCATTTTATCTTTACTTTATTTTATCAAGATTAGGGATTGTGGATTATTTGTAGCTTTGTGATAATTGAAAGTGAATCATATATGACACACATATGGATGTTGTGCTATCAATATAAATAAGGGTAGTGGGGGAAGAAGTTGAGCATACCCTGTGAGTACCATGATTTTTAAGATTTGCTATTTGATGGGCCTGGGGTTCGTGGGTTCGAGGTCCATTTGGCCTATGTTATGAAATGGTCCGATTCACTTGCTCTGGGCAGGATGGACACTTCCCAGAGCCGGGAGAGTCTAAAGGGTGCGGGAAGCAAGGTCGAACTCTTCTAAGGCTTGCTTGAGGCGGTCCATCTGGGATTACAAGTCCGCCAATCGGCCATTCTATCCTATATGGGAATTCTACTCCATATGGGAAGTTTGTTATGAATAAGCTCATAGAAGTGGAAAATTCGCAGAAGCGATATTATTAGCAAATTTTCGACTTCGAATCCCTTGCCCTAGGTGACACATTCTTAATTACAGTTGCCCCCACGATGTTAAATAAATAATAAATCGACAACGGATAAAATGATGTAGATGGCAGCTGCAGCGAGGATGATGGGCAGCAGCAGCAAAGATGATCAGTAGAGAAGAGAAGCTGTATGCGTGTGGAACAGCAGCAGCCGTGTGGAGCAACAACAGGTTGTGGTGTGGAGGCGGCGATGTAAGTAATTGCACACGTAAACAATACTTAGGGGTGTAGTGATCTAAGGCAGGTAATCGAGGGCGAGGTGTGTATAACAGCGTCGCCAAGGAATTTATTTCCCAGGATGAGTCCTTGAGCGAAGTCTGGATCGGAATAGCAAGGAGGCTTTGAAGATGATGCGGTAGGAAAATAGGATGAAGAAGATCTATTTTTTCAAAGCTAGTCTACATTTGATTTTATAAGCAACAGTAGTTGACCCCGTGACTTCATTAATAAAATTAAATGGTATTATAAGCGAGTTTAATTCAAACAGAAGCGTATGAATTCAAACACAAAATAGTTCTATAGGAGTTAATAAAATAATTCTATTATAACATGTAAAACAGATTCGAGCTTTGAATTCAAAAATACAAGCGGTTGTTTTATATTTAAGCACTATTACTTTGATTCAAAGAAAACCTTTTGGTATTTATTGCCATTTATGACTTCAAAGTAGATTTGATTTTAAAGGCTCAAAATAGGTTTTTATTCGGGCTTTGAAATTCTGGTGGTCGGAGCTTGTGCGCGCGAGGCCTCCCCTTTTCTCAATCCATGTATAAGCCCATAAATGGGTTTTAACTTTTAATATATAAACTCAAAAAAACCTTGTCTTTGTTCCATGTGGGACACAACTTTTGTTTTTGTTTTTATTGAACAAACCTATTGTTTACAACAATCCCCCACATTTTTCAAAAGAAAGAAAATTTTTTGTATTTAAAACATATTGTTTGGAATATGGAAGAAGGTGTTAGTGCCTTAAGTTTGGTGTTCAATGAACTATAGACAAAGCATAGATGAATAAGGTTTAACTTCTGAGCTTTGGTGGCTGCCAAGCTTCTATGAACCAGAGTACTCTTAATCGTAAATTAGAGACCTTATCATCAGCACCACACATCACAATTCTTGTTGTTCAACGCCGTTGTGCGGGATTAGGCCATGCTCGTGCCTGATTAATTCATAAGCGCTCTAAATCTTGCATGCACACTTCATAGGGTGACCCCCTCCCACACTTATATAGGTGATTTCATCAAATACATACTGCATTTATATGTACCACCCATAAGGGATATGGAATCATTAAGAATATTAATCAACCTCTCAAATTATGCATTCTAGCACCATAATCACACACCATAGAAAGGGACCATTTTGTTGGTGCTAGCAGGATTAACAAGTGACTTGTTATTACCCATATGAACCTTCTTCATGGGATCTCCAATCACCAAGGTTGGGTTTCCATCACTGTTAATCTCATATTGGCTTAAGTCCCATTCCACTCAAAGTTTCCAAAATTAATTTTCTTCCCAAAGGCTTAGTCAGAGGATCGGCCAAATTCACTTATGACTTTACATAATCAATGGACGATTCCATCTTTCAACAATTTGTTCACTACCTCGTAATCTTGAGCGAATATGCTGTTTTTTCCCATTAGGCTTTGTTCTTTGTTGATATTCTTTGCTTAGCAATCACGTGCATAGACAGGGTGTTGGCTGCATTCCCAAAGGAATTCCTAATAGGAAGTTCTTTAACATCTCAGCTTCTTTTGCTTGATTCAAGAGCTATAAACTACGATTCCATGTTAGAAGAAGCAATGAGAGGAGGATTTGTTTAGATGATTTCAAGCTACATACCACCTCCCCCAAAGTAAAGACATAACCACTCGTGGATTTTATCTCATACGAATGGAGATCCAGTTAACATCATTTATGCATCCTTCAACATAGCGGGAAATCACTCTTATCAAGGATACCATGATTCATGAGTGCCCCTTAAGTATTTCATTAGTCTAGCTAATGCCATCAATGATCATTATTGGGATTATGTGTGTATATCTACTTAATCTACACCACTTTACCAAATGCTATGTCGGGTCTAGAAAAGTTCATTAAATCATCGGACTCCCAATAATCTATGCATACTGAAACGACACAGGATCACCTCTATTTTCATTAAATAGTGTTTCCATCATAAAGGGTTACTCGCGGGTTTGGCATTGAAATGGCCGAACCTCTTGAGTATTTTCTCAACATGTGTTCTTGTGATAGCATTATCTTATCACCCATGTATCGTTTTCACACCCAAAATGACCTTAGCTTCACCCATATCTTTCATGTGTCATTTGTGAAGCTAGAAATCTCTTAAGTACTCATATGTGCCATACTCATTTAGTGCCAAAGAATCAACATATCATCTATATACAATGCAATGATTACATTCTTTTCCTGTACACTTTGTATATACACATTTATCCACTTCAACAGATAAAAACCCGTTTTTCAACAAAGCATTATCAAATTTCTCATTCCACTGTTTAGGTGCTTGTTTTAAACCATATAGAGACTTGTTTAATTTGCAAACTTTATGTTCTTTTCCAGGTGTAATACAACCTTCAGGTTGTAACATGTAAATTTCTTCATCCAAGTCCCCATTTAAAAAGGTCGTTTTAACATCCATTTGATGGATAAAAAGTTTATGAATTGAAGCCAAAGAAATTAAAATACGAATGGAAGAGATCCTAATATGAGCAAATAGTCAATATTTGTTTTTGTGAAAAACCCTTGGCTACTAACCTAGCTTTGTATTTTTCAATGGAACCATCTGGAAAGTATTTTCTTTTGAAAATCCACTTGTAACCAATGGGTTTTGCTCCTGAAGGTAAATCGACTAACTCCCATGTTTTATTCTTTAAAATAGAGTCAAGCTCAATTTTAATAGTGACTCTTTCAAAGTAATGAGTCGGGAAGAAATGGCTTCTAAAAAATAAGATGACGGTTCATTTTTAATTAAGTAAGTATAAAAATCATCTCCAAAGGAAACCTCTTTTCTTCATCTCTTACTCCTTCTCAACTCATCATGAGAGCTTTCCATATCATCCACACTAGTGGGCACATGCTCATAATATGATTTTCATCTGAAGGTGTGGGTGTATGAGAGAATTGTTGAGAAAGTGGGAAAATTTGTTCAAAAAATTGTGGCATTTTTTGTCTTGTATATTATTTGCTTTCTAGAACATGCTTTCAAAACAGAAATCTATAAGCTGCTATTACTGTAGTACTTGTGTATGCAATCAGAAGTCTTTGGCCCCTATTTTCCTCTTTTTAGGATCGGGAGTAGCAACATAACCTTGGCAAGACACCCCCACACTTTTAAATATTTAAGGTTAGGTTCATGACCTTTCCATAACTCATAGGGTGTTTTACCAGTTTTCTTGTATGGAATTCTATTTTGTAGATGACATGCAGAGAGTATGGCTTCACCCCATAGATTGTTAGGTGCTGAAGCACTAACAAGTAGAGAATTCATCATTTCTTTAAGAGTCCTATTTTTTCTTTCAGCAACTCCATTTGACCCGAGTGAATAAGGAGGAGTCACTTCATGAATTATTCCTTCCTTTTCACAATAATCATTTAAAGGGATGTATTCGCCCCCTCTATCAGATCTAATCCTTTTGATTTTTCTATCAAGTTGATTTTCTACTTCAGCTTTATAAGCTTAGAGCATGAAATGCTTCATCCTTGCTTCTAAGTAGTAAATTCTAGCAAACCTAGAATAATCGTAATAAAGGTTACATAAATTTCTTACCTCCCCTAGTCATGGTTTGTTTTAAATCTCTAGATCGGAATGAATAAGTTCTTTGTTTCTCTAGTCAGAGCTACATGTCTTTTAGTTAGCTTAGAAATTGGCATGTTTGCAGCACTTACTTGGCTTTGAATAATCAATATTATTGATTAGGCACAGGATTTGCATTTTCTTAATATATCCACTACTCATGTCCTAATCCTAGCATGCCATATTTCATATGAATCAACCAAATGCTTGAAGAAGAAGCATTCTCATTCATAACTTCAGGACTACTAAGCCTGAAAGAGCCCACGATTACAAAACCCTTTCCTCTGGAATATTATCTTTGTCATTATAATAATCGAGATTCAAATGACACTTTAGCTTCTACCTTTCCCAATAGAGCCCTTTGAAACTAAATTTTCTCTTATATTGGGAACATGCGGCACATTATTAAGGCTAGAGTCTTTCGAAGTGAGCCCGGCATGACTTTGCCTTTCCCGGAGCTTTTGAATGGAGTGTGAGAGTCACCAAGGTAGACAACCTTTTCATCATCCCCTACCAGAGTGTAGGAGGTAAAAACGTCTTTGTTTGCACAAATATGCTTTGTTGCACCAGAGTCTACCACTCAATTCTTGGAATTGGTCACCATATTAGCTTGTGAGATAACAGCAGCTATTATGTCATCTCCTTCGACCAAGTTGGCTTTAGAAGGATTTCCCTTTGTTTCCGAGTTTTTACTCTCTTTACGTAGTGCATGATGGCTGGTTGCCACAAACAAAAGCAGTGCCCTCTCTTTTAGCCATGAGGGTTAGAAATTTTGGGTTTGTTCCCTGAGTTTTGAGATTTATGTTTGTACCTTTTTGTGTCGGTTTGGACAGGTTGCAGTGGCCCATACGCCGCTTTGGCTACCTTTGTTCTTTGCGGTTTTGTATCTTCTATAATGATGTGAGTGATTAGATCACCCGGGGATAATTGCTTTTGTTTGTGCTTCTACTGTTGTTTGTACTCACACAATGAGTCTGGTAGTTTCTCTATCCCAGAGTCACACTTTCTGGCTTGTTTTTGTCAGTTCTATTTTTGAGCTTTAGTTTTCTAACGATTTACTCATTGATTTGGAGTTTTATGTCTTTGTTGTCGACCATCTCCCATTTGTAGTAGTTTTCTATAACAAATTTCTCCCAACGCCCCACATCCTCAACCGTGTATTTTTCAGCATTGGATACATATAATCTTTGCTTCCTTATAGGCACGGTGAGCATCAAATAATTCATTAGATAATGTAGTTAGGATGGTATGTCGACAAACCTTGTTCGCATATGTCCATGGCTTAGAGTTGGGAAGGGCGTTTTCAATTGTCAGTAACCATGCCACTCCATGCACATCGAGAGTGGAGTAAATCCGTTCCTACCAGCATTTATAATTTTGGCGAAAGACCTCGATTAAGGTGTCGGAAATGGCCGCGCGCGAGGAGGCAGGCGGTGGTATAGTGTAGTGATAGGTGGGTTGCGGTCAATAGGAAATTGATCGCGATTATGACGAAACTACTTGTTATATCCCGTGAAAATTCTTACAGGAGCATTTGTTTCCATGATCAAAGTGGAGCAAATAAATTCCTAAGATGATGCTGATATCGAATCCGGCGACGATAGATAAATACGTTTCGAACAGGCACGCGGCGGGGATGATGAAGCGTGACAGCAGATGATGACGAGAGAGGGTGCATGAAGTGGTGGCCGGGCGGCGAATTCGCCGTAATGGGCCGGCGACGGCCGGCGGGGTTGAGGTTAGCGAACGACGGGCGCGGCCGAAATGGCGTACATGTGCCAGTTGAGTCGGGCCGGTCAAGGCGTGATGAGGGACCGAGATTGGCGCATAACAACGATCCTTAGAATTTATTTCCCGGGATCCAACGGTCATATACCGGCGAGAGGTCTAGATCCGGGAGCGACAAGAGCGAATGGCACGGTAGAGAGGCGGGTTGAAGTCTTTTTCAAACCAGTCTATTTGATTTTATAGAGCAGAGTAGTTGGCCAGTAGCATTTAATTAAATGGCAGGTATTACCAGCAGTTTGGGACTAAACGACTGTTATAGATTGGCTACAGCAGATTCATAGGGTTAATAAAAAATAATTCTAAATGCTAAAAACATGGGTTTTGACTTTGAATTCAAGAGCACAAGCAGTTCATTTTATATTTAAGCACTAATACTTTGATTCAAAGCTTCTTTTGGTATTTATTACCATTTATGACAGCGCAGACTCTGCTACTCCACAGGTTTATCCGGGGGCGGGGCAAATCCACAGGGCAGTGGGACCGGAGCTTCGGCCCATTCCTTGTGTGTGAGGCCTCCCTTTTCTCCAATCCATGTATAGAACACTGTGGTTTTGCTACATATAAGCCCAGCTGCCATCTTTGTTCCATGTGGGACACAACTTTTTGTTTTTGTTTTTATTGAAAAAACCTATTGTTTACAACAAGTTTGACATTCCAACTTTTACCATGTTCGACGACTCTACTAACCCCATATGATCACATGCTCCGTATAACCGAGCAATGGCCATTTGGCGAACGCCAAGCAATGGCCCATGTTGTGCAAGTATTTACGGTAGTTTTGCAAAGGTGTGTAACTTCTGGTTCCTGGCTATAATTAAATAAACTAGGCCCGATGACTTTTGGGTTGCATCTCTAAAGTATCTTACTGTTCGGTAAAAGCGAGAGGAACCAGGCACAACCAGCTATTGCAGAGCTATTCTAAGCGAGGAAGAGGGATATCTTGGGACTTCACAAGGAGGTTCGAACTGGCGGATTTCATAGTAGAAACATAACATGGATGCAATCCTTGAAACCAGGCTTTGGGTCATCCACTCCTTTCTTCGTTCCACTGTCTTTGGATCCACTTGATGACAATTAGAGAGAGAACCTCACAGGCGACTTGATAGGCGTACTGGTGTTTGAAGACTCAATATATCGTGCTTAACACAAAATGTCATGATTATAAACTTAGCTGGGTTGAGAGCTTGACATGGCCCTGGAATGGGGAAGAAGTTGTATCTGAGCCTAAGGAGAGGTCGAGTAGAAGCAAAGCGATCTGATCGAGTCACGAGAAAAATAAAGGCCCCACCGGTTCACCCCCTGAACATCTCATATGGTGTTGCCTCATTCGCGGCTGTCCCAGTTTCAAGTGGCTTTGTCTTTGATCCGGAGACAAATCCCCTCGAAGAGAAACCCATCGTGCGGTGTGCATAGAATCCTGCAGGCATGAGACTGACAAGTGTCGAAGCCTAAAGTTCCTGATGGAAAAACCTTAATCAAAAACGGGGGCACCTCCCTCGGAAAGGTATGTCAAGGAGTTAGCATGATGGAATCTAGGCCACCGAAGAGATGGGTGGGCAGGCGCGGCCGTCTGTCGAGAATCAAGCCGACCATAAACTATATCTTGGGAGCTTTCTAATAGTAATATCAATCGAATAACTATGAAGAAGCTCTTAAGAGCGGCCACTGGTGAAACCCGGGTAAAATGCTATCCATGAGGAGGCAGTAGTGAAGAGCAAGCCCATGGGCTTGTATCCTTTCCTCGATAAACTGAAAAGGGTCATTATGCCCCATTACTTGAGTGCAGCGGTACTCACACATGTAGTAGCGGTTTTGTTACCAGATCTTTGGTAGATCTGGAAATCTCACGATAGACTTTGTTGCGGTACATTTGTCGAGATGAAGCTTTCGCTTAAATCTTGAACTTCGGTAGGGAGAGATCCTCTCTAGTTTCAGCAGTATGACAACCCGCGCGGCACCGGAGATATGCCTCCTGGCGCAAGCGAGGACTAGTCACTTCGGTAGGTTTTGAGTCTCGATTGTCCAAAGGCGAGGACGCACGGCCTGCCAACAAGCGACTGGGTTAAAACGGAGCCAGGTAAGTCAGGTCAACATATCAGCAGATGGTCGGTTATTTAACCAACGCGTGGGGCGGTGGAGCCAGCTACAAAAAGCGGCCGGTCGTGATGCGCCAAAGCTATCCATACGAACTAAAAGGAAAGGGCTTGGGGTTACCACTCGAAGATCACACTCCCACCATGCTTGACCACGAGTTCGTCGCCTAAATCGGGGCGAAGAGAATGACCGATTATTTGTGGATCCCCCAGAAGCGATAGCATTTAGAGGCGAAGATTCTCACGTCGGTTCTTTGCTATCCGAAATGGAAAGTAACACTTAAGGCGCGTGTTGTTAGAAACATAGCGTGTTCACCTAGAATCACTCAGATATGGAATTGGAGTCGACGATCGCGGCTCACCGCTAACTAAATATTCACAGGTAGCTATAAGCCGAGTGAGACGAAAGTGAGGTGTTTCCACCACGATCCTGCATCACATTGATACAAGCAGGAGTGGATAATTTTACGAGGAAATAAAATAAAAGTGATACTGAGTGGCTTGCCAATGTGGTGGTGGTTCAAAGAAGGCGGTAAATTGGAGAGTATGTGTAGACTACACAAACCTCAGCGAGCATGCGAAGTAACTTCCCACGCACATATAGATGGATTGATTGAGGTGCACCCAGCAGGGCATGGGATGTTGTCATCTCTAGGCAGCTTTCTCGGGGCTTCCACTAGATTCCCATGCGCACAAGCAGATGCGAGAGAAAATGATCTTCATTACACCGCCGATTCTCTTGTTACAAATATGATATGCACGGCTTGAAGAATCTTGGAGTGACTATCAGATCTTGAGGCCAGACTAAGATATTTTGACCACTTAATGACGGGCATGAGTCCCACATGACGATATGCTTATCAAATTCAAAGAACACCTCGATCCTGCAAGCACTGAGAAACATTTGATTGGCGCACATATGCGACAATGAGCTGGGCATCCCCCAAATCGCCCACGTTCAAAATAGTTCAGGACTTAGTTTTGGAGCTTCTTCGATAATCAGAGGGATAGAAGAGCTAATCATATTCAACTTAAGCTAATATAGAATCTCAAACTCCTACCTCCAGAAAAGGAGTGTAGCAATTGACTGGCTAGCTGGCGGCTCTCGGGCGGTTCATATATCGTTTTATAGACCGATTAAAGTTGTTTTTCACCACTCTAAGGGAGCCGACTGGCGGTGAGACAGAATCTTGACTAAGCTTTCTTGGCAATCAAAAGCGGTATCTCATCGGCATGGTCTGGCTGGCCTTGGCGGAGTGATCACTTTTATCTCACGCCAGGTTTAGAAATGTCTTAGTAAGTGAAGCTTTGTTTTGCCGAGAATATGAAGCAGGAAGCAGAGACCGGTATATTTAGGTAAGCAAATCCCTACACAGGCGAGGAAAGCTACGACCTTACGTCTGGGGCTTATGGTAATGGCAGCTAAAAAAACTCAAACTCCGCTCTTACTTCCAAGCACACCTTATCGTCATGCTGACCAATCTTCCCTTGCGAAGCACCATTCATAAATTTGACTTGTCAAGAAGGATGGCCCAGTTGACTATTGAGCTAAGCGAGTTTGGTATTCAGTATAAACCCCGCTTGGCAATAAAGGGATAGATATTGGTAGAATTTTTAGCAGAGATCACCCAACGAGTAGACTCGGGTAACGCCGACCGTGATCCAACGTGACGGAGCTGCAAACGGAGCTAATGTCGCTTGCAACTTAAAGCCCTAAACAGGAAAGGATAGCGGTGCTACATACACTTCCCATCCAATAATGAAGCGTATGAAGCAAATCCTAGCCGGGTATAGATCTCAGAATCCCATCCCTCTCTCAAAGATCATCATACAAAGCGATTCCCCACTGTGGCAGGACAAACAGTGGGAATACGAGACGCGAGACTAGCGCATGACCAAGTATGTATGCCTGGTTAAGCTTCGACTGGAGAGCTTTGTGGCTTGGAAGCTTGAGCATATCCCTAGGGGTTCAAATGAAAAAGCGGATGCCTAGCAATGGCCGCATTCCTACCAACCAAAGAAATAGTGCTCCTCCCCGTCTATTACTAGTCGAAGTTTTCAATTGTTGCCAACCGGGTAAATGAGATAGAAGAAGATACCCTCTTGGATGACTCTAATAGTTCATCACTTGAGCTCGGGAGAACTCTCAGATAATAGTGTAACGCCCCAAAAATACCCTAGAATTTTGATAATAATTTTATTATATATTCTGGGTATAAACTGAGCTAAACTTGGGTATTTATAGGAATTATTAAATGAATATTGATTGATAGATCCGAAGTGATTAAGTGATTGAACCCGGAAATAACCTAAGTGTAAAAAGGGCAAAAATGGAAAAATGTAAAATGAGGACCTAAGGGTCCTTTGAGAAAATGTTTATGTGTTTAGAAGTGATATATGTGCTATAAGGTAAATTGAGGCAACTTCTTAAACCAAAATAGTTTGATGTGCCAAACGTGGCCTTGAGAGGGATAAGTGACTTAGACCATTTTTGGTCTTAGAAATCTCCCATTTGTGCAAAAAAGTTTTTGAGAGAGTGAGAAGAGAAAGCTATAGTTTTGGGAAGAAGTGAGAATTGGTGCAAAATCCTTCCATGTTTGTTCAAGATCTTGCAAGAAGGAAGAAGGAAAAAGGCTAGGGCATCAAGTGCAAAGGGATTTAAGGTATGGACCTAAACCCTAGATTTCTTTAAATGATGTTTGGGTTAGAAAAACCCTAATCCATCCATGGGTTTTACTCATGGTTGGTTTAGGATGATATTTGATGTTATCGAGTGATTCTGCGGATTTGTTTTGGGATTTTGAGGATTTTGGAGAAAAAAATCGCAAAGAGAAAACTGGAAACTGGGGCATATCGGATCCTATGTCGCAGCCGTGGGATGCCTCGCCGCGGTGAGGTAGAGTCCAAAATGGCACTCCCTGGTACGCACGACGTAGCAAAGGCACGTCGTGCGCAGCTACTGCTCATAGAGGGCAAAATTTGATTTTTGTACACTGACAAGATAGGAACTCCTAATAAATGACTAACGGGGTTCATAAGAATAAACCAAGGAAAACGTGACCGCACTCCGCCGCCTTGGAGAAGCTTCCCCGCCCTGGGCGATATCTGCTATGTGAGTAGTGCTAGTTTACTAAATGTGATGTATGTGATTTGCTAGGGGCCAGTGAGGATCACCTAACCTAGAACCGAGATTGAAGGCAAGGCAAAAAAAAGAAAGAGATAGATTGGTTTGTTCTATCTTCTCCTATTCTCGTTTCAAAATTTGAAATCGCTTTGTTCTAAAATGTATACAGCATATTAATTGTTTTAATTGATTTGAGGCAATTGATTGTGAAATGTTTGCATATGAAAATCTTGTACGAGTGCTGAAAAATGAACTTTATACAAATGTATATAGTGTGTAATCGTATTTTTCTATAAAGGATTTGAACGCCCACAGAACGTTGACCGTTTATTTTATTAAGGATAGATTGGTATATTCAATAAGGGTCAATTAGCTGCATCGCAAACAAAACGATTGGATGCTACACCTCGATCAAGAAACAAAGAGACGGTATTTCCAGAAGTTCACGACCGATGTATTGGAATTCACAATAGCTTACAAGGATTCGAATCGTGTTATAAAACAAATGTTTTATTGGCTTGCAGCCCAAGTGGGACAAAGGCTGTGATTCCAATATCTCCACCAAAACATAGGTTAAATTTGTTAAGGGCAGAACTAAATTGACTTTGAGATTGTTGACATATTGAAATTGAAAAGCATGATTGCAAATTGAAATGAAAGGAACATTGCGAAATGCATGATTTGATTATAAACTATTTATTGCATATAAATGTGTATATTTGGAATGATCAATGAACCATAAATGATTGTATAAGAAATAAGAATATGTATTGTATTGACATTGATCATCCAAAAAGATTTGAAAGTTTTGTTTAGTAAAATTGCATGATTTGACTTAAACTGAAATTGAAGAATGGAATTGTATAGAACCACTAAGCATGAAAATGCTTAGCGTATTGTTTTTATCAATCACAAGTACTGAGTGATAGATAGTGATTGAAAGTGGACACAAGGTCGAGGAGCTCAGAGTCATTCAGAAAGTTTACGGAGTATGCTCCGTCACACATGCATCCTCACCATTTTTTAGCATGACATTGTTTTGTAAACAAAATGAGTTCAACTCCGAAATTATTTTTGTACCTATATCTAAATGCGATTTTGGATATTATGTTGTAAATGGCATAAAATGCCATTTTTGGTTAAATGCATATTTTGTAAAGAAATTGCATTGAATTTAACGCACGCCGCCTAAATCAAATCCTTCCACATATTTCCTGAAAGGGTTTTAGAGCATCCTTGATTCTGCCTGCACTTTAATCGGGTCGGACTGAAAAAGGGGTGCTACAAGTAAGGTCAAAGCCCACAAGATTCAGGTTCAGGCGGCTTGATTCTCTCTTGTGAACAAGTAGTTGTATAAACGGTCTCTAGACGACCCATACCTTAAATGCCTCACCACCTAGTAGGGGCATTATGCATCAGTAGAACTCCACGAAGGAATATGAGGAAACCATCCAGGCGGTAGAACTTTGGCGCACAGGGCCCATACCTAAAGCTATTACTGGCCAACCAGGAGGACGGATGCAGCCGCCTATGTCAGGAAGTGTGATCGTTGCCAATGACAAGCCCCCATCTTAAGGGTGCTGGCTCAAAATCTGACAACCATAACGAGCCCCTAGCCCTTCACATAGTGGGGAGTTGATATAGTTGGACCACTACCTACCACCCCGGCACAGAAGAAGCTATTATTGGTAGCAACAGACTATTTTAGCAAATGAATAGAAGTTGAAGCCTTCGCCTCCACCAAAGACAAAGATGTTGTCTAATTTGTATGGAAGAACATCGTTTGTCGATTTCGAATACCATAGTCGATAGTAACTAACAATGGGCCACAGTTTGATAGCAAGGTTTACATGAATTTTCGCAACGAGTTGAAAATCAAGAACGTTTATTCAACCCCACGATACCCACAAAGCAACAAATGAAGGTAATTGTAACACCCTAAATATACCGCCAGCTTTCTGACATGTTTAGGTATAATAAAAGTAAAGGTATAGTTTTTCGGAATAAAATAATGCTAAAAATAAAATAGCAAAAACCCGGAATTTCTACAAAAGACAAGGGTAAAGTGGTCATTTACCACTTAAGGACCCAAGGGTCATACTTTAAGAAGATTATATGCCAAAATGAAATAATGGGAAATTGAAGTGCAAATACTAAAGAGTGGGAGGACTTATGTGCAAATAAAAGGGAAATGAATTATAAAAAGGAGGGGAGACCAAAAATATCTCATTTTTTGGTCTCCAAAAGAGAGCTCATACGGTTGGGAGAGAAAGGAAGAGGAGAGAAGAAGAAGAAGAAGAAGATGATGATGAAGATGAGACTAAGAAAAGGTATGGAAGTCTAGTTTTATTTTTGTATGGAAAAGTATGGAAGTATAGGCTTTAGTATGGAATGTTTGGTATTTACTATCATCATTTACACTTAAGAGTAGGGATCGATACATTGAATGCTAGTTTGAAAATACCTAGGGAGAAAAAGATGTGGGTTTGTTTTTAAATCTTGTTAGAAGACCCGATTGTGAGCTATTTTCAGTTTCATGCTGATTCCTAGTAACCCACACCTCTGTTTGGTTGTTGAGAAATGAAAAGAAATTTTAAATGGAATTGTATCCTTATTGACAGGGGGTATTTCATTTTTCTTAGACAATAATTCTGCAGGGTCAAAACTAGTTGTTCTTGGTTCTTAAGTTAAACACCTATTCTTTCCAGTGTGACATTTGAAATTGCACAATGGGGTAAATAGAACTTCAGTTTGATTTAATTTATCCATCCGTTGTTAGATTTTATTTGACTTTCAGTATAGCTTCACTCTGCCTATTTTAGGAGTTACTCACAGTAAGATACATGTTTGTGGATGCAGGCGGAGTTACACACACACACACAAAAAAGTCACTTGGGTGCTGATCCACTTGTCAAAGTAACTATGCTTTGAACTGAAAAAAAACAATTCTAGAATTAAGAACACACTCATTTTTCCTTTGAACCATAGCCAGGATTAATCTTTAATTGAAACTGGTGCCAGTCCTGGAAAAAGAAAATCAAATGCCTGCCTTCACAAGGTCAGTAATGTTCAGAAGAGTTTTATTGGTTCTGCAGTGGATTGTATTGAACTCTGCAGTATCTGTGTGTTTATATCACATCAAATTACCTTTGAAAAATTTATTTTAAATGGAAAATGATGAGCAAGACAATATCAAGAGGTGCTTTGCTTGGTGTTCATACTTCCATGCTCACAGAAGGTTTAGCTTCTTAATAAGGCTAAGGATAGAGGGTTCTTGGTGTCCTGTTGAGGTCTGAAGGCATTGGAATTTATTTCCAGCAACCCTTTTAAGAACTGAGGAGGTGTGGATTGGCAAAGATAGAAGTATCCTCAAGCAGTTAAAGGAAGAGAACAGTAGGATCTTGAATTGTGGAGAGACGGTTCAGGTTGCTCTTATTGAGTCAGGAGGGGATAAAGCTCACAATCTCGACGATCATAAATTCTTCGCCCGAACTCCGTTTTGAGTGTTCTTAGACTCTATAGAAAGCCCTTTGAGTCTAGAATCCACCCATATATAGCTTTATAAATTCTGAACTCATATTCTGTCTGAAAACGATTAAAAACAGTAGGCCCCTGCTGGTTCGGAGCACCTGATTTTCTGGTTGTATCCTTTAAATTCGGACGATCATAAATTCTTCGTCCAAACTCCGTTTTGGGTGTTCTTAGACTCTTATAGAAAGCTCCTTGAGTCTAAATTCACCCATACATAGATGTATAAATTTTGAACTCATATTATGTCTGAAAAGATGAAACAGTAGGCCCCTGCTGGTTAGAGCACCGGATTTTCTGTTGTATCCTTCACTCCCGGACGTTCATAAATTGGTCCGACCTGTTTTGGGTGTTCTTAGACTCTATGGAATGCCCTTTGAGTCTAGAATCCATCCATATATATATTAATGCAACTTAAATTCATATTATATCCGAAAATGACTAAAAACAGTGGCTGCTGCTGCTGCTGCAGCAGGTGCTGCAAGTTGCTGATTTTCTTCACGGCTTGCAACTTGCATAACTCTTCAAGGGACTCCGTTTGGGTGTTCTTAGACTTATGGAAAGACCTTTGAGTTCATAATCCACCCACAGACGAATGCAACTTAAAACTCAGATTATATCCGAAAATGACTAAAAACAGTGACTGCTGCTGCTGCAGCAGGTGCTGCAAGTTGCTGGATTTTCTCTTCACGGCTTGCAATCCTGTATAACTCCTCTGCTAGGATTCGTTTGGGGTGTTCTGACTGGCGAAAAGCTCCTTGAGTCTAAAATCCACCCATATATAGATTAATGCAACTTAAACTCATATTATATCCGAAAATGACTAAAAACAGTGGCTGCTGCTGCTGCTGCTGCAGCAGGTGCTGCATGTTGCTGATTTTCTTCACGGCCACCTATGCACCTCTTTGTTAGACTTTGCTATGGGTATTCTTGGACTTTAGGGAAAGATCTTTGAGTCTAGAATCTATCCACATGTAGATTTGATATGTAAAGGAGCAGATAAGAAAAGTATCTATAGGTATCAAAGGAAAGAGTCTTTTGTCTGCACTCCTACCTGAGATAGGACAATCTGATAAAGAACAAAGAAAAACGCATAAGTATAGGAATGTATAGGTATAGGTCATAAGATATAATAGTCTGATAAAGTACATGAAGATATAAGTTAACAAGATATAAGATGTGACAAGTAGATGACATGATATGAATATAAGAGTATAGGATATGAATATATGATTGTCATACATAAACGAATAGATGAAACATGATAGGAACACATGAATGAGTAAAAGCATACATGATAGAAATATAAAAAGTACATGAATAGCTAAATTCAGATAGAAACGCATAAAGCGATATGATGATAAATGATATAAAGGGATATGAATAGATAAAGATATATATGAATATATGAATACAAGAGTGCATAGATGCATTCATGATATATGATAGGATTACATATATGATACGAAGATAAAACTAAATGATAGTAAAAAAATATGAATATATGTATTGTAAAGAAATATGAGAACAACAATACGAAGCTAAGAAATATGTGAAGCGACATGCATTAAATAGTTAATAGTGTATATTCATCAAGATACATGATAACAATAGTTATTCATGTAGATGGGATATACGTAAATGTAATAAAATGGATTGTCCGCTGTAACCTAGTAGAGGGATAGATGGACATGCCTATTAGGAAAATAAGTCCGCAAAGATACCGATCGCCTGGCCTTGCTCGTCATTACAACGCCTGGGCCCTTATAGATGGTCATTGTCTCGTATTAATGATAACAAATTCTTCGGGTTCTTAGACCATCAAGCTGGGCATGTGCTGAATACAACGCCTCGGGCCCTTATAGTTTCCTTTATCCACTTCTAAGGTTTATGCAGGCATGACACATAAAACAAATGATTTGAATATGACATGTGAAAAGATATGATATGATCTAAGAAACATAGCATTGCTATGTGATGATAAGTTCTGTAACATGAGATTATACGATCCCACATGATATATTAAATGTATAAGAATGTAAAAATGATTCAAAAGTTAATATGATAATACAGTATATGAAAAGTACAAGATGATAGTATATGAAATATGATAGTATATGAAAAGTACATAGTACATGATAACAGTACATGAAAATAGAACATAACAAATGGCATAGTATATAACGATGAAAGTAATATATGTATACGAATATGACATGCACAAAATAGGATATGTAATATGAACCATTAGAAAGATAATAGATCAAATGATAAGTACTAGAATAAGAAATAAATGATATGAAAGGTTATATGTCAAACGTCACATGATAGAAGTGTATGTTATATGAAAATGATAAGATATGTATTTGTCGAGATTGCACTATAGTTACGGTTGTCCCCAGATATGTTTCCACTCGTTTAAAGCTAGCACGGTTTTAACCGTAGGTACATAAGGTAAGACAAGGATAGAGGACATGACATCTCACATCAGCAGAGCAGGCCAACTCAGAGATAGGTGCTCACCGCACTGCTTCCGCAATCTCTGTATTTTTGGAATAGGTATAAGTTTTGTATATTGAGAAGTAAGGGGACTCAGTGTATAGAACATGAATACCACTACGATGGTACTTATAATGTAAATGTAAATGTTTTTTTTTTTATTTAGAAAAGGCGGTGTATTGTGTTAAAGAGTCCTAGTTCAAAACAGTCCCGAAGTGTGACACCCTCACTTGACACCCCATCAGGTGCCAGGTTGGGGGCGTCACAAGAATCATCCAACAAGACTTTCCTAATAAATTTTGAAAGTATCCGTGATTCGCCAAAAGGAAAATGGGTAAATGAACTACAAAGAGTTCTATAGCCTACCGAACTAATTAATGTAGGGAAGCCAATCGATGTTGTCAAGGTTCTTACTTACTTGACGGAGGCTATAATCCCCACAGAAATTGGGATCCCCACACTTCAAACTGAAATTCCTAAAGAGGCTAACGCTGAAGCTGTCACTAAAGACCTAGATATGATAGATGAGCTCCGCGAAGCTCCAGCTATGTGCATAGCGTCATACTAGTAAAGATTGACAAACCTGTACAACAGGCAGGTAAAGCCACTTACGTTCCAAGACGGAGACTTGAGAAAAATCTTTGAAAATACGGCTAACCCAGTAGACAGGAAGTTCCAACCAAACTGGGAAGGGCCATATACGGTAGTCCGAGTAGGGGCAGTCGGATCATACGCGTTGAATAAGCTAGACAAAACTCCAGTACCAAGAATGTGGAATGCCATGCATCTCGACAGATATTACCAAGAAATTTTTGAAAGTATTACTAATAATAAAGATTGCCTTTAAAATATTTTGGAATTTTACAACTGCCTCTTCTCAAAAGACCAGATTAGGTTCTTAAATTTCACTCGGCACTCTCTAAAAGACCCGCATGTTGCTCTAAGCCCTCGTCGGCACTTTCAAAAGACTAGACTATAGCTCTAAGCCTACTGGCGCTCTCAAAAGACCAAACTCTCAAAAGATTAGACTATGGCTCTAGGCTTGCTAACACTTTCAAAAGACTAGATGTGGCTCTAAGCCTACTGGTGCTCTCAAAAGACCAGATTATGGCTCTAAGCTTGCTGGCACTTTCAAAAGACTAGATGTGGCTCTAAGCCTGTTGGCACTTTTAAAAGACCAGACTATGGCTCTAAGCCTGTTGGAGTTCTCAAAAGACCAGACTGTGGCTCTAAGCTTGCTAGCACTTTCAAAAGACCAGATGTGGCTCTGCTGGCACTTTAAAAAATAAGACTGTGGCTCTTAGCCTACTAGTACTTTCAAAAGACTAAATGTGGCTCTAAGCCTGCTGGCACGT
The DNA here is from genome assembly GCA_016808115.1 of Tetrastigma voinierianum. Classification (NCBI taxonomy): domain Eukaryota; kingdom Viridiplantae; phylum Streptophyta; class Magnoliopsida; order Vitales; family Vitaceae; genus Tetrastigma; species Tetrastigma voinierianum. The sequence goes on from JAEQBH010000610.1 coordinate 147,721, forward strand.
TCAAAAGACCAGAATGTGGCTTTTAGCTTGCTGGCACTTTCAAAATACCAGACTGTGGGTCTTAGCCTACTATTACTTCCAAAAGACCAGTTGTGGCTCTAAGCCTGTTGGCACTTCCAAAAAACCAGACTATCGCTCTAAACCTATTGGAACTTTCAAAAGACCAGACTGTGGCTCTTAGCTTGCTGACACTATTAAAAGACCAGACTGTGGCTCTAAGCCTACTGGCACATGCAAAAGACTAGGCTGTGGCTCTAAGCCTACTGGCACATGCAAAAGACTAGACTGTGGCTCTAAGCCTACTAACACTTCCAAAAGACCAGACTGTGGCTCTTAGCATGCTGACACTCTTGCAATACCAGACATGGTCCTTAGCCTAAGCACAACCACGACTCTTAGCTCAACCACTAAGGTCGGAGCCCAAGAAGGGTACCTAGTCGGATATAACTCAACCTTGGTGTCTCTGAAGCAACGATCCTAGCCAAAGTTATATCTCAAAGAATTTTGCAAAGGAAGAAAAAGGGTCGTTTGTACAAAGATTACAAAAAGTTATATATCATAAATACGCCAATGGATTCATTAGTTGCATGATGATATATGTCTAAGCGGCCATATCGGGCCCATTACAAAAAGTTTTAATTCATAAATATGCCAATGGATTCATTAGTTACATGATGGTATACATCCAACCGGCCACAATAGAAGAAAAAATGGAACTTAGGATGTTCCATTTAAATCCCCGATGCGGGCACCTCTCTCATGCTCCTCCTCTGCCTCTTTACGATACACCTTGGCAGTTGCGTCTTTAGAGGATGATAAGACAGGAGGACACCTAAGGCTCGCAAAGCACTATGGAGAAAGAAAATTCGGAGAGTTAGGCATACAATCTGGAACCTTTGGTTGGTCTCCACAGATGTCGTGTTTGAACACACAACATCCATAGCGATAGGTGAAAGACAGCTCCAGAGCCCTCTGGTAGTCTTCCTCCATGACTCCCTTATCCTTACCAGTTCATAAGAACAAAGAGGAAAAGAAATTGCAGTAGGTGAAAGACTTTGTGGATAGGCAGCACTTGAAGTCAGACCCCAATATATAGGGGCGAAATGTCAATAGATGCATTAAATGCACCCTCAAAAAATCATGCACCGCAAACACATTGGGACACGTGCTCTACCCACACGCTTCATGACTAATCACCCTTCACCTTTCGACACTCTTTATGTATGCATTAATTTTCCAGTCTTTCCAGCTTTCCATACTTGAGGTTTAGAAGACGATGTCACTGTGAGTACCGTGGTTTTTAAACCCACTACTCCATAGGCCTAGGGCCCATTTGACCCAAGGCCCACTTGACCTGTAATGCGAAGCGGTCTAAGCCCACCTGCCATGCTAAAATCGGGGAGAGGGGGGCACGACTCTAAGCTTGTTGGCACTTCTAAAAAGAGAAACCAGACAAGGCCTCCAGCCTGCTGGTACATGACCAAGCTCTACGATGGTCCTTGGCCTGTTGGCTACAACCAAGGCCCAAAGATGGTGCCTTGCCTACTGGCATAAGGGCGAACCCTGCCAGCTCCTAACTTAACATTGGTGTCCTAAAGTGACCATCCTAACCCAGAATTAAGGAAATGGGTTGCATAATGAAAGGAATCAATAGCTTAAGCAAACTAGAAATTATAAGAGCGCCAATGGCATCGGGGTGAGAAGTAAAAATAAGTAATAGTAGAAGTAGACAAAAAAAGTGTATTTCATTAATGCACCAATGGCGTCCAGGAAGTACAAAAGTGATGGCAATCGAACAAGGCCCCTTTATAAAATAATAATAATAATAATAATTAAATTATTACAAAATAAGAACAAAAAAGAGGGACTAAAGTCTTCTCTCTGGTCCTCGACGGCAGCAACCTCCATGGGCTCCTTGGCCACCTCTCTTAGAGGAACTTCGATCGCTATGGCCTCTACAATTGTCTGGACAGGGGGGCACCCGGGGTTCACAAAGAACTCAAAAGGCAGGGGGTCGACGGAGTCGGGCATGCCATCTGGGACCTCCGAATGGTCTCCATAGATGTTGTGTTTGAACACACAACACCCATACCCATAGGCAAAGATCACCTCTTGAGCCTTATGGTACTCTTCCTCCATGGTCTCCTTGCCCCTGCTCACCTGAGAATGGAGGAAGGACACCTTGTCTTTGGTCGCCTTAAGCTCTAAAAATAGAGATGTCCACTCAACCTCCATGCGGGTAGTCTTAGCCTCCGCCTTATGCTTACCCTCCTCTACAGTCTTCAGGGCTTCTTAGACCTTGGCCAGGTCCTCCTTTACCCTTGTCCTGGCATTGCCAGCTGCACTGGACGCCAAGCGACCGACATGGACAAGCAACCCCCAATCCCAAGCTTCAAAACATAAATGAAGCAGATCTCCACCGGCGAGATATCCAGCTGGTAGAGAGAGTTCAGCACACTACAACCCATCAAAATATGAAAAAGGTTCGGATGAGTGTAGGAGGTACCCAGGTAAAATGAAGGAACTGCTTCACCAACGATGGAATGGGGGGCGAAGCCCAGTAGCAAACCGCTCCCATGTAAAGTAGATGACATTACCTGCCTCCCCAATAGTTGAGGTAGCTGCACCATTTGACGTCTTTAAACTGATTTTAATAGGAATTTGGTTGTATAACCTCAGTTCCTCTACAGACATGGTAGCAACTAGACTGCTTGTAGTAGGCGTTTCTCGGGGAGTACCCCTCCTACGCCTAGATTGATTGGTCGTTTCTTCGTGACCTCTTCCCATTCTATAATTAATTAAAAAAGGGGGTGAGAAGAAGAAGGGGTCAACTTGAGGTCCATAAAGAAAAAAATAAAATAAAAAAAGAAGGAGAAAAGAACCCTCGAAAGGAAAAAGAAATCTTCCTTAGAGATTTTACAACCCACCGAGGACAAAACCTAAAGAACGTAAACCCAAAAACCTTCACGACAGCCAGTAAGAGACCTCCAACAACAAAGACGCTCAAGCAAACAAATGACACGAAAAAGGTTTGAGTTGCGAACACTCACCGGAAAAAGTGAAAGTCTTCGAAGCGTCAAGAGTCTTCGATGGCTCCTTTGAAAGGGAGGTTTTTGTGGTTACTGCAGGAAGGTGAAATAATAAGGTCAATTTTATTTTATTTTATTTGAGAAGACATAAAAAGAAACCACTTCAGACCACTACCCTATTTATAAAGGGTGGCATCGTCGCACACAATGTGTCGTTAGAACGAGATACGCAGGATGCATATTAGGAGGCGTGCGTATCCCATGCACCTTAAACACACGTGAGCATTGCTTCCGAACGCATTTAATGCGCTAATCATTTCTCCTAAACCTTTCAACTCTCAACATCCAACATTTGAAACAACAATATTTTCCCTCGACTGAAACAGTAAAAAAAACTCCAGCCGGAGAAAAAGGGGGGCATTATGAGTATCATGATTTTTAAGATCAGTTACTCGATGGGCCCAGGGCCTGTTTGGCGTGTGTTATGAAACGGCCCGATTCCACTCACCTCACCAAGACCAGGCGAACACTTCCCAAAAAGGAGAGTCTAAAGAGGTCGCCTAGGAAAGCAAGGTCTAACTCTTCCAAGGCTTTCTTGAGGTGGTCCGTCTGGGATTACAAGTTTGCCAGCCTACCATTCTACCCCATATGGGAAGTTTGTTACGAATAAGCACCCAAAAGCGGTAACCGTTAAAAGCGCCGATGTTATCGTTGAATTTCCGCCTTCAATCTCCTTTACTCCCTCGGAGAGATAATCCCGAATAAGGAAAATAACTACACACAAGAATTAGTCGTTGGATATGAAAACAAAGTTATCCCTAAAATAAGAGATTCCTTCCGAGATGAGGAAGATTCAAGAACCATTGTTTATAATCAGAAGATCCTCACTGGGAAGGGTAAGCAATTCCAACTGCGCCTATTATCTTCTCCCTCTCCATATTTTTACTGACTTAATCATCTGAGATATGGCCGAATTCCACCATCAAGGCCGACCAATTGCTTTTCGTAGCTTACATCATGCCGCTAATACCCAGGAAGTCAAATAATCGAGGTTCACATTGCACTGCTGATACTTAGGGAATCCAACGACCAAGGTCCCTACGACTTGATGATCAAGGGATCTGACGTCCAAAGTCCCAACATACCCTATATACTCCAATATTCTCCAATCGCCCATTACCACGATGAAGGCTTTCCTTGTCTGCTTTCTCTTCATCTCAGTCCTTCTCCTTCCCTCTTACCTAAGTGCTCGAGAGTTGGTTGAAAATGGCAATTTAATTCCTTTCTACATCCATTTTATATCCACATGATAATTTTTCCTCATATATCTTATATAAAGGAAGTTGTTTCTCTTACAAACGCGTATAAATATTGTCTTAATTTCGTTTTTGTTAATGATATTGTCTTGCATGGATCTTGCAGAAATGATGAAAACTGATCCAACCGCCAGCTGTGGATCTGGAAAACCTTATGCCAAGTGCAACCCCAAGCCAAAGAAAAAATAGTGTGGGACATATCGAAGACATTGTAGCCCACCAAGCTCTTGAAAATGAGAAAATAAACTGGTATTATATATCTAGTATGAAGGAGGAGTTGCTAGGGGTTGAAGAATAATATAGCCTGAGGATGTGTGATCCGGAAGTAGTATATGTATCACAAGTTTTCTTGATTAACAATAGAACGGACTTAGGTCAGTTTCAATGAGAAAGCATGTTGCTTCTCTTCCTTAAAGAACTTGGGGATGATTTTTTTTCTTTTCAGAGATTCTCAATCTTTGCCACATCCATGAAAATATTAATAAAGAAAATAAACAAATTGTGTCTCTCTTTGGCCCCTTAAGCTTGATGGATGTTGATATAAGTAGAGAGGGACCAATTTTATATTTTCTAGATATACCCATCATCCCATTTTTCATCCAAGTAGGCAGTTAATATCAACATTTTCTCAAAGCTGACCAATAGGATTTTAATTAATAAATATTATCTATTTATTGCTTCAAAAAAAAATAAGTATTATCTATTTATTAAACTATGGCTGATGTAAATCTAATACAGGTGATCACTTATTAAAAAATGCACAACTTAAATGATAAAGTGGGGAAATTTTTAGAAGATGAATAATTTACCATCACTATTTCACATCAAAAGATAAAAATTACTTGTGTGATAAATAGATATATTTATCATAGTTAAGTCATATCCATGATATCAAAATAGATAGATTCCTGATGTATATCTTGTTAAAAAAAAAATTGAAAGCAATTATTGAAAACATTGAAACGTCATGAAATATTAATAAAGTTCAATAAGTTGCAGAAATCAAACCACCTTCCTCTTTGTTTTATCAAAATTTGGCTACTAGTTGTTCATAAAGTTTTGCAAGCAACCCCCGTGAAGGTTTATACATTCAAATGAAAAGATTGTAGTTGAGGGAGTCAGTGGAGAACACTGAAATATCATCAAATATATTCTAATTAAATTTTTTGATAAGACGCACTTTAAGGTGGTGTTTGGTTTTTGAAAAGTATTAAGGGAGGAAAAAATTATAAGGAAAATAATTTTTTTATTTTATATTTAGTTGTTTAAGAAAAAGTCTTAAAGAAAATCAATTATAAATAAAATTATTAGAAAACTTATATATATTTTTAAATTAGGATAAGGTACACTAATGTTTTGCCATAAATATACGTCTAACTCCTGGCCCTTAATGCTTTTACATCCACCACTACTGCCCTTGCAAAATTTATTCCATAACCTAAAAACGCCCCTACCGTCAACGACGTTAACATATGGTTCAAATGAGGACATTAACTTTACTGATACGATATCCTCACGCGCTGTTTTTAGTCATCTTTGTAATGCGATTCTTTAAACATAAAGACAAAAATGCTCTCATCCCTATCGGACTGAACTTGACTCTAAGCTGTAATTACCACATATTTGAGAACATGGATGCTTTAGAGAGAGGGCGTTCGTTGAGTAAACATGATGGTCGCAGAACAAACAGGCTAGAGCTTCGCAAAGTCAACTCTACAGTACATAACTACAATTTGATCGTCGTAGAAATCGTTGGGCACCCTCTTGTCATAGTTAGGTTTAAGGCTCCCCATTTTCGAAGACAAATCCACGAACACAGAAAATCTCAAGAACCCAATACGCCCAGAAAACAAAATAAAAAAGAAAATGCCTAGAAAGAGACTTGTACCAACTCATAAAAAAACCCAACAAATTCCATACAAATTCAAACCCTAAAACCCAACAAAATCTCAAGCAGCTGAATCCTCGGCAATAGCTTGACAAACCCAAAACACTAAAACTTGCAAAAACTGTTAGGTTTGAAATTGTCCATATCTTCATCTCAAGAGCTCTATAAGAAGATAGCTATTTCATAAATCAAGCTTGATGAAGATTTGTTGAAATAGAGGTGAAGTTTTTGGTATAACCAGGAAGTAGTTTGGACTAAGACAATCTTGTATTGTAGGGATGTGTTAGACATGAGATGTTCGAACTAGAAACAGTGAATCAGTGGGACGACATGTTTTCCGACTCGAGCGTTAAACTGCAAGCGAGCAAGAAACTGATTGGCAAAGGATCTATTTGACAAGTAGGTAACGATTACATCTCAAAAGATTAAGTTGTCTAAGCTCTGTCAAACTAGAATTAGAAACTTTTTAGGATTCTATTTTGATGAGGATTCTTGATCAGCAAGTTTCCTATTTCAGCTATGATAACTTAAAGAAAAGAACCGAAAATAGAAGGTAGGGTTGGAGTCATATTAGGATAATGATCCAACTGTATCTAGACTTCCAAGACTGATTAGCAAGGCTATAAATTCAAGGCATGGGAATTTTTCAACATGGATTTCAGGAGCAGAGCTTGAAGAAGAACAAGCGAAGTCCAAACGAGCTGAGAGAGTACAGAGTGCAGATACTCGATTGAGGTATTTCACGTTAAAAGCCTTTCACCTTTGGTGAAAGATAATGTTTTTTATGTTCTTTATCTTATAATGATGTAATGTGGATACAAGTGTGCGATGCTTTAGAGAGGGGAATGGAGGAAGTTCATTCTAAATTCCACTATGAGTTATTAGGTTTCAAGAAAGACCATGGGTATAGAGGGAGTCTCGTACCACATAAGACTAATTGTAAACCTTGAATTAGATCAGTGGAAATCCTTGCATCTGGGCACAGTTTCATGGACGTAGGCAGGTTGTCGAACCATGTAAAAGATTGTCTGTGCTTTTACTTTATTGCAAATATATCACATCTGTTATGCACACACTAAGTCTTATAGGGGGAGTTCGAACATACTGCACTAAAGTCCGAATGAGATCACAGTCTGAACATCAAAGACTAGGACCTGGAACACACACTTATATTTGTTAATAACAAATTCAGATCCAAAAAAGGATTCATAAAAAGAAAACAACCTAGAAACTGGAAAATTCAAACCTTAAAACCCAAAAAAATCTCCAACATCAGCTTGAACAAACTCAAAATACCAAAACTTGCAAAAACAAATTAAAACTCAGATAAGGATTCATAAAAAGAAAAAAAAACCCATAAATTGAAAAAATTAAAAACCTAAAACCCAATAAAATCTCTAGTAGCTGAATCCTCGACAACAACTTGAACAAACCTTGAACACTAAAACTTGCAAAAACAAATTCAAACCCAAAAAAGGATTCAAAAAAAGAAAACAACTCATAAACTGGAAACAAGGTAAGGACAGAAAGAAAAGTAGAGAGACAGTTTTGACTTTTTGTAATATACAGAGCAATGAGGTACAAGAGGAGAGTATGAGTCAATAGTTGTAGTAAGAACTCAAAAAAAAAAAAAAAACCTAAGATGATCAGTAGGAATGAGGACATTTTTGTCATTGGGTTTAAAGAATCACGTACAAATGTGTCATATAAGCTAAAAGTGCACGAGAGGGGTGCCACACAGTAACGTTAACACCCAATTTGTCCATGTGTTAACGTAGTTGACAATAGGGGTATTTTTGAGATACAGAATAAACTTTAGGGACAATGGTGGACCCGAAAAAACATTAAGGACCAAATTAAACATATGGCCAACCACTAGGGTCATTTTTGCACTTTATCCCTTTTTAAATTATTTAATCCTTATGTTGATGAGTTAAATTAAATAAAATGGGTTTGAAGTAGTAAAATAAAAATAACCCATTAGATTTAACTTTATTTTTATTTTCGTTTTATTTTATTTTACTTTTTCTCTATGGTTTCTATCCCTTACATTTTTCATAAATTTTTTGGGAACAAACATAGGGTAAATATTTTATAAGTAGTGAAATATGAAGAGAAGTAACACAAATAATGTAATCCTTATCAATTTTCTTTCATTGCAATTTTGGGAGTCCTCTGGATTTAGTGGGTGAGAGATTACTTACTCTAATTCCTGTCCATTTTAGTTGGCTCATGATCACTCTTCATAGCACTAGTGATATTTTAATACACTGTAATAATTGAGGGCGTCTATCTTTCTTTGCGTGGCATTATTTAATGAACGTGACAGTTATTAGATTCATGTAACAAAATAATGAAATGATAATAAAGGTAATAGAGAAATGACATGAATAAATAGGCAAACTGACCTAGCATTTCTATTATTAAAGAATGTAATAGTTATTATTTGAATAAATGATATTTCCGGATTTTTGCAGTGATTATTTTAACTATTGAGAAAAACCCTAACCGCCCTCATTTTCTATCATCTATTTTTTTTCTAGCCCCTTTTCTTATAGCATGGAGGGGTCATGTTTTGGCTATTATTGACCTAAAATCGTTCATGTATATCTTTTTCTATCATTTTTTTTTATCAATAAAGTAGTTTTTCACACATATCGAGTTTTAATTTGTTTTTTCGTGATTTTTTTATGGACTTGTTATGGCATGTGGTTGTATCATCTTGACATAATGGTTGGTTTTTAATCATTTTATTGCGGCGTTTACTATTGTGTGAGTGATTTAGACGATAAAACATATTTGATCAAATAAAGACAACAAATCAAATCTAGTCGTCAATATGTTGTAAAACTAGAGTCATATGTATTCTAGGATTATCAAATGTGTAGGTTTTAAGTTCATTCATTATAGTATTAACCTGAATATTGTGTTATCCTCTAAAGTATTTAGCAATTTTAATTCTATGTTTCTATTGAATGTATTACTAATTTGAATCAATAAAATTATCTATTTTCAAAAAATAAAAAATAATATTTCCGATTAGTGAGACTTAGATATTGAAAAAAAAAATATTTTTTAAAATATGTTCTCAAAAACGGTGTTTCATTTGCAAATGTTACCATTCAGTGCTTTTGAAGCCTCAATTCAAGTGATAAAGAGATGGAATGAGCATATGGAAGAACCGAATTCGAATCTAGATTAGAGTACTGCAAGACAATATAAGTGAATAGATGTGAATTAATATATATATATATATATATATATTACCTGTTTCTAGATTATTTGGGGTGTAATGATAATAATCAATGTCAGAAAAACTCGATCTGACTAATGGCTTCGACGGTTAGGATCAGGAACCGATGTTAAAATCGGGTCCTGCTCAAAGTGTTAAAACCGTTTTCTTTTCTTTGAACTGCTTGTAAACCTAGGCCATTAACTAAATAAACCAGAGATGTCGATCTTCGATCAAATCCATTTATAATTATTCTTATTTTTAATAATATATTAATTATCTATTTATTGACGCCATCTATTCAACTACCTGTCAATCAAGCCATTCAACCACAGACGAACCGACCTGAATCCTTCCGATTCGCCATCTATAAAGATTTTTAAAACATTGATAATAATTGAGGTAGTTAGTCATCCTTACTTCCCCTTTTCTGTGGGACACCTTTCCCGTCATCTCTTTATCCAATCCACATGTATGAATGCTATGGATTATAGATAGAGGCATGAAGACCATAATAATTGAGGTAGTTAGTCATCCTTACTTCCCCTTTTCTGTGGGACACCTTTCCCGTCATCTCTTTATCCAATCCACATGTATGAATGCTATGGATTATAGATAGAGGCATGAAGACTAAGAGAGCGCTCATATACGGCACTCAACTTAAATTTTTTTCGTGCCAGAAATAATAAAAGTAAATACGAGGCTGGCTGATTGGGAAGTCATAGCTCGGAATCGGGCAATATTGGGTAAAGAGTTGGATTGTTATAACTCATCAGAGTAATGATATCACCAAAAAACACTTAAGCTATGTTTAGTTCTAGGAAAAATGCTAAGGAAATGTAAGGGAAAGAAAAATGAATAAAAGAGCGAAAATGAATAAAATAAAAAATAGATCAAATCTCACATATTATTTTTACTTACTCCTTGAAACAAATTCTATTTATTTTAACTCATTAATATAAAGATTAAATAATTTAAGAATTTGTAAATTTTTAAGTAATTATATTTATATTTAATTTTCTTTAAATTTTTTTGTAAGACAAGTAAACAAGAGAAAATCATTTTTCCTTACATTTTTTTCTTAACGAATTTTCCAAATATTATGAGCGGGACCTGCAGATCTCCTCACAACGAGGACAGCTTGAATTCATAGCTTAGAAATACAGAATTAGCTATAAAAAGCCTAGCCCATCCTGTAATCAAGATAGAAAGAATTTTGTCTAATGGAATCCACAGCTTGCTCTAAATTACAGGAGGGTTGCCAACTGCAACATGATATGAATATGATTATGATAATGAGATAAGATACCATCATAGAGTAAAATAATTAAGTGGACTAGAAAAGTTCTGTAAATAATGATGAAAAGGAAATGGTAGTACGTAGTAGTCAACACATAAGTCTTTTATAATTAATACCATGTTATGTCATTCCCCCTTCTTTTTGTGTCAGCATTCAAATAATGAAATTATTATAATGTGAAAGCGAAAAGGACTAATTAGTTACAAGATTGAAAGACCATGCAGTTCTTTTGCCCTAATAAAAAATGTGGATGAAATCGATAGTGGATTTCAACATCCACCTAAGATTACTTTAAATAATAACTTTATGAATAAGATAAGAGAGTAAGAAGAGACCTTATCGTTTAAGTACTTTTAGAAAAGTTGGTTGCGGATCAAAAGAAATGCAAAAGAGATGCTCTCAAGAGTTTTTTTTTTTTTTTTTCACATTTATTTATTATAAGTTGAAGTATATGCTCTTCTGAGGATTCGATCTGGGTCTCTTACAACCCTTGCTCATTCTTTTATCACTTGAGTAATATCTCAAGGGTCTAAGGAGAGGAGTTTTAGATTTCAAAATAAGACGTTCTATTTTATTTTAGGTTATGTTGGTCCTAGAAAATTTGGGAGAAATTTAATAGCAAAGGAATAAAGAGAAAAAATAGAAAGAAAAAAAAAAAGGAAAATGGAGTTAAATATGACATTATTTTTATTTTGTAACATCAAACCAATTTTATTTATTAATGTAAATATTAAATATTTTAAGAATATATTAAGTTTTTAAGTAATTATATTTATATTTAATTTTTCTTTTATATTTTTCATTAGACAGCTAAACACGGACTATGTTTGCTTCCAAAAAAATTGAAAAAATATGGAAATGAAGGATGAAAGAAAAAAAAAAGAAAAAAAAAGAAGTTCAATCTAATATATTATTTTTATTTAATGCTTTAAACCCATTTTATTTATATAAAGTTATCATTATAAATATTAAATAATTTTAAAATACATAAGTTTGTAAATAATTTTATTTATATTTGATTTTTTTTATTTTTATTTTTTGAGATTTTTCATTAGACATCCCAAGATAAGAAAATAATCGTCCTTATATTTTTTTACTTTCAGGGAACTAAATACGACCATAAGAAAAACATTAAAAAAAATAATTTTCCTCAGCATAAAACTTTTTAGAAACCAAACGAAACCTTAGCAAATGGGTGTTATTTTATTTTACTTTATTTTATTAGCATTGTGGATTATTCGGAGTATTGTGATATGAGGATGGCGTTTATCTTTTTGGCTTTTTCTGAAAGCAATTTGCTTTCAGAATTTAGATTGTTTGTTCTTTTAATTTTGATATAACTTATTTAAGAATTTTTAAAATTTTCTTTTGAGTTGAAAAAGCCAAAATATATGGTTTTTTTTATTTGAAGAAAACCATTTTTTAAATGGGAAAAGCTATATTTTAAAATCTTCCAAAATTATTTTAAAATCTATAAAATCCACACAAAATATTTTAAAGGAATAATTGTGATATTTTAAAATTTTTAAAATTCACACGGAATATTTTAAAACAACAATCAAAATATTTTAAAAGAACAATTCGAACTATCAACCCAAATTATCATCCCTTTACCATTTCTGGTCATGGATTATGCTCATTCTTTGCTTCGATAGACTCCACCACCGCTTATCATTTCACTTTTATTATTATGCAAAATAAGATATTTAAATATTAGTTTTAAGTATAATATCTTTAAATATTTGAAGATATGCACTTAAGTTGTTATACTTTTTTTTTGTTTTGGATATTTGAAATTATGCATTTGAATAGTTATTTTTGTGTTTAATTTAATTTTGGTTTCATCAATCTATTTTTTTAATTATTAATTTTATATATTATATTTTAATTATATAAAATAGATAAATATAATAATTATTTTTCTGTAACAATGATATTAAAAATTATTTATCATAATAATTTTATCATTTTTATTTTTTATTAATATGCTAAGATGTTATACATATGTTATACATATATTTTTTAATTTTATTATAATAATAAAGTTAAAGAAATTATTTTCTTGATTAAGATGTTAATTTTAAACATTTAAAAAAACAAACAACTTAATACTTATTAGAAATACGATACTTAATACAAAAATAAACAACTTCATATTTAATATTATTAAGCCTTATTCAATATTAAGCTAAATAAAAGTTCTAGTATGTGTTTTTCGGCCCGTCGTAATACTTAGCAGCACGCCAGTTCTTATTTTTTTGATCTACCAAATTACTATCTTCCAATATGCTTTAGACATGTTTAACTTTTATGAGTTGGAAACTAAATTTGAATTCCTTGTTATGTGTAAGTTTAAAGTCCCACATTAGATAAAAATAAAGAGGATTATGAGTTAGCAGAAATTAACAATATTCAATCGGTACGAAAATTTTGGGAGAAGCTCGACCAAAAACAAAACTTTGAAGGTCTAAGGTCTAATATAGAAAATATCTGGATGATGAGCCCATTAAGTTCCCAACATTTCTTTCAACAAAATTTAGGTGGCACTTACAATTCCTCTCACGGTGAAAAGGTATTTTCATTTATAAAATTCTGGTTATTCCCAGCTGCAACATTTTATGACAATATGATCATGATGATGAGACAACCATCATGGAGTACAATAATCGATTCGAGTAGAAAGTTCATAAATGATGAAAAGGACAGAGTAGTCAACACATAAGTCTTCTTTTAATTTTTTTATTTTTATGATACCGTTCCTTGCTTTTCTAACTAGTCAAATTTGCGGTGCTGTGTCATTCCCCCTTCTTTTTGTGTCGACATTCAACTAATGAAATTATTATAACATAACAAGGAAAGGGACTAATTAGTTACATGATTCAAAGACCATCAATTTAATTATTTTGCTCCCAATAAATGTGGATGAAAGCAATAGGAGACTTACAATCCACTTCTGAGAATTAGTTTAAATAATAAATTGATGAATACGGTGAGATGCCTTCTCTTTTAATTGCTTTTAGAAAAGTTGATTTCAAATCAAAAGATGTGCGAGATCACATATATTTTATTTTAGATATACACTACGCCACAATGTTAGGTTGTGAGTTTAGCAAATGTTTAACAACACGTCATGAGCCAACGAGAAAAGTCATGTTTGATTTTATTATAAAATAAATAAATAAATAAATATAATCAAAATTTCTTAAAATTTTATATATTTTGAAGTTTCTTAATCCTTATATAATAAAGAGAAACAGATAAAATGAGTTTGAATAAGTATATAAAAAAAATTTATTAAATTTAGAACTATTTTTTATTTTTTTCTTTCTACTTTTCCTTTATATTCTCTTCCCTTAATACTTTCCAGATTTTAAACATAACCTAAGATGACAGCTTATGGATCATTTGGAGTGTTGTGATAATTGAGAGGGTGAGTCATCCTTACTTTCCCTTATTAGTGGGATGAGAGGCCTTCCCAACCCACACATATTAATGCCATGCATTAGGAAGGAAGTTAAGAATAGCCTACTCCAATCTCCCGTCAATCGATCACCATGATGATGAAGGCTTTCCTTGTATGCTTTCTCTTCCTTTCAGTGCTGTTCCTCCCATCTTCCGTCAGTGCTCGAGAGTCAGCCGTTCAAAATGGTAGTTAATTTATTTATTTATTTTCAGCTTTGTAGTACTAGCTAGAAATATGAGTAATACATGAGCTGCTGTTTTTTCTGTCTCTGATATCTAAGTTCTATATGGAAATAAAAATTTTAAAAGAAAAGCTAGCGAGTTGTGTTCTACTAATATAATTATTATCTCGACTTAGTTTTTATGGAAAATTCAAGAAAGTCGATGATATTCTATCTTACATCTTACATGGATGTTGCAGAAATGATGCGTAGCGGTGATGGTAAGAATCCCAGTAGTACTTCTACCGGTGCTAAAAATCGTGATAAACCAGTGGTCGGCGATAAGGGAAAAGGAAAACCTTACAACTGTGGAAAACCTTACAAAAACTGCAAGCCACCGGGCTCTTCAAAATGAGAAGTTACTACTTACTACTAGTGCTTAGTAGTATCTATCAAGCAGCTGGCCAACAACAATATATGTTTGTCAATGAGGTTTGGTTTAATGATTAAGGATTGAGCAAGGTATAAGAAGACTCAAATTCTGAGTCTCTATGTAAACAAAATTCTACAACGATGTAACAGTATTTAGATGTCAAAAAGGAAAATATATATATATGTGTGTGTGTGTGTGTATGAAGGAGTCGTCTAAGCGTGTGACACATGCATGTATGATGAATGTGTGGTTGATTTAGAGTTTGTGATGATGTCTAATGTGTTGAGAGTTTGCTTTAATAATAATAATAAAGCTGGTCTCCTTGGGAAAGCATCTTGTGCTTCTACTTTTCACTCTATTTTCAATTGGGCAGCAGCTGATAATGTTTTCTTTTAAAACTTACATGTATATGTATACATAATTGAAATATATATGTTACTTTCAAATTCAAGCATGGAAAATGTTTGATTTACAATTTGAATTATCTGATTTTTTTAATTAATATTTATGCTTTTCAGTTGACATTCTTTATGGAAAATGCAGATATATGATCATAACTATATTCGATGTTGAACACATTAGAATTGAAGGTAGTTTTAATATTCGAATAATGAGTGTCGGTACCTGGTTCGTCTGACCTCCGGAGCATCAGCGCCGTGATGTAAACCTGCACAAAAAGGAGTCCGGAGGCAGTGTGCCGGCCGCCTCTCCAATGCTTAAGTCAGTAAAAGAATGGAGAGGAAGAAGAAGGAAGTTTGATATTTAGGGTTGCGTACCTTTCCTTCGTGGGGAATCCTCCTCTTTTATATTCGAATTTACCTTTTATTTCAGGAGAGATAATCTCTTGATTTTTGTTAATAAGGTCTTTCATTCCTTATCAGGGACTAATTCTCCTTGATTTTTGGAAAGATAATCTCGTGATTTTGATAATAAAATCCTTTTTTCCTTATCAAAGACCAATTCTTCCTGGTTGAGGATTAATGTTTTTGAGACGTATTGAATTTGGACAATGGGAGATCCGTGGATAAATATTCCATGTATAGTTTTCTCCTTAATATACTTATTATTAACGGACCTTCCATGTGCAGTGGGATGGTCGACTGGGGGACTCGGGACCCTAAACGGGTTCTAGGACTGTGCTGTCTGGTTGGTTCCTGTGTGGTTTTAATAAGGTGGGCCGCCTTGGGCCCCTTCATGTGGCGGGCTAGGTGATGGGCCTGCGCAGGCGCTAGGACTATTAAGTAGTGGATCTAGGCCAAAAGGCCATGGTAGCCACAATGCCCCAATTTTTCTTCAACTAGAGGATTATCCTCCGTTAGTCGAGGAAAAATACTGTGTTTCAAGACCTAGGTATAGAGAATTGTTGACTATCAATGCGCATATGTTCTAACGCATTAGTGACATGTGTTGTCCCAATGGCGCATTCAATGCGTCTTTTGAGGTTCTCCCTCTATATATGGGGCTTTGAATCTCAAAAGTCTATGAAGCTACAAGTGGATACCTCCTATGTTACATAAAGCCTTTATTCACTATTGTGATTTCTTCCCTCGCCTACGTCCAGGTCACCGGCTGTGAGAGGCTATGGAGGGAGGCCTCAAAGGTCTCACACTATTCGTCAAGTTAATGGATATTGTGTGTTCAAGATGATGTCCGTGATTGACCTATTAGTGTCCAAGATGGGAAGCCTAACTATGTCAACATCACCTTTCTGTGCTTTGCCAGGCCCTGCAGTAAGCTCGAGGTAATTGACAAGGGGCCTGACTACGGCTTGGTTTCTAGGGTTCTGAGTGTCGGGGTTAGGTGCCCGGTATGTGCTCTACTGAGGTGTACAGAGGAGATAAGGAGGACCTTCAAGCGAAGCGCTTCAGTTTCTTCTTTTTCTTGTGCTTTATCTTCTTCCTTTTCTTCTTCATTTCACCTATTCCTTTTCTTCTTCTATTTACTTCTTCTCCCCCTTTTTTTTTTTTTTTTTTTTTCTTTTTTGTGTTTTTTTGGCAATTTGCCTAGTATGGTCGCATGTACGTATTTGTAACGAGTCTATCATGGTTGTTTGAGCGTTTCTGTTTTTTGTAACCACTGACGCAATTTGGCATATTTTAATAATACTTGGCTTTTAACATACTTGTACGCTGAGCTCTCTATTTTTCATTCTTTCTTCGTAAGCCGGCTAGGGGGTTTACGATCTGAAATTGGCTTATGAGAAGCCCCTAGTGGCTTTTGAGGATGGGTTTCAATTTTTCTCAAGGTATCGCTTCTTGGCTTTGCACCCGCTTAATTGTTTCGCTACTTAACCCAGGCCGTTTCTAGGGGCAAACCCAGGGGCCTTATCAAGTAAACGGACGTAGGCCCATAGGGTCGAGGGCTCTGTGGTTAATAGATCCAAAAGCCGGGTGCTTATCATTAGTAAGCTCACTTGTTTTTGTTTGTTTTTTTTTTTTAGGTGCCTTAGTAGATGAAACATTTTGCGAATACTAAGCGTAAGGGGGAGAGTAGCACGTTTCCCGATATTACGGCTGTCCTGTCAGTTTCTTTAATGCGTCTATTCATGACTTGCCCTATATAAGGATATGGGTGCAGGCATTATTTTCTTTGTCATTATTTGGGAACTTTTTGCTCAATACTTCTCGCCCAAGAATCCTTCTATTGTTTGCAACTCTCTCGAAGATTCGGGTGAAGGAGTCGTTGAGGATTTCAAACCATTTTCAATCTTCTGGTAGTTTTTTTTTTTTACCTTTGTCTCGAAGTGACGTTTCGATGCGCGGCTCAATTGCCGGTGAGGTCTCTGATGGACGCACGTGTTTTGGGGCATACCTTTTCCTCGGTGTTTGCCTTTCGCCGCATAGTAAGATTCTCGCTGCGGATGGAACTCAGATTTCTAGTGTCGCTGGGATAGGCCTGTTCCTAGGTGCGTCCCTATGGTTTTCGAGAGGCTCTTCAGTATAGGGTGTTGGTCTTGCTTATCCTTTTGCCAAAAGATCTTCGAGTTGATCCTTGTTCTTTATTTGCATGTAGAATGATGAGGTTTAAGATGAGACTCCACCTCGCCGTCGCTTAGGAAGGGTCCAAATGAGCTCTATCAGAAGGTGAGACTTGTGTCGCTCTTATGTCCATGGAGGAAACCGAGTCCTTCTGGTATGGTCCTCGACAAAGATTAGTTTGTAGAATTGTCGGACGGCCGACTCGCCCATTGTGTAGGACGTGCGGATAATGTCGCTTACTTTACTCGGGAGCAGCCACACCGACTTCGCCTCATGTCGTCAGCCGGTGGCTACCTCGTGACGTCACTGGCTCCTCCCACGCTCATTCATCTGAATATTTTTCGAATTTTAACGGGTTGTAGCATGCTTAACTTTCTAAACCATCTAGATATTTCGCTGGCATATATATGTTTTGTTTATATGTAGCAAAGCAGGACTCAAATACCGCCCATGTTAAATTCCCATACCTTGGCCACAATTTTGTAACCTGGCTTCCGACCTCCAAGAGAGAGGCAAAGGGGGTTATGTTGGTTAGGGGCTCGTGGTACGAGACGTCGGGCTCTCAAGGGCTCCCTTTTGATGTGAATCAATCTCTAACGTTCCCAGGTTGGTCTTAGTGTGGTTGCAAATCGTGTTGCATTAGACGATTTGGTTTTCTGACACGTAGTTGTTTTCCTGATGACATCTAGATAAGCGCAGGCTAGGCCAACTAGTCAACTGGATTGAGAAGGTTGGCCTGGAGAACATCAAACGTTTATTGGAGATACCAGAGGCAAAGCACAATCATGAACTTCTCTTAACGACGAGAAACTTGCAAGAGTTAGCCGCTTGTGCCTTTCCTTACATCATCCCCGTCATTCCTCGCTCATTGCTCGCAGAACTCATTGAGGGAGAGCACTTTGTTCTTGCCCACCTTTACAAGTCCAACCCTGATAGCTCTTCCAAGACAGCCACGCTTACAGCTAACTGCCAGGCTACCAAGGTGGGCCTTAAAGTGAGGCTCATCTCGGTCACGCAGCCATAGAGTCCACGGCCTGGCCCCCCACTCCAGCCTAAAAAGAAGGAATGAGAGAGGAAGAGGGCCCGACAAACTAAAGCATTCGGCACTGGGTGGGAAGGCTTCGTGGATTGGTTGGGCATGATTGCTAGTGAGTCTACTAAAGAAGAGGAGATATCTATTCTTGTCGTCGAGTTTACTGCACGAATTCGAAAGTGGACTGCGAACTCGGAGGATGAGCTCGCTCCCACATCTGATGGGAAGCGTCCAAGGCAGTCTTCGTCAAATGAAGAGGCCCAAAAAGACTGGGCATTAATTCCAATGGACTCCCCTGACTGAGCCACCTATGATCAGTTAGTTTAGGAAGGCGCCCCCAGCGAGGTCAGTGCCCCTTTGGAAGAGGGCAACTTTGTTGGGGGTCCTAGCGTTGACTATATTGGTGAGGGGTCCCCCCCAAGGGTAGTTGCTGCCCTGTTGCCCCTGCCTAAGCCTACGAATATAATATCTAGCAGGAAAAGGCTTCCCGACCAAGTGTTGTCGAAAGCACGACATTCCTCCTTATGAGAGGATCCCCTCACAAGACGGCATGGTTGCCCCTGATTTAGAGAGTACTTGGGAGATTATTCACTGTCGGAGCCCCTTTAACCATGGGGAGCTTCTGGTTTCGCACATGCGCGACTTGTACCCTAATTACTTCTGGATACCGGTGGCAGCTCGCGTATAGTAGTATTCCATCCCATTTTCTGCCTACATGAATAAGGAGGCTTTCTAGTCGGTGGCCGAGAACGGGATGTACATTCGTAATCATGACTTTCAACTTTCAGCCAAATTGGTACACATTACTTTACTTGACTACTACTTCCGTTTAATAATTTCATTCTGACCCTTTTTTTTTTTTTTTTTTTTACAGGCTATGACAGATATCAGAAATATGACCCGTTAACATAGGGAATTTCACTCCTGGCTAGACGATGCCAAGAGACTACGACTTTATGCCCAATCAACCGTCTACAAGCAACAGGCCTTCGAAGCTTCTTTAACCAAAGCGGAATCTAAGTCATAGTATTAGAGCCAAGAAGCCAAAGCAGGTGCGGGGAAGGTCACACAGGCGGAGAAAGAAAGGGACGAGGCCAAGTAGGAGGCAAAAATAGCTTGTGTGGCAATCGTAGAGGCAGGTGTTGACCAAAATATGTATATACAAATTAATATCGCTATGACCAAAAGAATATTAGCTAATCCTCGGCAACGGCGCTAAAAAATTGTTGACCAAAATATGTATATACAAATTAATGTTGCTATGACCAAAAGACTATTAGCTAATCCCAGGCAACGACGCCAAAAACTTGTTAACCAAAATATAATTTGTAAGCTCATAAGAAGAATAATTTTGTCACCTAACTCAATTAAAGATTTAATTTGGTCTTAAACTCGTAGCGTAATGTGTCATACAAGTAATAAAGTGACCTATAAGTCCGGATATCGTTCCCACAGAGATGGAAAAGAATTTTAAACATCAACTACCCTAACTACTCAAGTTCTACACTATTTGAACGTCCAGTTTAGAGAAAATTTAGTAACCTAATAAGAATTCTAATTCATAGGATCCTACATTTAAAATAAGGGAAAATTTTAAATCTTAAATATAAACTGGACTGAACCATATTATTTCTGGAAGTAGACATTGGGATTTCACTGCTGTGAAATTATCAATTCCTGCATCATAATCTAATTCTATTTTCTCCTGAGTTGGAATATGATTTTGTCAAGAGGCAAGGTAGTATAGTTTGGATTCCTCCTCTAACCATACTTTTCACTAAGTAGAGGTTCATGTTCATTTCTGAAACACGATTCTAAACAATTACTTGTAATTAGAATTTCTCTGTAAGATCTGGGTATATTTCTTTTCCAATATTTCATACCCATTTCTTATGACTGCAGATTTCTTGCTTCCCAAGGCAAGGCAATTGCTAGATTTCTACAAAATGAATGATGTCTCATCCTTAAAATCTTAAAGAGTTTTCTCTTTCCTTGATTAGGTATCAGCTAACACGGGATTAAGATCATTCCTCCAAACCAAGGAGAGATCTCTAATTGATTAAATTGATATATCACTCAACCCTTTCTCAAACCATGAGCAAATTGAGGATTTATCTAAGTAACCTTTCAGAGCTCATTAGTTCTTCAATATTAGTCTAGCATACCCCCAAGTAACTGGTCTATGCTCTTAAGAATCTCCATCTCTGTGTCACGCAGAGGGCCTCCTAGAAATCAGAGCCAGATAATAATCCTTTCATGGGTATAAGCTACTAAAATTGGGAATAATTAAATTCAAGAACAACACCATTGAAGTAAATTCAAACCCCATATCTTAGGAAATTTTCATCTCATTGTGTAAAAAAAACCATAACTAACATCAGATCTTTCCTAAATAGGTCAGACTCGAAAACTGATTACGTGATATTAATTAAAATAATCGATCGTGAAAATTCCACTGCTTTCTCGCAAATCAACTGAAGAAATGAGTTCCAACTTTTGTCTAGAGTTCATTGAATTCAAACACTAATCGTAAATGAATTTAAGCATTTAATTTCCACTTCAAAACTTCTGAAGAATTTTACTGTGTCAGATCCAGTAAACAAACTAAGCAGTCCTACTCTAAATCTAATCTACGAAGAAAATAAAATAAAAAAAAAGAAAAGAAAAGAAAAGAAAAATATAATACAAAAGAGTACTCAGCTCCCCAGGTACTCTGGTTCGTCCGATGTTGACTGATTGCCTCACTTTCTGCAATCATTTCTATTTATAGAGCCCTAAAAGTTTGGGCCCTAAAATTGAGGCTATGTGTGAATCCCTAAAATTATGGCCCAGGTTTTCCTTCTCTGTCATGACCTAGAAGTTGTGTCGCAACAGAGTTTTGAGTCTTTGTTGCAGGTCTTTGTCGTAAGTATGCAGTTGTCTGTCGCGACTTAAAGATCTTATGCTCTTTCTTGCTTTAGTTGTGACAACGTATTTTTGTTGCGACAATCTTCTTTGTTTCAGTTTGATAACTCTCCCGCGACAGAGTTTCCTTTGTCGCGACAATATTTTGTGCATTCCTCAAACAGTTATGTCGCAACATCGATAATCATGTCGCAACATAGTTTAATGCAGCTTCTGCAAGTTGGTGTCTCTACCCAAGTTTCCATATCGCGATAAAGCTCTTCTGTATTCAGCTTACTCGTTCTATCGTTGATATAGTTTGTTATGTCACGACATAACTTCTTTGCATTGTGTTGAATTCTTTGTCACGACCTAGAAAAGTCTGTTGCGACCTCGTTTCTCTCTGTTTAGCTTATTTATGTGTTGCGGCATTAAGATCCATGTCGCGACACAGACTTATCTTCTCAGCTTGAAGTATGTTGCAACTTGGGTTCCTTTGTTTCGACTAGGCCAGTTCAACAAGTGAGTGTCATTTGTCGCAACATAAATTTTCTTGTTGCGACTAAACTTCTTCTTTCAGTGCTCTCTTCTATCTCAACCAGCTCCTCCGTGTTGCAAGAGTCAGTGTCGCGACAGAGTAGATTATGTCGCGACATAGATTCTGCCTTCTTATATTTCATTATGTCGTAACATAACTGATCTTTGTCTCAGCTGGCTTCTTCCCATTCCGGTCGCGACATGCTCTCTTTTGTTGCGACATAGCTCATCTTCCAATTTTTAGATCTTGTGTTGCGACACATAAAATATTGTTGCGATACGCTCTATAGCCACTTTAGACGTCTGCGACACCGAACTCGCGGCAGTAGACTCGCAATCGTCGCTTTTCTCTTCTTTCTGCTAGAAATCTCTTTTGAATTAACTCTACAAAACACAAAGTTTGTAAATATTCCATAATTTGGCATTAAACAAATTAAAATACTAAAAACAAGCCGAAAAATGGATTAAAAAATAGATGAGTTTAAGACTACCAAATTCCCTAAAACTTAAAGTTTTGGTTGTCCCCAAGCAAAGAAAAGAAGATTTTGTTTCTCCTCAAACAATTTAGCTTTATTTTTAAGGACATTTTTCTATTTTGCATTGCAAATATTTTTTTATCTGCAACTTGAATTGAAACTAGTCAGTTGTAGCTTAATTTCAAATTTAGTTTTTAGTTCAAACTTAAGAAAAACTTTCAATTATTGTCACAAACAAACTAATGAATTCTGAAATGTAAATAATTTAGTCAATTAATCCTTATCTTTGTGTGTGTTATGGTTTTCTTTCCCTTCCTCCTTGGCAGGATTACCTAATCTTCTAGGACTCTACACAGTGACTACAATTTCTTTTAGCTCTTCAAAGTCCCATATGCTTGTTTTTCATATTAGTCTCCACTAATGTAGGCAAGTACCACCTTCAAGATCAATTAGGTCTTTTAGGCTTGTAGGGTTTGGCTTCGGTGATTAGGTAGATAAGTGGAGAATTTAGGCTAAAAATTTACCCAGATTTCAATCTTCAAGTGTGTATCTTAGCCTCTATCTTTCATCATTTTCTTTTCTACTAATGTCCGAAAAATATATTCCCCCAAACTTGTCCTTGATGTATCATACTGCATATTCTCAACTTGGCATCTTCTAGAGAGAAGTCTCCTTTTTGCTTTTCTTTTACTTGTCAAATATTTTTAGGATTAGTGCAATGTCTTGTCTTTTTAAGCTTTCCATAACTCTTAGAGAACTTTGGGTTAGCATCTCCCATACCAGTTGACATTAGGGTACTAGATGTTGAAACACCCCTAAGAACTTAATTGTTCAAGAGAGGAAGGCCACAAGACAAAACTCAATCCCATTTGACAATTTACAATTTTGACTTCTTCTCTGTATTTGTTCTTCTCTTTTTCCCTCCTTCATCCTTGTTTCCTTTCAAATCAACATAACATTCCCCAAAACTGCCCTCTTTTCTCAGATTTTGGAAGTTCCCATTCAACCTCGAGTAAATAAGGGTTCTTTATAGTAGGATTAGAATAAAGGAAGGGGTTGATGCTTCTAATTGCTGTTTAAATGAAGAAACTAGACAATTTAGCTCAAACTTGGAACTAGAGTATAGGCTTATGCATATTATGAGGGTAGGCTTGAAAAGCTCAAACTTCCAAGGATGGCCTATATCACTTCCTCGTTAGTGGTGATTGCCTAGGATTTCTGCCTTGACTAATAATCTAACAAGTTCTAGGACCTTGACTGTTTGACGTGGATCGAACCCATAAGATGTCCCTTTAATCCTTCACAATTTGTTAAGGAACATTTTGACCATGTGCATTGTTTTTCAGGACTTTCACTGACCTTATTGTTTATACAACAATTTCAAAAGTCTTATTTATGCTGTCTATTTAATACACTTCCCTAAATCTAAACCTTAAACTTCATTCTAGCTTTACACATGCAACTTCCTTTGCCAATTCATTGAGGCCTACCGCAATTTCAATTGCAAAAGTTTGTTTGGTTCTGAGGTTTGTTGTTGTGTTGTTCTAAAACATCATTTTATCATGCAAACACACTAGGAATGACATCAACAACTTAATTCACTCAATCCAATGTATCCAGACAATTCACCATCATTGACTAACTCATTTTTCACATTAGATTCATTCATTTATTCAAAACAAAAATATAATCTAATAAGCAATTAACACCAGATAAAAATAATTTCACATAAAATCATTCAAAAAATTTATGTTGATCTTTTATTAAGAAGGATGGTTACAATTTTGGTTTGGAGAGAAAGAGGCTACAAGGGTTCATCTCCTTCTTTTGTAGGATTTAGGAATTTTTAGGTTAGGAGGTTCAAGGTTGAAGCTAGCTAAAGATGGAGGAAACTTGGGTATTGAGATGTTTGGTTTCTCTTTCTCTAGGTTCTTCCCTGTTGAAGAGGCAATGATCATTGGTATATTCCACCTGAGTGATCAATTCATCTTGCTCATACTTATGTTATTCATGGTCTTTCAAGTTCGAGCATAGTGTGCATGTTCACTAAATTTGAATTCACCGATCCAGAGACTTCTCATTCCACAACTTTTTCTCGTAATTGTCATTCATCTCAAATTCCTGTCCCTCTTCTCCACAAGCTTCCCAAATTCCTTGAACTGTTCCTTGTAGAGATACTTGAACCCCTCTGCCTTCTGCAACATACTACCTTCCATATTTTCTTTTCTTTTTTTCTAAAAAGGTCAGTACATCTTCATCCCTTTTTAGTTGTTCATTGTAGAAGGTAGCTATCTTCGAATCTAGCCTTTGCATTAATGCTCTTTCTCTCCTCTCTATTTCTTCCTTCCACTCTTCATCCCTCTGCTTGAGTAATTGTTCCCATCTTTTCTCTCTTCTTCTAAATTCAGCTTCCCGAAATTCTTCTCTAATCCTCTGTTGCTGCTCCCACCTTTTCTCTCCCTCCTCCATTTCTTTCTTTGTTGACACAGCATGTTCATAATCTCTGCATTTCCTTCATTGCTCCTTGAACATTCTACTGGTTCAGAAAAAGTTTCCCTTACATCAGAAGGAGAATTAATCAATGGGCTCCTTATGTTCTACATTTCGTCCTCCGATGGCAGTTGGCCCCCAACTGGGATTTGTTCCATCCCTACTGGTTCATCTTCTTCTTCCTGGGGCTCCTCTACTACTTCCATAGTTTCCATCTCCTTCCTTGTTCTGCTCTTTGGTCCCTTGATCAATTCCTCATTAATGTCAAAGATGAAACCTGAAATGTGTTTCTCCTCGCCCATATCCCTTTCACTCCAAATTTTAACACAAAGTCTGTTGATAGTTGTTGGATAGGGGATCAATACCCTTTTCATAATCTTTTCGTGGGAAGGTTCTGATAGGATGTTTCAATAATTTTCCCCACGTCAAACTCAGATCCCTTCGTAGTATACAAGAGAATGGCTTCATTCTCTCTTATTGTGTTCAGATGCTTAGCAGGAATAATAACAGAAGAGATAAAATAAAACTAGACCTTGGCTTCTTCTATTAGGGATCCCTATGGATGGATTCATGAGGATTTTTCTTATTTGAGTTCCATTTCCCTTTTCCTCCCATCAGGAAATCGACAATCTTGTCATGATTAGGTTCTCCAAGTAGTCTTTTGAACTTAGATCCATTCTTAGGATCTTTGATTTTTAAACCTCATTGATCCTTGGGGACCCATACTCTCCGACGAGACTCGAGCGTCCCCTTCATATCTATCATATTGAATAGAATTTCGACCACCGCAAGAAAAACCTGTGTGGTTTGTGTCAGGAACAAACTATAGCCCCTTTTTTCAATTATCTCAGCAAACGATGAGATGAACGTACCAAACCCCCTTTCTCCAATAAACCCTTTGTTGCTTAGATTCTTTTGCCAAAAGGAGTAGGCTTCATCTGAAATGAAAGCTTCATCAGTTTCGCTTTAACTTGCTCACTTCTACTTTTTCATTTTTTTTCCTTTCTCAATGTGGTTTTTTGTGGCTCTTTTCTCGCACTTTTGGTTCTGCTATTGGGCTGCACCTCGCATGAGGTTCTAGATGAACCTCCTCTTCACTAGCTATGTACTCTTCCATCATCTCATTGAGATTTGGGACTAGGCTTTGGGGTTTTGCTATCGATGATATTTGGATTTGGGGTTTAAGGTCTCTAAAGTCTAGGGTTTTTAGAAGTCGAAGAGAGGAAGGTGGAATTTTGGTGAGAGTATGAGTGATATGAAGCAATGGGAAGGGGTGGCTTTTTAGTTTTTGGAGAACTTCTTCAGTTTATGGCTCAAAAAATGAATGTTTCTATTCGTGGGTCACGACAATAAATGATTAGGTCACAACAATATCTCTTTAATTTACTTGTAGAATTTATTTTGTGACCCAAAAAAAAATGAAAATTTTCACCCCATTCTTTAAAATTCCATGTCACGACATACTTTAGGTTTGTCGCAACAATGACTCATCATGACAGTAGAAAATTTTGTTCGCGACACATGTCATTGGACCCAATAACTATCTCCAGGTTACAATCTAAGTCGCGACAAGAATTTTCTATTCGCAACAGAGATTGGTTCTACAAACTAAAAAGTGGTCGCGATAAGAATTTGAAGGTGGTTGTGACACTGTTTCTGTTGCCATTTACTTTAGTTTCAAAAGGTAATTACCGACCATTTTGAGACCATTTACCGACCAATGATATTAAAAAATTTTGGTTGGTTTTTGGTCTCAATTTGGTCGATAAATTAATTTTTAAATATTTTTTTTTGCCATTTTGAGTTTGATATCTTGTTTAAATATATATATATATATATATATATATATATATATATATATATATATATATATATACAGATTACGAAACAAAAGAAAAGTACAATAAAGGTACGATATTATATGTTAGTAAAAATATATTTTAAAACAAGCAAACTAATATATATAGTAAATAAGTCGAAAATAAAAACATGAATTCCCAAATCCAAGTATAAGACATTAAATAAAGTGTGCCAATACACTCGATCATCGACCTAGTGTCATCATTTGTGATCTTTGAGATGTATACGATTAAGGTATGGTGAATGTGGTCTTGGGGTAGAGGCATGCGCTGCTAATCCTGATGCGGTTCTTTGCGGTGCTTCTTCAGTAGATATTTGGAGTAGATCTTTGTAAATTTGGAGCATTACGGCCGAACAGCAAGGTAGATCATCGGGGTTGTTTGCGGAGTCCACCTTCACGACACTTCTTTGTAAGCGATGGCTCTGAGCCATGACTTCAATCCACTATCATCCTCGCAGTCGATCATCATTAAACGGTATCGGCAAGCGATATTATCGCATTGCCGCATCCGGCGTCACGAAGAGGCTCCCTCCATGCGTCGAGAACAAATTCGAAAATGGTCACCGAGTGGAGCTTCATGTGCTGATGGAAGTCATGCTAGTAGAATGATGATGTCGTGACGAAGCGCCATGGTATCTTCTCCTTTTACATCTCAGCAAATCATACGGTCTGGTCATTTATCAGCACATGGGCGATGAATAGAACTACATTGCACCATCACATGAACTACAGTGGCGGGAATGCGGCAGTCGCGGCGGCTAACATTTCCTCATATCCTACTTTAATAAACATGTAAAATAAGTATTTTAATTTATCTTCAAAAAAAAAATAAAGAAAGTATAAACCAAAACTTTGGATTATGTTTTTATGTTCGAGAATTACGACAACGTCGGCTTCGCGAATATTCGCTGAGATGTCGGGTAACTTCGACACCACTTCATTAGTCCGCTGCCAGGGCTGAGTTGCGAATCGGGCGAGGCTGTCTGGGGAGCTGCGAAGCCACAACATGTCCCGATAACATAGCCTTTGTCCCAACATTTCACACCAACCACAGGGTCCACATGGATAAATGAGTAAATGGCCACTTGATATACATTCACTACTCATAAAAATATATCCAATCAGTATATATATTACATGGATTAATTTATTAATAAATCGGTAATAATTCGAACATATATTAAACTGTGATGCAACAAGCAGAATGCGCTTGAGTCGCGAGTAGCTAACATTTCCTCATATATTGTCCTAATAAACATGTAAAATATTATTTTAATTGAAGTCTTTAAAAAACCAAAAGTATAAACCAAATCTTTGGATTATTTTAAAATATGCGGTAGGATCTAAATAAGGTGTTCTTCTAGTAGATCTTTTTAAGAAATATCTTTTATTATATTTCTTATATGGTTTATATTTCTTTTTTTTTGTTTTCTTCAGATCCATTATGTTTTGTGGTGTAAATATATTTTCTGAAATCTTGTATTGACTCTTCTTAATGGGTTTGTGTATAGTTCCTTAATGCCCTTGTGCTTTCTCTAAGGTTCTAAATGTTGTACATAGTTTAGTCTGCATTTAGTGGGGTATTTTTCAGGACGTATACTACTATTGGATATTTCCTTACATCAATACACTATTCCATAATTGTGGATCGTGAGATGTTATATTTAGTATTTGGCCTAAGGCGACCTTAGAGCCAGTGCAGGTTTTCTATTGGGTAGGGTCTTCCTTTAGGTTTATAATCTATAGATTCGTCATATGATTGGTTTGGCACAGGTCTATTTTCATAATGTGCTTGTAGTCCTAGGTAATTTTTACTGTCTATTATCTCTTTATAGGTTGGCTTCTAGCAAATGGTGTAGGAGAGGTTCTTTGTGACACGTTTCAGAGGGTCGTTAATGACGATCAACTCGTAGAATGTTGTTTTGGATTAATGGATGACTTGAGCACCTTCATTAATTCCTTTCTCCCGAGACAGCTGGGGTTGCAGAAAATGGAAGTCTCCTTTGTACGGGAGCTCTGGCCTAGCATATCTGATAACATGCGGCACAGTGACCATTTCACCAGGCCACAGGGTCCACATCTGGGATAAAATGGTAAAAATAAGTATTTTAATTTATGGGCAAAAAAAAAAAAAAAAAAAAGAGAAGTAATTTTATTTTAATGGGGCATTTCTTCTTACGAGATCTCTGATAAACAAAGTACGATCATCATGACACCTTAGTGTGCGATAATATCACGAATAGCGAGAACTGCTTGGGCTTCTTACCCTCCTTGCGTGTCTTTAATTACAAACAATACATACGTTAATTCAATTGAAAAAAAAATCCTTATGAGAAATGAAAAATAGGCATAATTGAACACAATTTACAAAGTAATAAACATGGTATAAATTGAAGCCATGCAATGCTTTCGTTCATGTGTATGGCCGGGAATCCTGAGTGTGTGTAGACATGCCTACCCTCCCGACCCGCTGGCGCGATTGCGCTCTTGTTTCTCCTGCCACCTCTTTCCTATGTCGGGATCTTCCCATCTTCTGCATCTGGAAAACATGATCAGGGACACTCAAAATCTTGCTCTTTCTTCTTAACCCGTTTATCTTTGACCTGTACATGGGTGTCTTTATATCTAAGTGGCGACATGTTTAGTAGAACACCTTTTGACCGCCTCCTTGGTATGTCCACCTATAAACTTTTTTCTGCAATTATAATTTAAACATATTTCATCGATGAACAAAAGAATAAATAAAAGATGTAAAAATGTTAAATGCGTGTCTCTCTGCCAAATTTCTCTCAAATCATCAGCTGGTCTCTATATCCATGGCTTCCAATTATATAATCATGGTTTTTAAAGGACTTCCTGAAAATTGTCCTTAGAACCCTAGAAATTGAACAGACGGCTCTAACCGTCTGTAACCCAAAATTTCATAAATAGTAAAAAATAATTAAATGGATAAATCCTTCGATCAGTTTAAATATCTTACAGTTATCAATTGTCGGATCAAGGCGACGATATAGAGTCTGGAATGCAGTAGGGTGCTACGAGAAGACTCTCCCAACATCTCCATCCTCTCCCTCCTCTCCCTCCCATCCTCTGATCATTCATCACAATCTCGGGACCAGTGGATCAGTCTGCACGATCTTTGTGTTTGCGTGTTCGACCTCATACCATGCAGTTGTGAGATTTCATACCGACCCTCACGGGATCGGGCATACACCGAGGCCTTCAGCGCCCTCTACGAGGCTGAGTACATTCCTACCTTTCAGGGATGTCTCAGGCGACATAGCAAAATTCATCAACTTTATCCCCCATTCATTAGAAGACATTCCATTCACTATTGACCTGTGCATTAATTCCGATCGTCTTCCATATTCTTCACAAAAAAAAAAATCAATTTAGTAGCAAGCGATTGTCCTCCAATTATTTTTATGTTCATTAACCATTTATTGTGGTTCCAGATAAAGTTATTTTTAAATGTGTATACCATCTCCGCATACGATCGACGGTTCCTTTCTCTTGATAGGTTTTGGTCATAATCCGTTTACAAAAGTTACGTTAAAAAGATCACGATTGCATGTTCATTATGTGTTTTGTTGGCAGACCTCTGTGGTTATCAATGAATCATAATAATGCGCAATGCAGCGATTTAGCAAATTGCATTACTGACTATATATCCTAATGCTGCGGAGAATAAGCGAGGCGAGAGGCACCAAAATGACACATAATATATGCAATTTAAATTAAATCATGATCATTTTAATTAACGTCCTTTCGTAAGCCATCATGGACAATCCGGTGTATTCAAACTTCGTTGTAATACCTTTGGTGGATATATTCACGGCTAACTATATGAATCAAAAGCGACAACTTTGTCGTTTACGATGGTGCATTAGATGATTGCTAAGAATGCGGGGATTTCGTCGTATAATTAAAAAATTTTTAGTTTATATGTTAAGCGTTTCTTCCAGAGTTTAAGTCCTATCATGTTCTTATGTCACCATCATTCATAAATTCGCACTATATATCATGTAATGTCTTATATTCTATAGTTCGTTCAGTGATTAGTACTTGGTACTCTAATCTAAATTTCAGAAGTATATGGGTACCCAATGCTATTAAATAGCATATGGTGCAATTACAACTCAATGACTCCGCGAGGTTAAAGAACACCTATACTTGAGTCCCCTTTGAGAAGAGTTATACCAGGTTACATCCCTGAAGAAAATGAGCAACTTGTAGCAGTAGCAGCAGCAGCAGCAACCACTGTTTTTCGTGTTTTGAATCTAATATGGGGTTCAATCTTAGTCAAGCCTATATAATAAGGTGGATTAGACTCACGACCAACTCCATGAGTCTGAACACCAAACCCAGTTCCAATGAAGGATTATGCATGTTTCAAATCATGAAGAAAGAATCATTTACACTGCAGTAATTGCAGCAGCGAGGACCACTGATTATCTTCATTTTCGGATAGGATATGACCTCGAATTTTTATCAAGCTATATATGCGTTGGATTATATGTACTCAAAGGGTTTCCATAGAGTCTAGAACACCTAAATCAAGTTCTAATGAAGGAGTTATGCAGTATTTTCAAAATCTTGAAGAAAATCAGCACTCAAATGTTGCAGCAGGGCCACTGATTTTCTTCATTTTCGGAAATAGGATATGACTCAATTTTTATCAAGCTATATATGGGTGGAATTCTGAACTCAAGACTTTCCATAGAAGTCTAGAACACCCAAATCCAAGATTCTAATGAAGGAGTTATGCATGTTTCAAATCATGAAGAAAATCAGCACACTGCAGTAATTGCGGCAGCAGGAGGAAACCACTGAGCCTTTTATTAGTGCTGCTGAAACAAGCAGAAAAATGCTAAGAATTGGGTTTAAACCTGAAGATCAGAACAAGTAGTTCTAAAACTTTGAAGCCAAATACAGAAATTAGAATCAACATATCTTTAATTCTGGAAACCTTACCACAAACCAAACAAAACTCTCCTTTAAATCCTAAAGACACAAAAATCGTTCTTTTTCAAGCTAATTCCGTGAAGCAATTAGTTTAAAGATTTGAATCAAAACACAAAAACAAGGAAGATTATTCTTTTTTTAATTACTGCCGAAATTAATTCCTCAACGGTGATGACTAAAAACATAAATTCGTCAAAATCCCAAACCTGATCAGCCAGGTATGACGATCACACAAATAAGAGAATCAAACGGACACCATATCATATCAGCATGACTACAAAATATCAACTTTTTTTTTTTGCACAAAAATCAGTGAGAATAAAAAGATGGATAGAAAGAATCAAAATCATTTTTGAAGATTTGTCCTCCAAAAAAGCAATATCGATGTGAATTAGAAATGTGATGCCTTTTAAGAAATTTGGTAAGATTGTTCTTTGGTATCTTGGATGCTCCAGATGTACTTTATAATATAAATATCAAGTGAAATTACCCAGACCAAAAATTTGATCATTAATTACCAGTTAAAAAATTTTTAAGATCACTTCTTACCGATCATTTTTCATGGTAATTTATTTTAGGTACGTTAATTGTTGATAATTGGTGATATTTTAGCGCTAATTCTGCTAATTCTGAATAATTTCTATTATTAAAATATTGATCGATAATATAATTAGATCTTTAGTGAAAAATTTGAAATTAGAAATTTTCTCTTTTTAATGAGCCTTTGGTCTCTAAATAGATGTGAATTTGGTCGATGATGCAAGTGATTTTTTAGGTTGGCCAATGGTTATTTTAGTAGTGTGACATTTTCCATAATACCACACTGTTTTGTTTTCTGGACACATCTCCCTTATGATCATATCTGCTCTCTTCTATACAATAGTGGGTCATCCCATATATATTATCTGCAATCAGTTCTCAATTTCCTCTTTTGCTGGTAACTGAATTCACATGGCATAATTCCACAAGCTAAGTAATTGACAATATTAACATACTAGGTTGTTTGTACTGACAACATCAATAGTTGCTCATCAGGAAAAAAATTATACATTTTCACCCACTTTCTATTCGGCGGTTCTCGATCGGATAAATGATGTACTACCCACATTCCTCACCCTTCTTATCTTTGATTTCAGATCAAACTCTTACGCGGTAGCACCATCTGATCAATCTTATTTGCATCCTTTGCAATTAAATATTTAATTACAGCATGATCAGTGTGTATCATAACATAGGACCCTAATATATAAGGCTTGAATTTTTCACAAGCAAAAACAATTGCCAGCATCTCCTTCTCTGTGGTGGAGTAGTTTTCTTATGCCTCATTGAATGTTTTGTTGGCATAGTATATGGCCTTGAAGATCTTTTCAAATTTACGTGTCATTTCCATTTTCATCACTAGCATCACACATACTTTCAAATTCATTGCTCGATCTGATGTCAGCATGATGGGGCCCGTCATAACTCAGTTTTATTTCCTGAAATGTAGATCGTGGTCATCAAAATCAAAATTTGCATCTTTCCAACTTGATGCCTGATGATCGGTGCGAAAATTCGTAATGAATCTTACGTAAAATCCGGCTATGTCCCGGGAGGCTTCTTGCCCTTCATTTATTGTAAGTGGCATGAGGGTTTTATAACCTCGATCTTTGCTTGATCTACTTCCAATCCGATGTGAAATCTTGTGCTAGGAACAATACCTTCGATTACCATGAAATGACATTTCTCCAAATTAAAGCTAGATTTTTGTCTTGCTTTTTCTGAAAATCTTGTTCCTAAGTTTCTCGAAGCAATCTTCAGCGGATCCATAGGCGAGAAGTCATCCATGAACATTTCCATATTTCTTCCACCAAATTAGAAAAATATAGACATCATACATCTTTGAAAGGTGGCGGGAGCATTGCAATCGAATGGCATGTCCCAAACCAAAGTACCATGAGGACATGTAAATGTTGATTTCTCCACGATCCTCTGGGGCTATTACGAGATTTGGTTATAACCCGGAATATTCATCAGAAAATAGTAATGGGAATGTCTTGCTAACACATCGACATTTGATCTCGATAGAAGGTAGAGATAATGGTCCTTTACGGTAGCGGTCATTAAGTTTCTTATAGTCTATGCACACTCTCCCGTCTACCGTCACATTTCTTGTAGAATTAATTCATTCTTCTCATTACGATGCAGGTAGATCTATCCTTTGTTTAGAATAACACGTATCTTTGGGCTCGCTAAAGTTGTCACGAGTATATATAAATTGCATTTAGCCGTTGATACTTCTTTCATTACTAAGATTCAGCCTTCTCGATTAACTGCCAAATTTGTTCTCCTCGCGGGATCTTGCTTGTGCATACGGGCGAAGAAATTTGATTCCTTTCAAATCTTCTATAGACGACTATTTAGCTTCCCTTTATTTTATGAGTCTGGCGATTTTGATCTTCGGCTTAGATTAATCAATGGAAATGATTCTTTGGATTTCCCGCTTTTTGGTTGTGAAGGCATATTTTAAATGTTTAGGCAATTCCTTTGAAGTATTAAACCTTGAACTTTTTTCTTACGTTGTGTGTATGCTTCTTTGGATCTTTACGCACTATTCTCTACAATGCGAATACTAAATCTTTGAGTTTGAAATTGGGTTGAAATTGCAGATGCTCGAATGCGGAAATTCGCTCATTCTCATTCATTGGTGCGAGGAGTACGTCATAGTTCGTTGAACCGCGGGAATTTTGTTTCTACAAATTCACAGTCAGCACTTTTGAGTTCTAGTTGTTTCATTCTGTCATTGAGATTGAATTGCACTGGTTCATCTCCAACCTTGAGAGTCATTTCTCCTTTTTTCACAACAATCAATGTTGCTCCATTGTTAAGAAGGGTCTTCCTAACAGTAGTTGGATTTGTTTGTCTTCCTCTATATTTATGAAGCTCAGTCAGTAGAAAGACAAATTTTCCGCCTTGATCGGCTCATGCTAAGGATACCTCGGGATGGGCTAATGTCTCTTTGCCATCTGCGGGGTCATAGGTTTGTGGGGTAGCTCCCCCGAGCTTAGTCTTTTAGCAATTAGAAAGGGCATCGAGTTGATGTTGAAGCAGATCCACATTATTTTCCAATATCGGCATTCCCTACTAATCATACGAGTATAGTGGAAATTTGGATCTGCCTTTTTCTAGTTTGGACTTCTGAATTACTGCACTACAGGTTGCATTTAGGCTCACTATTCCTTCCTCAATAAACTTTCTCTTTTTGCTCAACAGATCTTTCATAGGTGCACATAATGAGGCATTTGAGTTAATGCCTCGAGAGAAGAGAATATTGATCTCTATCTTCTTAAACATATTTAAGAATTTAGAGGCTGCTTTCCTCCGGTTGCCTCATACTGACCGCTTTGAGAATGGAGGATCCATATGCTTCCTCCTTCCTTCCTTCCTTGTTGCTTGGAATGCAGTTCTGCTGACTTCTCCTTACTGCTGCCTCTTCTAAAGCCCCATTACTTGCTCATGTTCTTCTCGATCTCGACATTTCTCTTTACTCGGTATTCTTCCTTTCCTCTTCTCCTTTCATCAACTCCTGCCACTTCTGAGTCAACATACATACAATCATATGCTCTTTCATCATAGCTTAAGACAGTTGCCCAATCTACATCTCTAGATTCTTCAAAGAAGCATTAGTGTCTGCCTGAAATACTGTTGTGTTTGCTTGGAAATTTTCAAGGTCAGAAAAAATTTTCTCATGTAGATTCAAAATTCAGTATCGACGAATTAAGCATCTGATCATCAAAGGATGGAGTTCTTTTCTGACCTTGATAATTTGCTCTGCTTTCCCTCTGCTGCTGTTGTTGTTGCTATCGTTGAAACCCAGGTTGAGTATAAGCCTGATGGTGGTTCTATTCATATCTGGTTCCCTGCTGTGCTTTTCCACCATATGAAAAAGATTTCATGGTTTCTTAGTGTTGGACTGTAGTGTGTAGGCAGGTTGGGGTTGGGTTTAAAAGTATAACTCTTGTTTGCATTTAGGTACTGTGCCTCCTCAACTTGGTAAGGCTCTTCTTCCTCATACCCCTCAGCACTATTTCTCTTTCCTTCTCTTTGCTCAACTTCCCTTGTGCGGTGTGCATCCTCTCTCATTGCTACTCAGCTTGTTCTGCTTATGAAACATTTTCTTATGTGTAGTTCTCTCAGTCAAATGGACATTTTTCCTCTTCTGCATCTCTGTGAGGTTGGATGAGTGGTGATTACATGTAAGATCTTGATAACAGCTTTCATACCATTCTTAACGACCTCTGGCGGGGGAGTTATAATTCATACCCATGAGTGTATTGGCATGATATAAATCATAGTTATATATCCCTTTTTGTGAGTACCTCTCTAACAATCTTGAACCTCTTGAGTGTAAGTCTCGTCATCTTCAGCAGACAGTGGTTGCATCTGTTCTGTTAATGAGTGAAGACTGGAGGAAAAATACGCTCATGAATGCCTCCACCAATTCTTCCCATTCACAATCCACCGCCCGGCGGTGGAGTCAAACCATGTGGCTACCGTCTCTCAATGAGAATGGAAGAGTTGGCTTTTGATTACATCTGGTCTTACTCCATTCGAGTTTCAAAGTGTTTGGCTTGTCCTCATAAATCTCCCCCAGTGCTTTCATTTGGATCTTCGGAAAGGAGTGGCACGTGAGCTGGTGTTCTTGCACCATTGTAATCAAAGTGGCTTCGGATATCAGGTGTTTAGCTAATAGGGGTTGTCTCGTGTGGTACTCTTCACGAGATTATGGGCGTCGAGATTCCTCAGGTGTAGACCTCTGCTGGTCTTTATTCTTTTTTCTTACGGAATGATGCGCAATCTTTCTATTTGATTAGCCATACTTCTATCTTGACGTGAGTAGCTTTTTCTCATATTTTTAGAGAGTTATTTCAATTTACGTATCTAGAGAACAGTGCGCTTCTAATTTTTATATGCATTTAATATTTTCCTGAAAGTGGAAACACACTGAGATCAAATAGAGTCAGTGATAACAAAAATTGTATATTCATTAGGCTTCCAAAAAGATCAGTAGCTTATTTATCTACTATTGTTAAAATTGTTTTTGTTGATTTTTTGAAATTTTTGTAAAACAAAGAAAAATGTCTAAATTAGCATTTCTCTCTTTTGTCAGAATATTGATTTTTAAATTCTTTCTATCCTAACCATGAATTAACTTGTTGACAAAATATCTTACTCTCTAAATTAATGTCACTATGACCAAAAGACTATTAGATAATCCCCGGCAACTACGCCAAAAAATTGTTGACCAAAATATGTATATACAAATTAATGTCACTATGACCAAAAGACTATTAGCTAATCCCAAACATGGCCTTGAAAACTGTTGACAAATATAACTTGTAAGCTCATAAGAAGAATAATAATTTTGTCTACTAGCTCAATTAAAGATTTAATTTGGTCTTAAAACAGAAGTGCCACGAGGTCATACAAATAATAAAGTGGACCTATAAGTCCGGATATCGTTCCCATAAGAGGATGAAAGATTCAAACATAGCAAGCTGACTACTCTGAATATACACTATTTGAACGTCCAGTTTAGAGAAAATTTAGTAACCTAATAAGAATTCTAATTCATGGGATCTTACATTTAAAATAAGGGAAAATTTTCAATCCTAAATATAAACTAGACTGAACCAGATTATTGTCAGAAGTAGACACTGGGATTTCATTGCTGTGAAATTATCAATTCCTACATCATAATCTAATTCTATTTTCTCCTGAGTCGGAATCTGAATTTGTCAAGAGGCAAGGTAGTATAGTTTGGATTCCTCCTCTAACCATACTTTTCACTAAGTAGAGGTTCATGTTCATTTTTGAAACATGATTCTAAACAATTACTTGTAATTAGAATTTCTCTATAAAATCTGTGTATATTTCTTTTCCAATACTTCATACCCATTTCTTATGATTGCAGATTTTTCGCTTCACAAGACAGGGCAATTGCTAGATTTCTACAAAATGAATGATGTCTCATCCTTAAAATCTTAAAGAGTTTTCTCTTTCCTTGATTAGGTCATTAACACGGGATGAATCATTTCTATACGAACAGAGATCTACATTGATTAAATTGATATATCACTCAACCCTTTCTCAAACCATGAGCAAATTAAGGATTTATCTAACTAATCTTTCAGAGCTCATTAGTTCTTCAATATTAGTCTAGCATACCCCCAAGTAATTGGTCTATACTCTCAGGAATCTCCATCTCTGTATCACACAGAGGGCCTCCTAATCGAGCCGAATGATGGTCTTACAATTTAATGGGTATAAGTACTGGCGGGAAAAATTAAACTCAAGAACAACACCATTCAAGTAAATTCAAACCCCATATCTCAGGAAATTTTCATCTCATTGTGTAGAAAAGACACCTGTAACATTAGTCTTATTGAGGAGTTGTGGAAAACGATTCACAGTATCTGGCTGAAATATTGATCTGAGAAAATTCCTACTAAATCAGCCCGAAAGAAATGAGTCTAGCTTTTTGTTTGGAGTTCATTGAATTCAAACAGTAATCACAAATGAATTTAAGCATTTAATTTCAACTTCAAAACTTCCGGGTGCAATTTTATTGTTTTGAGATCAAGTAACAATTAGCGTTCTACTCTAAATCCCAATCTCTCCCAGAAGAAAAGAAAATAAAAAGAAAGAAAGAAAAGAAAATATGTCTGAGTATAAAGCTCTAGTACTGGTTCATCACGATCTTTGATTGGCGCCTAGAAAAAGCTTTAGGTGATCGTTTCTATTTATAGAACCACAAAAGTTTGAATACCTAAGTGAGCTATGTGTTAATCCTTAAGAAGTGCAGTGGTTTCCTTCTGCAGCCGTAACCTAGAAGTTGTGTCGCGACAGAGTTTTGTGTCTTTGTTGAAGGTATGAAGTTGTTTGTCGCGACTTGAAGATCTTGTGCTCCTTCTTGCTTTAGTTGTGACAACGTATTTTTGTTGTGACAATCTTCTTTCTTTCAGTTTGATAACTGGCATTGTGAGTTTCTTTGTCATGACAATATTTTGTGCATTCCTCAAGCAGGTTATGTGCAGCATTGATAATCATGTTGCAACATAGTTTCTCTCCATAGCTTCTGCGAGTTGGTGTATGACCAGTTTCCGTATTGCAATAAGGCTCTTATTGAAACACTCATTCTATAGCGACACAGTTTGTTATGTCGCGACAGAACTTCTTTGCATTGTGTTGAATTCTTTGTCGTGACCTCGTTTCTCTCTGTTCATCTTATTTCTGTGTTACGACATTAAGATCCATGTCGCGACATAGATTTATCTTCTCATCTTGAAGTATGTTGCTGACTTAGGTTCCTTTGTGCGACCGGGCCTGGTCAATAGTGGCGTCATTTTGTCGCATAAATTTTCTTATTTGCGACTGAACTTCTTCTTCAAGTGCTCTCTTACGTCTCGACAGAAATACTCATTATTGCAAGGTCGATGTGCAATAAGTAGTTTACGTCGTGACATAGATTCTTTCTTCTTATCTTTCATTATGTCGCAACATAACTGATCTTTGTCTCAACTGGCTTCTTCCCATTCTAGTCACGACATGCTCTCTTTTGTTGCGACATTGCTCATCTTCCAATTTTTAGATCTTGTGTTACGACACAGAAAATATTGTTGCGACACAGTTCTATAGCCATTTCCTTAGACGTTTGTCGCGACACACTGAACTTTGTCGCGACGAGCTATACTGATTACTTTTTCTCTTACACTTGATGGAAATCTCTCATTTTTGATATCTTGCAAAACACAAGGTTTGTAAATATTCCCATAATTTGGCATTAAAAGCGACTTTAGAAATACTAAAAACAAGCTAGAAAAATGGATTTAAAAATAAGATGAGTTTAGACTCATCGTAGTGAAACGGCGAAAATGAATCGACTTGACTGGGGTGAAAGTCATGGAGGTTGCTTGTCATTGGTGAAGAACATCGCTCTTCTGCGGAGTTTAGAATCAAAGATAAGTTATCACGCTCTTACCGTTCCAGTTGGCGAGGACAAGGAAACCATGGTGGAAGGCCGAAGTAACCGGGTATATTGCCATATGGTATGAATCTTTGTGTGTTCGAACCATGTGGCATCCATGATCATGAACCGAGGATTCCGAACGGCATGCCTGATTCTACCATTCCACTTCCTCTAAAAAATTTTGAGAATCGAGGTGCTTATTCCCGTCCAGTGGCGAAGTCATTTCTGGTACATCAGGTTAAACGACAGAAAGGACCGGTGGAAGACTATCATGGAGGAGTAAGGGGTATCATTCCTTTACATTTGTTTGTTTGTTTTTTGTTTTTTGTTTTTTTTTTTTGAGATTCTTGTAAGGAGGGGCCGTTGTGCCTACAAAATGCATGCTATTACTTGTAACCCTTGGCGCTCCTTTACGCATTTTAATGAGTCATGCTTTGACAATAGTTGTGCCTAGGCGCCCCTTTTCTTTTGTTTAGAAAATACCAACAGGATAACAACCATATCTGGACTTTAGAGTACTAGTAGGATAACAACCATGTCTGGACTTTTTTGTGTGCTAGTAGGACATCAACCATATCTGGACTTTTAGAGTTGCAGTAGGATAACAACCATGCTTGGACCTTTTTTTGTGTCAGCAAGACATCAACCATATCTGGACTTTTAAAGTGCCAGCGGGACAACAACCATGCCTAGTCTTATTAGAATGCTAGTAGGACATCAACCATATCTAGACTTTTTAGAATGCCAATAGGGAAACAACCATGCCTGGTCTTTTTAGAATACTAGCATGACATCAACCATATTTGGACTTTTTAGAATGCTAGTAAGGTAACAACCATGCCTGGTCTTTTTAGAATGCCAGCAGGACATCAACCATATCTGGACTTTTTAGAATGCCCGGCGGGGGCATCAACCATGTTCTTTTGGGAATGCCGTGGGACATCAATACGTATATGGACTTTTAGAATGTCGATGACGTGACCATATCTGGACTTTTTTTTTTCTTTTTTTTTTAGAAAGAAGAAATCGTAGGTTTTAAGAGGGAATGTGTGAAGGATAATCTTTTATTGATGGTAATCTCCTCAAAGAATACACTACTTATAGTA
Source organism: Tetrastigma voinierianum (assembly GCA_016808115.1). Lineage (NCBI taxonomy): Eukaryota > Viridiplantae > Streptophyta > Magnoliopsida > Vitales > Vitaceae > Tetrastigma > Tetrastigma voinierianum. The sequence goes on from JAEQBH010000610.1 coordinate 188,879, forward strand.
CTTCTTAAGATGCATGGCATTCCACATTCTAGGAAAAACAGGCCCGTTTGGTTTGCTCAATGCATAAGACCTGACCTTCCCTACTCGAACCACCGTGTATGGTCATTCCCAGTTGGCCTGGAACTTATTGTTTGCTGGGTTGGCCGTGTTTTCAAAGACCCTTCTTAGGACTGCTCCCAGACTATGAATATCTGTGACTTTACACTTGATTGTACAAGTTTGCCGACCTCGTTGGTATGATGATGCTATGCGGCTACACTGCGAAGTTCATCTATGAGTGTCTAAGTCTTTAGTTATGAAGCTGGCGTTAAGCTCCTCGGGAACCTCTATTCGAGATGGTGGGCATCCAGTTTCGTGGAGTATAGTGGCCTCCATTATGTACGTGAGGGCGAATGGTGACTCCCCCGTTGGTTTCCGGCTTGTTGTTCTATAGGCCCATAATACTCCTAGTAGCTCTTCTACCCACTTTCCTTTACCTGAATGTAAGCGCTTTTTCAGAGCTGACATGAGTGTTTTATTAGACACTTCTATTTGGCCATTACTTTACGGGGTACCGCGAGGTTGAGTATAGGTTTTTTATTTTCAATTCGTTGTAAAAGTTCCTGTATACTCGGCTATCGAATTCTTGGCAGATTTTCTATCCTGATCGATTAGGGTGTCGAACTACACGCAATGTTCTTCCACTTATAAAGCCCAGACCAATGACCTCTTTGTGTTTGATGGATGCAAAGGCTTGGCCCCTCACATCTGTTCTTTGAAGTAAGAACAGGTAATTTACCAATAACAGCTTCTTCTGAGCTAGGGCAATAGGCAGTGGTCCGACTATGTCAATTCCCCACTAGGAGAAGGGCCAGGGGCTTGTTATGGTTGTTAGATTTTGGGTTGGGAGCTTCGAGACAGGGGCTTGTCGTTGGCAATGGTCGCCCTTTCTAACATAGGCGGCGACATCCATGCATATTGATGATAGTGGCCTTGGGCATGAAATATGTGCTGACATCCTCTTGCCCAATTGATTGTCGCATATTCAGCTATTAGAGCTACGCTAATACGTACTTTCCACTAACGGTATGTAAGAGATTTAGATAGGGCCCGCTGGGATGTTATATAGTATTTGTTAATGAGGCTTAGAGGCTGCTGGACTTAGATCTTAGTGACGGTTGTTGTCGAAGACCCGAACTGAATAAGCGGACTATTGGAGTCATCGAAGGACTTGTTTCATCTATTTCAGTCGCTCAATTTGTAGTGATGACTCTGGATGGTATTGCAGGGGGAGGAGCACTGGTTCTTTATGGGGCGGGACGACCCGGCCCGGCAAAGCATACGCCTTTTCATTAGAGCCCCTCTCGGGACATGCTCTGGCAGCTAGCTACAAAAGAGTTTCCCCAAACATGAAGTTGACTAGGCTTATACAGCTTTAGGTCATCGTACAATCCCATGTTTCATATTCGTGGTTTACCTACCCGCCCCTGATTGAGGAGTCAGCCCATTCTGGCGATCTTTTGACGACGAGTGCGGGAGTGAGGCCGACCATTGCTTCATGCTCGGCCTCATTGTTGGAAGTAGGAAATCGATCGATACGGCTTTGTTCTATTACTTTCGGTTGGAGCTTGATTGCAACTCGGTCGGTCAGGCTCTCGTGCGTAGCGAAGTGCCATCCACATTCGGAGATCCACGGCGAGTTGTTTGAGTTATTTCTGGCTGGGGACCTTTGCTAAAAGTCGGCCGATGCTTGGCCCTTCCGCATGAGCAAGGCTTATATTGAATCTGAGAACATCGTCGACTGGCCGCGCCGAGCTATTTACCGTGGTCGGGCTTGTTTATAGTGCTTCTTAGAGGGAGGTTGGTGAGTACAATGATAAGGTGCGCCTGGAAATAGGGACGTAGTTTTTTAGTAGCTATCTGGAGTGCCAATGTCGCCTTCTCGAACGGGTATATCGAGTTTCTACCTTGGACAGGGACTTGCTTACAAAGAATGTAACTACTTCCGATTTTCATCTTCTTTGAACAATGCTACACTTAAAGATTTCAAGGCGCGAGATAAAATGTAGAGTGTTTCCATTGAGCTAATAAGGGCCAGGTAGTTGGTGGGAGATACTATTTAGTCATTGCAAAAAACCTGATCGCATTCTTGATTCGGTCCCGGCCCACTGGCTGGCTTCTTTTAGAGTGAAACGACTTGAATGATATGACGAGATATGGTGCCCAGGGCGTGAAGCAGCAGTCATTGTGCGCAATTTTACGGAAGTAGAAGTGCAGAAATCCATTATGGCAGCGGTGAATGGGTCTAGCCTCTATCCCCCTACGTATTTACCATAAACCAAGGAATTTGCCTGAATTGACTTCAAATGCACATTTCAGAGGGTTAAGTTTCAAGTCGTACCTTTGCAACAGCTCGAAGATTCTTGTAAATGCATTGTGTGGTCGGGGCTTCCCTTGGATTTTACGAGCATGTCATTGATATAAACCTCTATGGATTTGCCTAGTAGGGTCCTAAATATCCTGGTCACCATCCTCTGGTATGTTGCTGCTGTGTTTTTCAAACCAAACGGCATTACGTTAGAGTAATACAATCTTTGTGGTGTGATGAAGGGTTGTTTCTCCGTATCAGTGGGTGTGAGAATCTGGTGAGTGTTGAAAGCGTCAAGCGACATAATGTTATGCCTTTGCAACCGCATCCTGTTGATATCAGTAACGAGGCTTCTCGCAGGAGTGCTTCATTGAGATCGATTATGAATCCCTTTTATATGTGCCGCCCTTACTGATCACTGGTACCACCACCACATTGGCACATTTTCGGGACCTTTACCTCCCTTATAAAACCTGCGGCTAGAAGATTGTCTACTCCCGTCCGAATGATTTGATGTTGGTCGAGTGAACGCCTCGCCGTTACTAGCGGCAGCGGTCAGGAAGCGTTAGGTTGTGAGAAGCCACCTTTGGAACATCACAACCATATCGAGTGTCTCATGAAAATGCATCGATGTTGTTAGCATTTGCGGCTGTAAGTCGTAACTACGCTTTTCTTCATCGGATAGAAGGAGCGGCAGGTAAATTTCTCTGCTGTCCCAACTCCACTTCTTCTTAGTGGATCCAGCCAGCGGGTCCTTTTCTTCCGCTACGGCGGCCTCTTTGTAATTGTTATGAGAGTGTAAGATTTAATCAGGGAGGCTATTCGAATTGCGCTTCCTCTATGTTCGTGCGAGGCGATTGACCTCAATATGCGATATGTAACCTGACTAAATTTGCTCAAAGAGTTGACTTGCCCTGCAGTTGTTAAATAACTTACCATTTGGTGGTATGTTGACGGCACTGCCTTCATGGAGTGGAGCCAAATTCGGCCAACTATGGCATTATAAGGTCCTAAGTCTTCGATAACAAAACTCGTTGAGTGACCAGCTCAGCTTTCACAAGGAGTGTGACCTCTCTAAACATAGTCGTAGTCGCCTCGTTGAGGCTAAAGATAATTCGCCCGGCTAAATTTAACATGCTAGGAAAGAGTTTCATTTACGTGAAGGTTGGAAGTTGTAGTAAATCTGTTACGCTACCCGGGTCCACCAGTACCCTGTGCACATCAAAGCCATTAATAAAAAGGGTGAGTACTAGTGCATCATAATGAGGTACAATGACCCTGTTTGGGTTAATTGGAGCAAAGGATATAGGGCCATCTATTTGCTCTACTTCTGGTGTAGTTCTGTATGAGCCGCATTCACAGGCCTTAATCGTAGCATGCTGACGAGTTTCTTAGTTGGTGTTTGACTGATCTCGATCATCGATCAAGCGCCCGATATATAATTATAATTGGTTTAGGCTTTGACTGAGTTGTCGGATTGGCCGTAATTCTCCCTGTGGGCTACCCTTACTCCACCCCCTGATCAACTTCCCTGAGGTACTTCCTAAGGTGTCTCGCCTTGATCAGCTTCTCTACCAGGAAACTTTAGACTTTAGCACCAACCGGTTTCGTGTCCATGGTCCCTGTGATAATTGTATTGCAGTTCGTGCTTCCCTCTTATGAATTCATGAATAGGTGGAGGCCGTTTAGTCCGTGAATTACGAATGAAGAGGCGAGCTTTAGTATGAGATAATCAGGGGGGTGAACTGCGGGGGCTCTCTTCTTTTTTGAGACTAGGCCTGGGATCGCTTTCGGTCTCAATTCTTACCTTTGTTGGATGCGGACGACCTTTTCCCTACTGGCTTTTTTTTTCGCCGGTAATTTGTGATCCACGGTATGCGGATTAAGCTTGAATATTGTCCTCCAGGTGTGAATACATATGCGCGCACAATATAATTCTTCATTGTTCTTTAGAGGTCGGAAATATAGCGAGAGTGGAAAAAGAGTTAACTGACCCAAAGCTTCTCTTGAAGTTTTGAAGGACTTCATCATGCTATCTGATTCCTAATACACTAGGCAGAAGCACCAGAACCTCCTAAATAAAAGTCTGTATATAAACTCTCCTTCATGTTTCAAAATAGTTTGTAGAGACTAATGCCCTTTTTATCCTTACTTGAGCATAGATGTTTGCGAGATAAGTCTCAGTTTGTTAAACACATATTTATTGAGCTTGAGGGAGATTATGGCTTAGGAAGCGAGTGCGAGGCTACGCGGACTAATGAGAAAAATTTGCCTGATAAAAGGTCATTCACGGAACATTCGAGTCATTGCTGGTTATAGTAGAGCATGTGATCATACGAATTGATAAGAGGCAGTATTCCAAACATAGTAATTGGAATGACAAGCCGATTAGGAGAATGACTCATAATCGAGATATGTCGCCCTAGGGGGGAGGAGAGCATGTCATCGGGACTTCGAATCATTGCTACATGTGGCATATGGGGTGTTGGTGTCAAACCGAAGGCGGGATATAATGATGGCATAAACCATGTAAGTCTTTGCATAAGCATTTGGGGCAACTGCGTTTGGTTTTACTCTACTCTCGTCGACATATCTGGCTGAGTGGGTAGGCCATTGTAATATTCTTTGAACACGGGCGTGAAGTGTCTCTATACGATCTGGCCCTCTGCTTTTTTGAGAGGGTTTGGCGTTGTCTAGGATAACTCATCATTTACGGGTATTAACACATTGTCAGGACGATGGGCTTAACTTTTCCTTGTCCGCGTAGGGTCGGGTCAACCCCGTTTGCACTCTTTATCTGCAGCGTCTTCTTCGCTAGGATTGTCTTTCCTCTCTACCTAGGCGAGGCTTGATCGTTTTCATCGCTGCTGGTGCTCGGTAGCGATACGCAATTCCCTCATCTGTCTTGCTTGTTCATCCTGCTTCTTCTCAAAATCTTGACGCTAATGAAGGAATTGGTCTTCAGGCGACTGAATCACCGGATTGCTCGACATTGCAATTGTGTCAGACGAATTAGATGTGGGGATGGGAACTGTCGGAGCTAGTGGTGGCGAAGGGCTATCAAGGTGACAGTGGAGCTAATGCTTGCATGTCATCGATGGGCTTTTGTCGATTCTCATAAATGAAGCCAATTGTTGTTTGGATTCGTCGACCTCGGGGCATCGGCGTGATGTGAAGCACCTTGGAGTCCGTTGGCGGTTGTGTCAACCCTCTGGTCTTAAGTCGGTAAAGGATGGAGAGGAAGAAGAAGGAAGTTTGATAATTAGGGTTACGTACCTTTCCCTCGTGGGGAATCCTCCCCTTTTATATTCGAATTTGCCTTTTATTTCTAGAGAGACAATGCAAGTGATTTTGTGATAAGACTCTGTATTTATCAGGACCGAATGCCATTGATTTTGGAAGATAATCTCGTGATTTTGATGATAAAATATCTCTTATATCAAATACCAGTCTTACGGTTTGGGATTAATGTTTTGAGGCGTATTGAATTTGGACATTGGGAATCAGTGGATAATATTCCGTATAGTTTTCTGTAATATACTTATTATTGTGGGCTTTAGGTGACTGTGGTGGGATAGTTATTTGGGGGACTTGGGACCGAGACGGGTTTAAGGAGGCTTGTCTTGATCTAGTTGAGTTTCCGTATGGTTTTATGGAGTGGGCCGCCTTAGGCCCTGTGCGAGTCGACAATGGAGTCTGCGACGGCTAGGCTATTGAGAAATAGATCTACAGGCCCAAAGAGTAGTACCCCTAATGAGCATTAAACCAATGTTCCAGTAATTCATGATCTACCAAATTACTAGCTAGTTATCCTACTACTAGATTATATCGTGTAAGAATTTATGATTTTGAAGACTAAAATCCTGTTTGGCAGCGCTATTAATTAGAAAATTTTTCTAATATAAAAATGTAACTAAAAATTATTGTTTTCAAAAATGAAGAACTACTCGAAAGTTAAGAATTGTAATATTTTCACAATCTTTAAAAGATGAATCCAAAAGATGAATCCCCAAAAGCGACGCACACGACAACAATGCTATCACTAAAAACACTTGGGCCATGTGTTAGGTTCTCGAAAAATGTAAAGTAAAATGTAAGGAAAAGAGAATAGGAAAAATGAAGGAAAAATAAGAAATAATTTAAATTTCTTATATTTATTTTTGCACTTTGTTTCAAATTAACAAAATTTAATTTTAATTTTAACTCATCAATATAAAAATTAAATAATTTAAGAAATTATAAATTTCTAAATAATTATATTTATATTTGATTTCTTTAAAAAATTTTCATAATCAATCAAATATGAAAAAAATAAAATTTTCTTTAACATTTTTTATTTCCTTTATTACTTTGGGGAACCAAATACAGCCTGATCAGAAGCTATAAATATTGTTAAACACAGTTTAGAATTTGAATAATTTTCAATATTATGAGCCTGCATGCATGCAGATCTATATAACAGGATAACATGATTCTGGGTTTTTTTTTTTTACCATCTATTTATTTTGTATTTACTATAGTATTACATTCACATATACATGATTCTGCTCCTTAAGTTTTATCTTAATCCTGGCTTAAAAATAATAAAATTAGCTAGAAAAAACTAGCCATCCTCTAATCCAAGGAGAAAAGATTGTTCAATGATATTGCAAGCTACGTTTATAAATTATTCTGAGGTTTAAGCTGCAACATGATATGAATATGATTATGATAACGGATGAAAGTGCTATCATATTGGAATTAATACAATAATTGAGTGGACTAGAAAAGCTCTGTGAATGATAGAAAAGAACATTAAACCATAAGTCTTTTATAATTAATACATTACTTTTTCTTCAGAATCAAATTTGATATTGTTGTGTCATTCCCCTTCTTTTTGTGTCAGCATTCAAATAATGAAATTATTATAATGTGGAAACGAAATTAAAGGACTAATTAGTTACAAGATTGAAAGACCATATGCAGTTCTTTTGCCCAAATAAAAAAAGTGGATGAAACCAATAGTGGATTTAGAACCACCTAGAATTAGTTTAAACAATAACTTGATGAATAAGATAAGAGACCTTATATTTTAATTACTTTTAGAAAAGTAGGTTTCGAATCAAAAGATATGCATAATCTCAAGATTTGCTAATAGTTTAGGATACGAGTCAGCCAAACGTTGAGCACACGTTATGAGCCAATATCAGCAAGTGACGACGACCTCTCCATGAAAAATTTGGAGGACAATGCAATTGATGGAAACAAAATAAAAAGGGAAAATAGAAAGAAAAAAGCAAAATAATGTTGTGCAATATGTAAAGTGAATAAATGTAAAAAATAGAAAAAAAAAAAAGAAAAAGATAATAAAAATGGAGTTAAATATGACATTATTTAAATATTAAATAATTTTAGAATATATTAAAATTTTAAGTAATTTTATTTATATTTGACCTTTTTATATTTTTCTTTAGATAGCTAAACACAAGTTATGTTTGGTTAGCAAAAAAAATTGAGACAAATACAAGAAAAAGAGAATACAAGGAAAAGTGGAATGAAATAAAAAAATAAAAGAAACTAAAAATGAAGTTAAATCTAATGTATTATTTTCATTTAATACTTTAAAATCATTTTATTTATTTTAAGTCATCATTATGAAATATTAAATAATTTTAAAATAAACAAGTTTGTTAGTTATTTTATTTATATTTGATTTTTTTTTGAGATTTTTCAATGGATATCAAAATATAAGAAAATCATATATATTCCTTAACATATTTTTCATTAGTACTGTTGCGATATTGGATTAATAGTCAAAGATTCCCTATTGTAATTCTTTCCTATTACTATTCTTCTCTGTTAGGCAAGTAACTTAATTATAGGAAACTATTATATTCTTTCTATAGTTATAAATATTTCTGTTAGACAAATGGCAATTATAGGGAATAACAACTTAATTGTATGATCTCTACTATCTCTATAAATATGTACATGTAAAGATACAAAATTATTATGAATAAAAATATTCTTCTTTGTTTTACAAGTTGGTATTAGAGCCACGAAACCCTAAATCATTCTTCTTTGAATCCTTAAACCATGAGCAAGTCATATTCTAAAACATCTGTCACCAAATCTACCCCCATCATTATTCAACACGAAGGTTCATCATTCAATTCAGGAATTGTATTGAATGAGACCAACTATGATCTGTGGTCTCAAATGTTAGAGATGCAAATTGCTGAGAAGAAGAAACTCTCCTTCATTTGTGGCACATTACATACCTAGGAAGGATGAAGACTATGAAAAGTGGTATTGAGACAATGAAGGTCAAAGATAGTTCTTGTGTCTATGTCCCAGAGATTATGAAGCGATACATTAAACACACCACTGCACTTACGAAGATATTTGGAAAGCTTTGTCTAAAGCCTTTTTTATGAGAAATTAGGCGGATGAATTACGGAGTTTCACTAGTGAACCGAGAGAGCTTTCTTTTGCCAAACAAAATGGCAGACCACTCTCTATATATTATGGAGAAGCCGTGAAATCTTGGGTGATTAGATCATGCGTGATAAATTAGTTATGGTGGATGAGACCGGAATGTGCATCCCATCGAAATTGCTTTAGCGACAAAGGGGTGCATATCTTTCGTTAGTTAGAGGGTGATTTCGGGGCAAGTGCGTGGCGGAAATCTTGAGGAAGGATCTATCCACTGAATTAGAAGAGTGTTATGCCACTAGTTCGCCACAAAGATGTTTATTGGAGATGATGAACGGACAAGCGGAAAATTGAAGCTTGGCCGTGGTGACTCGGAACCAATCTAATCAAAACCGGTCCCCTCAACACCAGCAAGACCAAAAAAGGTCCATCCATCCTAAGACTGCTAATGGTGGTGATAAATCATCATACAAATGCACTCACTATGATCAAACTGGTCATACAAAAAGTCGATGCTATGAACTTGTGGGATATCCGGAATGGTGGGATCATATTCGTGATTCCTGAAAGAAGAATTCCAAGAAGGCCTCTACTGCTACAATTGTTGAAACAAAGACAGAGGATGATAGCGGTGAAAAGTCCTTGGCATTGCGTGTGGAGTAATGGTGGTAAGGTTTTAAAATATTTCTACACTGTTTCTAATAGTGCATGGATAATTGATTAGATACTCACGAATCATGTGACATTTGATTACAGAGCGAGTTTCCGCACGTCTTAAATCTACCTCACAAAATTATGTTTCCACTACCAATGGTACCTCAATTCCGATTATTGGGGAAGGATCCTTGTCCCTCATTAACACCTTGAATTTAGATTCTATTTTGGTTGTTCCCTCTTTGAATTATAATCTTTTGTCAGTTTCTCAAATAACCACTGCCTTATTTTGTGTTGTCATTTTTTGGCCTGAATTTTGTGTATTTAAGGACATCCGGACAAGGCAGATGATTGGTTGTGGTGTTAGGCGAGGGAAGCTGTATTACTTGGACTTGGTGTCTAGAAGGTCAGATGAGTTGCGTCAAGCTTTAAATATTGGGGGTTCTGAAAAAAAAAAAAAAAAAGGGAAATATGAGATATGGTTGTGCATCGACGATGCAGGGCATACTTCTTTAGTTACATGAAATTATTTCCTAGTTTATTTGCAAACTTTGATGTCTCTAGTTTCAAATGTGATGTTTGTGACATGCAAAAAGCCATGGAGTGCTTCATTTCCATTAACCAATTGAAGTCTAGTTCACTTTTATGATCATGCATTACGATGTTTCTTTTGCCCGTCTAAATTTGCTACTTTGGATGAATCGCATTGGTTGTTACTTTTATTGATGATTGTACTAGGATGACTTAGGTATATTTGATGAAGTCCAAAAGTAAGTAGACTTATTTATTTGCCAAAATTTTTCATAAAATGGTTTGTAGTCAAATTTTTAATGCATAGAGTTCGGGTTCTCATGATGACAATGGAGATGAATATTTGAGTTTTGAATTGAAGCGGTATTTGGAAGCCCATGGAAACATTCATCAAACTACTTGTTCCGATACACTCCAACAGAATGGGGTGGTGGAGCGGAAAAATCGTCACTTGTTGGAGGTTGTCCGTGCTTCATTGATAGAAACACATATGCCTTTATCCCTGTGGGGACACGCACTTACCTACATACATATTTGATCAGCGAAGTACCTTCCGGCGCTGTGATTTCCGGACACCATCCTAGGCTCTCATTGAAGCAATTGTTGCTCTATTCGGTCCAAACTTACCTCCTCATGTCTTTAGTTGTGTAGCATTTGTACATCTTCATAAGCGTCGGTACCTTGAGTTATTTCTCGAGCATTGCGATGTGTCTTTGAGATATCTTCCTTGCTCGGGGGAATGCCAGATGCTATCACCCTCCAACCAAACGAATGTTTGTTATAATGGATGTAGTTTTCCATGAAGACTCAATGTCTTTTTCCTCTGAGCCTGAACTTCAAGGGAAGCACCTAGAAGAAGTTCAAGCTCTAGACTATGATTTTCTGATCTCTATAGAAAGGGAACTCTTTGAACCTGGTAACAATCTGAATGGGAATGAAAAGGCATGTGAACAGTAGTAAGAATCTTGATGGAGTGGATTTGAGTGGTATAAATTTGGACCATAGTGGTGATGAAGCGTGATGAAATCCTAGACAATGAAGTTGTGGATCAACCTCCATCACGAATCTCTCGCACCACGGGCCAGGCGATCGACAAATCATTCGCACATTGAGGATGGTCACTATTGCTTAGTGTCACGAACCGCCCGAGAAAGCGACTACCACTTAGCGTCGAGCCAAGAGGTATTCCCGAACCCACATATGAACCGAACTTTCTAGTAAGTTAAATATCCATGAGTCGTGCACGTATTAACCGCCGGCTTATGAATCAAATAAGTCATTTGTAAATCCAATTATCTTGTATCTATTCCTAACGATTAATGCGGGAAGCCTTAGCTGACCCAAGGTGGAAAGCTGTTATGAATGAGATGAAATCCTTACAGAAGAATGAAACTTGGGAACTTGTTGATCATCCTCCAGGGAAGAAACCAGTTGGATGTCGGTGGGTTTCTCTTTTGTAAAGCTCGGCGGATGGTACAATTGAGCGTTTTTAAACCGAGATTGGTAGCGAAAATTTTAAACCTATGGAATTGATTATCTGATACATTTGCGCCTGTAGCTAAAATCAACACAGTTCAAGTCTTATTGTCTCTAGCTGCGAACCTGGATTGGCCATTGCAACAATTTGATATGGCTCGTAACTACGCATGGCGAGTTGTTCGAAGAAGTGTACATTGATTTGCCACCAGGGTGCATGATACCAAAAGTTCATTGTCGGAAAGTGTGCAAATTAAAGAAATCGTTGTATGGGCTAAAACAATCCCCGAGAGCATGGTTTGGAAGGTTCACAAAGTCCATGACGTCTTTTGGCTACCATCAGAGTAATTCAGACCACACTTTATTCTTGAAAAAATAGCATGAAGCAGATCCGCGCCCTTATTGTGTATGTTAATGACATGGTGGTTACGGGGAAATGACCCTGATAGAGGAAGGCTCTAAAGTTACTTGTCAAGCGAATTGAGGCGAAAGACCTCGATCATGAAATATTTTCTTGGGATCGAAGTGTCTGATATGATAAAAGGGTTTTCTTGTCTCCAAAGAAAATATGCTTTAGATTTGTTGTAGGAAGAGCGGTATGTCGACATGTCAACTTGAGTTGATACACCCGATAAGGATTGAAGTTATGTGTTGAGACTAATTAGGTTCTTGTTGATGGGAGATGCTCGGAGGCTCGTTGGAAGTTTGATGTACTTAGCCTACACTAGGCTAGATCTTGCCTATGCATTGAGTATTGTTAGCCAATTTATGCATAATCCTAGAGAACAACATATGAATGCAGTTATGCGCATTTTAAGGTATCTGAAGTCCGCTCTTGGAAAGGGCATTTTGTTCACTAAAAATGTAGATTGTCAAAGTGTGGATGCATATAGTGATGTTGACTGGGTTGGAGCAATAGATGACAGACGATCTACTTCGGGATATTTCACACCTTTGGGTGGTAATCTCGTTACATGGAGAAGCCGAGTAGAATGTTGTTACACGTTCAGCGCGAGAGGCTGGTGGGGTATGGCACTTGGAATATGTGAAGCATTGTGGCTAAGACTTCTATTAATGGATTTGGGCTATCTGCCTAGGCAACCGATTCGGCTTTATTGTGACAATAAAGAAGCATGTGATATTGCTCATAATCTGGTATAACATGATCGTACAAAGCATGTGGAGGTAGACATATTCTTCATTAAGGAGAAATTGGATGAGAAAATTGTCGAATTGCCTAAGATTCGATCCGAAGATCAATTGGCTGATATCATCACCAAAACATTTCAATGAGTGTTCTCAAAGTTTTTAGGCAAGTTGGGCATGTAATCTTACTAGCTTGAAATGTTCACGATATTGGATTAATAGTCAAAAAGGATTCTCTATTGTAATTCTTTCCTATTACTATTCTTCCTACAATTAGGTAAATAGCTTAATTATAGGAAACTATTATATTAACCTAGTTTAAGAGATATTTCTCTGTTAGACAAATAACTTAATTATAGGAATAGTTTAATTGTAGGAACTCTACTATCTCTATAAATATGTACATGTAAAGATACAGAATTATTATGAATAAAAAATATTCTTCTCTGTTTTACAAGTAGTACTTTCTAAAAGACAAATGCAATCATAAGAAAATCATTTTTCTTAACATATTTTTCTTTCCTTGATACTTTTTAGAACCAAACCAAGCCTTAGCAAATGAGTGTTATTTTATTTTATTATGATTGTTGATTATTTGGAGTGTTGTGGTATTAAGAGAGTCGGTCATCCATGCTTCCCCTTCATCTCTCGTTATTTTTTTTTAATATCTATTTATTTTGCATTACAATGTTGTAATATTTGTTTTCATGAAAACTCGAACTTCGTCCCTTCATCTCTTTATCTCAATCCACACATATGAATGCTATGTGGGGAAGGAAGTTTATCATAGCCTACTTTTCAATCTTCAATCATCATGATGAAGGCTTTCTCTTCCTCTCAGTGATGTTCCTCCCCTCTTTCGTCAGTGCTCAAGAGTTTGCAGTTCAAAATGGTAGTCAACTTAATTTTTTTTTTCAGATTTGTTTATTAGTACAGAAATATGAGTATGCATATATGAGTAGCAAAAGAACTTCAAATTTACAGGCCACATGAGCTGCTGTATTTTAAAAAATTTTCTGTCTTCCTATTGATATGATTATTATCTCTGACTTTGTTTTTGTGGAAAATTCAAGAAAGTTCACGAATGATATATATATCTTACATGGATCTTGTAGAAATGATGAGAAAGGATGTTAGTGGCGGGGATCCCAATAAACCAGTCGTCGGCTTTGGACAGTTTATATTTGATTTTCTTTAAAAAAATTTATAAATTAATTAAATATGAGAAAATCATTTTCTTTAACATTTTTTATTTCCTTTATTACTTTGGGGAACCTAATACAACCTCATCAAACTATATATATTGTTAAAAACAATTTAAATTTGAACGAATTTTCCAAATATCATGAGCCGCTGTATGTAGATCTACCCACAATTCATAGCTTTTTTTTTACATTTATTTACTTTATATTATACTATAGTATTCTATTCCTCATAAATTTTGTTTTCACTAGAATTCAAACGTGAATATCTCCCCTCTTTATGTCCACTTGAATTCTTAATCACTTAAGTTTTGTCTTATCAGCACTTGAATCCATAGCTTAAAAATAATACAAAATTAGCTAGAAAAAGCTAGCCCATCCTCTAATCAAAGTAGAAAGAAATTTGTTCAATGGAAGTAATTATAGCTTCGTTTATAAATTATTCTGAGGGTTGCCAGCTGCAACATGATATGAATATGATTATGATAACGAGATAAGATACTATCATATTGGAATTAATATAATAATTGAGTAGACTAGAAAAGCTCTGTCAATGATGAAAAAGGAAACGGTAGTCAACACATAAGTCTTTTATAATTAATACCATTACTTGCTTTTCTTAAGAATCAAATTTGATGTGTTGTGTCATTCCCCCTTCTTTTTGTGTCAGCATTCAAATAATGAAATTATTATAATGTGAAAACGAAATTAAAGGACTAATTTGTTACAAGATTGAAAGACCATATGCAGTTCTTTTGCCCAAATAAAAAATGTGGATGAAACCAATAGTGGATTTAGAACCACCTAGAATTAGTTTAAACTTACCACTGTGGAGGTGGATCATCTTACAGACACTTCCACGGCAAACCACCGGGCTCTTCAAAATGAGAAAATTATCGTGGGTGGGTGTCCAGGCCAATTTTCAACTAATCCTATAAGGTTCTGTAAATGCAATTAATGGTCCGATACATAAATATAGTATATATGAAGCAGTCTGCTCACGTGACATATCCATGTACTGTGGTAAATTGATTTGGAGTTTGTGATTTGAAGTATTAATAGGTATATATCGACATGCACTGAGAGTTTGCTTTATTAATGCCAGTCTCTTTGGGAAAGCATGTCACGGTTCTTGGTCTAGATTTCCTTTTCCAATTGGACAACTTCTACTTCATCATCAGCTGATCATAGTATTTTTTAAGAGAAATACTAATGAGTGTATTATTTTAAAAAAAAAAAAAAAAAAAAAAAAAAAAAAAAAAAAAAAAAAAAAAAAAAAAAAAAAAAAAAAAAAAAAAAAAAAAAAAAAAAAAAAAAAAAAAAAAAAAAAAAAAAAAAAAAAAAAGGAAAAGCTGTGTTTGGATTCCAAAAAATTGAGGGAAAATACAAGAAATAAGGTACAAAATAAAAATAGAAAGAAAGAAGAAAAATTGAAGGAAAATAAAAATAAAGTTAAACGTGACATATTATTTTTGTTTGTTGCTTCAAATAATTTAATTTTATTTATTTTAACTCGTTGATATAAAAGATTAAATAATTTTAAAAATATGTAAATTTTAAAATAATTTATTTATATTTGATTTTTTTTTTTGAAAATTTTCATTATACAGCCAAATATATAAAAAAATCATTTTCTTCCTTTTTTCTTTTTTTTTTTAGTACTTTATTAGATTAATATAGTCTTTGTTAAAAATACTTGAATATGCATATAAAAAACATTTTGAATAAAATATTGTCAAATACCCTAAATCTTTCATATAAAATAAAGTATGAATAAAAGTAGAGCCAAGCTCAATATGAAATTGGAGTTCTATATTAGCCTTATCATCTATCTCTCTTTGCAATTCATTTGAGTCCTTCATGTTGACAATGCATTGCTTTGAAGTTCCTTAACACATTCGACTGATTTTTTTTAGAAAAAAAAAATCACTGTAAGGCATAGAGTCGTAGACAAGTAATATTTGGTGTTAGATTATATGTATATGGCAATTGTATATTTTCCAATTTAAGATTTGTATAGCTTATCTTATATAAGGCTTCGCCTTGTAGATGTAATACACTTTTTTTATATATACAAAGACTCAAGTCTTTCTTCATGGTATAAGAGCGGGTTCTCTGATTTTTTTTTTTATTTCTCTTCCGTTGCTCTCATGATATAGGTATTACAGTCACCGTATAACTCATTTTTCCGGTGAACACCACTGTTTGCTTTTTATCTCCTACCTTCGCAAGTCTAAAACTGAAGTTAAAGGTCATTCAAAGGTAGATCTTGTTGAGACGATCACACCGATGTACAGCGGTGGCGGGGCTGCTCCACGCACCGTCATGCCGCCTATTCAAAGCGCGCCGGATCCAGCGTGCGTGAACTTCACGCGTCTTTGACCTTAAGGCTTGTCGGCGCGGCTTGGGCTCGTGCCCTCAGAGCCCTCTACGTGCCGCCCGGATTGTTTGCTCCCGTCAACCCGTTGATTGCGCCATGTCAGCATTATTGACCATTGACCGAAAATTTGACTAGGTGCATTCTTACTTATTTTCACGTCCTAACTCCATTTTTGCTGTTTGTTTTTTGATTCAGAATTTAGATATGCCAGGTGATGAGATTTCTTGTCCGATTCATGTTATTTTTTATGGAGATAATTTTGCTCAATGGTCTCAAGCCATGCGCGATTATCTCTCAATGGCATATTGTGGCTTTATGTCTCAGTGACCGTTCTATTCCAAAACAAAGTGAATGGCCCAGGATTACGCCTATGTCATTGATTGAGAATTGGGAAAGTGCTAATCATCAGATCATCACTTAGTTTTGTAATACATCTATTCCATCCACTGTTCATGAGTTTGGCAACCTCGATATTGCCAAAGAAGTTTAAGATTTACTTGTTACTCGGTATGCTGGACCGAGTGGTGCTCGCAACTTCAAGCTCACACACAAACTTTATTAGATTCATCAGGAACCAGGTGATCGGATTATTGTATATCTGTAGAAATTTGAAATCATTTGGGATCACTTAAGCGCATGCAGACCAGTTCTCTCAATTATCTTGACACAAATTGGTCTCTATGTTAGCGAGTAAGCGACAAAACATTGTTTCAATTTAATGGGAGCCATTGGGTTGAATCGACCAGTCATATTCTACATCAAAATCAACCACAGCGGTCTCTGGCTATTGTAAGTTAGTTGATGATGAGACTTGTCTTTAAACTGATCCCATTTCTACTCAGACCATGGTTCTTGCTACTCCAGTCACTGTTTTGCAGACTGCTACTCCTGTTTTTCCCTCTATAGGTTCATCTACCTATGTTTCCAAAGGCAAAAGGAATAATGCCAGACGACATAACAATAAGAAGCCTCTTCTTATTTGCAGTTTCTATAAGAACAAAGGTCATTCTATTGAAGCTTGTTACACTCATCAGCATATTCTTCAAAACACTACTACCTTGACTCAGTCTGAATTATCAGCTATGGAATCTCATTCAAGTCCCCAGTGCCCCACCTCATCTCTCTAGAAATCTACGAGGATATAGTTGTCGAGGTTCATACTTCCATCTTCCAGTGCATCAACACTACTCTTTCTAATACTCAGTCTTTATCACGACATGGCCTTCATTATGCTAGCTGCAATCAGCATGACTTCTTCTCTTTATTTATTTGTCTCTTCACACAGTTCCACTTCTCTCCTTACTCTATATATTGCAAATGGTCCTCTTATGCATGTCTCATCTTAGTAATGTCTCTCTACCCGACCTTATCATTTCCAGTGTTTATCAGTTACAACTCACTCCTTAATCTTCTATATATTAAGGCAGCTCCTTTGAACTTGGTTTTCTTTAATGTCCTTTTCTCTCTTGGTGTGGTTGTGCGGGATTCTCATCTACGGGACCGTCGTTGGAATGAGTGCGTAAGTTCGAAAGGTTGTTTGAGCTCATCTTTCTTCATCTACCATCCTCTTGTCTCTCTGCTTCTGCCGTCTCAAGACAGAGCACCTCTTCTCTTGCTTTATGGCATTCTCGCCTTAGTCATGCATCTATCTCTAGGGTTAAACAACTAGTTTCTAAGGTTTTGTTAGGTTTTGTTTCAAACAAGAGTTTTGATTGTATGCCTTGTCAATTTGGAAAACAAACCGTTTTACCATTTAATAACAGTGTTTCTCATGCTCTCTCTCCTTTTGATCTTATTCATTATGATGTATGGGGCCCTTCTCCCATTTACCCACTGGGGTGGGTCACGTTATATTTGTGTACTATGGATGATTTTTCCGTTATACTTGGATTTGTATCTCTTCAGTAGTTTGAACTTTATCAAATATATCATGACTTTACCAAAATGATTGAAGCACCGTTTTCTAAACCTGTCAAAGTTTTCAGATTTGATAATGCCCAAGAATATACTTCTATGATACATCAATTTGGTAATGTTCCTCATTCCTCTTATGTTGGAACTTCTCAGCAAAATGGTAGGTTGAGTGCAAACTTCGTCATATTCTTGATGTTGTTAATTGCTACTATTGTAAACTTCTACTCCTTCTCGATTTTAGGGAAGAACATACTACTGCCCGTTTACACCATCAATACGGTGTCCCTTCTCCCATTAATGAATCAAACTCCTTATGATTTGTTTGGTTTTTTCTCTTTTCCTATGACTTATAAGTCTTTGGATGCCAATCTATTTTGTTCTTCTTGAATCATAGAAAGAAACAAACTTGATCTCGTTCTCATTTATGTTGTTTTTCTTGAGTATGGAATTTGGTAAAGGTTATAGGTGTTATGATCCCGGTAGCAAACGTCTTGCGTGTTTATCGCATGTGGTCTTTTAGGAACACAAAATGTTTACCAACTCACCTCCATGTTCTGTTTCACTATTTACTCATCGATCCACTGCTGACCTTTTTCTCGAGGAGTCTCCAGTTCTATATCACGAAACATCCTTGGTATTTGAGTTTCCCCCTTCTTTTTGTGCGATGTCCCTTCTCATGCATCGATGGGCCTCCCTTGCCGTCATCCCAAACGTGCCCATTGTCTTGCTCATTATGGATCATGCAATCCGCCGACTCTCTCATCCCGCCCGTCGTTCCTACTGGGTAACTACTCTTCCTTCTCACCTTCGTGACTTCCATTGCTTTTTTGCTCTTGCCTCTCTCCAGGAATGTAACGACCCGTACCAAATAATACAAGTTTTTAAAACATTTGACCAAGTTTGACCAACAATTAGTATGTGGGCCCAAGTTGACTTTTACAAGGATGGATAATTTTGGTTGAGTTAAGATACCATTCATAGGCCTCGTCGATGCGAGTTCATAGAGCGGGTTGAGCGTCAAAATCCGACTTCACGGATAAAGAAGTTATGACCACCAGGAAGTTGTGTATTGTTGCGTGCCAAAGAGAACCCTAGCCCTAACACACTCATTTTGAGCTCCAAAGCCTTAGAGAAAACTCCCCAAAACCTTGAACACCGAACTGAGTTGTTTTAACCCATTTGTAGACCAAACGGGTTTTGGCTATGGGAGGCGTCACCGGCCACCACCCTTACGCAGCGCCGTCAGGAGGAGCCGCGGTGGCGATCTTGCCAGTAAAATTTCCCGGCCAGCTGACGCCGAAAGCACCCGGATCGGGCCGGCGAAGGCGACGATGGCCGCCACCTTGGGTCTTCGGATTTTGGTGTTTTTCGACCATTCCAGGCCGACCCATACCTCCCTCCCACCATTTTTGGACCCTCTAAACTCATTTCCGTGGTCCCTTTTAGCAGATTCCTCACCGTTTGAAAGATACGGCGAAAACAAAGTTGGCCGATTGTTGGATCGAGTTTTTGGCCACCACGGCCAACCTTTGGACCAGGTAAAGTGCTTGTTGTGTTTCTGGTCTCTTAGGCTTTAAAGTTGATATAAATTTTGTAAATTTTGGACATCGTTTGGTTAGTTTTCCATTTTTGGGTCATATCGGGTAATTACCGAAAAGGTTTGGACCGAAATTGGACACCAATTGGTCAAATTAGGCAAAATTGAAGTTGGATTAGTGAAATTGGACATTTGTATGAGTTATTGGAAGGTTCAATTTTGAAAAATTAGCCTCCAGGTAAAAAGCCCCAATTTTGAGTGATTACATAGAACTCTTTGTATAATTGGACATGTCGAGTCCAATTTAAAGATGAGATTTCAGGTTCTAAAGGATTCAAAGACATTTGGGCGTCCCAATGTGTCTTTGGTTTAGTTAATGGAGCCTAAATGGTATTTTATTATATTCTGAGGGCGCTCCATGGCCCGAGCGCGGGGAAGCGTTCTGCGGATGAGCGGGGTGAGCATCTGTGAATACGTAGTGGTTTTACATGCTTTAGCGCTTTGGGGTATCATTATGATATATAATTGTGGTTGGTATTATATATATAACTTATTTGGTCGGACGGTTGATTATGCGTAAATATAATTATCGGTTATTATATAAATAAGTTATTATTTCATGTGGATTTTGTCAACATTTTAAATATTTGGAAATTTTACTGAGTTCATGGATAAATTTGTGGTATTTAAATACTTTGGTGCATGGATTGAGGTTTTAAACCATTTTGAAAAGTTGTTGATTTAAGAAATGGATTTTTGAGACTTTGTGAAATGATTATAAATGCGGTATTGTTGGAAAGGTTACAATGATTATAATCGGGTTTACCTGAAGGTTTATTAGTTGCCACGTGATGTCGGGTTCACCCGAAGGTTATTAGTTGCCACGTGATGTCGGGTTTACCTGAAGGTTTATTAGTTGCCACGTGATGTCAGGTCTACCCGAAGGTTTATTAGTTGCCACGTGATGTCGGGTTCACCCGAAGGTTATTAGTTGCCACGTGATGTCGGGTTTACCCGAAGGTTTATTAGTTGCCACGGTGTCGTGGGGTTGGGTTTACCGACGGTTTACTATGGATATATGGCACGGTACATTATTGGTTCTGAGTAAAGTATAACCATCTCAATATTTATGGTTATTGTATTTTCATGATTATTTTTACGACATGATGGTTATATATATTTTATGCTCAATTTTTATGTTGTGAATAAATTCGAGTTATAAGGTTCTTGATAACTAATGATGTTGGTTAAATTTTGAGCATAAATTTCACATTGTTGACTTAGGTATAAATTTGGGTTTTGTAGCTTGATTCCAAGCGGGAACCTTATAAAGGAGTGAACATGAGGTCTTGAGAGAAGGGTACCAAAAATAAAAACATTATTTTTCGCCATAAATTATGCCACTCACTGAGATTTATTATCTCACATTTTATTGTTTTAAATCCGTTCTCTAGGTCCAGGCGGTCCGTAGAGATCTACCTCGCGCCAGCTTCTACGTCACTCGTTCTCTGGCCGATTCACGGTATTCTATCTTATCTTTGTCTTTTGTTTTATTGGACCTTTGTATTTTCGTTGTACCCCTAAATTCGCAAACACTCTTAGAATGCTCTGATCTTAGTATTGAACTCATATGAGTCCTTATCATGTGTGTTTGTGGTTGTAACCTATAGTAAGATGGGTCGGTTGTGGATCTTGAGCGGTTGTGGAACTTTTATATATATATTGAGGTATTATATTAATGTAGGTGTTACTTTCTTTTTTAAAGTTGGGGTCCCATTGGACACTCCCTAGGGATTGTACGGTAGAACTTCACTAAGTAGGCCACGAGAATCTTGGAAGGTTTCCAGTCGGGTCTTGTCAGCAGTATCGAGCTCTAAGCGGTTTCTAAATTCCTTGGGGTTGTACATTTGCTGTGCCAACTCATCTAGTGTTTGTATGCCTTCTAATATACATCCTTGAAACTAATTCGATTTCATTTATTCTTGAAAACAGTTTTTCTTCCTGATGGCGCCCAGGAGTGACGTAGGGCCAGCGGGCTTGATTGGTCGAGGATGCACACTACTTGGCAAGGGGAGAATCTTGTGGCTTTGGCTCGATCGCTCGAAGAGTGGGTTTATTGAATTATTCTTGTTGATCGGGCTCGTAGGCTTGGAGGCGAGTGGGTTTTTGATGGCTCCACGGATCCCATGGTGGCTTTATCACGGCGGCTAGATGACCTGAGGAGAAGATTACGGGCCGAGGGTGTCACGGTGTCCGGATGAGGATAAAGTCAAGATAGCTGGTTTTCTACTAGGGGGTAGTGCAAGGAAGTGGTGGGTGTATGAGAGGACTAGGAAACGTCACACTTGGGCACGATTGAGGCCTTTTCCTGTTGATTTGCCCCCGATAACTGTTAGAGACTAAGAGGCTAGAGTTTGGGGCGCTCGCTCGAAGGGTAGCATAGCGGAGTTTACGGAGTATGAGGCGTAGATTCAAGTATCGGATTTACATCCCGATTTGGTTGCGGATGAAGGTCGACGGGGAAGAGGAGGTTTCGATGGATTGAGTGAGCTGATAGCTTTGAGCCTCTCAGGTTCCGATCATCCCACGTATCAGTCGATGAGAAGTATTGCTCCCAGAGGTGGAGAAACCAGACCACGATACCCCAGACTAAGCGTCGATCATAAGATGGATTATCTTTGAGAAGCCCCAGTCAGGGATCATCTAAGAGGGATAGTTTCAGCTCTGGATCTTGGGCCGACAAAGGATCGATGGGGGCGGGCTTGATGGTACCCGGTAGTAGTAGGTTCAGAGAGGTGGACATACGGGGTTACGGATTTGATAAGTGAGTAGTGGCGTGGCCGCTGGTGCGTAGGCGAGTGGTGGTTTCCACGTTCGACTTGTGGCGTTTGTAACGAGATTCATGATGGATGTGCGATTGGATGTGTATGCTTTTTCGGTGCGAGCAGGCGGGACATTCCAGAGGCGTTTGCCTGTCGAGTCACGACCGGTGAGTCTCGGGATCGGTTACTCGGTTCGAGGCTAGTGGGCATGAGGCGAATACCTGAGCGAGAGCGGACCTCGGGTGGTTCCTTTAGCCGCGGGATAGCGGTATGCACCAGCGACCGGGCGGGCGAGAAGGGCGACCACTGCTAGAGGCGAGTTTATCTTATGACCCCGGTCGGGAGGCCACAGGCCACATCGACGTTATAGCCCAGACACATTATCTATTTTGGTGACAATGCACGTGTACTCACATTGACCCGGGGGCTACACACTCTTTTATTTCAGTGAGTATGTTGCCTGGGTGGGGATGACTCAGTTTCTTTGGGATGTGGTTTGCAGGAGATTGCCACGCCCACGGGAGGTGTCTCATGGCTTTGGTCGGATGCTTAAGGGTAGCTTGTTTTCTATTGAGGGCCAAGTTATGGAGGCTGTTGATATTAATAGATCTTAAGGGGTTGGATGTGATTCTTGGGATGGATTGGCTTGCTTCAAACTATGCTTCAATGGATTGTTTAACGGGGATGTGATATTTAGGCAATGGGACTAGGTAGTAGTCTTATGGAGGGCGGAGGTAGGCACGCCCGGGTTGATTGCCATTTTACGCTGGATGTTTACTTCAAAGGGTTGTAAGGGGGTATCTGGCTCACGTGGTTGACACTGTGACGGGAGTGGGATTAGAGGGATGTACCCGATGGTAGAGGACTTTAGGATGTGTTTTCATTATCTTCAGGTTGCCTCGAGCGAGAAATAGATTTTCCCATTGATTTAGTTCCTGGTACAACTCCTATTTCTTTACCACCTTATAGAATGGCACCGGCTAAGTTGAAAGAGTTGAAGACTCAGTTACAAGAGTTGGTAGATAGAAGTTTATTAATTGATGTTCACCTTGGGGAGCGCCGGTGTTATTTGTGAAGAAGAAGGATGATACTTGGAGGTTGTGTATAGACTACAGACAGTTGAATAAGGTCACCATTCGTAACAAATATCCTTTGCCTCGGATTGATGATCTATTTGATCAGCTCCAGGGTGCAAGAGTGTTCTCCAAGATTGACTTGAGGTCAGGGTACCATCAGTTGAGGATTAGGGAATCGGACATTCCCAAGACGGCATTGGGACCGAGATATGGGCATTGTTATGAGTTTCCTAGTGATGTCTTCGAACTCACGTGGCTTTCATGGATTTGATGAGCCGGGGTCTTAGTCCATACTTAGATCGGTTTGTCATTGTCTTCATCGGCGATATCTTGGTGTACTCGAGAGAAGCGGTTGGAGCATGAGAGGCATTTGGGTTTGGTGTTGCGGACTTTAAGGCGGTACGGTTGTATGCCAAAGTTCGGCAAATGTGAATTTTTGGTTGAGCCAGGAATTAGGATTTCTCGGACATGTGGTTCTGGCGATGGCATTTGTGTGGATCCTCGTAAAGTGAAGCGGTGGCAAATTGGGAGCGACCCGACTCACGATTATTTGAGGTGCGGAGTTTCCTAGGATTAGCGGGGTATTAGCGCAGGTTTATAGAAGGGTTCTCAAAGATAGCAGGACCACTTCATTGTTTGACTAGAAAAGGATTTAAATTTGGAGTGGGTGACGGGTGTGAGGAAGCTTAGGCTGCGAAGGAAAAGTTGACATCGGCTCTGTTTGACATTTCGGAGAATGGCGAGGGGTTTGAGGTTTATAGCGATGCTTAACGCCAAGGTTTGGGTTGCGTGTTGATGCAACATAAGAGAGTTGTGGCGTATACTTCCAGACAGTTGAAGAAACACGAGCTGAATTATCCTACTCATGACTTGGAACTTCTTCTTGGTAATTTTAGCATTGAAGACTTGGAGGCATCGTGAGCGACTTGTCAGATGTTCTGGAGCCATAAGAGCCTTAAGTATTTGTTTACCCGAGAAGGAGTTAAACTTAAGGCGGAGGGAGGTGGATCTGATTACTTAAGGATTATGATTGCATTATCGACTTCCGTCGAAGTAAAACGAATGTAGTGGCGGATGCCTTGAGCGAGGAAGTCTGAGGGCTCTTTAGCTTATATCACGGATGTCTGACTTCCATTGATGGTCGAGGTTGAGGAGTTGGGTGTTGAGTTGAGGATGCAAAGCTTCGGGGCACTTTGCTGGTTCCAGCTCGTAGATACTTGTAGATCGTATTCTCGAGGGCACGACTAGAAGATCCACATTTGATGAGCCTTGAAGAAAGTCGAGGAAGGAGAACAATCGGATTTTGCTATTAGAGACGACGGAGCCTTGGTGATTGGTTCTAGGCTTTGTGTTCCAGCAACTAAAGAGTTAAAAAGGCAAATATTGGAAGAAGCCCATAGTTCTCTTATGTTATGCACCCCGGCAGTACCAAGATGTATCGTACACTGAAGGAATGTTATTGGTGGTCAGGGATAAAAAGGGAAGTTGCCGAGTATGTATCCAAGTGTTTCTGTACGTGGCTGAAGTGAAGAGGTAGAGACAAAGCCTTACGGACTTACGCCCTTACCGTCGAATGGAAATGGGAGCGCATTACTTGTCACGCCCAGATTCTGGTGGGCCGGTGCCCAGAATCGAGCAGGTTTAGTCTTGACCTTATCTTGGAGACTTCTTACGTTTTTTCTTTTATACAAACAATATTTTCATAACCAAATGTTTACCTTTGCTAATGAACTTTACCACGGGGTGGTATCCGCATTAAAATCTCTTACCGCGTATGCTAAGTCCCGATTACTTATCTGATTACTTATACATGTACATATCTAATACAAACATGTCGGAGATTGCGGAAAAAGTCTTTGGTGAGCACTATCTACGAGATGGCCGTCTGCATTGGTATGGAATGTCACATCCTCTTTATCTCCTCTTCGAGTACCTGCAGTTGAACACTAGTGCTAAGCTTTACGCTTAGTGGGAACATATAAACGATAACGACCAACTAACAATAATCGCGTCACTATTTTTTTTTTTTTACATTTTGCTATTACTTATGCATATAGCAAAAGTCTATTCTTATGTGACTTCTAACTCATATCATATTATACATGTAGATTTTGATACGATTTCAAATTCCTATCATCATCTTGTTCATACTTCCTGTGTCATGTCTTTTGGGGTTGTAACTCATATCTACTACATGTATGTCGGATCAAATCATGTCGAGTAACTTATCATTATACAATGGCGATTCGAGCGAGATCGAGTTATATTAGATTCATACGAGTCAAATCAAACTAATACCCGATACATATTAGACTCTTATCATTATCTCGTAGAAGCCATTAATCAACTCCCTTTTGAAATTACATTTCATGATGCGGGATACTGTTAAATCCTTTTTGTTTTTCGTTTTATAAATTTTCTTTTCAAAAATTATGGCCGAATCCACAGACTTGACCGGTTAGGATCAAGGCTGGAGCCGGTTTACTCCGACATTTTCAATTATCTTTCCAAAACATTTGTTTATGTTATTCTATTCAAGACCTTTTTAATTAATCGAAAGCACTTCTTTTCGGGCAATCCCATAACCATTTACAAATTCAAAAGACCTATAACCTTCACACTTAATAACATGCATTTACAAAATAATGCCATGTTATCCACATAAACTCATCTTTATTATTTTCGCATGCTTTCATTTTTTACACATCATTTATAATATCACAACATGCATTTTCAATGCAATAATCCAATTCACAATTCAATCTATGAGATTTAAGCATACACATAAAAATCCCATTTACACTCGTCATTGTTGGTTATTTCACTTTGACTAATTAATTCACATTTCGTGGATTAGTTTAATGAATCCTGCCACTTTATTATCATTGGTAATGTGCCTACACATTTACAATTCGGTCTCCCATCATGACGGATCTTTGTTGGTGCACCCGACGTAATAGTATGCCAGTCGGTCTCCCATCATGACGAATCTTTTGTTGGTGCCAGACATGTGGTATTAATTATTCGGTCTCCCATCATGCGGGATCTTGGGTTTGGTGCATCCCAGGAGCACGTGGTATCAATTATTCCGGTCTCCACGTCATGGGATGCCGTTTGGTGCGTCCCAGACACGTGAGCCCATCAATTGCTCGGGTCTCCCATCATGCGGATCTTGTTTGGTGCATCGAGCCGTGGTATCAATTATTCGGTCTCCCATCATGCCGGATCTGGTTTGGTGCACATCCCGAGCACGTAGTATCAATTAAATGTCATACGCCGTCGCCAGCGGATCAGTTGGTGAATCGCCCGAAGTGGGACATTTCTTCAATGCCATACGCCATCATGACGGATGGGTTGGTGCATCCGCCAAGTGGGACATTGGATAATTTCGGGTGCTATGCGTGACGGATGCGGATTTAGTGCATCCGTCGGGCGTTCATTCTTCATATCATTCAATTCACATTTACGGCCCGGTTAGTTTAATGAATCCTGTCTTTATTATTATTCCGCGTTCATTCGGTTTTGAATATCACATTTCGATTTCATATTCACTTTAGTATTATCTTTTCAAGATAATACTCAATCTATACTCATTCATGTGATCATTTATATATACTTCATTCTTATGCTCATTCACGTATACTCATTCATATACTTATTCACGTATACTCATTCATACACTCATTCACATATTCATTCATGTATACTCATTCATAAATTCATTTACGTATACTTATTCACGTATACTCATTCATACACTCATTCACATATTCATTCATGTATATTCATTCATAAATTCATTTACGTATACTTATTCACGTATACTCATTCTTACACTCATTCACATATTCATTCATGTATACTCATTCATGTATACTCCCTATCATTTGTTATCATTTTAAGTTTATATGTGATAATAATCATATATCACTTAACCACATTATGTTTTCATGACATTGCCTCTCATGTTCTAATTATGTTTCAATTCGTTTTCATTTTCATTTTCATGAACACATCTTTACATTTTCATTTTCTACATTTTCCTTGTTTCATGCCTATTACATATGGCACTTCATATTCTTGTGAAGTATGATGTATGTGTAATCACACTTCATTCATATATTCTTATTCCTCTATGTATCTACTTTACTTAGGAAGTGGAATTAATCCAATCGGATCATCCCAACTAAAGTTATGGCATTTTCATGCCAAACTAGTCGGTTTACCCGGATTACACTAGAACAGTTCGTATTACTAATTTTTCCGGGGTTCTAACTTTATAGTTGACTGCAAGGTCTTTGTACTCATTTAAACTAAGGTGCTAAGGGTTCTATTCAATTAGGATCACCCAATTCGAACCCAGAGAAACTCAGGATTCGTCAGAAACAACCGGGGACTACTCTATGTTCAAAGCTGGAACCAGAATTTGTCTTGCACATGGCCCCACTTTGAGTGAATTTTTAGGCCTCTTAGGATCATAATTTGAAGATTCTTTTTCTTTAAGTTTTGTTCTCCTCGAAGTCTATTTTACGTAGCCACTTGAATCCCTCAAATCGGATAAGAAATGAGGAAGTTATGGCCAAAATACAAAAACTGGTGAAAGCAAATCAGGCAAGTTGTACCGGTAGAACTTAACTTCTGGGTAGAACTTGGCCAAAAATGACCAGTAACAAAATTGTACCGGTAAAACTTCAATTGTACCGGTAGAAGACACCGAATGCCAGTTTTTTATTTTCTCCCATTTTCCATACTTTTGAACTCGATAAACTCTATACCTCCTAAATACTTAAGACCACTTCAAATTCATCTTATGATCTCTTTTCTACTCAATTTATCATTCCATTTCATGTCTTTCTTCAAAACTCTTTCATGAATTCCCTTCAAAATCATTCTAATATAGGTCACAACCCATATACAAATCAAACATGATGATTATTTAGGGTTTATTCTAAACCTAGCTCAGTACTTGTTATTTAACATGTATCAATCATTAAGAAGGATTTTATACTTATCTTGACCATTTAAGAGTTTTCAACCCTACCTTCAATAAATCTTTGGTTAGGAAGAAATCTAACAAACCCTAGATTTGGAACTCATAAACTTTTCTAGAATCCCATACAAAATTCATGTGATCCATACAAAATCCAAGTTCCATACTCAAAGTTAGTAGTTCCATACCTTTTTGGAGCTTGGCTTTGCTTGCTCTTCCTCTTCTTCTTCTTCCTTCTTCTCTCCTTCTCTT
The DNA here is from genome assembly GCA_016808115.1 of Tetrastigma voinierianum. Taxonomy (NCBI): domain Eukaryota; kingdom Viridiplantae; phylum Streptophyta; class Magnoliopsida; order Vitales; family Vitaceae; genus Tetrastigma; species Tetrastigma voinierianum. The sequence goes on from JAEQBH010000610.1 coordinate 217,620, forward strand.
CTCTCCCTCTCTCTCTCTACGGTTTTCTCTTCTCCAAAAAAATGAGACCAAATTTTGGTCTTTTAATCCCATATTTGTTAAGGCCATGTTTGGCGAACAAAAAACCATTTTGTTTTAGTTTCCTTATTTGCACTTAAGCCCTTCCATTCATTCCAATTTCTATTCCAACATAATTGCACTTGCATCTCAGAAACTTTTTCTATTCACATTTCATTTTTAAACATTTCATATATAAACCCCTAATCTTTCACTTTTATGGCCACTTTACCCTTGTCTCTAATTTTCGTTTCGGGTCTCAAATTTTATTTTCGAAAATTCATATTTAGCTTATAATATACCCTAAACAAGTGCAAGCGCTAGGGTATATTTCGAATATTCTGATTCGATGGATTTTGTGTTCAAACTCCCTCCCACAGTTCAGAGACATGACGACATTTGAGTAGTAGTTGATCTACTCACCAAGTCTGCGCATTTCCTACCTATTCGTGAGAAGTTTTCTCCTCGAAAGCTAGCGGAACTCTTTATGAACCATATAGTGAGTTTGCATGGGGTGCCAGTGTTGATCATCTCTGATAGAGATCCACGATTCACTTCGAGGTTTGGAAAGTTGATGGAAGGAACTAGGTGTGAGTTGAATTGATCTGGCACCTTAGAAGCCCAGATGGACCAATCGGAGGGACTATTGAACCTTAGAGGGATATATTGAGGTCATGCGTACTGCAATTCAAAGGACATTGGAATGAATATCTACCTTTAGCAGAGTTCACTTATAACAACAGCTATCACTCAAGCATTGAGATGTCACCTTATGAGGCATTGTATGGGAAACAATGTCGCACTCCCTTATGTTGGAATGAGACTGGCGAAAGGAAATTACTAGGTCTGGTTATGCAACGACGAGTGGAGTGAGGTTAATGTTATACGTGCCATTAGCTTGACTCGAGGATAGGCAAAGAGCTATGCGGACAAGCGTAGGAAGGATCTTGAGTTTGAGGTTGAAGATCGAGTATTCTTAAAGCTCTCTCCTTGGAAGGCGTGTGCGGCCGAAGCGAGGAAGCTAAGTCCTCAAGCTACATTGGGCCTTTTGAGATTGTTGAGAGGATAGGTCGGTGGCTTATAGATTGGAGCTTGCGGGAGCTTTCTCGAGTCCATAATGTGTTCCACATCTCATGCTACGCAAGTATATCTCGAGATCCCTCACATGTGTTGGAGACACCGGAGATTGGCGAGGGATGGCTTTATCACATGTGAGGAGCGGTCGGTGCGATTACGGGTAGAGAAGAGAAGGAGCTTCGCAACAAGACAATATCCTTAGTGAAGGTCCATTGGAGAAACCACCTAGTCGAGGAGGCGACTTGGGAGCGGGAGGACCAAATGCGGAGCCAGTATCCTCATCTCTTCCATGACGCAGGTACGAATTTCGTGGATGAAATTTTTCTTTAAGGGGGGTAGGTTGTAACGACCCGTACCAAATAATACAAGTTTTTAAAACGTTTGACCAAGTTTGACAAAGTTTGACCAACAATTAGTATGTGGGCCCAAGTTGACTTTTTCAAGGATGGATAATTTTGGGTTGATTAAGACATCATTTCGTAGGCCTCGTCGATACGAGTTCATAGACGGGTTGAGCGTCAAAATCCGACTTACGGATAAAATATTATGGCCCTGGGGAGTTCAAACAACGACATTTTATGAATGTCCAAAGTTGTCTTCAGTTTTTACCTGAAAGCGACCCTAGGCCCTTTATAAACATATTTGGTGCGAAGAGAACCTAGCCCAAACACACTCATTTTGAGCTCAAGCCACAGAAAACTCCCGAGCCTTGAACAGAACTAGGTCGTTTGACCCATTTGTAGACAAGCGAGGTTTTGGCTAGTGGGAGCGTCCACCGGACACTGCGCTGCACACGTGCGGCCGGGGGGAGGAGCACGGCGGCGATCTTGCGATAAAATTTCCGACCCGGTCGTCGGCCGGACGCGCGGACTCGGTGGCGAGCTGACGGCCGCCGCCTTGGGTCGCAGATTTTGGTGTTTTGACCATTCGGGCCGACCCATACCCTCCACCATTTTAGACCCTCCCAGACTGTTCCGTGGTCCCTTTTAGCGAGATTCCTCAGTTTGAAAGATCTGACCCAGCAAAGTTGGCCGCATTGTTGAATTCGAGTTTTGGCCCTGCAACCTTTGGACCAAAGGTAAGGGTACTCTTTGTGTTCTGAAGTCTCTTATGCTTTCCATTGATATAAAGTTTGTAAATTTTGGACATCGTTTGGTTAGTTTTTAATTTTAAGGTCATGTCAGACAATTCACCCAGAAAGGTTTGAGCGAAATTGGACATAATTGGTCAAATTAAGAAAATTGAAGTTAGTTAGTGAGAATTGGACATTTGTATGAGTTATTGGAAGGTTCAATTTTGAAAAATTAGCCTCGGGTAAAGCCCCAATTTTAGATGCAAGATTACATAGGCGCCTTTGTATAATTGGACCTGTCGGGGTCCAATTTAGATAGTTTCACAGTTCTAAAGATTATTCAAAGACATTTGGGGTGTCCCAATGTCTTTGGTTTAGTTAATGGAGCCTAAATGGTATTTTTATTATGTGAGCTCATATTTGAGCAGGGAGACATTCTGCGAAGGAAGCGGGGCGAGCATACATGATCGTGAGTGGTTTACATGTTTTTAGCGCTTTGGGGTATCATTATGATATATAATTGTGGTTAATTATTATATGCATCTTATTTGGTCGAAGCAGTTGATTATGCGTAAATATAATTATCGGTTTTTATATAAACAGATTATCATTTCATGTGGATTTTGTCGACATTTTAAATATTTGGAAATTTTCTTGAGTTCATGGATAAATTTGTGGTATTTAAATACTTTGTTACATGGATTGGTGTTAAACCATTTGAAAAGTTGTTGATTTAAGAAATGGATTTTGAGACTTTATTGAAATGATTATAAATGCGGTATTGTTGGAAGGTTCTGATGATTATAATCGGGTTTGAAGGTTTATTAGTTGCCATGATGTCGGGTCTGCAGAAGGGTTTATTAGTTGCCATGTGATGTCGGGTTCACCCGAAGGTTATTAGTTGCCACGTGATGTCGGGTTTACCTGAAGGTTTATTAGTTGCCACGTGATGTCAGGTCTACCCGAAGGTTTATTAGTTGCCACGTGATGTTGGGTTCACCCGAAGGTTATTAGTTGCCACGTGATGTTGGGTTCACCCAAAGGTTATTAGTTGCCACATGATGTCGGGTTTACCCGAAGGTTTATTGGTTGCCACGGTGTCGGTAGAGGTTGGGTTTCTGCGACGGTTTACTATGGATATATGACACGGTACATTATTGGTTCGAGTAAGTATAACCATCTCAACGTATTATGGTTATTGTATTTCATGATTATTTTTACGACATGATGGTTATATATATTTTATGCTCACTTTTATGTTTTGAATAGAATTCAGGTTATAGGTTCTTGATAATGATGTTGGTTAAATTTTGACATAAATTTCATTGTTGACTTGAGGGGAATAAATTTGGGTTTTGTGAAAGCGATTCGAAACGGGAACCTTATAAAGGAGTGAACGTGAGGTCTTGAGAGAAGAAATTTTCAAAAATAAAAACATTATTTTCCATATAAATTATGCCACTCACTGAGATTTATTATCTCACGTTTTATTGTTTTAAATCCGTTCTCTAGGTCCAGGCAGTCCGTAGAGATCTACCTCGCGCCAGCTTCTACGTCACTCGTTCTACGACAGTTGCAGTATTCTATCTTATCTTTCTGTCTTTGTTTTATTGGACCTATGTATTTTCGTTGTACCCCTAAATTCGCAAACACTCTTAGAATGCTCTGATCTTAGTATTGAACTCATATGAGTCCTTATCATATGTGTTTGTGGTTGTAACCTATAGTAAGATGGGTCGGTTGTGAATCTTGAGCGGTTGTGGAGCTTTTATATATATATTGAGGTATTATATTAATGCAGGCTTTCTTTCTTAAAGTTGGGGTCCCATTGGACACTCCCTAGGGATTGTACAGTGGGAACTTCACTAGGCGGGACCACTCGGGGAATCTTGGAAGGGTTTCCGGGTTGGGTCTTGTCAAGGAACCTCAGACTTTTCGTGAGGCTTCCTCTCCAACCCTTTGCAAATGCTTGATGAAAGAAGAGTTGGATGCCTTACATAAGATTGGAACATGGGATAAAGTTGAAATCTTCCCTCACGGAAAATGCGCTGTCCCGGTTGTAAATGGTTTATAAGATCAGACTTGGTTGGATGGTGCGGTGATCGCTCTGAGGCTGCTTGTTGCCGGGGTTTACTTAGGAGTATGGGATTGATTATGATGAGACTTTTTGCTCCAGTAAGCTCGACTTTCTTACATTTCGGGACTCTTATTGCCACTTACTGCGCGGCTGCATAAATGGCCCTCTTTCAGATGGATGTCAAAAATGATTTTCTTAATGGTGAACTCTCAGAGGAAGTCTATATGAAGCTTCCTTCTGGTTATTCTCACCCTTCGGGGTTCCCTCATAGAGTATGTCGACTACAATGGGCACTCTATGGTCTTAAACAAACTCCTCGAGCATGGTTTGCAAAGTTCAGTTCTACTATATCTCAGCATGGTTTTTTAGGTAATTCTTTTGATACAACTCTTTTTCTGAGATGGTCTGATCATGGTATTACTATTCTACTCTTGTATATCGATGATATGATTGTTACAGGGCATTCAAGATCTAAAGCACTTTCTTGGTCGTCAATTTGAAATGAAAGATCTCGGCCCTCTTAATTAGTTTCTTGGTCTAGAAGTTTCTTCTTTTATAGATGGTTATTATCTTACTCAGGCCAAGTATACTTCCGATTTGATTTCTCGAGCTAGTATCACTGATAGTAAGATAGTCGATACACCTATTGAGTATAATTGTCACCTCAATTCTCATGATGGCGTCACTATGCGATACTACTCTCTGGCGGCTTGTTGGGAATTAATCTATCTCATTTACTACTTCGATATTTCCTATGCAGTTCATGTAGTCAATCAGTTTATGGCTGCCCCTAGATCTCCGCATTATGCTATTGTTCTCAGGATTCTTCGATATCTAAAAGGCATCATTTTTTATGGTCTTCATTTTTCCTCCCATTCCTCATTAACTCTTCAGGCATATTCAAATGTAGATTGGGCAGGTGATCCCACTGATCATCGATCTACTACATGATATTGTTTTCTTCTGGGTGATTCTCTTATCTCTTGGAAAAGCAAGAAACAAACAGTTGTTACTCGTTCCAACACTAAAGCAGAATATAGAGCGCGACGGCTCTACGGTTGAGCTTTATTTGAATTCGTTGGTTTACTTCTGAGGATCTTGGTGTTGATTGTTCCACTGCAACTAAACTTCACTGTGATAATTGAAGTGCTATTCAAATTGCTCATAATGATGTCCTCCATGAACGTACTAAACATATTGAGATTGATTGTCACTTCATTCGTCATCATCTGCTTCAGGGTACACTCACACTTCAACCTGTTTCCTCTCAGGATCAATTAGCTGATATTTTCACCAAACCCCTTCCTCCAGGAACTTTTCGAGCTTTAGTTTCCAAACTCAAAATGGTTTCTCTTAAACCACCATGAGTTTGAGGGGGGATGTTAGATTATATGTATATGGCAATTGTATATTTTCCATTTTAAGATTTGTATAGCTAAGCTTATATAAGCCTTCGCCTTGTATATGTAAACTTTCCAAGCCTTTTTTTGATATATACAAAGACTCAAGTCTTTCTTCATTTGGAACAAACAGTTAACTTATATCTAGTTCAATAATTAACAATCATGTGTAACTAAAATAAATGACATTCGAAATTGCAAATAGTAATAACATTTAACCAAATGAAAAGATTTGCAATTAGGGGAATACTTGGAAAACATAGAAATACTGTCAAGTACATTCTACAATTAAGACTAGAATTGGTTCCAAGAAAATTTGAAAGAAAATGCAAGGGAAAGAAAAAAGAAGAAAATAAAAAATAAAGGAAAATAGAAATAGAGTCAAAATTCAATATATTATTTTTGTTTGGTGCTTCAAAACATATTTTGATTATTCTAATTCATCAATTTAAAGATTAAAATATATGATTTTTTAAAGATTATTAGATAAGTAAACATAATAAATCATTTTCCTTTAATTTTTTTTAAAATAAAAATGGAAGGAAGGAAAAAGGTAAGGAAAGGAATAAAAAATTTTCCTTTTGTTTGATTATTCATGAAAATTTTAATGCAAAAATAAAACTCTATTTTATATTTTTTCCTTTTCATGATTTTAATAAATATTTTTTCTTATTTCATATATTATAATAATATAACAATATGAAAAGTGTTATAAATAATTTATTGAGAAATGTGAATGACCACACATTTACCGATGAATCATTATGGATGTACTTAATACTGTATTAATGAAGACCCCTATATATATGGGATCCCTAATAATGAAAGATAAGGAGAAAAAGGAGCTTTAGAGTTCTCTCAGTTTCTCTCTTCCTTTCTTCATTCTTTATAACATGTTATCAACATAAGAGCTCCGACAAACAAAGTCAGAAAACCAGTAAAGTATTTTGAGCATGTATTTATCCTTTTTCCTTTTCTTTATTTTCTAAATAAAATTTTATAGCCAAAAGCTATAAAACTGGACGTTATTCATAGCCTGAAGTTATGAAAATCTAAGTTGATAAAGATTTCTTCCGTCATTGATTCATAACTTGAAAATATGCACTCTTCTCTATGTGATAGAATGAGGACATTTGAACCATACTCCTCAAGTTCTCATTTTAAAACATTATCACTTGAGCTCAGATATATTCTTATTAAATTTTAAGTTATTAAGTTATAATTTTCTTATATCTTTTCACTTTATTCATATACTGTTAATTATTTTAGAAAATGACAAATATCATCAAGCTCGATTTTGCTGCCCTTGATATTTCGAGCAAGAATTATTTATCTTGGATATTGGATGCTAAAATTCACTTGGATGCTATGAATATTGAAAATATTATCAAAGAAGGAAATACCACATCCCAGTAGGATCGCGCTAAAGCTTTAATATTCCTTTCCATCATATTGATGAAGGACTCAAAAATGAATATCTTACGGGCAAGGATCCATTGATCCTTTGGAAAAGTTTGAAAGAACGGTATGACCATCAAAAGACCATAAAACTTCCAAGGGCCCGTTATGATTGGATCCATTTACGACTACAATATTTTAAGTCGGTTAGTGACTATAACTCAGCCTTGTTCAAAATTAGCTCTCAGCTAAATTTATGTGGAGAAAAGGTCTCGGATGAGGACATGCTTGAGAAAACATATACCACTTTTCATGTCTCTAATATGCTCTTGCAGCAACATTATAGAGAGCGTCGTTTTACCAAATATTCTGAGTTAATTTCATTTCTCCTTGTAGCTGAGTAGAATAATGAATTGTTATTAAAAAAATCACCAATCTCGCCCTACCAGATCTATATCATTGCCTAAAGCCAATGTCATAATTCAAACTAATAGGCGTGGGCGTGGATATTTTTATGGACGAGGCCGAGGCCATAGTCGTGGTCGCCATATTTCTTGGAATCAAGGTGATTATAATCAACCTCACAATAAGAAAAACAACTCCAATAACCAGAATTTGAATCATTTAGAAATATTATCGGGAAAGGCAATTGGGCCACATAACAAAAGGGTTTATGAGATTGAATGCTACAGATGTTGAATGAAAGGTCATTGGTCGTACCTGTCGTACGTCCAAGCATTTGGTTAACCTTTATCAACCCTCCATCAAAGGAAAAGGTCACACGAGTGAGGCCAGAAACTTTTTATTAATGGTCGAGCGATGGATCGCGATGATCCTTATCAAATCTCACTCTAAGAAGCTAACAATCAAAGTGATGACAATTTCATTGATAATGATAAGGCAATACCTTTAACTCATTTTGATATATCTGACTTCTTTGAATCAGTAGAAAAATTGACCATTTGATTGGTGATGGCAATGTGTGCTATGATTAACATATATGCTTATTATGTTGCTTTTTATTACATATTTAATACAAATTGAGTACTTCTATTTAAATTTTGTCTTTCTTTTGAAGATATATGGATCATTCTCCTGGAGATGCATGTCTTGTTGATTGTGCCACAACTCACACAATTTTACGTGATAAGAAATACTTTTTAAACTTAACTTTAGTTCAATTTAATGTTCAAACTATCTCAGGTCTCGTTGACCTAATTAAAGGCTCCGGAACTATTGTTCTGCCTAATGGCACTAAGTTTCAAATTGATGATACCCTTTATTCTAAAAAAACTAATCGAAATTTACTCAGTTTGAGATGTCGTAGAAATGGATATCGCATTGAAACCTTGAGTCATAATGGAAATGTGTTACTCATTCTTGGGAAAAATAAATCTTGGAACAATTGATTTCTTCATCATATGGGATTATATCAAACAACTAATGAACCTCTTGAATCTCATCTTTGTTATGAACGGAAGTTCAATGACCCCAGCATTTTCTTTGTGGCATGAGCGACTTAGCACTGGGACTTTTCGATGATGCGCCGTTTAGTTCAAAATTTTAACGGGCATCCATTAACGAGCATAAAAATTTTAAAATCTCATGATTTTTGTTGTACTGCTTGTTCTCAAGGCAAATTAATTATTAGACCATCTTTTACAAAGATTGCGTCTGGGTCCCCTGCATTTCTAGAACATATTCAAGGGGATATTTGTGAGCCTATTCACCCACCTAGTGGACCTTTTTGTTATTTTATGGTTTTAATTGATGCGTCCACTAGATGGTCTCATGTATGCCTTCTTCCTACTCGGAATGTTGCATTTTCCAGATTACTAGCCTAGATAATTCGGCTCATGGCACAATTCCCTGATCATCCTATCAAGACAATTCGTCTTGATAATGCTAGTGAATTCTCATCTCAAGCCTTCCTTAGTTATTGGATGTCCATTGGAATAGATGTTCAATACTCAATTGCTCATGTTCATACTCATAATGGGTTGGCTGAATCCTTTATCAAACGTCTGCAATTAATTGCTAGACTATTACATTTGAACACCAAATTGCCTTTATTGGCATGGAGGCATGCTACTATTCATGTTGCGGATTTAATTCGCCTTCGTCCTACAACCAATCAAGATTTATCCCCATTATAACTTGTTCTAGGTTATCAACCTAATATTTCACATTTACGTGTTTTGGTTATTGCTATTTATGTTCCCCTTACGCCACTCATCGAACTAAACTAGGTCCTCAACGTCGTCTTGGTATTTATGTTGGTTTTCAATCTTCATCTATTATAAACTATAGTGGGCCTCTCACGGGTGGCAGGAGTTTCTTGCTCGATTTGCGATTGTCGTTTAATGAAAATGTTTTACATGTTAGGGAGAAAAGATTAATATGATCAATATGAAAAACAATTTAAAAGAGAGAATAATATAAAAAATAAAATGACAATATAATTTAAACTAAATAATTTTTAATAGTAATATCAAAATTTTGTTTTTAATCCAGAGATAAACTAATTTAAAATTATCCATTGAAAAAAATATAGACCTCTTATCTTATTAATTAAAATTATCCAGATTGAATAATTTATTTTATCTTGGATTAAAACAATTTTTGATATTTGATATTAATTATTAAAAATAATTTATTTTTAAGTATATTGTCATTTTATTTTATATTATTCTTTTAAATTGTTTACATGTTATCTTATTAATTTTTTTAAAAAAAATATTATCTTATTTCATATTAAAATAATCGAGCTTCATACAAAAATCCATTGTTTTCCAACACATAATTTAAAATATAATTATTTTAAATATTATTATTCTTTTTAAATTGTTTTTCATATTTATGTCATTAATATTTTTTTAAAAGAATTATTGTGGCTTTAATTTTATTATTATTATAATAAATCTTATTAAAATGCCGTTGTTGAAAACAACGGCAATTGCTTTGTATAAAATAGTGAAGCCACTGTCTTGAACAGCGACAATGGCTGAAAAAAAATTGATAAAGCCGTAGTTCAGGACAGCGGCATTATCCTACATGTTGTCTAATGGTCCAAACACACTAAATTGAGCAATATTTTAAAATCAAAACTATCTTTATAATTTTTTTTTCGAAAAATAGTATTTTAATCCAAAACTCCTAGTATTATATATGTAGTATGGAGGAGTGAGCTGAAGAATAATATAGCCCGAGGTGACTTTGGAGTTCGTGTTTTATATATATGTATATCCAGAAGTAGTATGTATGTGTATTCCCAGTTTGCTTGATTAATAATAAAGCTGACTTACAAGGTCAGTCTCCATGAGAAAATTTTGTGATTCATACACATACATTCTTTTTCATTTTCATTATCTTGTGCAAACAGAAGCTTTAACGATGATAATATGAATTTAAGAACAAAAAGATAAAATAACTCATAAAAAAATACATGAGGGTTTAATGTGATTCAACAAACTATGCTTACATGGGATCCATGGATGAGAGAATTTTTTTTATTATACGATAGTAAATACTACAGAGACAAAACAACATATAATTGGGTTCTTGAAATATCTCATGTTTTCTCATTCCTTATACCCATACTCTAAACCACAAAATCTCTCGCTCCACCGGGTATCCCCATTCTTACTCACATCTCTACACCCCCTGTATAGCCTTTACAAACTCATATTTTTCATAACTTTTTGCCCTCATAATTCAAAATATTTATAATGATATTGCTAACAACTTTCCTTATTTTTTAAGAAAACAAAATATTACAATAATAAAATTATCCTATAAATTAAATATTCTTTACTAGGAATTAATTCTAATTAAGAATTTAAGACATATTCCAACATTTTCCTCTACAAATTTCAATTTTCCTTCCTTTCCTACAACAGCACCCCTGCGTTAATCATGGCCACAACTTTGTGATATAAATCTTCCAAACTTAATAAAATATCAACATGAGTGGATTAGTAATGTGAAACAAGATCAATATGGTATTGGATATTTTGATAATTATCCCTATCATCGGTCTCTCTCATTGCAACTTTTTCGAGTCTTCTAGCCTTTCTATGTGAAGTATTATTTATTCCAATTTCTTCCCTTAACAGTGGGACTCACCACTACTCTCTATAGCACACTAGTACGGTGTTTGTGGGCCGTTGTAATAATAAGAATTAAACCCTTGTTTTATTTTTGTGATATGTACTATCTTCCCATATAAACATGCTTCAGACACGTTAACATTTGAGTTTGCAAACTAACTTGTTTTATTACATTTTTTTAAAACTATTTTTTGTTAAAAAAATAAAAAGGACAAGAAAAATACTTATTTTTCTTCTGAAAAACACAAACTGTTGGGAGCAGCAAAATAGTTTATCTGCGTTTTCATAGAATAGATAAAACAATAAATTCAGATTATAAAAACAGTTTTGAGATAATACCAAAATAGTGTTATCTATGATTTCAAAAACTACAACAAAAGGGCGTTTGAATTTCTTTCATGCAAAACTTACAAATAGCAAGAAAATTATTGTTCAATGGGAGCAACGTTTTCATTCATAAAAATTATGGTCAACATCATATGAATATGATCGTGATAACGAGACAAAATACCATAATGGAGGGGAGTAGAAAAGCTCTGTAAACGACCAAAAGGAGACGGTAGTCAATCCTTAAGTCTTTTTAAATATATATATTTATTTTCATAATACCATTTCTTGCTTTCTTACTAATCAATTTGGCATGCGGTGTCATTCCCCCTTCTTTGTTATTATAATACAAAAACGAAAACGATTAGCGACATGATTGAAAGACCATGCAGCTCTTTTAATTGCTTTAATAAAAAAAGCGTGGATGAAAGCAATAAGATGCCTCATCTTGTAATCACTTTTACAAAAGTTGATTTCGAGTCAAAAGATATGAATGAGAGGACCCATATGTTATATTATTTGGAACAATTTAAAGATCTGAGTCAGCCAAATGTTTGAGCAAACGTCATGAGCCAACCTCAGCAGGTGACGACGACCTATGGAGAGAAGGAGCTTGGGTCTCCAAAATAAGGCATTTAAGGTTACATTTATTGAAAATTGTTTCTGTACTAAAAAAAAAAGAATAATAAAGAAAACACGAACAACACTTACATTTACATTTTTTTTTTTTTGAGAAACACAAAGAACAGAAAAAAAAAAATTAAATTCAGATAATAAAAACAATTTTCAGAGAACATCATTTTGGTGCTTTCTATGTTTTTAAAAACGGTTATCAAGAACAATTTTAAAAATCGGGAACGAAATAGGCACTAAGATGCCATTTGTTTTACTTTTAGAAAATTATAAAAGTCATTTTATCTCACTTTATTTGGAGGGTTGTAATAATTGATAGGGGTGAGCATGGTTCGGTTAACCTAACCATGCTACTAAAAATAAACTGATCGTTGGTTTTCGATTTGTTATTTATATAAACCAAAAACCTAACCATTAACACAATTAACCAAATTTTCAGTTAACCATATATTGATTTTTGGTTAACCATAATCAAAAATAAATTTTCAATTCCATAATTATATAATAAAGTTCAAATTACAATAATTACTATAAATACAATAAAAATGCAAAGAAAATATGAATAAATTATAATCAATTCATTTGCAATCCCATGACACTTGGTGCATCTATAATATATCAAAATAATATATGAAATACATGAGATTAACATAACTAATTCCAAAACAAGGTATCAAAATATATTTAAGAATAAAATTATGTCATTATCTAAGAAAATTTTTACATTTCAAAAGTGCATTTATGTTAGCAGAAAATTAAAATACAATAAAGTAATGTCATATCAAACAAAACAACAACTTAATGTAAGTGTTTCACTTGAAAGAACAACAGGAACTGTTCCTTCATTCTTCCATTAATTCAAAAACATTCATGCATGTAAATGCCTTCTCCTTTTATATGGCCTATAGGTCTTTTCTTACAACTTCTTTATATATTGAATGGACCAGTAATCATGAAGAGATCGAGTTATTATCATCTTCTTCATCATATAACAAAATTACATCTCCGGCTTCTAATCCATGTTCCTTCACAAATTTGCTTTTTTCTTTTACATTTATTGATACCGAGTTTATGATATGTATATAAAATTTAAATTACATGACAATGTCGACTTATATATAAATTTATTTTCACAATATATATATATATATATATATATATATATATTATATTTTATAATTTTAGTTTTTTTTTGATCGTGTGAAACAACAATTTTTTTTTTTTATAAACCTAAATCTAAACCAAAATCGAGAATTATATAAAATAAATTTATAAATATAAATCTAAACCTCAATATACGACTGTCGATTTATATATAAATTTATAAACCTAAACCTAAACCAAACTCGAGAATTGTATAAAAAAAAAAAACCAAAATCGAACCGTTCAGTTTGATTAACCGATTTTTCGATTTGATTTCTTATGTACTTTTGCTCACCCCTAATAATTGAGAGAGTGAATCATTCTTGCTTTCCTTTTTTTAGTGAGACGCCTTCCCAACCCACATATATGGATGTCATTATAAATAAGGGTAGTGGGGAGGAAGTTTAATTAGCATAATCTACTCCAATCTCCAATCTCCCATTTCCCATCATCATGATGAAGGCTTTCCCTTTATGCTTTCTCTTCCTCTCGGTGCTGTTCCTCCCCTCTTGCAGCAGTGCTCGAGAGTTAGCGGTTCAAAATGGTACTTCATTATTTATTTATTGTCAGCTTTGTAGCAGTAGAAATATGAGTATATATATTCAAATACGGTAACTTAAATATTAGTATATATATGCATATAGGGCAGCTTAAAAGATCTTCACATTAACACAGGCATATATTAGTTGTTTTTTGTTTTTTTGACATCTCTTCATTTTGCCTCACAAGGTTGTTCTCAAAAAAATTCGATTTTGGGACCTCCCGTACATCCATCCCCTAGCATATATTAGCTTCTGTTTTTCCTGTCTCTGATAACTAAGTTTTATACGGTAATAAAAATTTTAAGGCTTAGCTTTTATGGAAAATTCAAGAAAGTTTATGATGATAGATATATCTACCATGGATATTACAGAAATGATGAAAAGCGATGGTAACCATCCCAGTATCGGTTCTAACAATCCCAACACACCAGCCGTCAACCATGGAAAAGGAAATCCTTACAACCGCTGTGATGGAAAATCTCGCACAGACTGCCCTATTTCCAAACCAAAGCCGTGTTACAAAGGTCAAGGATGCAGCCCACCGGGCTCTTCAAAATGACAAGTTTCTACTTATAAGTATCTATCAAGGAGCTGGCCCACTGCATGCTATGGAGTATTGACCAACTACAAAATCTATATATGAAGGAGTCGTATAAGCATATATGTGACACTGACACATGTATGATGTATGTGTGGTTGAATTAGAGTTTGTGATGATGTATGATGTATTGAGAGTTTGCTTTAATACTAATAATAATAATTATGCCAGTCTCCTTTTCACTCTACTCCCGATTGGGGAACTACCCCCATCAGCAACTGATAGTAGTACTGCTTATTGTTCACTGTGGTTTCACCTTTTTTTCTTTATATTTACATATATTTACATATATTTACATTACTAGAATAAGACTGCTGCCATGCAGGTCATGCAGAAAAATCAATTCTTTATTTTAAACACTGATAGAGAGAGTATATATATATATATATATATATATATATATATATATATATATATATATAAGTATATATATATATATATATAAAGACATAAATTTAAATAAAAATATAAAATCATTTTAAATCATTTGAACTTTCACTGTAGAATAACTTATGTATCTACTCCTAAGGCCCAACTCAACTAGTAAAAAGGTAGGATTGACATATGGGAGAACCAAGATCGAATAAAAACAAAATACTATATTATAAAATACAAAGCGAATAGATGTCAAAATTATGTATGGTTAATAAATTAGTTTAAAAACTTATCTTAAAACCAAGATGTATAAAATAACTAAAATGAATAATTAACTCACATCATTACAAAATAATACAAAAACCAAAAGCTATTATTTTTAATATTTCAAGGGCACTTTTCTTAGAGGGAGATTAGATAACGAGGGAAAATAATAGTGTTGAGTAAAATATTTGAGTGGAGGGAAAAGTTTCTGCAAATGAAGGAAAGGAAATAGCAATTAGTCCGAAGTCTTTTTATTTTTAAAATACAATCCCTTTGCTTTTTATAATTCACAAATCAAATTTGGGATATTGTGTCATCTCATCCTTTTGTGGCATTATTCAATGAATACGATAGATATTATATTAATTAGTGTAAAAAATATTCCAAATATATGATGAAATTACAATAAAAAGGTGGTATGGAAATGAAAATTTGCATTAATCAGCAGATAGACTGTACATTTCTTTGACAAAAAAGATAAAAAGGAAGATTTTTTGGGACATATATGTTAATGATTTAATAATAGTTAGTTTAAATAATAACTTCTAAATAAAATGCCTTCCGTCTTATTCTTAAAAAATTAGTTAGGTCTATTTCTTAATTGTTCACAAAATGGTTTCTGTTTATTAGAGTGAAGAAAAACAAAATATGTGGCTACCGGAAAAAGTAAAGCAATTTGTTGCATTTAAAAACAAAAAAACAAATATTCTCTGATAATGTATTTTAATTATTTTTAAAATGTTTTCAGACTCTTTTCTAATAATAACACAAATATAAAGAAAATAATTGAAAATGAAATTATGTTGGGTTTATGAAATCTGAATCACTTTTGTTGCATATGGTAGAGATACCAAGGGTAGGGGTTCCTATTAAGTATTTTGAAAGAGACTTAATTATTATTGAGAGAGATGAGGTATATATATACCAATATAAGGGCAAAGAAGTAAAAGCATAAAACCAATAAAAGGAAACCCTAAATATACTCTAATACGCCCCCTCAAGATGGTGTGCCAGAAATAACACAAATCTTGTTATATAGGGAAAAGAGGCGAGATCGAGATAGAGATTTGGTAAGTGCATCAGCAAGCTGGTCACCATCAAAGACATGACCAACACATAGCTCGAACGACTGAACCAGGTCACGAACAAAGTGATAATCAATCGCAAAGTGTTTCATGTGAGAATGAAATACAAGATTAGAGGAGATAAGTATGACCGAATAAGGTTGTCTCCAGTATAGAGTAGCAGGATCGTACTAGGATAAGAAGTTCGATAATTGATTTTCACCCATCATAGCTGTCAGAAGAAATGCGAATGGCACGATACTCAACCTTAATGGAAGAACGAGCAACGATGCGTTGTTTTGTAGAACTCCAGGAGGTTGGATTAGCACCAAGGAAAATAAGAAAAGCACTTGTGGAGGTATCGTCATCCGCTACTAGCCCCGGGTCCACACGAAAACCATGCACGTCTCGAGGAGTGGAATCGCAAAAAGCCAATAAAGTAATGGAAGCAATACTACGTTTCCAATGGTGTTTGGAAGGTGCGTGCCAAAACTAGGAGAGTTTATTCACGACAAAGGAAATATCCAATCGAGTCATCCGAAGATGTTGGAGGCCACCAACCACATGATGGTACATGGTGGCTTCGATCGCATAAGACTCATCATTAGCCGCCGAGAAGTACCTACGCAAACGGCAGAGTCGCTTGGAGCCATGGCTGTTATGTTTCCGCTAAGATCAAT
Organism: Tetrastigma voinierianum; assembly: GCA_016808115.1. NCBI lineage: Eukaryota > Viridiplantae > Streptophyta > Magnoliopsida > Vitales > Vitaceae > Tetrastigma > Tetrastigma voinierianum. The sequence continues at coordinate 234,415 of JAEQBH010000610.1, forward strand.
GGCATACTTTTGTTGAGATAGTAGAAGGCATGTGGAAGTAGCCAAAACCTTAATCCCATAGAAGTAAGATAGCACCCTAAGAACCTTGGTGGAGAATTTAGAGTCAAGTTGTCGAATAATAGTGTCGGCAAGTTATAGGTCACTACTTGTAATAATCAAATCATCAACATAGATCAGGAAATAGAGAAGTGAATTACCATGAGAGTAAACAAATAGAGACGAGTCTACACGGGATGTGACAAAGCCGAGAGAGAACAAGAAAGTGCAGAGCTCCTGGTACCAAGCTTAGAGAGCTTCGTTTCGAGCCCATAACAATTTTCGTAAACGATGCATGATGCAGATAATCTGGCCAAGCCATGCCCTACGACGCACTATTTCATATGGCCCCTCCGGTAGATGCCCACGAGAAAGACATTATTTACATCAAGTTGGCGAATGCCCCACTTAAAGTTAAGTGCAATGATAAGCACAGTACGAACGATGACCAGATTTATCATGAGATTGAAAGTCTCGTAAAAGTCAATGTCTGGCTGTTGGTGAAGTCTTTAGCAACAATGTGAGTTTTATATCGTGCAAAAGATCCGTCATGATGTTGTTTACTGAGAAACACCCATTTGTGGCCCACTATATTCTATCTTAAGCTCGAGGGAACTAGAGCCCAAGTACTTTTCTGGATGAGAGCATCATATTCTTCCTTCATCGTCGTAACCCACTTAGGATCTTAAAGAGCTTGGGCAATAGTGCAAGGTTTAGTGAAAGGTGGAATTATAGTGGTGAGACCATATTTCGGGTTGGGCTTTATAATGACATTTTTAGCTCGAGTTTGCAGGGAGGCGTGACTCCAGGTGGGCGGTGGAGCAGATAGTCACAGTGAACGTACCAAGTGGGAGTGCAAAGTCTGTGTTTATTATCGATGTGGTGAAGGTAGATAGAGACGCTAACTGGAAAACGTTTTCCACGAACTTGACATGACACAAATTTTTTTTGAGAGTAGGGTCAAAACAGAGATAGATAGCCTGAGTGAGGGAGTAGCCGAGAAAGACACAAGAACTAGATTGGGATTGAGTTTGTGGGAAGAATAGAGACACAACCATGAAAAACAAAAGTAACCGGATACATGGAGTTTGGATGGGTTAGGGGCTTTGTTGAATAACTTTTCAAAAGAGGAATAAAGAGAAATACCAACTTTAGGAATTCTATTTATTAAATAGACAACTGTAGCAAAGGCATACGACCAAAAGAGAATATGATCCAAATTTGGGGAGGGGAATCAGCATCAAGCAGAGTTGTCATCGTCGGAGGACACGACTTTAAGCCATCGATGAAGCCAAGTAGATCATACCCAAATAGGAGAGATGTGAACTAGAGCCGCCACGCGGAATAATTCGTGATTGTGAGTTTTAGCGATATCTGAGCACTAACATTGAGAACGATTAAGTTTTGAGGCGGATCAGTCCCGATCAAGATTGTCAGACAACAAGGAGGCACGACAGTAGCGGTGGAGGAGGATCTGTCGGCCATTGAGAAGGATAAGGGCTCATGAAGAAGGCGGATCATGAGCAATGGCGACGACTAGGTTTTTTTTTTTTCCTGTTAAACTTGTGGCTCTTATATCATATTATGAAAGAGACTTAATTATTATTAAGAGAGATGAGGTATATATATACCCATACAAAGGCAAAGAAATAAAAGCATATAACCAATAAAAGAAACCCTAAATATAGTCTAATATTAAGTTCATGGGCATTAAGCTAGTCGATTCGGTGAGAAGAAAGCAATGTCTCTTCCTATTCCACATGGAGTTTGATGTGATCTTCTATCTCTCTTGGGGAGAGAGAATATACCATCCTAGAGTACAATAGTTGAGTGGAGTGAAAAAGTTCTACTGATCATGGAAAGGAAATGGTAGTCAATCATAAGTCTTTGTATCTATTTATTTTAATTTTAACGATACCATTCCCTGTTCTAGTCAAGTAATCCATGATATTTTCTCCGCTCTTATTTTTATGATATTATTCCTTGCTCTTTTCTTTCTAGTCAAATTTGTCAATCCACAAGTCTTTTTTTATGTTTTTATTTTTATAATATACCATTCCTTGCTTTTCTTTTCAAGTCCAATTTGGTAAACTATAAGTCTTTTTTCTATCTTTTTTATTTTTATAATACCATTCCACGCTTTCTTCTTTTTTCCGTTTATCTTGGCATGCATGTTTAGTCATGCATTCGTAATCTCTTTTAAGGCATTATCTAATGAATTCTAATAATTATTAATAATTAATGTAAATACATTACAAATAAACAATCTAATAAAGGCACATAATATAGAACCATTAAGACTTTAATCTCATATAAAGACCACTACATTTACTTCCAATAAATAAATAAATAAATAAATTCAATGCATTGTTTCACTAGATTGTTTGGAGTGTTGTGATAATTGAGACAAAGACTCATACTTGCTTCCCTTTTTTGTGGGACACCTTACTCTTCATACTTTCCCATTGTAATTGATTATCATCTCTTTAACCCAACCCACACATATGAATGAAATGCATTATAAATTAATAAGAGCAGTGGGGAAGGAAGTTGATCATACCCTACTCCAGTCTCCAATCTCCCATGACCATAATGAAGGCTTTTTGACAAATATAAGTGTGTGTTCTAGTCACACCGATGTTCTGGATTGTGGATCTCATTCATATTATCAGACAAAGGTGTTCAAACTCCTCTATAGACTTTAGTGCGCAGAGTAGATGTGATAGATTTGCAATAAAGTAAAGGCATACATAATCTTTTACGTGGTTCGGCAACTTGCTTACGTCCACGAGGCTATGCCCAAATGCAAGGATTTTCACTTATCTGATTCAAGGTTTACAATTAGTCTTATGTAGTACAAGACTCTCTCTCTATCCACGACCCTTCTTAAAATCAAATAACCTAGTGGAATTCAGAATGAACTCCTTCAATTCTCCTCTCTACAGTATCAAACACCCATACCCACATTACATCAATATAAGATGAAGCAATAAAGAACAACATCTTTCACCAAAGGTGAAAGGCTTTAACGGGTACACCTTAATCAGCATTTGCACTCCGCATCTTCTCTTTTCAACACGCTCTGACTTCGCCGTCCTCTTAAGCTCGCTCCCGAATCCATGTCGAGAACTTAACACCCTAATTTTATAAATTCTCGCAGACCAAAGCTTGGAAGCTCCACAAATCAGTCATTAATCTAATATGACTCCAACACTACCTTATATTTTTTGTTCTTACCATTAATCTATCACGTTAGAAATAGGAAACTTGTTGATCAAGAATTCACATCACAATAGAATCCTAAAAAGTTTCTAATTCTAGTTTGACAGCTTAGACTTCCGGATCTTTTGTGATTTGATTGTTATCCACTTACCAAATAGATCTCAAGCCCACCAATTACTTGATCTACAAGTTCCTTGGCCTCCAAGCCAACAAACTCTTGTGTGTCCCATGGCTGTTCTACTTCTAGTCTAAACATCTCATGTGTGGCACGTCCCTGCAACAGAGGATTGCCTTAGTCCGAACTACTTCTTGGTCCTACCAGGGATTTCACCTCTATTTCAACATATCTTCATCAAGCCCGATCTCTGAAGTAGTTATCTTCTTGTAGAACCCTTGAGAGGAAGATATGGACAATCTAACCCAACATTGTCCTTTGCTCTTATGTCTTCGACAAAAACATCCCTTAAAAAATGAGACAATAAGATGTACTGAAGAGGGGAGAGAAGAGGCACTTAACATGTTTTAGATGAAGATTTTCATTCCATTGATTATCTCCCCTTTTTACATGTCTGACCATACATGCTGAAGAGATTTAAAAAAAAAAACATCCCTTGTACCCTTCCATTGCATTCTTTTCTACTCCCCATTTTTTGTTGAAGACTAAGGATGTTGTGGACCGAGGAGAGGGCAAATCCAGAGGCACTATGTCGCCACTTTTCTCACCATCAGGAGCCTGACATCGATGGTCAAGCAACTCAAGCTCTCGTGATGGTGAAGGCGTGAAGATCGATTGGGCAATATTAGTCCTAAAGGAAGGAACTTCAATGCCCTACTTCACGATCGTGACTTAACTGCAGTGGTCCTCGTCTCGTGTCCGCACTCTCAGAGGAGGTCCGACGACCAGATGTGGGATCTATGTGCTCCCCTCAATAAGCCTCTCATCTCCTAAGTGGAGAATATGGACTCGAGCCTCAGTTTTCTTCAATTCTTCGATGAAGGCAATGAGCTCCTCTCGCTATTTTTGCATTCCTCGAGTCAGAAATCCCACCAACCCGTTGTTGCTCGCATAAATGACCTGCAAGATGTTTTCATGGGACCGAATAGTCCTTTCCAAAATTTAGAACTTTATTAATAATACAGAGGAGGATCATTCCTCGCAGCAGCTTATCGGGTTCTACCCCGGATGGTCTATGGAACCTTTTCCTTCATATTCCCTATGTTTTTCCCTGAAGGGACATCTTTGAAATGATGTCCTTCATACATCTTATGTTTGATGCACATCTTTACTGTTGAAGGCCCCAAAATGTCAGTGGTCGTCACTGTGATTATCCTGCTCGGGGTCGTGGCATCCTAAATATAGTTTATGGCTACCCCAAAGACCTTCTTATATGTCAGTTTTCGCATGTCTTAGTATATGTACAAACATAACCTTTCCCAAATTAAATTTTCTCTTTATGCCTACTTGGAAGAGCAAGGCGGCGAAGCTCTTCAATATAGTTGTGCGGTGGGTAGTAGGTAACCAATTTCACATGGCCATCTTGTGTAGGATAGAGTATATGGAGGTGAGATGAGAGGAAAGGGGTTAAAACTTATATGGACATGACCGTACCTTTCCCCCAATTATGACCGAGACCATTGGGTCTATATCAGACAATTCTTCTTATTTTTGTTCTTCTTTTGGAAAGTCAGTACATTCCTAGTACTAGTTGATTATGCTAATAAAAAAATCAAAAGAATGTCCTCACACCATCAAGCTCTTTTTGAGCCTGACTCGCAAGGTTCCCATGTCCTCGAGAGATTTTACATAGAACTATAAGATGATTTAGGATAGAAGGGAGGCAAAATTTCGACATAAAGGCTGGGCAAATTATTCTCTCCCAAGAGTTCCACTATCCCGGATTTGGCAAAGTCCTTGGCTCCTTGGTATGCAAGGTATGTTCGTTGACAAGGGTCCTCTTTGATATAGAGGCCCACAACCTAGCATGGGATGAGTACTTGAAAAAAATGGATGGAAAGGCACTTACTCTGGGAGACGTTCAAACTTTCTACTTCGGGTCGCAGCTTCTTAGTTGTTTCTTTGCTCGGGTCACAGCAGAATAATTTCTCAGAGGAGGAGGAGATGCCAAGACTCCTGAGGAGGACTTGGATCCCTTGTTTTCTGGTTCATTATAGTTCGAGTCCAAACTCACATCAATCAGTGGTTGGCAATGTTTTGCTTGGGATTTCAGGATCTTTATTGTATCCCGTCGAACCCAACCTATCCACTAAAGCAACATAGGTTGTTTTTCTTCTTCTGGGCTTAGTATTGATTCGAAAACCCGATTCATCAGGGTTTGAATCTTGGCTACCTTGTTTCTCGACAAGAGAATTTTCCCTTGGACCATAAGGGTCGAACTTTGTTTCATTGTCTTTACTCACGGTTTCTACCCTTGTTCAAACTGGATTATATTCAAGGTTCGAACTGTCAGCATTTTGACTTTAAAAGGGGTAGCTTTTCTTCTCCTTAAAACCTCTTACTGTAGCGGTGCGAAACTCAAAGGTTCCACGTCAATTGGATCCATAGTTTATACCTCTTGATCAAAGGTCTTGTCTTTGGAACTGGAACTTCATTTCAAAAGCTTTCTTCTTCTGAACCCACTGGATCTTGTCATCACCATTCTTAAATCAGAGAAAGAATTGGAATAAGTGAGAAAGTTCAACTCTCGAAGTTTCTCGAGAATAAGCAAAGTGCTTTGTCTTCTCGTTGTTCTCCTTTTATAGAGTGTCCCACTCGCCTCGAGAAACCCTAGGGTCTTTGTCTCTAATGGTTCCCTATTTAATAAAAGTAATAGACCTCCTGTAACACACCATTTCACTCGCCCCTTTATTGTAGTAACTCCCTCGCATGCCCTACCAAAGGTAATGTTCGAATAAAGGTAGACGCCACATGTCTAATCTTCCTGCTTACCCCTCTTTTTTTATTTAAAAAAAAAATACTTGGATGTTCAAACGCGGAGATGATTTGAGATTTTCACACATGGTACCATCCCTCCGATTTAAGATTTCGATTCTCCTAACATAGCTCGACTTAGACACCTCAGGACGTCACTACCTTTGGAGTGTATTTTTTATCCTCGGGTCGATGTGTGCACCTTCCCGATTGATGCTACCCCCTTTGCCTTCCCGGGCCAAGTTGGGAATAGCACCCTCGTGGTCAGGCTTCGGGTGTCTCGCACATACTTCCCCATGTGCGTTAGAACAACTGGTGGCCATGAACAACTGATTTTTAATCAAGCTATTCTTACTGCTCATAACGAACTCATTGTCTTGTTTTTTCATGTTTTAAGACATTCCTCCCATAGTTAGGACATCTTTTAAGGTTGGGTGTCTCGCCCTGTATAGTAGTCCGATATCTAATCTCTATAGAGATGGTGTTCTCCCATAGCTAGGGGACATCTTTTAAGGTCAAGTGTCTTGCCTAGGTATAGTCCGACATCTAATCTCTATGTAGATAAAGGTGGTATCGAAGGAGTTTTTTTGGCCACCTCCTATAGGAAGGGTTCCCTTTCTTTGGATAACCCGAACCTTCTTTTCCTTGTTTCTCCATCGTAAGGAATTCCTCTATTCCTCAATTGGAACGAGTTCCTATTCTAGATGATATAGGGATTTGTGAGAGTTATAATAGGTTGGTAGGATTGTTCAAGATGGTGATAGGCATTTGAACAGTTTCTGCATAGATGTACCCTTTTCTATTATAACTTTCTCCTCCCTTAGTGCTCGTTAGATCCATATGTAGCAATTTTAGCATACTAGTTGTTGTATTAAGTTAGAACTTGGTGCAAGACGGCAGGGTTTGTTCCCTTGGTTGGTAGTGGACATTCATCTTATCGCTTTTACCTCTTCCAACCGGATGACTTTGGTTTCCATTGCCTAAAGGATGCTATTGATATGTCCTGATTGTTGGAACCTTGTTCCATGTTCTTCTTTCATTTTGTTCATACCAAGGTTGGTACTAGTCAGTAAGTAGCAGTATTATGAGGTTCTTTGCCCTTCCATAATGAGACAATGGTTTTGGTTATACACTTATCCCTTATGAATTGTACAAGAAGATTTTCATCGCAAAGTTGTATTACACTGATCAGGTTTATAGTAAGTCCTTCAACTAGAAGTACATCCTTTAGTTTAGATAGGTCTGGAATGATCAGGGAGTCTGTCCCTATGATTCTTCCTCTAAAGACCTCTCACCGCAGATTAAACCATCTCAATGGAAACTTGTAAATTTGTCAAGGTGGACTTGTTTCCGATCATGTACTGAGAGCATCCATTGTCAAGGTATTACCTTTCTTCAATCATGCTACTTGCGAAGGCTCCAAGACTTCTAGAATATTTTTTAGGCATCTTTTCCAAGTCCTTTCCAATATTGCTGGAGAGCTTGGTTCTTGTGATTGTTTGAACTTCCTTTCTTGATTCAACAATCCCTCTTCGAACACTTTTTTGGATTGTGACCATTGACCCAAAGGGTTTTTTAGATTCTTTTTCTTCCATTCTTCATTGTCCTACTTCTATTACGACAATAGAGGAGTATGCTTTACTTTGTTTGTTTCTTTCTTGAACTTAATTGCTGGAAATATGAGATTGAACTCTTTTGAGTTGATTGTCTTTTATTCCTTCTTATCTACGCATCTTGGGTCTCAGTATTTCTTAAGGATGTCTATGCTTGTTTTTCGGACCTTAGGCGACAATGAGTCAAATGTCTTGTCATCTATACCCACATTAAATGGGCGTATAGCGATAAGGATTTCGCGAGGTTGTTTTCTTTTCCGCAGTTCTATTTTGATTCGAGGCTTAATCAACATTTCTCCTTTCGATTTTGGTGGTCCCACCGATCCACTACAACTTGACATACTTCCATTCGAAGGGCTTGATAAAAATTTTCGTGTGCCTTCGATCCCCATAGTTTTGTTATCAGTAGATAGGATCATCTTCGAGCATTTTCCACTTCTTAGGATTCATGAAATTCACACACAATCAAATAGAAACAGCAAGGATCTAACCCGACAACCGTGAAGCTTGCTCGATGCGAGATATAGAAGTGTGTTCCATGTCACGATCCTTGAAGTTTGAAACTATGATCGTTTAGATTGCGTGTGAAATATGTCTAAAACTTCCATTGTGGGCTTAGTGTGTGTAGAAGCGAGATGTAAATATATTTGTAATAAGTAAATGCGTACAATCTTTACATGGTTTAGCTTGTGTACTGTGTCGCAGCCGGAGTTTCCTATGTTGGAACGAGTTTCTATGATTCCATATGATTACGTCGCGATAAGAATTTCTTTGTTGCGACAGACTTTTCTTCTCTAGTCCTCATAGCTGGTTGAGCTATTTGTTGTGACATAGAAATATTTGTTGCGATAGACTTGACTTGGCTAATCTTAGTTCTCATTCAATTGCAGCCAGCGTAGAAGATTTTTCTTCGTAAACTCTGAGTGTCGTTACATAGCTTTTATTGTCGCGACAGAAAACTTCTTTATCGTGACATAGATTCTGCCTTCAATTCTTTACTATGTTGCAACATGAATTTCTTTGTCACCATGGCTCTTTCATTGCTCTTCAACTTCTTGTCACGATAGAGAATTCACCTCCCTCATATTTTGTTTGTCGCTATAGAAATAATCTTTGTCACGACAAAGATTCTGTTGCTCTTTTTGTGAACTCTGAATGTTATGTCGCGACAGACTTTTCTTTCTTGAGTTGTTTCCATGCTAAAAACTTTGTCGCAACATAAAAACACTTGTCTCAGCTGACTTGTGTTATATTCATGCCATTTTCTATCGCAACAGAGCTGTCTTTTGTCGCGACATAGTTTATCTGTTAATCTTCAGCCTTTTATGTTGCGACAGAGGAAGGATTGTTGCGACAAAGTTCCTTTTCCATTTGCCTTGATCATTGTTGTGACAAAGTTAAGAGTGTTGCGATAGTAATGTTTACATTCTTCTTTAGCAATGTTGCGACATAAAACTCTTTGTCGCTACAGAGATTCTCTTTCTGCCTTAAGTTCAGCATGGACTTTGTTGTGACATCTGATATTGTTTGTGACATGGATTCATGGTCTACTTGAAGTGCGTAAGTGACCAGAGAGGAATGCTTCAATTGCCATTTTTTTTCTTTTCTACTGGAATTATCTCCTTTTTCAATTAAAACCTGCAAAACACAAAGTTGGTGAATATTCCATAATTTGGCATAAAAATAGATCGGAAACTGTTAAAACATGCTAGAAAAATGGATTAAAAATAGATGAGTTTAAGACTTATCAAATTCCCCCAAACTTAAAGTTTTGCTTGTCCCCAAGCAAAGAAAAGAAAATTTTGTTTATCCTCAAACAAATTAACTTTTATTTTAAAGGACATTTTTCTGTTTAAAACTCAATTGGGCAAGAAACATAAGTGGTAAAATTATTTCTAAACATGTTTCCAATATAGAATCATGAAGATCTTCAATTAAGTTCACTGATCAGACAATTAATTCATATTGTGTAAACAATTTAATCTTTCAACCCTGATTTGTGAGTGTGTGCTGGTCATCCCTCTTTTTCTTTGGCATATTAGTCAAGGGAGGAAGGCTACAAGACCAAACTCATTCTTCCTTGATGTTTTCCTTTTCACAGCTTCTTTCTTAATTCTCTTCACCTCTTCTTATCTCCATGAATTTTTCTTTTTCAACCCTTTTCATCATTCTCCATAACTCTAAATAATATTCCCCCAAACTTGTCCTTTTTAACCATTGATGTATTTTGTCTTGTAATTTGGCAAATAAGGGTTCTTTACTGTAGGATTATGTTTAAGGAAGGAATTGAGCTTCTCATTTGCTAGTTGATGATGATATTGGTTATAAGCTCAAATAAGTAACTAGTGTGTATGCTTATGCTTATCATAAGGGTAGGCTTTGAAAGGCTCAAACTTCCAAGGATGACCTAAATCATTTCCTATTAGTGGCATTGCCTAGCATTTCGCCTTGACTAATAATCCAACAAGTTCTAGGACATTGGAGATATTACTGTGATGGATCCCAAAAGATGTCCCTAATCTTGGCACAATTTGTTTCAAAGTTATTGTTGACCATGTGCAAAGCTTATCAGGATTTTTATGACCAAATTGTTTCCAAAAACATAATTATAGGTCTTATTTGTTCCATCAATTTATTAAAACCTTTCTTATTTTTGAAGTTCCACACATTTATTAATATCCTTACAACTATCCATATCATTTCATCTCTTCCTACCCCAATGCATCTATTAAATTGTTTGTTTGGTTTTATGGATATGTTGTTGTGTTATTTAATAGTTAGAATGTTCATTTGATCGACAATTAAGTTCAGAAAAATGTAACACAACAGCAACTCAATTCCATCAACAATTCAATTTCATCAAACAATTCACAACTTATTTAGTAATTCCAACTAGGAAATTTGGTTTCTCATTTATTCAACTAAGCTATTTACCACAAATCAACAATTTCAAATTATTAAACTCAAAGGAAAGAAAATTTAAACAAAAAAACAAGAAATGAAAAATAGTAAAAAGTGGTACCAAGTTTCTGAAGAATTTTCTATTTTTATTTAATTTTCAAGGATGGGATATTAAGTCTGAGAAGGAAGGAGAGATGGAAGAAGCGAGGGTGAGCTGGCCACTCTTTTCTTTCATGCCCATGGGAGGAAGGTAGGTTAACTGGATCTAACTTGTAACCAACTGTAGAAGGTGAGAACTCAGGAATTTGGACTTGTGGCTGCCTTAACCTACTTCCTTCTCTAATTCTGTTTAGTAAAGACCACTCCATGGTTAGGGCTAATTGCTTGATAATTTCATTTTTTCTTTGCCTAATAGAATTGAGGTTACCAGTTCTCCCACAGGCGTACATTTCATAATTTTTATTGATCGTACATGAGCTTCAGTCCATCATTTTTCCTTATAGTTTAGGGTGCCCTCTATTTCATTATCCAATTTCTCTATCATAGTTCTTATTTCGCCGATGTTCCTTGTCTGGCACGAAAGCATTGCCTTAAACAGTTCTTCTACATGGCATTCTCCGTTCTTTCATGATCTTGATTAGCTCACTATCTTTCCTGAGCTGATCTGAGATAAAGGCATCTTCTCTTGCTTTCAGTTCTTCGCTCAGCTCTTGTTCTCTTAGTTCCCATCTACTCTTCCACTCCTCATCTCTCTACGTTAGGGCTTCTTCCAAATTCTGATTACCGGCAACGGCATCCATATACTCGTCCACCCAAGATTTGCAGTTGGACTTTCAGTTGGTTGTCTCTTTCTTGCATTTCTTTTCTTACGGCATTTAGCACTTCTAGCACTGTAGCATTGTTACCTATAGGCTCTGAGCTTTCAGCATGCTCTTAGTGGACTTGTCTCACCTCAAGGGAGAATGTCAGTACTGGGCTCACACTTCTCTGCCTCTGTTGGGGTTCTAAAGCTTCACTCTCATGTTGTAGTTGCTATATGTCTGCCCGTTCTTCTTCTTCTCTTATAGCTTCTACCTGTCTTCCCTTGCCTATGTTTTTAGGCCCCTTGGTGATTGTTGTAAGTGTCAATGGTAAGATCACAGGACATTTTCTTCCTTCTCTACATTCACTCATATACACACTTAAATCTGTATGACATTAGTCTTGGAGCAGGTGTGGAATCGACCTTGTAGCCTCCTCTGTAATAACTCAGAATTGAGTTTTCTATAATTTTACCAATACTTAATTTATAGCCCTTCAGGATGGCATACAACAAGACTGCTTCCTTCTCCCTGACTATAAATAGGTTCTTTGAAGGTAAAATGACTAAACATAAGAAATAAAACCACACCTTTGCTGGTTAAGTCGATGCTCCACTTGCGATGGACTCATGTGGGTTTCTCTTGGTGGCATTCCATTTTCCCTTGCCATTAATCAACAAGTCTACAATCTTCTAGAAGTTAGGTGTTTCCACCAATATTTTGAACTTTGACCCATCCTTCCTCTCAATTAGATTGTAAGTAAGGATATCCATTTCCTCGACACTTCTTGCCTTATCGCCATTGCTCACCATGTTCGCATAGAACTCTTTCACCACGTCCATTAATTCTAGAGCCTTGTGCTCGTATAATAGGTGTCATCCCTTGCTCTCGACCAACTCTTGGAATGGAGAAATCCACTTGTTGAAGCCTCTCTCCTATGAAGTCTTTGTGTTGTAATTTATCTCTATAAGCCATATCAGAGACCAGTCACTAACTTTTTCTCCATTGCTCTCTGCTCTTGCTTTTTCATCTCCTCTCTTCCTTTTTCTAGATTCTTCCACTGGTTGCTCAGGTTCTCTATTTAGTTCAGTACTTTCTTCACTTCTCCTTGTTTCTTCCTACACGGCTTGAACAATTTCTTCCTCCCTCTTAACATATTCTTCCATGATTTCGTTAAGGTTTGGAACCAGGTTCGTTGGCTCAGACATTTTGAGAGAGAGATTTAGGGATCTAGGGTTTCGAAGGGGAGTGAGAGAGATTTGGTGAGGGAAGGATTGGGTTGAAGGTTTATGAGGTAGGTGACTCTTTAGTCTTCAAACATATTCTATTTATAGGCCAAGAGTTGTTGTGCTTTCGTGGTATCGCGACAAATTTGACCTAAATGTTTGCTCCCTTTTTTTTAATATTGTGTCGCAACATAGATAATTAATGTCATGACATAAAATTTTCAATTAACTTTTATTAAGCAATTGCCTTCGCATGAAAAAATTTATCGACGAAATTTGTCTATGCTCAGGTTGATTTACATGGCGGCATAAGAAATCTTCTATCATGAACATATTGAAGATCATGTTTTAATTACGTCATGACATAAAGAAATTATGTGAAGTGACAAACTCTTATTGTAAAATCAAATCGCACTAGCACCAACTTTGTCGGCAGAAAAACTATGTCGTGACATTCTGCGACTTCTTGTGAGGTTTGATTTCTTCTTTGTCGCAACAAAAAGAACCAATGTCGCAAAAAAAAGTTCAAAATTTTGTCGCGACATAACTTTGTTTGTCGCGACAGAATTCTATCCTACTTCAAAAATTTTGCATATTTCACACTTTCAACCATTCAACCCAGATGACATTATGCAATAAAGTCTTTCTACTTAGTTCATACTTGTGAAAACACATTTTACTCAGACAATCTCAATTCAAGTATGAACAACAATTCTCATTAAGGTATTTAACAATGCATGCATGCAATTTGCACAAGAAAATTTTCACATTCCCCCAAACTTCAACTATTCACTATTATTACGGACAAAGTGAGGGAAATGGAAATACTCCCCCTTGTAGCATTTTTTTCTACATATTTCAGTTTGAGAAAGTGTGCTTCCTAATAACATCCATCTCTGGTTCATCTTCCCTGTCCCTAAAAATTCAGCAAAAACTACAAAATAAAATTTCTAACAAAATTAAAACTAGAACATCAAGCACAAAATTAACCAAATTAAACTAACTGTAAAATTTAAAATGCAGCTTGGGTTGCCTCCCAGCTTCACTCGATTTAATGTCTTTAATGAGCATTTGTTGAAATGTCTTCATTTATGAAACTCTTTTAAATTCTTTATAATCTAGATCTCAACTTCATTTAAATTTCTCCCAATTCACTCTTCCTCTTCTGAATCAGAGCCATTTAATCCTTCGGATTCTTCCTTGTGTCACTTGGGAATGTATCATTGGGTTGATTCTGCATGGCTAAGGCCAGCTGCCCTACCTGAGTCTCTAGATTCTTCAAAGAGGCATTGGTATTGGCCTGAAACATAGTTGTGTTTGCCTGGAATGCTGCTAGCTTAGCAAACTTCTGCTCATGTATGTTCAACAACCTCTTATTTTCTCCCATGAAAGCAAGCATTTGGTCCTCAAAGGAATTTGATCTCCTCACCTTACTGATTTTACGCTCTCACGTGCGCTAGTTCTTTGTTGTTGTTCTTTATTAGGACCATGAGGAGGAATGATGTCTTCTGGGATTAATCAGGTCTTGACCTTCTTGTGCTCCTCCCCCATATGAGAAGTTCTAATGGTTCCTTAGTGCTGGTGTGTAGTGAGTGGGCAAGTTGAGGTTGGGCTTGAGGTGTAGCTCTATTAGCATTGGTGCGTGCCTCCCTTGACTTAGTGGGGATATATGGTTTTGATCCCCTCTTGACACCTTTCTTCTTTCTTCTTCATCTACTGTCCCCACTTCAAGTGTAGTATGCATTCTTCTCTCATTGTTTCCCATCTTGTTCATCAATGCATCTAATTTGCTTCAATGGCAGTCATTTGATTAAGCTCGATTACATGACCACTCCCTTTTAGTCTTCTATTGCCCTCTGAAGCTTCAGATGGAGCTTTGTAGTTGCATTTGGCACGTTCTTCAATCAACTGCCTTATCTCCTCTGCACTTCTTCTTTTAAAAGCCCCACAACAGGCTGCATCAATTATACCCTTTGAGGCATAATTCATGGAATGGTAGAATATATCCATCTGAGTGGTCAGATCTATTCCATGCATAGGACATCTTTTAAGTAGTCTCTTAAATCTCTCCCATGCGTTGTCGAGACTTTCATTCTCCCCCTGCTTGAAGACTATAATCTCTTATCTTCTTTCAGACGTCAGGGCTGGAGGAAAGAATCTGCCCATATAAGTTTCAACGACTCTTCTTAGATTTGTCGATCCGACGGTGGTGACCAAATCAGATTGTTACCACATCTCTCAATGAGAAGGAAAATTTGCGACTTGATCAGTATGGTTTCACCCCATTTAACCAGGCGCCATTGGTCATCCTCATGAATCTTTCATATGCTCATTGGGGTCTTCGGAAGGATGACCCGATGGCCCAGTGTTGTTGACCATGGTGATCAAGGTGGCCAGGTTCAAAATTATTTGCTCTATGCGGGTTGTCTTAATTAGAATATTCACCTTGAATAGAGGCCTCCAAAAATCTTCCATAGTCGTTGCCTTTGAAGTGCTTTCTATTTACTTCTAATAATACGGAATGGCTTGTAGTCTTTCTCTTTGATTTGCCATACTTCTAGATTACGCACTTATGTAATCTTCCTCGATTTCTTAGTGTTCTTTTACATTTCTATATCCCCAAGGGCAACGGATGCATACGGTTTCTATGCATTTATTAGTCTTCTTGAAATTGAAACACACTGAGATCAAATGAAATATGTGGGAAATAATTATCTCCTTTTAAGCTCAAAAGAAAATTTTCAGTAGCATAATCAGCTGCTACCATTAAAACTTTTTTTGTGATTTTTTGAAATTTATGATAAAATAAAGAAAAAATAAAGAAAAAATAAAAAAAATAAAGAAAATTGTCCAAATTAGTAATTCCCTTTTTAGTTAGAATTTTGATTTTTAAATTCATCAATCATCTATCCCCGGCAACGGCGCCAAAAACTTGTTAAGACCAATTTGTGATATAGATAGACCAGTGGACAAACAAGATCTTATATATATACAAATTTATGTAACTGCTACCAAGGACTATTACCTAATCCCCAACAACGAGCTAAACTTGTTAAGAGCTTAGGTTGTGATATGGATGAACCGAGTGGACAAACAAGATCCCTTATATATATACAAATTTATGCTTCTTTACCAGGGTATTATCTAATCCTCGGTAACGACACACGAAAACTTATTTAAGACCTTTTTGTATAGACCAAGTTGTTCAAACAAAGAAATGCGACTCGCGCCGCGATGGACTATTAACAGTCCGTGCGACGTCAAAACTTGTTAACCAAGTTGTGATGAAAATATGGGTTTGTCCTTTTTTGTAAATTGGATTCATTAAAGATTTTGATTGGTCTTAATCACTGCAAGTGCACAGATCATATAAGTAATAAAAGTGGATTTTCATTAAGTCCATATATCATTTAGGATGAATCATAAAACCAACTACCCCAACTACTCAAGATCCTTACTATTTGAACCCCAATATTAAGATGATTGGAAAATGAATAAAATAATACAAAAGTAATTTCACTAGTGTACATAAAATATTAATATGAATGAAGTTGAGAACTCACTGAGTGAGAAAACAATAGGACATAGACCAATGAATAATTGTCAATTTTCTACATCATTTTGAATCTTAGCTAAGCCATAAGTTGGAAAGCTGAATTTGTCAAAGATGCATTATGGTATAGTTTGGATTTCTCCCTTAACCATACCTTTCATTAATTAGAGATTCATGTTCATTTCTGACTCAAGAATTTAATCAACTACTTGTAAGATATAATCCTCTTTCTAAGATTTGATTATTTTTCCTTTTTAGTTCTTCACACCCAGATCTTAGGACTAGAGAATTCTTATCCCCATAGACAGGATATTGCAAGCCTTCTCCAATTTGGATGGTACCTCATCCTTCAATACTGATGAAATTCTCCATCTCCTTGACTAGATCTTTGTTAACACGGGATTAGAATCCTTTCATTAGAGAGAGGAAACCTTTGAGTGATTAAACTGATACTTCAACAAATTATCCTCAAACCATGAGTAAGTTAGTGATTTATCTGAGTAATCCTTCAGAGTTCATTAGTTTCATGGTATTAATCTACCATACCTACAAAGAAATGCTCTTTACCCTTAGGATTCTCCATCTCTGTGTCACGTAGAGGGCCTCCTGGAAATTAGACGTAATACTTTGGCAGGTACACGGTACTTTCGTGCGGGAATAATTAAGTTAAAAAATAATACCAATCAAATAAATTTAAGAATTCTAACTAATGCGTTCTTCCACTTTATGCAAAGAAATGATTATCATCATCGGCCATTCTAGAGCTCGACCCTTCAAAGCCCAGTTGCTCATATGTTGATGGTAGACCGATTAGGTAAATTCACTTGAAATTAATAAGCGAACTGAAATAAATGAAAATCGAAATTTTCGAACTCCATTTTATTCAAAACAATAATGAGATAAAAATTTTACAAAGAAATTCCAACAGAAGTTACTATAGTTCGAGTACTCCTTCAGAAAAATTAGAAACAAACTAACCCCAAAAACTACGCTCAAAATAAATCTACTAAAACAGAAATAAAAGAAAATTAAAAGAAAATTAATATACAGAGAATCTTCAACTACCTAGAAGTCCTGGAATTGTGGAAGCTACGCACAGTGCCCTAGATGCATCTATTTATAGACTTTCCAATGTTGGGCCTCACTTCAAGACAGTGTTGTGGATCTAATTTATTGAGTGGTTTAACTCTGTCTCGTAGAAAGTCGAGATGTCCACGGCCTGTCATTAACCTGCGAGTTTTAAATACCTTTTGCTCTCTGAGATTTTTCTTGGATTCTATCGCGACAAACTTTGATAATGTCATGACAAAGTTTTGATCCAGCAGTCTTGTTCTTGTCGCGACAGGAATGTCTTGTGTCGCGACACAAAATTGTTGTATCTAGATCTTTACCGCCGCCTCCCGGAAGCGCCGCGACATAATTTTTCTTTGTCACGACAAGCATTTTCTCTTGACATGCGCTGTCGCAACAAAGTTTTCTATGTCGTGATAGGATTTCTTGATTCATATGATTATCATCGACCAGATTTTCTTTGTCGCAGCCAAACCTATTTCTTTGGTACTCATAGCTGGCTGAGTTGTATGTTGTGAGATAGAAATCTTTGTTGTGACAGACTTGACTTGGCTAACCTCAATTCTCATTCAATTTTTGTCGCGACAAAATTCTATCATTCTATAGCTTTTATTGTCGCGACATAAAACTTCTTTATCGTGACATAGATTCTTCCTCCAATTCTTTACTATGTTGCAACATGAATTTCTTTGTCACCATGGCTCTTGTATTGCTCTTCAACTTCTTGTCGCGACAGAGAATTTACCTCCCTCATATTTTGTTTGTCGCGATAGAAATAATCTTTGTCGCAACAGAAATTTTATTGCTCTTTGTTGTGAACTCTGAATGTTATGTCGCAACAGGATTTTCTTTGTCACGATAAACTTTTCTTCCTTGAGCTGTTTCCATGCTGAAAACTTTGTCACAACATAAAAACACTTATCTTAACTGACTTGTGTTATATTCATGCCATTTTTTGTCGCGATAGAGTTCATCTGTTAATCTTCAGCCTTTTATGTTGCAACAGATGAAGGATTGTCACGACAAAGTTCTTTTGCCATTTCCCTTGATCATTGTCGTGACAAAGTTAAGAGTGTCACAATAGTAATGTTTACATTCTTCTTCAGCAATGTTGCTACAGAAAACTCTTTGTCGCGACAGAGATTCTCTTTCTACCTTAAATTCAGCCCGTACTTTGTTACGATATACAGCTGTTGGCTACGACATAGTTCTTCTGGTCTGCTTGAAATTCTATTGCGACAAACAAAAATTATGTCGCGACAGAGAATGTTGCAATTGCCATTTTTTTCTTCTTTTCTGCTGGAATTATCCCTTTTTTCAATTAAAACCTGCAAAACACAAAGTTGGTGAATATTTCATAATTTTACATAAAAATAGATCTGAAACTATTAAAAACATGCCAAAAAAATGGATTAAAAATAGATGAGTTTAAGACTCATCAATGGACTTTATAGATTGTCATTGTTATCTGCTTGTTCTTACAATGTTAAAAACACTATTGCTAAAAGATCTTTAACTAAAGAGAGATCTTCGTTGTTGTGGCATAGCGTTTGAGACACGTTTCTAAAAATATAGCGGCTTAATTGATTGTAAGTTCTTCCTCATCTTGATTCACGATGACTTAGGGAATTTGTGTTGATTATGTGAAAGGAAAATTAAACCAAAAACTATCCAAAAATGATTGCAACATAGTCAAAAATTTGTTGGAGATTATTCATACGCCATTGAGTATGGACCTTACTCCTACACCTTGTGTGTGACAAGTACTTCATTACATTCATTAATGATTTCTCTGAGCATATTATGTATTTTTATCAAGAAAAGTCGGATGCTCTTGAAATGTTTAAAGTCTTCGCGAAAGTTGAGAAACTCTTAGGGAAAGTCATCGAATTGTAAGATACGATAGAGGTGAGTAGTATTATGGGAACCATGGTATTGGACAAAGGGACCTTTGCAAGAGTACAGCAAGGATAATATTGTTTCTCAGTATACTATGCTTGGTAGTTATGAGTAGAATGGTGTGGTAGAAAGGCGTAACTGCACTCTTATGGAAATAAAGAGGACAGAGAAGATCAAATTTGCCATAATATTTATGAGGTGAAGCCATCAAAATAACAACCTACATTCTGAACCGTGTTCCTAGTAAGTCAGTGCCTAAAACACCTTTTGAACTATGGAAGCGAAAGCCTAGTTTGAATCATTTCCAAAAGAAGAGTATAAGGGTGTCAGCGAGGTGAAAATCTATGATCTTTATTTAAAAGAAGACAAATTGAGAACTGCTAGGTGCTACTTTATTAGGTATCCTAGTCACTCGAGGAATCTGAGTTTCTTCCATTAGACTCATGGCACTAGAGTTGTTGAGTCTAAAGTGGCAAAGTTTTTAAAGTTGGATGTTGCTGAAGGTATACGCTCTCAATCCAATGAAAGAGTGGAACCCATGGATGTTATTTCTTTGCCTTTGCCAGCCTCAAACGTCCCAATCTGATGTTAGACCTTTTGATTCTGGGATTCAACAAGGAGTTGCTACTATAAATCTTCCCACTATTGAAATCACCCCTATTGTAAATGAGATTCCTCTTGTGGAAGTGAGGAGATCACAAAGAACTAGAAGGCCTACCATTTCTAATGACTATTATGTCCACCTCGGAAAGGGAGAGTATGGCATTGGAGAAGAAGTAAACCCTACTACTTATAGTGAAACTCTCAACAGTGATAAGGAAAATGAATGGTTGATTGCCATGGGAGATGAGATGCAGTCTATGTCAAACAATGATGTTTGAAAACTTGTTGATCTTTCCAAAGGATATAAACCCATTGGATGCAAATGGGTATTCAAGACCAAAAGAGACAACCAAGGGAATGTTGAAAGATACAAAGCCCGATTGATTGCTAAAGGGTATACACAATGAGAGGGCAATAATTTCATAGAGACTTTCTCACCAATTTCTACCAAAGATTCCTTTAGGCTGATTATGGCATCGGTAGCTCATTTTGACTTAGAACTTCATCAAATGGATGTCAATACAACTTTTCTCAATGGTGATCTAAGTGAGGGGTTTATATGTTTTCTGACTGAAGGTTTTAAGGCGAATGGGAAAGAAGGCATGGTATGAATTGAAAGAGTCAATTTATGGTCTTAAACAAGCTTCTCGTCAATGGTACTTGAAATTTGACAAAATTGTGACGTCTTTTAGCTTTATAGAGAACAAGTTTGATCGGTGTGTTTACATGAAAGTCGGTGGGAGCAAGTTCATTTTTATGGTTCATTATGTTGATGACATTCTTCTTGCTAGTAGTGATGTGAATCTCCTTAATGATACCAAGCGTCTTTTGTCTACTAATTTTGACATGAAGGATCTTGGAGAAGCATCTTTTGTGTTGGGAATTGAGATTTATCGTGATAGATCTCGAAACCTCCTTGGGCTATCTCAGAGAACCTATATCTATCGTGTGCTTAAAAGTTCCAATATGCAAATGTGCAAAGCTGATGATGTACCTATTGTGAAGGGAGATAAACTCATTAATGAACAGTGTCCAATGAATGATTTGGAAAAGGAGGCCATGAAAACTATTTCTTATGCTAGTGTCGTTGGTAGCCTGATGTATGCACAAGTATGTACGATACCTGATATTGCCTTCATTGCTAATGTTCTTGGTAGATATTTGCTCCGAACCACAAACACGATCATTGGAGTTCTTTGCCAAAAGAAAGTCATGAATGTCTACAAGAAACGATTTATGCTTGTGTATAGGAGGGTAGATAATCGCGAGGTGGTTGGATACCAGTTCTGATTTTGGCGGTTATTACATTGATGCGCAAAATCTGCATCATGGGCATACATTTTATGTTAGGTGGTGGATCCATTTCATGGAAAAGTGTCAAACAGAGCCTAATTGCATCATCGACTATGTATGTTGAGTTGGCTTGTTATGGTGCATCATCTCAAGCTTGTTTGGCTAGAAATCTAATTTTAGAGCTTCAAGTTTTTTGATTCATCTCTTTCGACCTGTTAGCAGTTTATTGTGATAATGCGTCGTGTTCTCTTTCTGAAACGATAAGACCGGTACGGGTTCAAGCATGGAAATCAAGTACCTTACAATCAAGGACTTAATTGAAGAAAGGGTATTGTGATTGAACACATAGAGGCGAGTCCATGCTGGCCAGTCCTCAACCAAATGTTTAAAGCCCATAGCATTCAATGAACATGTTGTGAATATGGGTGTCATTGAGTCTTTTGATTCTTTGGTTTAATGGGAGCTTTTGTGATTTCCCTTTTTTCGATTATTATTTTGTGTAAACATTGATCATTATTGCTATGCTACTTGAAAAATAAAAATCTTTTATGATGATCATCATTATTGAGTATTATATTATATCATGTCGTAATTGAATTACATAGAACATGGTATCTTAAGATATTGAACCTTAAGAATTACAGTTGTATACTATTGGATGTCACAAATAACACCATTTTGAGATCTCGTATTGGTGCCTTGTTGTGACATATGACTTGTTAAGGTTAAATGATTATATTGTTAGAAATTGCAACAATTTCATTTGTTGAGAAATTGGTACAATTTCATTTGTTGAGGAAATTGTAATGAGTTGATAGAACAATGCATATAGATGCTGATCACATGTTGGCATTGATTTCTTACTACACTATTGGGTTTACAATCCATGTCGATATGGTTATAAGTATTCGTGAATATGAGGGGCATTATGTTTGTTGAGATTAACATATAAGCCATCATAATCCAATATCAAGACCATGTTGGACCGGATAAATTTATCAAGATGCTGCTTATATAGACTATCATTTCTTTTTAAAAAATAAAAATAAAAATGTGTGGCCACACGAAACAATTTTGTAATTAACTCGAGTCTTATGTTTAAAATGAATTTAATAAATCCTTAAAAAAATCAATTGATGTTGCCCAAGTGGGAGAATATTGGAAAATTTTTCATATGGGCTAACATTAATTGAATAATTTGTTTTTGCAAAAACGGGTTAATGGATAGTCTATCATATAATGAGCCCAATTAACTAGTGATCAATTTTGGATTGGGCTTTGCATCTTTTTGGAAGAAACCTAGTTGAGTGGCAAGTGTAGGCTTTGGATCTCATTGGAAGCCTATTATGGGGCCACGGAGAAACCAATATTAGTATAAAAGCTGGGTCCTCCTCTTTAGTCAGATCAAGAGTTTCCAGTGAGCCTCATAGTTGATAATCTGGATTTATAGAGAAGACTTAGTTTGTAATCCACTGCAATAATCAATTATTTGTGATGACTCAAACATGTATGTTATTTATTGTAATTTTCTAAAATTGTTAGTATCCTTTATTGATGTAAATTATAAATTATTCTACAATCAAAATAGATAGATTTCTGATGTATATCTTGTTAAAAAAAAAAATAAGCAGTTATTAAACTGTTGGCGTCAAATATTAATAAAGTTCAATAAGTTGCAGAAATCAAACCACCTTTCTCTTCGTTTTATC
This sequence comes from Tetrastigma voinierianum, assembly GCA_016808115.1. Lineage (NCBI taxonomy): Eukaryota > Viridiplantae > Streptophyta > Magnoliopsida > Vitales > Vitaceae > Tetrastigma > Tetrastigma voinierianum. Next base: position 257,270 of record JAEQBH010000610.1, read on the forward strand.
AAAATTTGTATACTCGTTGTTCATAAGTTTCTGGCTTGAAGTGAAGGTTTATACATTCAAATGAAAAGATTGTAGTTGAGGGAGTCAGTGGAGAACACTGAAATATCATCAAATATATTCTAATTAAATCTTTTGATAAGACGCACTTTAAGGTGGTGTTTGGTTTTTAAAAATTATTAAAGAAATAAAAAATTATAAGGAAAATAATTATTTTTTTTATATTTAGTTGTTTAATAAAAAATTCTTAAAGAAAATCAATTATAAATAAAATTATTAGAAAACTTATATATATTTTTAAATTAGGATAAAGTACACTAATGCCTTTGGTGTTTGGTAAGTATTATGTCTAACTTGACATTACAATGTTTTACAGTTACCACTACTATAAATTTATTCCATAGCTCAAAAATGCCTTTGCCTTCAATAGCGTTAACATATGAACAAATAGGACATCAACTTTGTTGATGCTTTATCTAACATGTTTTAGCTTATCTTTCTTTACATGGTCTGCTCAACTTCAAAGACAAAAAATGCTCTTATCACTAACAATCATCATTTAAATTTGAACGACTCTAACATTAATTATCACAAATTTGAGAATGCAAATGCTTTAGAAAGGTGTTTCATTAATTAAACATGATGGTCGCAAAACTAACATGCTGAAGCTTCTCGAAGTCAACTGCGATGCAAACCACCGATTATCGTAAATCATTTAGGCACCCTCTTTTGTCATTGTTGGGTTTAGAACATACATTTTGAACAAATCCAAGAACACGAGAAAAATATCAAAAGGCTTAATATACTGAAAACAAAAATAAAAAGGCTAAGAAAGAGACTTGTGCAAACCTTCTTTTAAGCTTCATATAAAGCCCAGTAGAATTCCATACAAATTAAGCATTAAAACCAATAAAATCTCTAGTAATGAATCCTTGGCAATAAGCTTGACAAGCCAACACCAAAACTTGCAAAAGCGTGGGACGAAATTGTCCATATCTTCATCTCGAGTTCTACAGAAAAGCTGCCATGGAATCGAGCGATGGCGATTTGTTGAAATAGAGGTGAAGTCCTAGGTATAACTATTAAGACCAAATTGTATGTGCAAATTTATGACACTATCACCAGAGGAATATTATCTAATCCCCAGCAACAGCGCCAAAAACTTGTTAAGACCAAATATAATTTGTATACTCATAAGAAGAATTGTTTTGTCACAGAACTCATTTAAAGATTTAGTTCGGTCTTAAACCTTATGAAGTGCACGGTCGTTCAGTAATGAGTGGACCTATAGAGTCGGATATCGTTCCATGAGAGATTGAAAGAATTTAAGCTCCAACTACCTAACAACTCCAAGTTCTATACTATTTGAACTTCCATTTCAAAAATGAATTTAGTAACCTAATAAGAATTTTAATAATTGGAATCCTATATTTGAATAAGGAAAAATTAAATCCTAAATATATGGTGAACGGATTATTGCTAGAAGTAGACCTTTGTGGTGATTTCAACTATTGTGAAATTATCAATTCTTGCATCATAATCTAATTCTATTTTCTCCTGAGTTGGAATCTGAATTTGTCAAGAGGCAAGGTAGTATAGTTTGGATTCCTCCTCTAACCATACTTTTCACTGAGTAGAGATTCATGTTCATTTCTGAATCATGATTCTAATGAATTACTTGTAATTAGAATTTCTCTATAAGATCTGAGTATTTTTCTTTTCCAATACTTCATACACATTTCTTATGACTGCAAATTTCTTGCTTCCCAAGATAGGGCAATTGCTATATTTCTACAAAATTAATGATGTCTCATCCTTAAGATCTAAAAGAGTTTTCCCTTTCCTTGATTAGATCTCAGCTAACACGGGATCAAGATCATCCCTCGGACGAGGAGGAGAGATCTACAATTGATTAAATTGATATATCCTTTCGACCGCTTCTCAAACCATGAGCAAATTGAGGATTTATCTAAGTAACCTTTCGAGCTCATTAGTTCTTATTAGTGCTTTTATGCCCCAGTAACTAATCTATGCTCTCAGGAATCTCCATCTTTATGTCACTCAGAGGGCCTCCTGAAAATCAGAGTCAGACAATAGTTCTTTCATGGGTATTAGCTACTAAGATTGGGAACAATTAATTTAACAACATCACCACCCAAATAAATTAAAAACCCTAAACTCAGGAAATTTTCTTCTCATTGTGCATAAAAGACCATAACTAACATCAGATCTTTCTCGGCGGAAGTTGTGTTCTAGAAAATTGGATTACAGTATACACTGAAATATTGATCGGGGAAAATTCCATAGCGCAATCATACGAAGAAATTAGTTTCGTTTTTTAAGAGTTCATTGAATTCATGATAATCATAAATGAATTTCAGGATTTAAATTCAACTTCAAAACAAATGAATTTCAGGATTTAAATTAAACTTCAAAACTTCTGAACAATTTACTGTTTTAGATCCAGTAAACAAATTAAGCAATCCTACTCTAAATCTAATATACGAAGAGAAGAAAAAAAAAAAAAAAAAAAAAAAAAATATATATATATATATATATATATATATATATATATATATATATATATATATATATATATATATATATATATATATATATATATATATATATATATATATATATATATATATATAAAATACAAAAGAGTCCTCGGCTCCCCCAGTACTGGTTAAATCAGATGTATTTGGCTTGCCTCGACTTTCATGATCGTTTCTATTTATAAATACAAAAGTTTGGGGCCACAAAATTGAGGCTATGTGTGAATACATAAAAATTCTGGCCCAGATTTGCCTTCTATGTCACGACCTAGAAGTTGTGTCACGATAGGGTTTTGTGTCTTTGTTATAGGTCTTTGTTGCAGGTATGCAGTCGTCTGTCGCGACTTGAAGATCTTGTGCTGCTTTTTACTTTGGTTGCGACAGCGTATTTTTGTTGTGACAGTCTTCTTTCTTTTAGTATGAAACTTTGTCGTGACAGAGTTTCCTTTGTCGCGTGTGTGTGCATTCGTGACGATTGTATGTGACATCAATAATAATGTCGCAACGATTTCGGTGCGACTTATGATTGGTGTTGCGACGAGTTTCATGTCGCGATAGCATTATTCGAGTTATGTTGCAACCAACGTCTTGTATTATCTACATTTTACATCGCGACCTAGAAAGTATGTCGCGATAGAGAGACACATTGCCAGACTTGACTTCTTATTCTGACTTTGTTCTGATGTTGCGACATGACTTCTTGGTGTTGTCAATATTTGCTATCGTGACCTAGTTTTCATGTCGCGACAAGATTACTCTGTGTTCAGCTTACTCGTTCTGTCACAACCCAGTTTGTTATGTCGCGACAAGACTTCCTTGCATTGTGTTAAATCCTCTATCGCGGCCCGGTTTGTTATGTCACGATCGAACTTCTTTGCATTTGTGTTGAAACCTCTGTCGTGACCTAGAAGTTATGTCGTGGCCTCGTTTCTCTCTGTTCATCTTATTTCTGTGTTGCGACATTAAAGATCCATGACGCGACGTAGACTTATCTCCTCAACTTGAAGTATGTTGCAACGTTGGGGTTCCTTTGTTCCTAGCGACAGTAGTTGACAAAGTAAGCTTTGCAGTCATGACATAGAATTTTCTTGTTGCGTGAACTGGCACAACTTCGGTGCTCTTTTAATCTCGGCGACTCCTCGAAGTGTTTTGAAGTTAGTGTCCTGATAGAGTAGATTTGTCCGCGACATAGATTCTGCCTTTGATCTTTCATTATGTCGCAACATAACTGATCTTTACCTTAGCTGGCTTCTTCCCATTTCCTATCGTGACATGTTGTCTTTTTTTTAGATCTTGTGTTGCGACACATAAAATATTGTTGCGACATAGTTCTCTAGCCATTTGCTTAGACGTTTGTCGTGACCCAGAAAGTCTATCGTGATAGTGACTGCTGCAATTGCTATATATATATATTTTTTTTGTTGAAAATCTCTCCTTTTTGAATTAACACCTGCAAAACACAAAGTTTGTAAATATTCCATAATTTGGCATTAAAACAGCTCTGAAAATACTAAAAACAAGCCAGAAAAATGGATTAAAAATAGATGAGTTTAAGACTCATCAAATTCCCCCAAACCGAGTTTTGCTTGTCCCCGAGCAAATAAAAAGAAAGATTTGTTTGTCCTCGAACAATTTAGCTTTTAAGGACATTTTTGTTTGCATTGAAAATGCGCAGCTTGAATTGAAACTGAGGTCAATTGCGGCAATTTCAAATTTAGTTTTAGTTCGAGGCGAAGAAAAATTTTCCAGTATTGTCATAAATGTAAACTAATGAATTCTAAAATGTAAACAATTCAGTAAATTAATCATGATCTCTGTGTGTGTGATGGTTTTCTTTCCCTTCCTCCTTGAGACCTGAATCTTCAGACTCTGATAGCCCAAATTTCTTTTAGCTCTTGAAGTCCCATATGCTTGTTTTCATATTAGTCTCCTTTAATGTAAGTACCATAGTCAATTAGGTCTTTTAGGCTTGTAGAGTTTGGCTTGGTAATTGGGTAGATAAGTGGATAATTTAGGCTAAAAATTTACCTAGATTTCACTCTTCAAGTGTGTATCTTTGCCTCTATCCTTCATCCTTTTCTTTTCTACTAATGTCTGAAAAAAAAAAATTCCCCCAAACTTGTCCTTGATGTATCATACTGCATATTCTCATCTTGGCTTCTTTTAGAGAGAAGTCTCATTTTTGCTTTTCTTTTACTTGTCAAAAATTTTTAGGATTAGTGCAATGTCTTGTCTTCTTAGGCTTTCTACCACTCTTAGAGAACTTTGGGTTAGCAGCTCCCATACCAGTTGGCATTAGGGTACTAAGTGTTGAAGCAGCTCCTAGACTTGGTATTCGAGAGGAAAGGTCCGCAGACAAACTTAATCCCAATTGGCAATTACAATTTTATTCTTCTACGCATTCTTTTCCATTTCTAATGTTTATTTATTTTCTTTTCCATCCTTCATTCTTGTTCCTTTCAAATCAATATAGCATTTGAAACTTGTCCTCTTACGCTGTTTTGAAGTTCTGTCCTGAAACCTAGGTAAATAGGGTTCTTTCTTGTAGGATTAGGAGAACAAAGGAAGGGTTGAAGACTTCTAATTCTTTACATTTAAATGAAGAAACTAGACAATTTGGCTCAAATCTGGAATTAGAATATATGCTTATGCATATTATGAGGGTAGGCTTGAAAGGCTCAAACTTCCAAGGATGGCCTATATAACTTCCTATTAGTGGTATTGCCTAGGATTTCGCCTTGACTAATAATCTAACAAGTTCTAAGACCTTGGACTGTTTGATTGTGACTTAACCCAGAAGGTGTCCCTAATCCTTCAAATTTTGTTAAGAAACATTTTGACCATGTGCATTATTTTTCAGGACTTTCACTAACCTTATTGTTTATAAAACAGTTTCAAAAGTCTTATTTGTGCTGTCTATTTAATACTTCTTCCTAAATCTGAACCTTAAACTTCTAGCTTACTAATGCAACTTCCTTTTCCAATTCATTGAGGCCTACCACAATTTCAATTACACTTATTGTTGGATTATTCAGTAGTTGTTATGCCAATTCAAAACATCATTTTATCATGCAAACAAACGGGAATGACATCAACAACTTAATTTTCAATCCAATGTATCGGACAATTCACCATTGTTGACCAACTCAATTTTCACATCAAATTCAATCATTTATTCAAAACAAAAATATAATCTAATAAGCAATTAACACCAGACAAAAAGAATTTCACACAAAATCATTCAGAAAAATTTTATTGATCTTTTATTAAGAGTGATGGTTATAATTTTTGTTTAGAGAGAAAGAGGCTATAGGGGTTCATCTCCTACTTTTGTAGGATTTGGGAATTTTAAGGTTAGGAGGTTCAAGGTTGAAGCTAGCTAAAGATGGAGAAGCAGGTATTGAGAATGTACAGTTTCTCTTTCTCTAGAGATTCTTCTTTATTGAAGGCAATGATCATTGGTTAATTCCTGGAGTAGTAATTTATCTTTACCTCATACTATGTGATTCATGGTTCCTTCTGAGATTGATGAGCATAGTGTGCATGTTCACTAAATTTGAATTCACCTAATCAGGACTTTCATTCCACAATTTTTATCTGTGGTATTTGTCCGTCTCAGCTCCTTGTCCTGCTTCTCATAGCTTCCCAAATTCAACAGCTGTTCCTTGTAGAGATACTTGAACCCCTCTGCCTTCTACAGCATACTACCTTCCATCTTTTCTTCTTTTTTTTCTAAAAATGTCAGCACATCTTCATCCCTTTTTAGTTGTTCATTGTAGAAGGTATTTATCTTCGAATCTAGCCTTTGCATTAATGCTCTTTCTCTCATCTCCATTTCTTCATGCAGCTTCATCTCTCTGTGAGAAGTAATTGTTCTATCTTTTACTCTTCTTACCGAGGTCGGCTTCGCCATTCTTCTGCGGTCCTCTATTCTTGCTCCCACCTTTTCTCTCTCTCACTCCATTTCTTTCTTTATTGACACTAGCATGTTCACCAATCTTTGGATTTCCTTCGTTGCTCCTTGAACATTATGCTGGTTCAGAAAAAAATTCCCTTACATCAGGAGGAGAATTAATCACTGGACTCCTTCTATTCTACATTTCGTCCTCGGATGGCAGTTGGTCCCCAACTGGGATTTGTTCCATCCCTACTGGTTCATATTCTTCTTCCTGGTGCTCCTCTTCTACTTCCATAATTTCCATCTTCTTCATTTTTCTGCTCTTTGGTCCCGCGTCACTCACACTTGTGCTCCGGAGAAACCTTAGGGACGAGGTTTCACTCTGCGCCGTATCCTTTCCTCCCGGCCAAAGTCTTGTGATGGTCTTGGAGGGATGGATGCCTTGCGTCTTGAGTTCTAATAGATGTTATTATTGTTGAAACGTATCCTTCCATTAGGCATACAAAGAGAATAACCTATTCTCCCCTTATTGTGCTCGGATACTTAGTGAATAATAACAAAGCGATAAATAAAACGGTTCTTGGCTTCTTCTATTATTAAGGATCGCGTGGATGGACTCATGAGGATTTTTCTTTGTTAAGTTCTATTTCCCTTTTCCTCCCGTCAGGAAGTCGACAATCTTGTCGTGATTGGGTTCTCCAAGCAGTCTTTTGAACTTAGACCCATTCTTGGGGTCTTTGATTTGTAGAACCTCATTGATCCTTTCATGACCCATGGAGACCCATACTCCTTTGACGTCGACTGAGTCCTCCCTCATATCTATCATGTTGGAATAGAACTCCCTGACCACTGCAAAAAATCCATGTGGTTTGTGCTTGCAGAACAAACTCCAACCCCTTTTTTTGATTATCTCAGCAAACAGTGAGATGAACATATAGAACCCCCTTTCTCTAATAAACTCTTTGATGCTCAGATTCTTTTGCTAGAAGGAGTAGGCTTCATCTGAAATGAAAGCTTCATTGTCTTCTGCTTCTTTAGCTTGCTCAGCTCTACTTTTTTCAGCTCTTTTCTTCTTTTTTTCTTTCTGAGCAGGGTTTTGTGCCTCTTTTTTCACTTCCGATTCTGCTACTGGGGTTGTCTCAATCTGAGGTTCTAGATGAACCTCCTCTTCACCAGCTATGTACTATTCCATCATTTCATTGAGATTTGGGACTAGGCTCTAGGGTTCTGCCATCGATGAGATCTGGATTTAGGGTTTAAGGTCTCTGAAGTCTAGGGTTTTTAGAAGTCGAAGAGAGGAAGGTGGGATTTTGGTGAAAGTATCAGTGATATGAAGCAATGGGAAGGGGTGGCTTTTCAACTTTGGAGAACTTCTTCAGTTTATGGCTCAATAAATGAATGTTTCTCTTCGTGGGTCGCGACAATTAATGATTAGGTCACAACAATATCTTTCGAATTTATTTTGTGACCCAAAAAAAATGAAAATTTTCACCCCATTCTTTAAAATTCCATGTCGTAACATACTTTAGGTTTGTCGCAACAATGACTCGTCCTGACAGTAGAAAATTTTTTTGCGACACATGTCATTGGACCCAATAAATGTCTACATGTTACATTTTAGGTTGCGACAAGAATTTTCCTGTCACGACACAGATTGGTTCTGCAAACTTAAAAGTGGGTTACGACGGTGTTTGAAGTTGGTCGCGACACTTTTTCTATTGCCATTTACTTTACTTTCAAAAATTTTGTCGCAACAAGAAAAACAGGGTCACGACATCATATTTCAATGAGTTCTCGAGACCGAACTTTTAATGTCGCAACCTAATTTTCTTATAAATTGTCTTAATCAATTCCTTGTTGAGACAACCCTTTTTCCTCACTTATAAAACAGTGTTGCGACACAGATTATTTTTGTCATGACCAAGAATTTGTTTCCCAAATTGCTGCAACTTAAAATTGCCTTCCAATTCAGTTAATCACCCACAACTCAGTCAAAATTTTCAATTCAAGCATTGTGAAGACATATCTTGCAACAGAAAATCATCAATTCAATCTTAAACAACTATCTCATTAAAACACATCAACATAACATTGACGATTGCTTGTGAAACTCCCCAAAACTTAAGATATGTATCATTATTACAAATGAGTTTAGGGAATGAGAAATACTCCCCCGTGTAGTCATTTTCTGCACAATTCAGCTTAAGGCAAGGTGCTTTACAATAAAATCTTATTCCAGTTAATTCTTCTTGTCCAAAAATAAATAAATAGAAAATTTTAGCCAATTACCAAGCTTCCAAAAACTTCTAACCAAATAAATAAATAGAAAATTTTATCACTCCCCATGGACTCTACTGTTACAATGTGATGCCTTTCAGCTTGAAGAATGCTGGGGCCACCTATCAGAGGTTGGTGACGAAGATGTTTCGGCGTACTCGGTAGCCTGATGGAAGTCGGATCCTGTATGCATCTCAGCCCGGACGGCCGACCTCCTCGGAAGAAGTATGGCATGAAGCTGAATCCTTTAAAGTAGCCCCGGGTCAGCGGCTGATTCCTCGGCATGGTAACCCGAGGGAATGAGAGGCTAATCTGCACTTAGCTAAGGCCGTCTTTGCGATCAGGCCTGACCGAGAAGGGGATCCAACAACTGATCGGCCGGCTGGCCGCTCTTGGGCGTTTTACGTCCCGGTTCACGGACCATTTGAAACACCTTCTTCGCTACCCTGAGAGGAGCCAACCGGGCCGAATGGAATGAGGAATGCGACCGGGAATTCATGGCAATCAAGCAATACCTGACAGAGCCCCCGATTCTTGTGAACCCGAAAACCAGTGACACACTCTACTTCTACCTAGCAGCCTCTGATATAGCAGTAAGCCCCGCCTTATTTAAATAGTGTGGGGATGCGAAGTTGAAGACTGTGTTCTTTCTCAAAAAATCCTTAACCGACGCGGAGACCAGATATAGCCACCTCAAAGCGGTACCTTGGCCTCAGGACGGCCGTAGCTTGCCTATGCTTCGAGGCTCATCCGTTGTGATGCTAAAGCGATCTTTTTCCACTCTGAGGCCGCGATTCATAAACTTGATATATCGGGAGGATGGCGGGTTGAAGCTACGATGGAGTTAAGTAAGTATGGCATCCAATACAAGCGAGACTTTCAAAGAGGGCCGCGCGCGACGCGGCAATTCTTGGCGACTTCATCGCGAAATCTGCGGCCGGTTTGCCCGATCGCGGGTTGGTGGACACTTTGCGTAGATAGAGGCTTCCCGAAGCGAACGGGCGGGCATTGGTCTGCGAATTAACCTCAATAGGGAAGAAGAAGATTGAATAGAGCTGATGCAGTTGACTTCAACTCCACCAACAACGAATCAGAGTACGAGGCCATGATAGCCGGACTCGAGCTCGCACTTTCCATGGGTGCTGACAGTCTTTCGGTTCAGAGCGATTCACAACTAGTTGTCGAACAAGTTAACGCAGAATTCGAGTCCAAGGATCCCCGAATGGCGAAGTATGCGTCCCTAGTCAAGCAGAAACTAAATACCCTCTCGGCCTAGAAACTTGAACATGTCCCTTGGGATTCTAATGAGAGGGCCGATTCCTTAGCTGTCGTGGCTGCTTCATTGACGATAAGGGAAACCGTATTTCTCCCCATCTACTATCAACCGAACTCCTCAATACTACATGCCCAAGTAAGCCAGATAGAGGAAGTTCCCCAGTCTTGGATGGACCCCATAAGACTATACATAGCCACGGGGGAACTACCTAATGACAGAGACAAGGCTCACAAGGTTCAAACTAGCCTGGGCCAGCTTCCTCCATGGTGCACGGGTAGCTATACAAACGATCCTTCGGGCGGGCCACGGATGTTTCTAACCCAAGTAAGGCCAAGATGTATTGTCGAATTGCATGAAGGCATATGGAATCACCCTGGGAAGAACTCTAGCTCAACAAAGCTCACACTCGTGGGTATTATTAAATTTAACTACGGTCGACACCGATTACGCTAAAAATGTGACCCTTGCCAGCAAATGTCCCCTATCTTGAAATCACCGGTGCAAGACTTGGTCTCTATCTCTAACCTGTGGCCATTCGCTTAATGGGGGATTGATATAGTCGGTCCGCTTCCCACTGCACCGGCTCAAAAGAAACTATTATTGGTCGCCACCGATTATTTCAGCAAATGGATAGAAGTTGACGCTTTCTCGTTAATCAAAGATAGGGATGTTACTCGCTTATCCAAAATATCATCGCTTCGCTCGCATCCCAAGATCAATCGCGGTCCACAACGGGCCGTAGTTTGACAACCGAGTCTACCGGGACTTTTTCCAGGAATTGAAGATAAAAAATTTATACTCTACCCCTTGGTATCCGCAAAGAAATGGCCAAGCAGAAGCCTTCAACAAAACCCTGTTGACTGCCTTGAAAAAGCTGTTAGACTCCACTAAAAGGAAATGGGTGGAAGAACTCCCCGGGGTGCTCTGGGCCTACAGAACCACTGCCCAAAAGCCAACCGACATCTCTCCTTTTGCGCTCACTTATGGGATGAAAGCCGTTATCCCCACAGAAATTGGTCTGCCCACCATCCGGACAGCTACGCCCGAGTCAGAAAATGTGGAATCAATAGCTAGGGAGTTAGACGTGAGTGATGAGCCCGCGGAAGCCACACCAACCGTGATAACGTCCTATCTCAACACCGCCCCGGCGAACTTATAACATACGGGTAAACCTCTAGAGTGTTTCGGCCAGTTACCTAGCCTTGAGGAAAGCCGAGAATACCAAACCCCAATCGTGGAAATTCCAACCCAACTGAAGGACTTTGTGCTGTGACACGAACCACAGTCGTCCTACGCTATAGATAAAACAAATGGAACCCTTGTACCTAGAATGTGGAATGCCATGCACCTGAGAAGGTATTATCAATAAAAGAATATCTTTATTTTTGCCTACTCGCATGTCTTCACATATTTTTTCATTATACAGGGTCAAATTTAAAAGCCAAGATGACGAAGTAAAATGATTCCATCCTACCAACAGAGATAACATCTAGTCAAGTCAAATTTGGTGCCCGATGGCGCAAGAATGACTTATCCGCCTAGCCTAGGATAACATCTAGTCGGTCAAATTTAAAAAAGCCCTGATGGCAGGCAAGAAATGATTTATCCTACTCACCCAGATAACATCTAGTCGGGTCAAACTGTTTGAAGTCTCTGATGGTCTAAGAATGATCATCCGGCCCAGCGATAATACCATTGTCCATTTTAAAAGCCCGAGATAGCGATTAAAATTGACCCATCCATTCGAATTTAAAACCGATGGCGTTAAAGAAACGACCTTATCCCACTAAAGATAGATAACATCTAGATGGTCGAATGCAAAAGCCCGGATGACATAGAGAATGACCTATCCGGGAAACACAACAGACTACCCATCCGGCTCCATACAGATGATTTCTACTTGCCACATGTGCTCTCGAATGGTGCGCTTAACAAAAATCAATACAAACCCAGACGACATAGTATCAAAACGTACAATAAGGCATCAAACAAAAAGTAACGAAGAAAGAGAAAGGGATGTAAATTGTTTGGTCCAAAAACACTAAACAAAGACAAGCCCGCTTCCTACATAAAGCACTCTCAGGGCCCTAGTTAGCAGCGGTATCCTTAACCTCCGCCGGTCCGACTCCAGGTCAGGAGATCCATCGAAAAGAGTTTCGCCTCTTCTCCGACCTGGGCTGGCCCGCTATTCCCCGTGTTCCTCCCCTCGCACAAAGAACTGAATCGGGGCTGAAAGCAGCAGACGAGGTGCTTGGGGGGTAGCGGGGTTAGCAAAGAACTTTGGAGTTAATGAGACTGAATGATCTGGCATTCCATTCGGGATCTGAGGCTTGCTCCCGCATATGTTGTGTGTAAAAACACAGCACCCATAACCATAGTTGAACAAATGTCACCACAGACGAATCCCCGGCCTCTATCGCTCTATCAAAGAACGACCTTTCCCGAGGGCGGCGAAATCATCCCCTTATGGTCCCAAGCTCCAAAAATCAAGGAAAGTCGCCGTCCATCAAACGACCGCTTTCTTCCTCCGCTCAGATAAGCCTCCCGCTGCACACGCCTTCGAGCAACTTCACATTCGGGACTCGCCAAAGGAAGCCCGCAACCGCGCATGGGGCACATTGAACCCGGGCAAGCTCAGACTCTATCTGTGCTCGGGTATTAACGACCCCTTCAGTCTCCAACTTGGCCATCGCTGCCTCATAGCGTGCCGCATCCCTCTCACCGCCCCGGCGCTCTTTCAAGATATTCCTATCCTCTAGTCAAAGACGGCACACTAATCTCGGCTCCTTTAATGAAGCACTCAGATCTCCCGCCATTTCCACTGATATGGTAATCGCAACGCCGACGTCCCACAAAGCTCGAACTCGTGATGCTGAAGCGGCATGTTCCGAATAGTAGCGACGGCCTGCCAAGAAACCCATTAGGAATACAGAAATCAAGCATTGACGCTAATATCACATAACGAAACTTGCTATCTTACCAGTTCAGTCGACTGAACGTAGTTACGGTTGCTGACTTGTATCCCGCCATCGATAATCCGTTGGATGTCTTCCTTCCGGGTCCTTACAAGAACGCTCACCGTGTAGTCCTCTCCAAAACCCATCCCCCGAGAAACTACCGGCAAGATCCGGGCATGTACGATACAAATTGTTCACCACAATATGAGACTCTCCCCTTGTGGAGCGCTCCCAGCTACGCATGATATACTTCCACCGTCGCCCCCGGGAGCCACACGACCCTGAGGTCTGTACCACGCGGGAGGAGCATAACAAATTTGGTGATAATCCGCTCCACAATGTGGGTCAGCAAAATGGACCATAAACTTCAACTCGCTTAGGTTGACCTCACATCCCGATCACCGGGGATTACTCCGGCGCACTCGGAACCGGATCGGCCTCCTTCGACTATATCCGGCACCCCGTAGCCTGCCGATCTACGGGCCCCACCGAGAGTCAGGATGATAATAGTCAGACCTCCAAACCTCCTCGCCATTGGTCGGACCAGTCCAGTACCTGAGCGTGGGGCGATGTCAAACTCATCGTTTAACTCAATTGCGCCTTCCTCATGGGCAACAGAATCTGGCCAAAGAATTCGCTATCCTTTCCTCTTGTTCCTCCTCCACCAAATCCTGGAAATCCTCATGTTCTGACTAACTATGGAATGAATCCTCTCGACCTGTGCTTCCGTCGCCCCACCGACCCTTTCTCTCATGACCCACCACTCTAGCCGATCCTACCAATTGCCTGTGTGCAAAAGGGAGCCGCTCGAGATGATTCCCGGTTCTAAACCGGAACCCGACGGGCAAAATTGGAATCCTCACTAGGGAAGTGGATCGAACCCGGGACGCTGCCTCAAAGACTCCTCGCACCCGACTTGATGCCTCAACCACTAGGCCCAGGAGGGATCGAGTTGCTCGAAATCGACGTCGGTAGTCAAGAATGACAAAATGCCCTCATAATACCAAGGCAAACTACGAGGAAATCGACCGGGAGGGTGTAAGGGTCATTGCACCTCACCTACAGATGTATTATCCGAGTTAGGAGAACCTTGTAGTGACACTCCCACTGTAAATCTGGAGAAGCCTACGAATTTTCTCGAAGCTCGACTTCTCCACTCAGTTCACCAAATCACTACAAGCCTTCCCTACATGAGCAACCCAAGGTTAGTCCATCATAACACAGTAAATATCCGGGAAAAGGCCGTCAGGCTAGGTCTAACCCGACCACACACCTGGGAAAGATTGAGACTGGTTGCTATTAAACGGAAGCCCGGGGGAGCCTGGGGACTCATCCTAGGGTCCCCTCACTAGCAACACGCCTTTCGCCTCCATCTTAGGTGAGTCGGGGAGCCCGTTGGACAAACTCTGAAGTCGGGGTTCACAAACAAGATGACATCCGCTCCCGCCTCTATTCTCAGAAAATAAATTATATAAATCTCGACCAATGAGAGATCGAGTTGGTATAGGTGGTTCAACACGCAGCACCCGATCAAAATACGAATGACGTTGGGGTGGATAAGAGCCCAGGGCGCTCGGGTAAAATGCAAAAATTGCTTGACTAGGACTGGCACCGAGAAGCGAGGTGCTCCCGGGTAAAAAACACACTGTTATGTTCTCTACCCAAGGTAGACTCATCCGTCCTTTCCATCAACTGGAGGTCAATGTTAATTCTGACACCCGTAAGAAGCCATTAACCCTCCATCGCTGTGGACGAATGATGTCGCTTGCGTAAGGCAACGCCGGTGTGCTCCTCCGAGGCGACCTCACTCTGTGGTGCTCTTCCACCCCTCGCCATTATACAAGCATATCAAAAGGAGAAAAGAAAACGAATATTAGACTCTACCCATATACCCAATTGGTACGAAGGCATACCCCAAGCCCGGGCAAGGATCGCCCGGGCCGAATAAGTTTTAAACCACACCTCCTCCCTTCTAGGCCTCTTACAGCCGGAAACTAGTCACTCACCACGGTCCAACATTACTAAGGGGCGATGATGGTTACCTACGAAATGGAGTGCGCGAGTGCTTGCAACAATGGCCCGCGAAAGAATGCAAGGTTAAACCAGCCTATTCGCAGCAGATTGTCGTAGAGAGGAAAGCAAATAAACCCAAAAAAACATGAAAGGAAAAAGAGTACGACTTAATGATGCCTATCTATATATCGACGCCAGTACCATACGCATTTAATGCATCGACACAACCGTCCGCCCTATGATTTCAACCATCGCGACGCTTTGCACGCTAGGGCATAGTAGACGAAGGTGGGCCAAGTCTAGGGGCCCTTCAATTGGGCAATAAAGTTAACGGCTGACCCATTAAACAAGTTATATAATATTCAATTGACCCCAATTAGACAGAATGTCCGAATACGTCATACACAGAATTGCAATAAGACACTAAGCCGTTAAGGAACTGCGATTTTATTAATTGCACCAAAAAGGTGTTCGGCATTACATAGCGATGCTCGTTATCAAGAAATCATATTACAATACGTCCAACTAACATTCAGAACTTACAAGACACCCGAAATACAAAAGAAAAATAGGAAAAGCATCCAACGCCGGAACCAAGAAAGAAGCCGCCGCAGAGGCTAAGAAGGAGGAAAAGATGGAGATGGGGCTAAAAGAAGTGGAACCTTGGGAGATCCCCGCAGGATTCGACAGGGGGAGTCTTTGGATTCCATTCAAGATTTAGAACCACCCAAAGACCACCCAGAACAATTCTGACTCCGCTCAAACCATGCAATCTCTGGCCCGATCCATGCTTGGAAAGCGCGCTCAAATAATCGATCACAATCATCCTTCATCATGCAATCCCCCCACTTTTGAGTCTCAGCAACGTTCAATTATCCTTCTCTGACGAAGGAACATGGATAACCAGTAGGACAACGAACCTCGTCACCCTCTAGCCTTTTATAGCAACCTCCGGGCCCCAAGATTAATTCGCAATCTATGCGATTCAATGCGCCAAAAAGTTACAAAATTCACATTGAAATTCAACAACATTGATGGTCTACTATTCCCTATGATATGACGACTGTTTGTTCTTTTTTTTTTTTTTTTTCGACGGGACGATCACCTTCCTAAGCAGTAGGCATTAGGTACCATGGGCCTGCCGGCTCTAGCCAACCGGCCTGTACCCCATGGGCAGCCCCGACATGGGACCAGGCCTCAAAGCCACCGGCCCAGATAGCGACCAGCCCAGAACGCCCAGGATTCTCCGCCCGGTGTCTGGCGCCTTCACCTTGACACGCCTTCCCACGCGCCCCGGGTGCCTGGACGCCTCTTCACCCGAATGCTTTTCCCGATCGACTCTAATTAAAAGAAATCGCTTAACCGGCCTCCATGATATAAGTATATGTTCTCCTAAGAATCGCATCACCCCGCTTCCGGGCTGAATAGGAAGGCGTTCCCAACGTACAGCCTGCCTCGAAAGCTTAAGCATAAAAGTTAAGAACAAATCATCCTTCGAAATGAGAGCCACCTTCCCTACCTTTATGGAAGAAATCGTCCACTCTCCATAAAAGGAGGATCCCCTTTCTCCTCCATAAAAGAGTAAATAATCACACTATGGTACGACATTCTCATTGAGATAACTACACCCTAACGTCACTCTAAAAAGCTAACTTTACCATCGGAGGGACGACGGAACACCACCGTCGTCTTCTTGTTTGTTTTGCAAGTTGTAGCCGACTGATGACTGGTGAATGCCCCGACGATCCACTAACTCTGAGAATTCCGGAGACTACAAAAATGGGTTTGAAGTAGAAAAATAAAAATAACGCATTAGATTTAACTTTATTTTTATTTTCATTTTATTTTATTTTACTTTTTTTTCTCTATTTTCTATTCCTTACATTTTTCATAAATTTTTTGGGAACAAACATAACCTAAATATTTTATAAGTAGTGAAATATGAAGATAAGTATCCTGTCCTTTTTAGTGGGTGGGAGATTACTTACTCTAATTCCTGTCCTTTTTAGTGGGCTCATGATCACTCTTCATAGCACTAGTTATATTTTAATACACTGTAATAATTGAGGGCTTCTATCTTTCTTTGCGTGGCATTATAATGAACGTGACAGTTAATTATTAGATTCATGTAACAAAATAATGGTTGATAATAAAGGTAATAGAGAAATGATTAATTGAATAAAGTAGGTGCAATGACCTGGCATTTCTCTATTATTATTAAAGAATGTATTAGTTATATTAACAAATACACATTTTTGGATTTTTGCAGTGATTATTTTAACTATTGAGAAACCCTAACCGCCCCTCCGTTTTTCTCATGTGTTCTTTTTTCTAGCCCATTTTCTTATAACAGGAAGAAATAATATTTTGGTCATTTTCACCTGAAATCGTTCATGTACATCTATTTCTATCATTTTCTTTATCAATAAAATAGTTCTTTCACACATATCGGGTTTATAATTTGTTTTTTCATAATTTTATTGTTGACTTGTTACAGCGATTGGTTTTTAATCATTTTATTACAGCGTTTATTAGTGTGTAAGTAATTTAGACTATAAAACATATATATTTGATCAAACAGCATAATAAACTTCAACCATAATCACAATATATCGTTAATCCCAAATACATTTGTATTCTAGTCATTATATGATTATCAAATGCAGAGGCTGTCTGACCCATTACGTTATTAACTCGAATATTATATTGTCTTCTAAACTGTTTAACAAATTTAATTCAGTGTTTCTATTAAACAGACATTAAATAATAAATAAAATTATCATTTTCAAAATAATAATAATAATAATATTTCAATTGGTAAGACTAGATATTGAAAAAATCTATTTTAAAAATATGTTCTCAAAAATGGGCAGCCATAATCTATATGAGTCACCTTTACTTCCCCTTTTCTGTGGGAGACCTTTCCCGTCATCTCTTTATCCAATCCACACGAATGGATGCTATGAATTAAAAATAGAGGCATGAAGACCAAGGGTAAAGGTTGATATGTGAAGAATTTGAACTTAAAACTATCAATGCTTGTTTTATGATGATAAAAGCCAATTGCAGGTTAGCTAATGGTAAGGGCTGGATGGAAAGTCACAGTCTAATCGGTGGTTATTGGGAGCAAAGAATGGGTCATTATAACACACCATAGTAATGCTATCACCAAAAAACACTTAAGCTATGTTTGGTTCTAGGAAAATGATAAGGAAAATAAAATATGAAGGAAAAGTGAAAGGAAAAAAATAAAGGAAAATAAAAAATAAATTTAAATCTCACATATTATTTGTACTTACTATTTGAATTAAATTATATTTATTTTAACTCATTATTATAAAGATTAAATAATTTAAGAATTCGTAAATTTTTAAGTAATTATATTTATATTTCATTTTTCTTAAACTTTTTTGTTAGAAAACTAAACAAAAGAAAATCATTTTTCTTTAACATTTTTCCTTGCTTACTTTTCAGAAACCTAAATATAACCTTTTAAACTGTAGATACTGGGTTAAACACAACCTCACTTGAACGAATTTTCCAACGAGGACAGCTTGAATTCATAGCTTAGAAATACAGAATTAGCTATAAAAAGCTAGCCCATGCATCCTGTAATCAAGATAGAAAGAAATTTGTTCAAAGGAAACAATAGCTTCGTTCATAAATTGTTATGGTTGCCAGTTGCAACATGATATGAATATGATTATGATAATGAGATAAGATACCATCATAGAGTAAAATAATTGAGTGGACTAGAAAAGCTCTGTAAATAATGATGAAAAGGAAATGGTAGTACGTAGTAGTCAACACATAAGTCTTTTATAATTAATAATGTGTTATGTCATTCCTCTCTTCTTTGTGTCAGCATTCAAATAATGAAATTATTATAATGTGAAAGCGAAAAGGACTAATTAGTTACAAGATTGAAGGACCATGCAGTTCTTTTGCCCTAATAAAAAATGTGGATGAAATCGGTAGTGGATTTCAACATCCACCTAGGATTACTTTAAATAATAACTTTATGAATAAGATAAGATAGTAAGAAGAGACTTTATCGTTTAATTTACTTTTAGAAAAGTAGGTTGCGGATCAAAACATATGCATAAGAGATACTCTCAAGATTTGCTACAAATTTAGGATACGAGTCAGCCAAATGTTTTAGCACACCTTTTGGGCCACAACGCCTGCAACCGACGACGCTCTTGAGGGAAGAGTTTTTTTTTTTTCACATCTATTCATTGTAAGTTGAAGTATATGTTCTTCTAAGGATTCCATCTAGATCTCTGGAAATCCCTTCTTCTTGTTTTATCATTTGAGTAATATCTCAAGGGTCCAAGGAAAGGAGTTTTAGATTCAAATTAAGACATTCTATTTTACTTTTAGGCTATGTTTGGTCCTAGAAAATTTATATAGGGGAAATGTAATGGAAAAAACTAAAGAGAAAAAATCAATGCTTAAAAACTGACCGACCGAATCTGAAAGTTACCGATTCACCGGTCTGACCGCGACGAATCATGCATTAACTCTACGACGTAATAAATATATTATTTATATTTTAAAATATAATTAATAATAATATTTAATTTATTATTTATTATTTTATAAATAAAGTATTTGTATTTATTTTAAAAATATGTATAATGTTTAAATATGAAAACATATTAAAATGGAATAAATTTTATTTATATAAATATATAATTTTGTTAATATCTAAAATAATCACAACGACAAATAGTTTCATAGAGTCTGCCTTCAGAACTTCCCATTTTCAATGCTCAACCATGTTCTGTCAGATTTAATCGATTTTTTTGGGCTACAAATTCTCTAACCCTACAAGCTTTCTAATTCTAAGAAAACTATTGTTTCAATGTAAAAAGATCAAAAACGAGCATTGTTTTAACTTCAAAACAAAAATTTATGGAACTGACACGGCTTCGACCACCGGCTTCGACCGCCGGCTCATCGGTTCGACCACGGTCGATCAAAATTGCTAGATTAACCGACCGGTTCACATGATTGACGGGTCGGATCGCCAGTCCTAGTCCGTTTTTAAAACACGAAAAATAGAAAAGAAAAAGAAAGAAAATGGAGTTAAATATGACATTATTTTTATTTTGTAACTTCAACCCAATTTTATTTATTTAATTTATTAATGTAAATATTAAATAATTCTAAGAATATATTAAGTTTAAGTAATTATATTTATATTTAATGTTTCTTTACATTTTTCATTAGATAGTTAAATGGTAGATTCAAATTAAGATGTTCTATTTTACTTTACTTATGTTTATCCTAGAAAAATTTATATAGGGGAAATGTAATGGAAAAAACTAAAGAGAAAAAATAGAAAGAAAAAAAAAAGGAAAATGGAGTTAAATATGACATTATTTTTATTTTGTAACTTCAACCCAATTTTATTTATTTAATTTATTAATGTAAATATTAAATAATTTAAGAATATATTAAGTTTTTAAGTAATTATATTTATATTTAATTTTTCATTTACATTTTTCATTAGATAGTTAAACAAGGACTATATTTGGTTCCAAAAAAATTTGAAAAAAATATAGAAAAGTAGAATGAAAGAAAAAATAAAGAAAATAAAAAACAAAATTTCAATCTAATATATTATTTTATTTTATTCTTTAAACCCATTTGATTTATGTTAAGTTATCATTATAAATATTAAATAATTTTAAAATACATAAGTTTGTAAGTAACTTCATTTATATTTAATTTTTTTTGAGATTTTTCATTAGACATCCCAATATAAGAAAATTATTTTCTATATATATATATATATATATATATATATATATATATATATATATATATATATATATATATATATATATATATATTTTATTTTTTTATTTTTTACTTTCAGGGAACTAATACGACTCATAAGAAAAATATTAAAAAAAATAAATCATTTTCTTCAGCATAATAATTTTTTAGAAACTAAAGGAAACCTTAGCAATTGGTGTTATTTTTACATTTTATTTTATTAGATTGTGAATTATTTGGAGTATTATGATATTAAGAGAGTGAGTCATCCATGCTTCCCCTTCATCTCTTTATCCCAATCCACACATATGAATGCTACTATTATGAATAAAGGTTGTGGGAGAGGAAGTTTTCATAGCCTACTCCAATATTCTCCGATCTCCCATCACCATGATGAAGGCAAGCTTGAAAACGGACTCTACAAATTTCCAGACTTTTGATCAAGAAAATTATCTACACCTCTGGCTTCTACAAAGATTGAAGATCGTCAAAGCTTTGATCCTTCAATTCTGCCCATACCCCCACTTCACATTTTGGATGTCCCAAGAACATGCATGTAAGATTATCATTATTCATGAAAATAGTTATAAACATTAACTAATTGAAGATGTGACAGATTTGTGTTGGGATGATGAAGGATCAACTTCTACTGCTCTAATACTACTCTCTTGGTAGTATTTGTTGATGTCATTGTTAGTTCATGACTTTCATATTTGCATGAACATTAAAATGCATAAACATCATACCCATAAATCTTTGAACTTCATGTACTTCACATTAGTAGTAAGAAAGCATACCATCCATAAACTCTTCAATTTAGAAGAAATCTGTTATATTTCTCTCCCTTCTCCTCTCCCTTTAAGATTTGAAGTTAAGACACCTCTGATCTTTACTTGTGTCTATTCTAATGTTCAATGTCACATGCATGCGAGAGGCAGGAGAGAGAGTTGTACTCCCTTTAAATTTTTATCAGCGGCCTTCCATCAAGCACTCACCAAAAGAGTTTACGTTCCTTCCTTAAATTTAACAGATTTCGTGATTAAATCATAATATTAAATCATTTAATATTTTAATAAATATATAAATATATATTCAATAAAATAAACTTTAAATATCATTCGCGCTCACATTTATTCTAACATTCTCCCACTCTAAGACATACGATATTGCCTTCACGACTTAATGCAGAAACATTATGTGCACAAAATAATATGCTAAACCTTTCTTATATTGGCTATACTGTTATATCATTATTAAGTTGAAATATTAATGTGAGTCATGGCGGTTGTATGTCATTTTCTCAACATAGTCCCTTCCATGTACTACAACACCAACTTTCAACTTAACATGATCATTAGTGAAGATAATAATGGTCCAACTTTAATGTCTTAATTATAAGACAATTCCTGTCAACATTATTCTAAACAGTTATGTATACCAAATAGAAACAGGAATAATCAGAAACACATAAGTGAGCTCAGAGTGTCAAGTACATTATCTTAATACAATTGTAATACAATGTCACTAATCACATCTCAAAATGCCCATCTTTTCAACATGCTCATTAAAATGCCTCGCGACAATCCTTTTCATAGTGCCGATCTCGCAATCATAAGATTGGTAAGTACGCGTTCAATCGACAATTTTGTTTCGAATTCTTTGACGACAGTATTTAATTTCCATATGCTTAGCACTTGTAATACTTGTCGCTCTTAGAGAAGAAGACTGGCCGCAGAATTATCACAATAAATTTTCGGCCTACCATACTGCCGACAACTTCTAAGCCCCGAAAATAAAGTTTCGTAGCCATAATCCAAGAATAGTGGCCTCAAAACATGCCACAAACTCAAATTTCTCCATAGTGGAAGCAGCAATGACAGATCGTCATGACTTCTTCCATAAAATCGCTTCCTTCCAAACACAGGGAACAAGTAGGCCAAATGTGGATTTTCTTGTATCAACACATCCAAAGAAAATCTAATCAATATCCAATCACCTTAAGATGATCGATCTTTATAAGTGAGCATATGATTTTTCGTTCCTCGCAAGTATCCGAGAATTTTCTTGCAAACTTCTTCCAATGATCTAAACCTCGATTACTTGATACTGCCTTCAAAGATTCCGACGCAGCTTATGTCCGGGTCCGGTCCAAGTTTGAGCATACATTAAACTCCCAACAAATGTATGACATAAGGGATGATTTCTTATCGTCTGCCTCAATTCATTTTTCTGACATTGCATAGCATTAAATTTATCCCTTTCGAATCGGGAACTACACTGCCGAGCATTTCTCCATATTAAATCTCTCTAAATCTTATTAATATAGGTTTTCCGAGACAACCCTAATAATCCTATGATCTATCATGTAATATTTCTATTCCAATCACATAGGTTGCCTCCCATGTTCATTTCAAAATTCGAGAGATATTTCTTGGTTTGATGTAATAAACCAAGGTCATTAAGAGCAAGTAAAAATCATCAACATATTAACTAGAAAATAAACTTGTTCTACTAACCTTCATATATATACACCGATCAACTGTTTTCGAACTAAAGGAAGTGATGGTATCATTAAACTTAAGATACCACCGTCGGAAGCTTCGTTTAAGTCCATATATCGATTTCTTTAATTTACACACCATGTGTTCCTTTCCCCTTAACCGAAAAGCCTTCAAAAAGCTGATCCATATAAATCTTTCTTCCAAATTTCCATTAAGAAAGGCAAGCTTTTAACATCCATTTGGTGTAACTCTAAATCATGTTTAGAGCTACCAAAGCCATAATGATTCTAAGAGAGTCTTTCTTGTAGACTCCGGGTGAAAAGCCTTTATAGTCAATGCCATCTTTTCGAAAGTAAAACCTCGGGCAACAAGTCTGGCTTTATATCGTTCAATATTGCCTATTGAGTCACGTTTGGTCTTAAAGACCCATTTACATCCGACCCTTTTACATGCTTTAGGCAATTCAACAAGATCCCATACTTGATTTTGATCCATAGATTTTAACTCTTCTTCCATGGCATGAAAACATTTAATGTAATCATACCAGATGGCTTCAGCGAATCGATCATTGTAAATTCCTAAGTCAATTTCGACTCTTGTAAATAAACCATAGTCACTGCATAGAAGACCTTCTTTCTCTTGAGATCTCCTCAAAATTGTACTTGCGGGTTCAACTACTATAGGTTCAATATTGACATTTTCATTATGGAGTGTCAATCATTAATTTGTTGTTCTGATCTTTATTAGGTCGACTTACAAGCCTCAGGAACAACAATTGTAGTTTTTAGTGTACGTAAATCTGCAACCTACTTCTTGAATGCTAACATTATGCATTTTGATCACTCCCACTAATGTCACAATTTTCAATGAACCTAGCATTTCCGCATTCAACACCTCAGACTATGGTTAGACAATAAAATCTATATCCTCAATTTTTCCGATATCCAATGAAATAACCACGATTGTTCTAAAGTCCAATTTCTTCTTGTGGATTGTAAACTCTTATCATTAAGTAACTCAAACATGTAAATGGTCTTTAAACTCGCTTCTTCCGTCCATAAATTAAAAGGTGTTTTTTTGAACCGCTTTACTTGGAACCCCGTTTAAAGAAATACATGGCAATCCCACATACATCCACATTGATATAGATAAAGATGAGTGACTCATCATACTCCTAACCATTTCCATTAAAGTACGATTACTTCTTCAGAACACCATTTTGATGGGTGTACTCCGCATTGTGTATCGGAAAGCACAAATACCGTGTTTCTCAAGAAATTTGGCAAATGGCCTGACACCGTCCCGATTCATCATACTTTCCATAGTATTCACCACTTATCCGACCTATAATTTTCACCTTCTTATCTAATTGCCTCTCAATCTCTTTAATATACATTTCAAGTGCATTAACAGATTGAGATTTGTCATGCAATAGATAGATGTAACCATAACGTGAAAATCATCAAAGAAGGTAATAAAATATTTTCCACCAATATGGAGCATCAAAAGGTCCACATATGTCGCGTGTATAAGTTCAAGAAGCCGTGTGCTTTTGCGGGCTCCTTTCTTAGTATGCTTTGTTTGTTTTCCTTAATACAATCACGGTACTTCAGTCAAGAAATCCAAGTTTGAAAGAAAGAATTCTCATCTTTATTAATTCGTATTCTTCCTCGATATATGATCAAACGCTGCTTCACAAAATAAGCAGAATTCTCATCAACTAAACTGCGTTTAATGCCACCATTATGATGCAAGGTCATTAAGGTCTCAGCAAAAACATTATCAAGTTTAAACTTGTAGAGACCATCACATAATATTCCAGAACCAATAAGTTTACTATTTCGGTAACAAACTAAATCCATCCAAATCCAACTTGAATACAAATCCCGCTACATCAAGTTTAGGTAAAGAAACTAAATTGCGGGAAAATGTAGGTACATAGAGAGTTTGAAACAAATCCAAATAATGTCCAGTATCTAAAACTAGACGATAAGTTCCAATGCCTTTAACTGGAACCTTGTTTCGATTCCCCATGAACACAAAGTCGGGCTATTTACTTTATGGTTTGATCAGAAGGGAATCCCCCGTGACTTATCAAATGTGAGTAGGAACCAATCTATCCACCAAGTATTATGAGGAACTTCAAGAAAGTTTGATTCAAAAACATACTAAAGCACAAGGCTTACCTTCTTTCAAACCAAGCTTTACGTTTTAGGCAATCTTTCTTCAAGTGTCCAACTTTATAACAAAAGTGGCACTTATTACCACGTTCCTTCTTGTGGATAGCTTTAGAAGAGTCATTCAGGTTGTGCAAACCCTTTTTCTTGCTCTTCCTAATTCTTCTAACTCTTTTAGATTCTTGATGACTAGGAGATGAACAAATGTAATGAGCTCTTTGATTCTTTAACCTTGTTTCCTCTTGAACAAGCATACTAATAATTGATTGATATTCCACTTCTATCCTTTATAGTGTTATAATTCATTTGAAATGGACCACACTGCTTCTCAGAGGCAAGGAATTAAGTATAAATTCACTAAGAAGACTCATCCACATTCATGCCCAAGTTCTTTAATTTTGCTGCAAGGTAGTCATCTCAAGAACATGCTCATGCATGGTACGTGAACCATCATACTATGGTGGTCAAGGTACTCCACACGTACCACTGAAGTGACTTATCGCCAGCTTGAGATTTCTCTTCCACTAATTTCTTAAATTCCTTAGCACTTCGGGCCAGTAAGTGTGCTTTATATTGTTTGTACCGCTATTCGCATGAACATTAAGCTTTAACTGTTAGATCTTTCCCATGCTTTATGTAAAGCTTTTTCCGAAGGTCACGCTTATCAAGACAGCGTTGCGTTTCTCAATCCTACAATGCTAAATCAAGATCCGCACCTAAGGAACCGACTCGGTTCTGCACCAATGTAGAAATTTAATCCATTAAATAAGGGAACAGATGAAGCATGTGAATGCAGAGAAACAGGCACGGATACTGCAAATAATGTAGACAATCATACATTAATGTTTGAGTCATAAAATTTATCACATAATTTCATTCAAATGTAACATGGATAGGACATAAGGTAAATCAAAGCCTCCTTCTTTGGGAAATACTAAGATATACTAACATAAATAATATTTGGTAATTACATATGCACTATTCAGATCTTATTTTGCTATCTTTGGATATGCAAAATAAAACCAATAGAACATACTAATCACCACAATTATATTTGTCATATATTGTGAACAAGTAATCAACCTTTTTGGCTAATTCCTAAATGTCTAATATTGATAGATTTTCAATCTACCCACAAATAAATAAAATTTTATATCTTAATGTCATTTTAAAACTATAAAGTTATGGGTAATTGAAATTAATTTACAACCCGAATTTATTTCCTAAGATTTGGCCACTTGCGACTAAATAAATCATTAATAATATAAATTTCCAAATTATAAATATATATACCACACTTAAGCAATCAATAAATGTATAAACATATATATCTACCACTGGAAACTTTAATATGGCAAGATTTCATTAAATTATTCAAACTCGCTATTTCTTTCTTATATTGTTAATCTAAATTCTACATGCATTCAAAACTGCCTTTGAATGAAGGGAAGAAACACATAGCAACAAAGAAAAGCAACTTGCTATATTCAAAATGTGAAAACCAGATATGCAATATTCATTGAAATTATCCTTGAACATGAATATATAAGGGCATTAAATCCGAAGGCTAGGATTGAAGTTTCCGGCATGAAAAACATAATCTATGGAAAGACACGAGTTAAAGCATGCTTCTCCTATGCGGCTCTTTCATCACCATTTTCAAACCTGGCTTTTCTTTTTTTTTTTTTTTTTGAGAGTCACAACAAAGAGAAGATGTCGTTCATCTCTTTCAAGTCAATTGTCTCATGCGGCTAACATTACGTAATCCGTGCCAAAGGTTAAGGGACACGGACTTAATTTATTCAAAAAGGGGTTTTGCACAGCTTAGGAATAAAGATTCACTCATGCGCATTCTCATACCATTTCATAGATTCCTCTCTCATCCAAGACCCACGGAATCGACATGTGCATGATGGGTTTGAAGCAAAATTTTATACATATATGCGTAATCACAAAACCTGTAACAATATGGTTTGACTTTTTGATTCGATGCAGATTTATTTCAAATTCATATATACACTACTTGCCTTGAACAAACGACAGAAACTAGTTTGCATTTCGTATCCGATTCTAGTATATTCTAATATAACATTCATGATCATAAATGGAAATACATGACTCTAAACCATGCTCGATACCTCCACATGTTAGTTCATGACTTTCTATATTTGCATGAACATTAAAATGCATAAACATCATACACTCCATAAATTGGAATTCTGCGTACCATTGGGCAAGAAGAAAGCATACCTCGATCCATATAAACTCTCTCTAATTTAGAAGAAATTGAAGTGTGGTTTCTCTCCCTCCTCTCCCCTTTAAGATGGAAGACACCTCTTGATCTTTACTTAGCCCATTCTACCGTTCCGAATGTTGTTATGTATGTGAGAGGTAGAGAGCATGCACTCTTTTAAATAGCCTTATTGGTGGCCTTCCATCAAGACTCCACCAAAGAGTCATGTCTCTTCCTTTAGCCAATTAGATTTCAGTATTTAAAATCATAATATTAAATCATTTAATATTTTACTAAATATATAAATATATATTCAATAAAATAAACTTTAAATATCATTTGTGCCACATTTATTCTAACAGTCATATGAATATTAACCGTATACATGAATAGTAGTACTATATATGTGAATCGTACCCATACGAGAAAATAAATACAGAAATTAAGAACATCAAATTTACATGGAAAACACTTCAAGGTGAAGGGAAAAACCACGAGACAAACTTCGAACAATTCTTTATTATCTCAAAGTGGTATACAGTACAATTCCTCCTAAGAATATTCTAATCTTGGGGTATACACTCAAAATTAGAGATAACCCCACACTCCCTTGGTGTGGAAATTTCTCAATTGAGAATATCCCTCTCAACTTTCTCTCTAATGTTTTCTCCTCTCTCCCCCTCTTCTCCCTCTATCTCGTCTCGATTTCGACGATCCTTCAAAGTTTCACTTGCTCATTTATAGTCAAGGAGAAGACATCTTGCTCAAAACATGGAGCCTAAAGAAAGAAAACAAGGAAAAAAACATGGAGCCTAAAGAAAGAAAACAAGGAAAAAAACATGGAGCCTAAAACGAGGAGACATGCTTTCATGTTTCATGAAAGTATGTCTCTTAAAAAAAAAATCAAATGGGGATGGATCTCATCAAATCTCCGCCTCCAGACCCATTTAACACCAGAAGGAGGAAATCACCTGAATCCTTAACAAGATTCCATGCCAGCGAGCTTGGAACATAACTCTAGCTTCTGCTATGGAATGACTTTTATTATCATGTTGGCTACATTCTTATCTATGCGAATCTTCTTCAATTGGAAGCGTTTCATTTCTATAGCATCACAAATCCAGTGATATATGACTTCAATATGCTTTGTCCTGGAGTGATAGGTGGCATTCTTGCTCAAGTCTATTGCACACTGACCATTGCAATATACAACATACGCATCTTGTTTTAGACCTAGTTCCTTGAAAAAAGACTCCATCCACAATATATCTTTGCTAGTTTCAGTGGTAGCTATATATTCTGCTTCAGTTGTGGATAAAGCAACACATTTTTGCAACTTGGATTGCCATGATATGGCTCCCCCTACAAAAGTAAACAAATAACTAGATGTAGATTTTCTGCTATCAAGATCACCGGCTATATCTGCATCTATGTAGCCTTCAAGAACTGGTTTTCCTTTTCCAAAACATAAACAAAGTTTAGAAGTTCCCCTTAGATATCTGAAGATCCATTTCACTACTTCCCAATGTTCTTTGCTAGGATTTTCCAAAAATCTACTCACTACTCCAACTACATGAGCCATGTCTGGATGTGTACAAACCATAGCATACATGAGGCTTCCAACTGCTGACGAATATGGAATAGCAGTCATTTCCTTCTTCTTTTTTCTACTATTGAAGGAAACGACTTCTTGTTGAGTTTGAAATGACCACTAAGAGGCGTGGTGACTGGATTACCTATTTCATGTTGAACCTTTCAAGAATTCGTTCAACGTAACTGATGAGCTTAAAAGTCATCCATTTTCAGTCCATTTTTCTTATTGATTTCTATCTATAAAAGACTGATTTATGTGCAGAAATGTTGAATAATTCACCAAACTGCTATGCAGCAGGAAATTCAAGAGAAAGAAGATAATGCAGTAAAAGGAGCGCGTAAACTCAACAGTAGGAATGATACGACCGGGTCAATGATGCTGGGTAAACAGGAGAAATGCACGAGGAAGAAAGGACCTGTTGTAGCGACGCTTTGACAGTGATGAAGAATCACATCAAGGTCGCAACCACAAAACTCCAGTCACGACATAAGGGCAACTGAAGGCAGAACGTGCAGGTCGCAACAGAAACTTCAGTTCAAGCAACCATAAATTAATGAAGAACAATATATGATGTCGCAACACAATTTCGAAGTAGCGACAGAATTGAAGGTCGAGCAGTAGACATGGAGATCGCAGCACCGAATAGAAGTCGCGACATAAGATTTTCAAGAGACTGAACATAGAGGTCGCGACATCAACACTAAATCAGAAGATGTCGCGACGTCATTCAGTAGTCGTCGACATCAGTTGCCAAGAACTAAGGTCGCGACGCCATAAAGGTCGAAGCATCGCTACAAAGAACTAAGGTCGTTGTCTCGCCGTCGCGACATCAGTTACAAAGAACTAAGGTCGCGACGTCATTCAGTGGTCTCAACATCAGTTGCCAAGAACTAAGGTCGCACGCCATTCAAATGGGGGTAGCGACATACGCTATAAAGAACTAAGGTCGCTAATTTCATTCAAAGGGTCGCGATATCGCTAGTTAAGAACTAAGGTCAGCGCGACGCTATGGTCGCTACATCGCTAAGAAGAACCAAGGCCGCGACATCATTCAAATGTCGGTGACATCAGTTACAAGGAAAGAAGGTCGCGACGTCATTCAGTGGTCGCGACATCAGTTGCAAGGAAAGAAGGTCGCGACATCATTCAACGGTCGCGACATTAATTACAAGGAATGCTAAAGGCAGGTCGCGACCAAATAAAAGCTTCTGCGATGTAGTCATGGCTGAATCGAGGTCGCGGCTAAAGAAGAATTGAGGTCGCTACATTAACAACCAAATGGGCCGCTTAATCTGAAATCCACAAGAAGATGCATCAAAAGTTAAACTGAACTCCAGATAACAACGAACGCCATCGGCTGGAAAGTAGCTCTCATTTACCAAAAAGAGTAGATCCGTAGTCGAAGGCTCTTGTATTTTAATTTTCTTTCTTTATTTTGTTTTTATTTTAGATAAGTTAGTTATTTTGTTCAAATTTGGATCCGACTTTAGCCGTTAAAGTAGAAGCCAAATGCACTTATTTTTCAAATTATCGCTGAGTGTCCGAATCTTACAAATTTTGGAATTCGATTTCCAGCTCGAGCCAGAAGGGTGTTCTTGATCGCACGCCATTGTAGGGTGTAACTTGTGATTTAGAAACCCAGCTTCCATTGAATAGACTCGCTTGTCGAAATTATCTTTCCCGCATGTTCTATCTAAGCCATCGAATCCACGCTTGTAAATCTACTCTCTGGGTTTGAGTATTCTCACCGACCATTGTAAGCGCTTCTTTATACCATAATAGGATTGTCTCATTGCTCTGATTTCCAGGAGGCCCTCTGAGTGACACAGAGAAGGCAATCCTGAGAGTGATGAACAATTTCTGAAAGGTATACGAATCTGATAATGGTGATCTAATGAGCTCTGTGAATTTAAATCGATAAATCCGCTTCTCACTTGAAATCGATAATGAGTTGAATGACTTATCCATTTAAATGCAGAGAGGTCACCGATTCGAAGGTAAGTCCAACCGTGTTAGCAAGGATCTAATCAAGGAAAGGATGAACTGTTCCAATTTTGAGGAAGAGAAACCAGTAAAGTGTAAACCCATGCTATACCTATGTCTTAGGAGCTAAGGTTTGTAGTCCATGTTTTGGGTATGAAGTATTGAAAAAGAAAAATACCCAAAACAAGGCAACCTAAATTAAAAGTAGTTCTCTAATCCTCTGTCTTCGAAAGAAACAGGGAAGATTAGATGATGAACAAAGGACGATGGAGAGATCCAACGTACTATCATATTCTCGACAAAAGTTTTAAATCAAGGGTTCAAGAAGCAAAGTTTCAAGCAATATGCGTGAATTGATGTTCACAAATGCTTTTTATTTTCTCTTTCTCTCTCACGTTCCCTTTAAAGATAATTGTTCACTTTAATTTGTTATTTTTGAATTTTCGCTTTAATTCATTTTGTTATTAATTCACATATCTTAGGCTTATTTACATTTCAAGTTTTGCAAAATCGATTCCAATTGTCTATACAGTCCAATAGTATAGAGTTTGAGTAGTCGTGGTAGTTGATTGAGAATTTTGAGATCTCTGTGGATCGATATCTGACATAACCAATTTACTACTTGTTCACCCAGCACTTGCAAAAGATTCGATCAAAACCAGAAGAAAATGATTTTCTTAAGAAAAACGCTTTTAATCAGTATAATAGATACGGAACACAACAAACAAGTTTCATGGCATTATTGCTGGGGATTAGATAATAGTCCTTTGGTGATAACGTCACAAATTTGTATAGGTGTTTTGATCCATCATCATCATCATCAAAGAAAGAGGTGAACAGTAACTTTCTTGTGACAACCATAGTCTTCTATTTTTCTTGTCACGAGTGATCTCCATCCCCAAAATTTGCTTGGCTAGACTAAGATCCTTCATATCTATCAACATATCATCTACATATAATAATAGGATAACAAACTTCTCATTAGGAAATTGTTTGAAGTAGACACAATAGCCTACTGCAGTTCTTTGGTACCCATGACCCACCATAACTGAGTCGAACTTCTTGTACCATTATCGTGGAGTCCGCTTCAACCCATACAGACTCTTCGTCAATTTATAGACTAGGTCTTCTTTCCCTTTGACTTTAAACCCTTATGGCTGCTACATGTAGATCTCTTCTTCCAAATCACCATGGAGAAATGCAGTTTTAACATCTAACTGCTCTATCTCGAGGTCTTGATTACTTGCTAACCCCAAGATTGTTCTGATTGATGAGAATTTTACAATATGAGAGAAAATTTTATCAAAATCAATACCTTTCTTTTGGCCAAATCCTTTCACTACTAAGCGGGCTTTGTATCTCACCAGGTTTCCTTTGCCATATTTCTTCAGCTTGTACACCCATTTGTTCCGTAAGGCTTTCACCCCCTTTAGGTAATTTCACGAGCTCATAAGTATAGTTTTTTTTAGAGGGAGTCCATCTCCTCTTGCATGGCTTTCATCCAACTACTCTTATCTTTATGAGTTTGTGCTTCCTGGAAGCTCTCCAACTCCCCCTTATTTGTCAACAAAATGATTTATGACGATGGATATCTAGTACTTGGCTTGGGCTCTCGATCTAATATTCTAAGTTGCAATTGGTTATTCTCTTGTTCTAGAATCTGCTCCCCCTGATCATCATGCTCCTGTGATGGTATGTCCTCTTCATCACTATCTTCAAGTATTGCTTCTAGAATATCACCCTCATTCTGAGCACTTTCTTCTCTTATGGGTTGTGTGGGAGGATCAATATTTACATTAGTAATAACTTTGTCTAACTGTTGCTTATCTTTGTTAGAATCTTTCATTGTCTGATCTTCATACAGCATCTTTACTTCTAATAACTTTCCTCATCTCCGGGTCCCAAAATTTGTAACCGA
Organism: Tetrastigma voinierianum; assembly: GCA_016808115.1. Classification (NCBI taxonomy): domain Eukaryota; kingdom Viridiplantae; phylum Streptophyta; class Magnoliopsida; order Vitales; family Vitaceae; genus Tetrastigma; species Tetrastigma voinierianum. The sequence goes on from JAEQBH010000610.1 coordinate 290,439, forward strand.
ACTTGTCATCTCCATAGCCAATGAAAATACATGGTATGGCTTTGTCATCTAGCTTCATCCTTTGCTCCTTTGGTACATGTATGAATGCTTTGCACTCGAACACCTTCAGATGGTTATAATAAATTTCTTTGTCTATCCATACCTTCTCTAGGACATCAAACCTAAGCAGAGCTGAAGGACTTTTGTTGATTAGATAACAGGCAGTAAGCACAACTGCTCCCCAAAATGACTTAGGAAGCTTTGTAGTTCTATACTTGCATCTGACTTTCTCCACGATGGTGCAATTCATTCTTTCTGCTACACCATTGTGTTAAGGGGTGCTTGGGACCGTCTTCTCATGTCGAATCCCATGTTTGGAGCAATAATCTCTGAATTCTTGAGAAATGTATTCACCTCTATTATCTGTACGAAGGGACTTGAAGGGCTTCTCGGTTTCTCTTTCCACCATGGCGTGAAACTGTTGAAAGTTATGGAATACCTGGTCTTTTGACTTCAACAAATACACCCATGTTTTCACATCATCAATAAAGGTTGCGCCATTTGTATCCTCCTGGACTTTCGACTTCTATGGAACCATAAACATCATAATATACAAGTTCTAGTATTTTTGACTTTTTAGTAGATATACTGTTAAATGAAACTCTATGTTGTTTTCCAAGTAAATAATAATCACAAGGATTAAGGAGTGTACATTTGGCAAAGGGAATGGACTTCTTCTTTGCCAACATTTTTAGTCCCTTCTCACTCATATGGCCAAGTCTCATGTCCCACAAAATTGGTGAGGAATTTGTCGCTACATTCAACCCACAAACTTGATTTTGTTCACGCTTCCATACTTGGCAGTTTTTCTTCATGTGACCTGCTCGCGCACGATAACAAGCCTAAGTCTTTTTACCTCTTTGATTCACCTTCTCCGATCTATCATTTTGAGGTTTTGACATTCTTCCTTTGCTTCTACCTATGTTTTCTATAATCAATGCTTGTGACTCATTGCTGGTAATTCTACTTGTCTTATTATAAGATAGCAAGGATCCTGACACCCGCTCAAATTTCAAAGTGTCATTCCCATATAATAGGGTAGTCACTAGGTTTTCATATGACTGAGGTAGGGATGCCAATAGGAGTATAGCCTTATCTTCATCATCAAAAGTTACTTGAAATTGTAATAGTTGAAAGATAAAGCTATTGAACTTACTCAAATGTTGAAGCACATATGTATTTTTGGCATACCTAGACTATACAACTCTTTCTTTAAATACAACTTATTTGACAAGTTGTTCGCCATGTACAATTTCTCCAGTCTCTCCCATATCTATTTTGCAGTTGTGCAGTCTTCCACGTTGATGTTGTTTAGTACTCTTTGGCCCGGGAAGGTTGTGGTAATCACCCACTGTCTCGGGCTCCATCTCTTCCCATTCGGCTTCTATCATGGTTTTTAGCATCTTGGACTTGCCAGATAACGCCTCGTGGACCTTCTACTAGATAAGCAGGTCTTTTATCCGTCCCTACCAGAGGGTAAAGTTGTTGTTTCCTGAGAACTTCTCAATCTCATACTTTGCACCTGTCATCTTTATTTCAACTTCAACTATGAGCTATCCTACAGCAAGAACAATCTCAAAAGTCTTTTCTTATGTGGAAGGTCGGTCAATAACTACAACCACAAAGCATACTAAGACCTCAAATAATCTAGCTCTGATACTGCTTGTTGCGGATGATGAAGGATCGACTTCTACTACTCTAATACTAGTCTCTAGTAGTATTTGTTGACGTTGGATGAATAGTAACCGTATATGTGAATAGTATTGTATGCATGAATTGTACCCATACGAGAAAATAAATACAGAAATTAAGAACACCACATTTACTTGGAAAACCCTTCTCTAAGGTGAAGGAAACTATAGGATGCCCTAACAATTCTTCACTACCTCAAAGTGGTATGCAGTACAATTCCTCCCAAGAATATTCTAATCTTGGGTTATATACTCAAAATTAGAGATAACCTCACACTCCCTTGGTGTGGAAATTTCTTAATTGAGAATATCCCTTTCAACTTTCTCTCTAATATTTTCTCCTCTCTTCCCCCCCCTTCTCCCTCTATCTCTCTTGGATTTCTTGGATGATCCTTCAAAGCTTCTCAGTTGCCTAAAGGGGAGAAGATATCTTGCTCGAAACATGAAACCTAAAGAAAGAAAACAAGGAAACAAACATTGAAACTAAAACAAGGAGACATGCTTTCATGTTTCATAAAAGTATGTCTTTAAAAAATCAAATGGGGATGGATCCCATCAATTTGAGCATATATGAAGTGAGTTTAGTGTAAAAATCAAACTTAAGATATATATGATTTTTTTTTCTTCATTATTATTTGGCATGCCCACCACAGCACCTTCCGCGGTTATGCCCATACAACTTTGTGATTTGATCCTCCAAACATAATAAAATATCAAAATGAATGAAGTAGAGTGAAACACGTTCAATATGGGATTGGCTATTTGATGTTATCCTTATCGTCTGTCTATCTTTTTGCAACTTTTGCAAGTCTTCAAGCCTTGAGTTTAGTAGAAAAGTAATTAATTTTTAGAAAAAAAATGACACATATGGACTTCTTTTCAAAATATTCACAAAATTAATTTCTTTTGTTTTTTAAAATCCCAGAACATCAACTGCGATTTTGAAAATTAACATTAAAACTGCATTCACCACTATGACTTCATGTAATTGAACCGTATTTACTAAACATGCTGGTGGTTAATTTTAAAATCAGACTGTGAATTTGTTTTAGTTAATTTTCAAAACCGCAGTTGATGAATGCGGTTTTAAAAAGCAAAAAAAAATAGTTTTGTGAATATTTTAAAAATAAGTCTATGTCATATTTTTTCTAAATATGAATTATTTTTATACTAAACTCTCAAGCCTTTCCATGTCAACTATTATTTAATCCAAATTTCTTTCCTTTGCAGTCGGGCACACTAGTATGTGTTTGTCTGCCCGTCCTAATACTTAGCAGCACGCCAGTGTTCTATTTTTGTGATCTACCAAATTACTATCTTCCAAAATGCTTTATGCATGTTTAACTTTTATGAGATATGTGTGTGTTTAAAGTCTCACATAGATTAAAAATAGAAAGGATTGTGAGTTAATAAAAATAAACAATATATAATTGGTACAAGGATTTTAGGAGAGGCTCGGCCAACAATAAAATTTTAAGGGTTTAAGTTCTAAAATAGATAATATCATATCAATGTGAAGAGATGATAGGTACATTTCTCAACATTTCTTTTAGGTGATACTTACAAATCCTCTCACAGTAAAGAGATATTTTCATTTATAAACCTCTGGTTATTCCCAGCTGCAACATTTTATGAATATATGATCATGATAAGGAGACAACCATCATGGAGTACAGTAATTGATTCGAGTAAAAAGTTCTGTAAATGATGAAAAGGACAGAGTAGTCGACACATAAGTCTTCTTTTAATATTTTTATTTTTATGATACTATTCCTCTTACTTTTTCTAAATTTGGGGTGCTGTGTTATTCCCTTCTTTTGTGTCAGATACCAAATATTGAAATTATTATAACATAACAAGGGAAAGGGACTAATTAGTTACAGATCTGCACCATCCACTGACTGTTCAGTAAAATGTGGATGAAAGCAATAGCGGATCTACAACCACTGAGAATTAGTTTAAATAATAAATTGATGAATAAGATAAGATGCATTCTCTTTTAATTGCTTTTAGAAAAGTTGATTTTAGATCAAAAGATGTGCATGAGAGATCACATATAGTTTATTTTAGATATATACTATGCCACAATGTTAGTTTGTGAGTCTAGCAAATGTTTAACAACACTTCATGAGCCAACGTGAAAAGTCATGTTTGATTTATTGTGAAAATATAAAATAAAATAAAATATAATCAAAATTACTTAAAATTTTATATATTTTAAATTTTTTTAGTCTATATATAATAAAGAGAAATAAATTAAATGAGTTTAAATAAATATATAAAAATAATTTATTAAATTTAGAACTATTTTTTATTTATTTTTCTATTTTTTTCCTTATACTTTTCCCCTATATTCTCTTCCCTTAATATTTTCCAGGTTCCAAACATAACCTAAGATTACAGCTTATCGATTATTTGGAGTGTTGTGATACTGAGAGTTTAGTCATCCTAGTTTCTCTTATTATAAGTGGGATGAGAGGCCTTCCCAACCCACACATATTAATGCCATGCATTATAAATAAGGGTAATGGGTAAGGAAGTTAAGCATAGCCTACTCCAATTTCCCATCAATCGATCACCACGATGAAGGCTTTACTTGTGCTTTCTTCCTTTCGTCGTTTCCTCTCATCTTCCGTCGTCGAGTTGAATGCCCAAAATGGTAGTTTATTTATTTGTAAAACCCGGAAAAAATTCAATTTTTTTGAAAAATGGTAAATCAAAAATTTCGATTGAGACGGCGCTCTGACGAGGCCGTGATTATGAAGAAAGCCAATGTGTGACATTGATATTACCTTTGAGTAACATTTTTGTAAAAAAAAATTGTATAAAAGAATAGTAACTAAATTCTTTTTGGACTATTATCTAAATAGCTTCATATATAATTGTAATAGGTTGTGGATCGGATTTCATGCATCGTAATTAAGTGTTTTATTCTCATATTTTAGAATTAAATGTGAATGAATGGGTCCCGGTAAAGGGATGTATATTGGGGATATAGACAAATGGACCCTGTGTGGTCATTACTACTTCTGTTGAGACCCTGGATGGGTTATGATTATACTGTTATATAGGTTGTATGTTAGATAGAGCTCCCCGAACAAAGGAGACTCTGCTCAATTTTTGTGAAAATATGGATCCCGGGAGCAAATGGGACACAACAAGCAGGGTATCGGGTCAAATTCAACCACACGTGAACTCAACGGGCTAAAGGGCTGTCAACGGACCCCGGATTTGGGGTGTGTCACATATTGGTATCGTAGCTCAGTTAATGATACCTAGGAGCTCATGGGTATCCACTAGTGTTTTCGGATATTGTCTTGTCATAGCTGAGTATCAAGAGTTAAGTGTCCAAAATACCTAGGATTAGTGGGTATGGGTGTAGAACACCTACATTGTGCATTGATTGTTTCTTAGGTTCTAATATGTACCACGAGATATCAGGGTCAGGTGAATATATGCAATGATAGAATGCGATAGAAATCAAGAACACTGTGGTTAGGAAAACGCAACCTTGGGGGGGTTCCTGAAACGACAAGCATGATTACATAGGAATGGTTATTTATTAGTGTTTAGCATTATGCACCACTAATGTGATAAATGAAAAGGGAGAATCTCAAATTGCTATCTTAACTTGTGTAGATGGCAAGTCGAGGGCACGGACCTAGAGGTCCCGCGGGCAAGAGCTTCCACCACCGCCTAAGCTGACCAATGTGCCTCAGAGGCCATGGTGCTATAGTCGGCCGCCATTGCATAGGCTAGCAAATTTAGGTTAAGGGGGCCAAGTAACCTCCAACAGTTTATAGCATATCATCCTCCGACATTCACTGGGGGAGGGGATCCAGTGGTGGCTGATCATTGGTTCCGACAGGTTGAGAGGATTTTGGAGGCTATGGAGATTACCTCTGATGCTACGAGGATCAAGCTAGCCACATTTCGGCTAGAGGGTGAGTTCCAAATATGGTGGGATTGGATTAGAGCCTCAAGGGATCATGAGACGATGACATGGGGAGAGTTCGAAGAGCTATTCATGAGTAAGTTTTTCTCGGCATCAGCTAGACATGTAAAGGCTCAGGTGTTCCTTGAGTTGAAGTAAGGAAATATGACTGTGCTCGAATACGTAGCCAAGTTCACTGAGTTGGCACGTTTCGGGGATGACTATGTGGCCATAGATATGGCCAAGGTGAGGAAATTTGAGGATGGCTTGAAGTTGTCCATCCGGGGCAAGATTATAGGATTCCTCCTACAAGACATGGACTCTATGGTCAGGACGGCTATGGCCATGTATATGAGAGATGGGAGCATGCACGAGTATCCGAGACGCGGTACTAAGTGGCAAGAGGAAGGAGGACTCACCTTCTTCTAGTTCAGAAAGAAGGTATGACCGCTTATGCCCCAAGGATCTTTGGGACGAGGTTGCGGCTATCAAAGCTAAGGCCAGACTAGGGCTTCTACCCAGCCATGACAAATGATATGTTAAATCTGCCATCAACCTGGACATATGAGGCGAGATTGCCCTCAGAGGCAAGGATCCTGCAGATTGGGACAACATAGCCCCGCTATCGCGGGACAAAAGGATGCTTTGTTCCTTCTCACCCTAGTGCAGCGTAGGGACCACTATTAGTCTCAAGGTGTCAAGAGACAAGCTTCATACGTACAGGGCCGCAGGAGACCTAGGTATGGGCCGAGGTCGGTGACTGTGGTCTACCGCCGAGACATTGGGGTAATCTGGGGCATGTCTACGCCATCATACCATAGACTGAGCCAATTGATCAGTCGGTGATACAGGGTATGTTTATGTTATCTCGCCTATGGGCAAAGATACTGTTTGATTCCGGTGCATCACATTCTTTTGTTACTGCATCTAGTTTGGATGTTTTAGGCTTAGAGGTGGAAACCTTGGAAAAGCCGTTGTATATGAGTTTTCCCTAGGGTCTAGGGTGAGGATTGATTAGATATGTCGAGATTGTGAGTTAGAGATCTCAGGGATTCTGCTCACAGTAAACCTCCGGGTGATGGGCATATCGGATTTTGATGTCATTCTTGCCATGGATTGGTTGACGGCACACTGAGTCATCATTAATTGTGATAGTAGGAGGATTACTGCCTACACACGAGATGGTATTTGCTCGACTTTCGTGGCAGCGTGATGCTTTACCTCAGACCATGCACTACTCCAAGTGGAGTGGATATTTGATGGGTTGACTAGCAAGCCTTACCCTAAAGGATGAGGGAGACAGGATTTGGGTATACCTCGAGTGGTTCATGAAGCATGGTGGATGTATTTTCAAACGAGCTACCGGATTACTCTCTCGCATACAGGATGTGACTTTGTCACTGATACACTGTATGTCGCCCATTTCTATGACTCCTCATAGAATGGCATCGGTTGAGTTACAGGAACTCAAGGTCCAATTGCAGGAATTGTTGAACAAGGGTTTTATTAGACCAAGCACTTCACCATGGGGCGCTCCGTTTCTGTTTGCTAAGAAGAATGACAAGACTCTTCGACTATGCATTGATTATAGACAGTTGAACAAGGTTACAGTCAAGAATCGATATCCATTATCGAGGATTGATGACTTGTTTGATCAGCTAAGAGGGGCGCGATTCTACTCCAAGATAGACCTTCACCGGCATATCATCGCCTAAGGGTATTAGGGAGTCCGGAGCATCCCTAAGACAACGCTATGATGCTAGATGGGCATTTCAAGTTCACAGTGATTCCTTTCGAGTTGACGAATGCTCTAGCGGCATTCATGGATCTCATGCACAGGATATTCCAACCCTACTTGGATCATTGTTCTCCAGGTCCTCAGGGAACATCAATTGTATGCCAAGTTCAGTAAGTGCGATTTTTAGCTTACTGAGGTGAAATTCTTGGGACACATCGTGCTCCGGCCTAAGTGTGCCTCTCACGTTAGACCTCGAGAAGGTAGGCCAAGCATGAAATGAAGAGGTCAAGTCGCTTTTTGAGATATGCGCTGATCGCAGTACAAAAAAGGTTTATTGAGGATTTCTCCCGGCTAGCAACACCTATGACTAGATTGACCCAAAAGGGGGTCAAGTTCAAGTGGAATGACTTGTGTGAGAGGGCATTCCAGGTATTGAAAATGAGGCTTACTTCAGCTCCTATTCTGATAGTCCCAGAAAGGGGACAAAGGTACACAATGTATTGTGATGCCTCGAAGGACGGACTGGGATGCATTTTGATGAAGTCCAAGAGGGTAGTAGCTTATGGTTCTCGGCAATTAAAGAATTATGAGCGGAATTACCCCATACATGACATGGAGTTGGTTGCCATTGTCTTTGCCTTAAAGATATGGCGCCACTATTTGTATGGTGAACAGTTTGAAGTGTTTTCAGACCATAAGAGTCTGAAGTATATTTTCACACAACGGGACCTCAACATGAGGCAACGCAGATGGATGGAGTATCTAAAGGATTATGACTTCACTTTGCATTACCATCCTGGTAAGGCAAATATAGTGGCTAAATGCCACAATTTAGTCACGGAGTACCGGCTAGTAGCTCCAGGAGCTGGCAAATGCTCGAGACCGCGACAACTAGTTGCAATACAGCTGGACGCTTAGGAGCGCTAGGTTTGGTGTCTACGTTGTCCCTAATGAGAAGGGTGATTGAGTCCCCAGTGGGCGTGGACGAGAGATATCATCCATCGTGGATCGCATACCACTACGGTGACGGCGCTAGGCCATCCACACAAATGGTAGCCTTCGGTATAGGAGACGAGTTATGGTTCCCCAATTGACCAAGGGAGTTCCACTGCTCTTGTTTTGCTGTGCATCCAGGTGGCATGAAGATGTACCGTGATCTTTATCACCAGTATTACTAGAGCAGAATGAAGCGGCACGTTGGAGATTTTGTTCGACGGTGTCTCACGTGTCAGCAGGTAAAGGCTAAACATCATAAGCCAATAAGCCTACTCCAGCCATTGGAGGTAGATGAGTGGAAGTGGGAGCACATCACGATGGACTTTGTGACCCACTTGCCACGGACACCGCGGAGGCTTGCTGCGGTATGGGTGATAGTGGATCGGCTCACTAAGTCGTCACATTTTCTAGCGGTGCGGATGACCTTCACACTAGAGGACTCCCTACTGTGTCAGATATTGGGAGAGATTGTCCGTTACATGGAGTGCCGGGGCTTATAGTATCGGATAGGGATCCTAGGTTTACGGCACACTTTTGGAAGAGTTTCCAAAAGACCATGGGGACATAGTCGCTGATGAGCACTGCTTTTCATCCGCAAACAAATGATCAATCGGAAAGGACCATATAGGTTTTAGAGGACATGTTGCGAGCATGCGTCCTAGATTTTAAGAGTAGCTGGGGGGAGCACTTGCCCTTAGTGGAATTCGCCTACAACAACGCTTATCGCGAGTATACGCATGGCACCCCACAGAGTCTTCATGGGAGGCCATGCCGATCCCCGATTTGTCGGGATGTAAGGAGATTCCATCACTAGTCCGGATCTGATTAGAGACACCTATGAGAAGGTGAATTTGATTCGAGAGTGCCTCCTTACGGCTCAGAGTAGACAAAAGAGCTACGTCGATGGACGACGTCGACCTCTAGAATTCTAGGTATCAAGTCTTCTTGAAGGTGATATCTAAGAGAGGATTAGTCAGATTCGACAAGCGAGGGAAGGTAGCTCCAAGGTATATTGGGCCCTTCGAGGTATTTGAGAGGGTGGGCATAGTTGCATATCAATCGGGCGCCAACAATCATTTATTAGGTGTCCACGAGAGGGTAGTCTGCACGCCCGCGGCTGATTATACCCACATCCAAATCCAAGGAATCGGGAGACGCCATCGTTGATACTGATGGGACCTTCGAGGAGGGGCCAATGCGTATCTTGGATAGCCGGGATCAGGTTTTACGACGCAAGACCGTGAGGTTAGTAAAAGTGTTGTGGCAACACCGAGGAGTGGAGGAGGCAACGTGGGAACGCGAGGACACGATGCTGGCTACCTATCCTTTCCTATTTGAGGACGAAGGTGCATGGTCTAATATTTGACATTAGAATATTACTGCATATGCATGTGTTTGTGTGTGTTAGTATGTGTACTCGGAACAAATTCTATTGGCAAGAATGTAAACCCGAAAATTCAATTTTTCTGAAAATGGTAAAACGGTAATTTTGGTTGAAAACCGGAAATTTTCTAGATCTCGGATGATGAAAAGGACTTCACTGTTGAATTCGTCTCGCGAAATTTAGTTACCCCGTCGAATTCGTCGAAACAATCAAAATTTCATGTTTTTCAAGGCATCAGGTATCAGGCGACACATGGCATGACATGAGGTGCACTTGTCAGGTGACACATGGCATGATCCTATGGATGCCACATGGCATGACATGAGGTGCACTTGTGTGAATGGCTCACATTGAGCCAAGTGTCAAGTGGAGGAATAAAATAAGAAAATAAGGAAAAGAAAAGAAAAAAAAAAAAGAAATTAAGAAAAGGGAAAAAGGGCCATTTTTGGCACAAAAAAAAACAGGCAATGAGGAGCGTGAGGGAGGAGAAGATAGAGAGAGAGAGAAAGGGGTTTTCATTCAGATCTACAAATCGAGTCATCGCTTTGGCTCGAATCAAGAAGAAAGTTGATCCATGCATCGAAGCTACCTGTCTCCAAATCTGAGTTTCACAAACTCCATGAAGTAGGGAATTTTCCTACTTGGAATATTTTAACCTAAAAGTCATGTAATGGAATAGGTTGTCTTCGAGGACGTGATAGGCCGTGTGATTTAGTCCTAAGATTTTAGGACTGAATATTGGAAATTTTTGGGACTGGTACTGGGCAGTCCCGAACTAGGTTAAGGTTTGGTTTTGATCCCGGGACCGATGTCCTCGGGTTTTGTGGTGTGTTTTGGTATCACAGTAATTCGGTGACAAACCGTGAAGGGACCAAGAGGTGCCATATTTTATATAGGTCCGAGATTTGTGCCATTTTGTGTGTATTGTTGGAAAATTAAATAATATGTTATTGTGTGTAAAAATCATGTTAATATGTGCTTACGTGATGTATTAACATGGAAATTATGATAAATGGAAATTATATATAGGAAATATAATTATCCGGAATTTATAAATGTTGCATGTAGCATGACATAACATGAAATGACATGATTGCATTTCATATGCACGGTCACATCACGTCGAGTCGAGTGTGGGTGCATGGTATTGTTATTCACCATTCTTGGTGAATGTGTGGTGAGCCGGGAAGAGGGACCACGCTCCAAAATCGAGACTCACTACGTATAAAACAATAATAAATATAAATCAATCAGGTTTCGTGTAAGATAGGAAGATCCTCTCTGTGGTGAAAGACCCAAATTTATATGTGGTTAGACATGATCACTCATGAAAGCCCACAATGCTGTGCCACGAAGACGATCCTGCGGTGTGACCCCAAAAAAGACGTGGCCTATGAACAACACACGGGATTTGATAAAAAAAAAAATTCAAGTGAATATTGGAGGGTTATCCAATAGTTTAAGTCATTGGGTGAAATACCAAAGACTGGTTTTTACACTTGGCATTACAAGTGTGAGGGAGTCAGTCGAGACTTGGGTTGTGGGCATGAAGAGTCTCATCTCATGCATGACACGTAATATTTCATATAGGATTACATTATTTATATGGAATGTGATCGACGTTCATGGTTGAAAAGTATTGAAGCATTTTAGGTGGGGAGAAGCCCTTGTAGAGAATTTTTTCTACTGAGCATTGCTCTCACCTGCTAGGGAACCCTTTCAGGTACATGGGGTGTACAAGGAGACGACGCTCCGACGAGGCCGTGATTATGAAGAAGGCCGATGTGTGGCCTTAATATTACCTTTGAGTAACATTTTTGTATAAAAGAATTGTTACTAAATTCTTTTGGAACTATTGTCTAAATAGTCGGGTATGTAATTATGGTAAGAGGGTCGTGATCGGACTCTTACGGACTGTAATTAAGTGTTTTATTCTCATATTTTAGAATTAAATGTGAATGAATGTGTCCCGATAAAGAGATGTATATTAGGGATATGGACATATGGACCCTATGTGGTCAATACTACTTCTGTTGAGACCCTGGATGGGTTATGTTTATACTGTTATACAGGTTGTATGTTAGGTAGAGCTCTCCGAACAAAGAAGACTCTGCCCGATTTTTGTAAAAATATGGATCCCGATAAATGGGACACAAAAGTGTAGTATCGGGTCACCCAAAATCCAGCGTGACTTACGGGCCGACGGCCATGTCACACTCTGTGACGGTTTTCGCTTAGCTCCAAATGGATAATATCACATCAATGTGAAGAGAAGATAGGTACATTAAGTTCTCAACATTTCTTTTATGTGGGGATGGGAACTGTTGGAGCTAGTGGTGGCGAAGGGCTATCAAAAAGCTGTTAGAGCTAAGATCTTGCATGTCATCGATGAGACTTTTTGTTCGATTCCCATAGATGAAGCCAATTGTCGATACCTGGTTCGTCTGACCTTTGGGGCATCAGCTGCGTGATGTAAACCTGCATAAAAAGGGGTCCGACGCGCGTGCTGACCCCCTCTCCGATGTTTAAGTCAGTAAAAGGATGGAGAGGAAGAAGAAGAAAGTTTGATACCTGGCTAAGGCATCTTTCCTTGTGGGAATCCTCCCCTTTTATATCTCGACTTATTTTATTTCGAAGATATAATCTTGTGATTTTTGTTGATAAGGTATCTCTTTCCTTATCAAGGACCAATTTTCCTTGATTTTTGGAAAGATAATCTCATGATTTTGATGATAAAATATCTCTTTCCTTATCAAATACCAATTCTTCTTGATTGAGGATTAATGTTTTTGAGAGGTATCGAATTTGAAGATTGGGAGATCCGTGGATAAATATTCCATGTATAGTTTTCTCCTTAATATACTTATTATTGACGGACTTTTCATGCGTGGTGGGACGGCCGGCTAAGAGACTTGAGACCCTAGATGGGTTTTAGGATTGTGCCATCTAGTCAGTTTCAAAATTTCGCTTTAATAAAGGTGAATGGCTCGTACTCTCCACACAAATAAAGGGTTTCGGGTCCGCGCTGATATCACTTATCGAATGATCCGCCCAAAGGTCATGGTACCTAATAATGAGCATTAAACCAATGTTCAGAATTCATTATCACCAAATTACTAGCTAGTTATCCATAGTTACATTTTTATATCTGTCAGAATTTATGATTTTGAAGACTAAATTCCTGTTTGGAAGCGCTATTAATTAGGACATTTTCTAATATAAAAATGTTACTAAAAAAATTATTTAACAAAAATATGAAGAACTACTCCGAAAGCTAAAAATTGTAATATTTTTTCCACAATCTTTAAAATATGAGTCCCCAAAAGCCACGCACACGACAACAATGCTATCACCAAAAACACTTAGGCCATGTGTTAGGTTCTCGAAAAATGTTAAGGAAAATGAAAAGAAAAGAAAAATGGGAGGAAAAATGAAAGGAAAAAAAAAAATTAAATTTCACATATTATGTTTACTTACTATTTTAAATTAACAAATTTATTTTATTTTAACTCATCAATATAAAAATTAAATAATTTAAGAAATTATAAATTTAAAATAATTTATATTTATATTTGATTTTCTTTTAAAAAATTCATAAATCAATCAAATATGAGAAAATCATTTTCTTTAATATTTTATTTCGCTATTACTTTGGGGAACCAAATACAACCTGATCAAACTATAAATATTGTTAAACACAATTTAAATTTGAACGAATTTTCCAAATATCATGAGCCCCTGCATGCAGATCTACTCACAAGGACAGCTTGAATTCATAGCTCTTTTTTTTTATATTTATTTTCTTTGCATTATATGATAGTATTTTATTCCTCACGAATTTTGTTTTTACTAGAATTCATATGTGAACCTCTCCCCTCTTTATGTCCACTTGAATTCTTAATCACTTAAGTTTTATATTATCAACGCTTGAATCCATAGCTTAAAAATAATACAGAATTAGCTAGAAAAAGCTAGCCCATCCTCTAATCAAAGTAGAAAGAAATTTGTTCAATGGAAGTAATTATAGCTTCGGTTATAAATTATTCTGAGGGTTGCCAGCTGCAACATGATATGAATATGATTATGATAACGAGATAAGATACTATCATATTGGAATTAATATAATAATTGAGTAGACTAGAAAAGCTCTGTAAATGATGAAAAAGGAAACGGTAGTCAACAGACTCAACACATAAGTCTTTTATAATTAATACCAGTACTTGCTTTTTTTAAGAATCAAATTTGATGTGTTGTGTCATTCCCCCTTCTTTTGTGTCAGCATTCAAATAATGAAATTATTATAATGTGAAAACGAAATTAAAGGACTAATTAGTTACAAGATTGAAAGACCATATGCAGTTCCTTTGCCCAAATAAAAAATGTGGATGAAACCAATAGTGGATTTAGAACCACCTAGAATTAGTTTAAACAATAACTTTATGAATACGATAAGAGACCTTATCTTTTAATTACTTTTAGAAAAGTAGGTTTCGAATCAAAAGATATGCATAATCTCAAGATTTGCTAATAGTTTAGGATACGAGTCAGCCAAACGTTTGAGCACACGTTATGAGCCAACGTCAGCAAGTGACAACGACCTCTCCATGGAAAATTTGGAGGAAAATGCAATTGATGGATACAAAATAAAAAGGGAAAATAGAAAGAAGAAAGCAAAATATGTAAAGTGAATAAATGTAAAAATTAGAAAGAAAAAAAAAGAGAAAAAAAGATAATAAAAATGGAGTTAAATATGACATTGTTTAAATATTAAATAATTTTAGAATATATTAAAATTTTAAGTAATTTTATTTATATTTGACTTTTTATATTTTTCATTAGATAGCTAAACACAAGTTATGCTCGTTCACAAAAAATTTGAGAAATACAAAAAGAATTACAGGGGAAAAGTGGAATGAAAGAAAAAAAATGAAAGAAACCAAAAATAAAGTTAAATCTAATGTATTATTTTCATTCAATACTTTAAAATCATTTTATTTATTTTAAATCATCCTTAAAAATATTAAATAATTTTAAAATACACAAGTTTGTAAGTTGTTTTATTTATATTTGATTTTTTTGAGATTTTTCATTGGACATATAAAAAAATCATTTTCCTTAACTATTTTTCATTAGTACTTTCTAAAAGACAAATACAACCATAAGAAAATTATTTTACTTAGCATATTTTTCTTTTCTTGATACTTTTTAGAACCAAACAAAGCCTTAGAAAATGAGTGTTATTTTATTTTATTATGATTGTTGATTATTTGGAGTGTTGTGGTATTAAGAGAGTCTGTCATCCATGCTTCCCCCTTTTTTTTTTACATCTATTCATTTTGCATTACAAAACTATAGTATTTGTTCTCATAGAAATTCGAACTTAGTCCCTTCATCTCTTTATCTCAATCCACACATATGAATGCTACTGTTATAAATAAGGGCAGAGGAAGAGGAAGTTTATCATAGCCTACTTTCCAATCTCGAATCATCATGATGAAGGCTTTCTTTGTATGCTTTCTCTTCCTGTCAGTGATGTTCCTCCCCTCTTTCGTCAGTGCTCGAGAGTTGGCGGTTCAAAATGGTAGTCAACTTAATTTTTTTTCAGATTTGTTTATAAGTACAGAAATATGAATATGCATATATGTAAGGTAACTTAAAAGAGCTTCAAATTTACACACAGGCATACATGAGCTGCTGTATTTTAAAAAAATTTCCTGTCTTCTATTGATATGATTATTATCTGACTTGTTTTTGTGAAAATCATGCAAAGTTCACGAATGATATATATATCTTACATATCTTATGAAATGATGAGAAAGGATGTTAGTGTTGGCGACTCACTAAACCAGTCGTTTGGCTCTGAAAAGGAAACCTACCATCAGAGATCTGTCTTTACAGACACGCTACGCAAACCACCGGGCTCTTCAAAATGAGAAAATTATCGTGGGTGGGTGTCCAGGGCAATTTTCAACTAATCCTATAAGGTTCTGTAATCTGAAATTAATGGTCCGATACATAATATAGAGATATGAAGTATCTTGTCGACGTGACATATCCATGTACTGTGTAAATTGATTTCCGGAGCTTGGTGGATTTGGGGCATTAATAGGTATATATCGACATGCACTGAGAGTTTGCTTTATTAATGCCAGTCTCTTTGGGAAAGCATGTCACGGTTCTTGGTCTAGATCGCAATGTACTATGTAGTCTCTCTGTTTTAAATCCAGATCTTGAAGAAACAGCTTCATTCATAGCATTTCTTTTCCAGCTTCAGTAGCTGCAATATACTCTGCTTCTGTAGTAGATAGTGAAACACACTTTTGTAGCTTTGACTGCCATGATATAGCTCCCCCTACAAATGTAAATAAGTACCCAGAAGTAGATTTTCTACAATCTAGGTCTCCAGCCATATCAGAATTTATATAACCTTCAAGAGATGGTTCTGATCCCCCAAAGCTTAAACATTTAAGTTACCTCTTAAATATCTGAAGATCCATTTCCCTAGTGTGCTTTACCAGGATTTGCTAGGAATATGCTTACAGCTCCAACTGCATGAGATATATCTAGACGTGTACACACCATAACATACATTAGACTTCCAACTGCCGATGAGTATAGAATGACTGACATTTCGCCTTTTTCTTTCTCCATATATGGACAGAGCCTCTTACTTAGCTTGAAATGGCTAGCAAGTGGTGTAGAAATTGGCTTTGAATTTTTCATATGGAACCTTTCTAGCATCCGTTCAATTTATTTTTCCTATGACAACAACAATTTGCCTGCCTTCCTATCTCGTAGAATCTTCATTCCCAAGATATGCTTTGCATTGCCCAAATCCTTCATGTCAAACGTCTTTGACAATTCCCATTTTAGCTTCTGGATCATATCGGTATCTTGACCCATAATCAACATATCATCCATATATAACAAGAGAATGATGAATTTATCATCAAGGAATCTAAGAACATAAACACAAGGATTATGCAAATGTCCTTTTGTACTCCTGACTCATCATGAAAGAGACAAATTTCTTATACCATTGTCGTGGCGCCTGTTTAAGTCCATATTGACTTTTCTTTAACTTCTGCGTGCTATGTTCTCTTCCTTTCACTTTGAAGCCCCTCTCGTTGCTTCATAAAGATCTCTTCATCAAGATCACTCATGCAAATGCGCCTTAACATCAAGTTACTCCACCCGAGATTCATACTAGCCGCTAATCCAGTATAACTCAAATTAAATATAGCTACACTGTGTGAAAAGATTTCATAAGAGTCAATACCTTGCTTTTAATTGAAACCTTTCACCACTAGACGAGCCTTATACTTCAACAGCTTCGCGTCGTCATTCTTTACCTCAAACACCCATTTATTCTTGAGTGCTTTTCTCCCTTTTGGCAGTCCTGTCAACTCGTAGGTATCATTTTTCCATAAGGAATTCATCTCTTCTCGCATGGATTTTATCCAACAATCTTTGTCTTCATGAGACTGTACTTCTTGGAAGCTTTCAAGCTCCCCCTCATCAGTAATTAGAATATACTATGAATTTGGATACCTTGTAGATGGTTGACGTTCTCTGGTTGTCCGTCTCAACTATGGTCCTTCTTCTAGTGGAGGGATTTGCTTCCCCTAATCAACACCTCCCATATCACTATCATCACCACTTTCTTCCTCATCGATTACTGGTTCTTTGGGTTCCATCCCTGGTTCTAATTTAGACATCTCTACTTCATTAGTGGCACTTTCTAATGAAGTTTGTTCAGGTGTCAGATCCGAACCTCCTTCATATGTGACTTTTGCACCACTCACATTTTTCTCCATATCTTCAATGGTTTCGTGTTCATGAAACATGACGTCTCTACTTCTAACTAGCTTTTGCTTCTCTTAATCCCATAGCTTGTAGCCGAACTCCTCATATCCATATCCAATGAAGATGTACGAGGTTGCTTTATCTTCAAACTGCAATCTTTGCTCCTTTGGTACATGTATGAATGCTTTGCATCTAAACACCTTCAAGTGAAAGTATGGAACATCTTTTCCTGTTCAAACTCTTTAAGGAATATCAAAGTCCAAAGGAACTAATGGCGATATGTTGATCAGGTAGACTGCAATGTTAATAGCTTCACCCCAAAATGACTTAGGAAGTTTAGCCAATTTTAACATGCGTCGGACTTTTTCCAATGGTCTATCTATCCTCTTGCAACACCGCGCCGTTGTATACTAGAACCGCTTCTCCCCGCGTTTGATCCACGCTTGGAGTAGCCATTCTTTGAACTCCTTGAGATGTATTCTCTACCATTACTTCCATTCGAAATCGCTTCAGCGATTTCATTTCCATCATGGCATGGAATTTTTAAAATATTGGAATACCCGACTTTTGTATGCAAATGTACTCCATGTCTTTCGTGAAGCCATTTTCAATGAAAGTAACAAAGTATTTGTTACCACCCAGTGAATCTACCTCCGTGGGTTCGCAAACATCATAATATATTAATAACAATTTCTCCAATTTTCAAGTGGGGTTCTTTTGGAATTATACTCTATGTTGCTTTCCAAATAAGCAATAATCACAGGGGTTTGATGATTTGTCTTTGGTCATAGGAATGAGGGATCAGTTTGGTAAAAGTTGTAACCCCTTTCTCGCTCATATGTGTGGAAGCCGCAGCCACAAAATGCGGAGAGGCATCATCATCAACAATACATGTCCTCCGCACACCTGCTGTGTCTTGTATAGCGAAAAACATAATATGCCTCATGCCACCACCAATGATCCCTTGGTGAGCTTCCAATTGCCACTACTAATAAAGTGGTTGTATCCATCCTTGTCCAACATATGCACAGAAATCAGGTTTAGACGCAAGTCTGGAATGTGTCGCACATCTTTCAATGTTAAAGTGCACCCCATACTTGTTTGTATGTAGATCTCACCAATCCTCGCGATATGGGAAACACTTTTGTTTCCCATCTTCACCGTGTCATAGTCTCCTACTTTGTATGTTGAGAAGTATTCCCTTTTAGGGACATAATGGTATGATGTTGCCGAGTCCACTACCCACTCGACATCTTGTTCTGCTATATGACAACAATCTTCTTGAATGCAAAGTAAGGTCACCTCATTGTCACTAATACAAGTCGTAGCAACAGTATTTTTGTCGTCTTCTTGCTTCTAGCTCTTGTCTCCTCCTTGCTTCAGGATCTTGCAGTTCCTTTTCATATGGCCTATTTTTCCACAATGATAATACTTTATTTTCCCTCTAGACTTGGATCTGCCTCTTAACTTGTTATGCCCAAATGGTCATCTGCTTTTGCTTCAACCCCTATTCTCTATGACAAGGGATGTGTGTCATTGACCACAAAGTCCTTCCTTCGAATTTCATCATTGAATAGATTATTTCTGACCATAACCAACATGACTTTTCCTTCTGGGGCTGAATTTCCCAAAGACACCACCAAAGTGTTCCAACTATCTAGTAATGAGCCAAGTAGCAAGCTGGTCCTTCATCATCAAGTGAGAGACTCCGCAACTATAACAGAGATCATTCCTTTGAAATCATTCAAATGTTCATCAATTGATTAGCCTTCCTTGAGCTCAAATTCATTAGCTTCCGCATCAAGAAAATCTTTCTTTGTGCGTTCTTTGTCTCGTACGTGTTTTCCAAGTTTTCCAAAGAGTGTGGGGATCTATCTATTTAGCAACATGATTGTAGAGACTCATGTCCACCCACTGGCAAATGGCACCCAATGTTTTCTTCTTCAACTTCTTCCATTCAACATCTAACATGCCATCTGGTTTGGCATTATCTCCCTTAATAGGATCATATAAATCCTTACAATTGAGGAGATCCTCTATCATGGATTTCCATAATGAATAATTCGTTGTTGTCAATTTAATCATGGGACTCGAATAACTTTCGGCCATGATTCCACCCAAACTCGCACCACATTATGATACCATTTGTCAATGATGGCCCGTAATTATTATGCAAGTAATATTTGGGTGGCTTTACCAATCCAGTGTAATCGTTAACAACAATTTGGAGGCAAGGCCAATCCACATAACAAAATAGAAATTGGGTGGCAATGCCAAACCTTCAAGAAATTAATCAACAGTTGAGTGGTTGTGCCAATCCACGGAAATGTAAATAAGTAGTTTTGGAGGCTGAGTCAATCCACATAATAAAAGCAACAAATTGGTGGCTTTGCCAACCTTCGAGAAATAAAAGTGTAGATGGATGGCTAAGCCAATCTGTAGAGAATAAGAATGGAAGATAATAATGACACCCAATATAATGTGGTAAAACTCTCAGAATAAGGGAAACCTCTGTTAGAAATTTTAATTTCTAATTGATTCATATAATTTCAGTATTGATAATTGTTATCGCTGTATTACCACGTGATGATTAGTGTAGTATCTAAGAGACAATTATCGGGTGTAACCTTCCGTGCCGATTCGTTAAAATTCTAAGTATTTTAGTGTGTTTTGTTATATGAGTAAATGTCTTACACAAAGACATTTAATATTAGTAACCTTCCTTCCCGCCTTTAATAATATTTAATATTATTAACTCTTCCTCTTCCTTTTAATATTAGTAACTTTCCTTTCCGCTTTATATATATGGTTATGGTAAAGGCATAGAAAAACACACAAATTTTCCAAAGGGGTTTGATTCGTAAAGCCAAGAACAATCAAGTCCTTATCATCAAAGGGCGATTTTAAGTGTTACTTATCCGTATAGGAAAACTTATATATATTATTACTTCGATATTCAATTATCGTGATGGATTCTTCAAGTAAGTTTTCTTTTCATTTTCTCAGAATTATGCTATGATTGTTAAATCGTTACTGACTGTTTATTAGGGATCCAAATTGGCAACTGCTTTCCGAAAATTTTCAACAATTTTGGCACATCAGAGCTAAGTTTCATTAGAAATTTAATTACCAATTTAGGTTTATGAGAATTTGGGTATTTTCTCAATTAGCACTGTAGTTAATTGATGTTTAAATTAACTGTTTATGGCATAATTAATTGGGTTTTTAATTTTGAATTAACATTTCGGTTGAATATTTGAATTGATAGTTCGGCATTCATCGTGTGAATTCAATTGTTCTCAGAATTGTGATTTTGAATAGTTTTATATATGAATATTGTCGCTTGTTTTAATGAACAATTGTCGAGTTCAAATTGTGATGAAATCTGACTAAGCCGTCTAAGGCTATCAATATGAGTAACTGTGAATGCATGTTGTCCGTAGAAAGAATTGATATGCATGTGCATATATGACTTATGCAAATTTCGTGAATTGTATATGCAAATCTTTTTCACATAAACCAATTTAATAATGTAGATGTTATATATTATTATTTGAGCTTTAAGAAATAGGTTAATGAATTAAGAATAAAAGATATTAAAGAGTAGTCTTTATATTGTTAAACCTAATAATTTAGTTTATAGATTTAAATCTTTAATATTTTAGTGAGTGCGTTAGTCACTAAAGTGGGCCCACTCTGGGATTTCATTAAATGATTTAAATAATATTTATAAATGTTTATTTGATATAGCATCATAAATGATATTTAAGAATAATAAATATTTATAGTTACACATGTAGTTATACGATTACCGTAAAGGTAGACTTTACTCATGTTAATAACAATTGAAGTAGGTTATGAACCTTATTTAATTAATATATAGTGTACATCCAAAGATGACTTATATGTTAAATTAAATTTTGTGATTGACCTTATATATGTTATATGAATGATGCATATTTGGTGATTGTTGGTTGTGTTTAGATTCAAAGCTCAAAGGTGAATTTAAATGCAATGTTTTGGTATATATATTATAGTCTGAATTGTGGTTTAAATTCAAAGTAATTAATATGTGAGATGTAAATGTTTGCAGTGATCTCTAATGTGACTGCCAATGGTATCAAGTTTAATGGACAGAACTATGATGACTGGATCGAATATGTCAAGCTAAATGCTGGCCTTTTGGGACTCAATTTAGCTTTAGTTATGGATGAACCAACTAAACCGACTGATACTAGTTTGGAGGCAGACAAGAAAATGTGGGAGAATTGGGAGAGGTCAAATAGGCTTATGATGAGCTTTCTTAAGCTTAGCATAGCGCCTAATGTTAAGCCTTCCCAGCCCAAGACTGAAAATGTGAGGGAATTTGTGGCTGAATCAAGAAGGTGTACTATGACGTATATTGTGGATAAGTCTAGTTGTTGCCGCCTTATTAATGATTTATCTATCAGAGTACACCATAGCTCACCAATGGAGGAACATATTACTCACATGGTGAATAATTTCACAACCGCTTAAGAGTTTGGATATGGATCTTGAGGGAGCGAAAGTGTTGGTTGATTTCTGCTGAAATCATGTAAGGGTGATGATTTCAAGTACCCCAGAGAACTTAAAACCAACTTGCTGAAAATGGTCTCTTTCGATACTAAGGCCATGCTCATGCAAGAGGAGGCAAGGCAAAGGGAAGACCTACACAAACTTCCCAAGCCAACTTTGCCTATTATGGTAAATCAAATGCTAGTTCTAGTGGCGGCAAAGCTCAGGCGCAAGAAATGGAAGAACAAGGAAAGCAAATTATTAAGGTGCAAACTGCAGCGGCAAGGAGAGGTTGAAAAGATTCTGAAATGTTTCTTTTGCAACAAACCTGGGCACAAGAAGGCCGATTGCCAAAAGAGGAAGGCATGGTTTGAAAAGAGAGGTATACATTTTGTTTCCGTATGCTTTGAATCAAATCTGATTGAGGTTTCTTCTAATACTTGGTGGCTTGACACTGGTGCAACCACCTCATGTTTCTAATGTTATGTGGTTACCTAAACTCACCAAACGCCAGTGAAAGCTTTCTATTTATGGGAAATGTGGATGAAAGCTAGAATTGAAGGTGTAGGGACATATAGAATTGTGGCAGATACGGCTATTGGCCTTGATCTAGAGAAGTGTTTATATGTTCCCATTGCTCTTAGAAATCTTGCTTCGCTTCTAGATCGGATGTTTTAGGTTTTGATTTTGTGGATCGACATGGTTGTTTTTCATTACCGTTTTGAACAAACCTTTGTGAATGTCTTTGTCGATACTTTATATTGTTTCAATCTGAATTCTATTTTTGTTAATTCTCGTTTAATGTTGATGTTAAATATGATGTTTGCATGAAAAGTGTGTGCACTTTAATTAGCCTTCGCCACTGTAGACAAAGGCTCGCCATATATCCAAAGAAAGGATTTGAGACTAATTAAAAGCGAAGTTTTGCCTCAATTGGATTTTAACATTGAATAATACTTGTGTTGATTGCATTAAGGGTAAGCAAACCAAACATGTATCAAAACAAGTCACAAGGAGTAGTGGATTACTTGATTTTAATCCATACGTATAGTCAGGTCCATGTACCATCTTGGGGCGGTGAGAGGTATTTTATCACCTTCATTGATGATTAATGAATCATACTTTATTTGCCGCATGAAAGAACTCAATCGGGTTGATGTCCTTTGAGACATTCATTTCTGCAGGCTGAGAGACGCTTAAATAGAAAGGTTAAGGTAATACGTCTGACAGAGGTGGTGAATATTATGAAAGCATCGGAAGTTTGACAAATTCCAGCCCATTTAAGAAACCCTTGAGTCCAAGGGCATTTAAAGAAGATAATGCCCTGACGCCACACCAAATGGCATAAACCGAAGGCGTAATCGTACACGTATTGATGGAAATGGTATGAGTATGGTGAATGATAGTTCAGACTAAGCTTCTTATCAGGATGGCATTATGACAATATGATACATATTAAATAGGGTACCTAGTAAAGCGCTCCTAAGACACCTTATGAACTGCGGGACATCTAGGAAGCCTAGTTGGTGACATTCACGCGGTAACGCTGTCAAGTGAGGATATATAATCCATACGAAAAGAAGCTGGATTCCGGTGACCATTAGTGGTTATTTCATCGATATTCCTGGAAGGTCAAAGGGTATAGATTCTATTGTCCTAACCATAGTAATGAATTGTAGAGTCCGAATGCTTCGTCTAATACTGAAATATAAAGGTCGCGGGAGTGTGGAGCACGTGATGTGGAGATAAGAGAGTCAATGATGACCAAAACCCACTGTAATGATCCATCTCAAATTGAAGTTCCTATTATCAGAGTACCCACAAGGCATGAATATGGAACAACAACAAATGGATGCTCCAGTTCCAGTCTATGGATGCCATTGTCTAAGAAGAGGAGGAAAATGCTCGCTAATGAGCAAGTGCGATCAAGAAGAAATAGTATCAAGGAGGTCTACAGAGAGAAAAGATCTATTTATTTCGAATGACTATATAGTTTATGCACTTGAGCATGAAAGACTTGAGTATTGATAATGACCTGGTCTCTTTTGACCAAGCCATGAGCTATGAAAATTTCGATATGGTTAATGGCCATGAAGGAAGAGTTGAAACCATGGACGACAATATTGGGAAATGACGGAATTACGGTATGATTATAAAAGAGTCGGCCAGAAGTGGGTCTTTACACTGCGAGACTCTAAGGGCAATGCTCGAGAGGTACAAAGCCGTACTTCATGCTGCCATTACACTCAAAAGGATGGCATTGACTAAGAAGAGACTTTCTTCTCCAGCCGAGAAACGACTCTTAAGGATTGTAATGGCTTGGGTGGCTCATTTGGATCTCGAGCTTCACCAAATGGATGTTAAGAGGCCTTTCTCAATGGAGATTTGGAAGAAGAGGTATATATGGATCAACCTCAAGGTTTTGAGACCACAAGTAAAAGAAATCTGGTATGTAGGTTGAAGAAATCAATCTATGGATTAAAACAAGTTCATAATCTATGGGCCTGGAATTTGTCCAACTTCCGATGTCTTTCCATAATATTCACCACCTCTATCGGAACGTATTACCTTAACCTTTCTATTTAACTGTCTCTCAACCTCTGAAATGAATGTCTCAAGGACATCAACCGATTGAGTTCTTTTCATGCAAAGAAATAAAGGTAATAAGCATTTCCAGAGTAATCATCAATGAAGGTGATGAATACCTCTCACCGCCCCAAGATGGCGTTAACGTAAAGGACCACAAAATAATCAGATGTATTAAATCAAGTAATCCACTACTCCTTGTGGCAGCTTGTTTTGATACATGTTTGGTTTGCTTACCCTTAATGCAATCCACACAAGTTTTATTCCAATCAGTAAAATCCTTTGACTGGTGCATCTACATGAAGGTTGTGGGAAGCAAGTTCATAATCCTTGTGTTGTATGTAGATGATATTCTTCTTGTCGCTAGTGATCGTGGGTTATTGCATGATGTTAAGAATAATTTTCTAGTAACTTTGAAATGAAGGATATGGGTGAGGGCTTCATGTGATCGAATAGAAATATTTCGGATAGATCACAAGGAATTTTTGGGATTATCTCAAAAGGCTTACATCAACAAAGTTCTAGAAAGATTTAAGATGGAATCATGTACACTTAGTCCAGCCTCATCCGTAAAGGAGACAATTTCATTTATCCTAATGTCCCAAAATTCATTTGGAGCATAAAGAAATGATAATATTCCTTATGCTTCTTTAGTTGGAGTTTGATGTATGCTCGCACTGCATTTAGCCTGATATATTAAGGGTCGGCATGTTGGGTCGTTATCAATCAAATTCTCATTATTTCATTGGAGAGTCGCAAAGAAAGTTTTGAGGCATTGCAAGGCAATTAAGGATCACATGCTCAACATATAGAAGAACTAACCTTTGAAAGCTGGCTGGGTTACTCCTGACTTACTCATGCTTCTGATGTAAAGATACCCGAAAAGTCCACATTTGGCTATTTGTTCCTTCTAGCTGATGGAGCTATCTCATGGAAGAGTGGTAAGCAATCTGTCATTGCTACTTCCACTATGGAGGCTGAATTTATAGCATGCTTTAGTTGCTGGGGCTCAATCAAGTAGCCGCGCAATTTCTTTAATGGTTTAAGTATCATTGGTACCATTGCTAAACAAATGAGGATTTATTGTGATAATGCGGCAGCTGTATTCTTCTCTAAGAATGATAGATACTCCAAGGGTGCCAAGCATATGGATTTAAAGTATCTATCTGTCAAAGAAGAGGTGCAAAATCAAAGAGTTCAAATAGTGCAGATCGGGCACCCATGATAGGATTGCGATTCTGACTAAAGGACTAGCTCCTAAAACATTTATTGGCCATATTAGTAAATGGAGTAGCTGCTAAGTCCTTGTATATCTATGATTGGTCATACATGTATGAATTTATGTTTAGCACGTTTTATGTTTATTTGATAATTCTAGATATTCATGTTTGTCGATTTTGCTTATCTATGAATCATATTTCGCTTATGCATATTTTATTATGATTATAGATATTAGGTCTTATTTCATACATTGTGGGATAAGGTATTTGTCTACCTTATCAAATTGTGACTGCTTGAATTGAATTGATTCTAGATATGGAAGGAATCAACGCTTGTCGTGCTCGTGACCGCCTCAAGTGATTCGGCTCGCTTAGTTCTACGAAGTCGTGACTTATATATAACATTTTAGGTGGAGCCCAGTTATGTTAATATGTTGTGCATTAGTCAGATATAATCAAGGGGGAGAATGTTAGAAATTTTAATTTCTAATTGATTCATAATTTCCGCATTGATAATTGTTATCGTCGTATTAATGTTGATGATTAGTGTAGTATCTAAGAGACAATTATCTGGTGTAAACTCTCCGCGTCGATTCGTTAAAATTCTAAGCATTTTAGTGTGTTTTGTTATATGAGAGTAAATGTCTAATAAAAGACATTTAATATTAGTAACTTTCCTCTTCCCGCCTTTATATATATATATATATGGGAGGCATAGAAAAACACACAGCTTCCAAAGGGGTTTGATTCAGAAAGTCAAGAATCAATCAAGTCCTTATATCATCAAAGGGCGATTTTAAGTGTTACGGATATGGCATAGGAAAAACTTATATATATTATTACTTGGGATATTCAATTATCGTGATGGATTCTTCAAGTAAGTTTTTCTTTTCATTTTCTGTAAATTATGCCATGATTGTTAAATTGGTTGATTTAATTGTTCTTATTGGGGATCCAAATTGTTAAATCAAGCTCAAAATTTCAACAACCTCCACGACAAACTGAGAGTGGCCACGTATTGTTTGAGAAAACTCAACACAAGATGTCACACACCCAGGATATGCTCACAATCCTCTTAGTTTTATCTCTCAGTACTCTCTTTATGGAGTACTATGTTTCTTACCACTCTCTCTAGTGTGATAATCTCGACTGTTTCACACATATCCTTTCAACTCTCTATGATTGATAGAATTATCTCTTAAACTCTTTCTAATCTCCTAAAAATTCTCATTTTATTATGTTCCTTGAAGCCTATTTATAAGCAAAGGTTTGATCCTTGGATGGATTTCAGTGGTTGAAATGGAAACCAAGTTCATTAGCTAGAACAAAGGTCAACTCTCATCCATATGAAAATGAAGTAGGCGACTTAGTGGCAAGGTGGAGAACATTTCTCCTTTTATAAAGGTTGTTGTTGCAGCAGTAATTAACGGGGCTGGACCCCACAGCAGCAAGAGGTGTCCTATGAAGCATTCTGGTACGCAAGTGCATAGGCTCCACGCACTTGTGTAGCACTATTCACATTATTTCCTTCTTCATTTCCCAAGGCCATATCTCCACCATCCAAACTTCAAATTGGGCAAACTTTGGCTCTATGGAAAGCTTGTGAAGTTTAGAATGCATCTATGCCAAGAAGAGAGCCATGTGAGGTCATCATGCAAATGAAAAAAATCAAAATACTTGCACATGCTGCATGTTGTGTTTGCTGATTTTGGACTTTTTTGCTTTGTTTTCGCTTGTATGCATCCAATGGTTGACCTAAATATAAAGATGAATATTTAGAACATAAAAACACTTATTTATATCATAAAAACAACCAAATAATACATAAAACATAGAGATAAAATGAGTACAAAAGGTACTCATCACTCAACTTAAGACATTAGAAGTTACCATGTCATAAACTTTCCTTGTTCATTTTACATTGAACAAAACTGCCCCTTCCTTCAAAATCTCTTACAACACACATAAAGATAAATGGTCAATTAATGAATTGTTGACCATGTGTGTGCAAGAGAAGGGAAGGTTGATGTAAGAGAGGGCAAAAAGGTTAACTTGACCACTTCTAGAAAGAAAATGAAAGATCAAGCGAAAAGAAAGGGAAAGATTCATGTGTAAAATTGAGTATATGCAAATGGATCAAATGGCAATGTGCATGCAAATGTTGCTCCTTCAAAATTATTGTGCATTTTAGCACTTATTCTTGCAACATACGCATCATATGTCATACCTCTACCAATTATCATGTCATCACAATGACCACCCATATATTCCACATTACCATCTTCACCTCTCAATAGATCACCACCAACATGAAGGTAGTAATATATTAACTGACTAATCGTCATTACACCAACAATACTTCTTTTTTTATCAACACTAGTAAATTTTGAAATGTTGGACAAATTTATGCAAATCATAACGAAAAATATAAATTATTGATAAAAATTATGAAAATATTCATGTAACCATCACCACATTTAATAAATGACATACTACGGTACTTTATTACTATAAAACTCAATTAAGCACACTGTTGAACATGAATAAAAAAATTGTTTCATTTTCATGTTACAACCATACATTAATTTTATTTTTAATACAGACATGATAATTTATCAGACCTGTTATTACAAACAATACCATTAAACAGTCAAACAATTTAGGACAACATCTGCCCCACACTCCCCATAGTCAATATCTCACAATAATTCATCAATACGTATATTGGCCTTCAAATTTAACTTTCACATACATATATCAAACCCAATTCGTTTTCAATACATTTGATTAACATACAAATCAATCATGCTTGGACATTTTTTTAATGTCATTCAAACAGTTAATACCAATCACATTAATACATCAGAACATGAAACAACTACAAATAATAAAATTAAATCTGCATCCTAAAACCTAAGCATCAAAAACAAATTATTCAAGACCACAATGCAAGAACTTAGTAAGCATGACCACAATGCAGGAACTTATTGAGATATTAGTCAAATAGTTAATTCAAGCAATTATTTAAATAGTTAATACCAATCACATTAATACATCATAACATGAAATAACTGCAAATATTAAATCAAATTTGCATCCCAAAACCTAAGCATCGAACACAAATTATTCACAACCACAATGCAGGAACTTAGTGAGATATTAGTCAAACTACATATTCAGAAGATAGTTTCTCAATTTCACCATGATAGTCTGTTTTAAGATCTAACCCTCATCTCAAATTCAAAAAAGCAATTCTACATTACTTTTCATTCACCCATATTAACAATTTTTTATGCTAAAATATGATAAATGATTCACATTATTAAAGTTGTTACTTAACCCTACTTTCAGCACTTCATTTCCCATGAGATTACAACGCCTTCATTTTGGTCGTGAACAGAAAACTCAATTTCTAGATTTGCGATGAACAGAAAAACGACCCCAATGTTGTTTCTTTCTTGCCTCTCGTTTTTGGCCGAAATAGATAACAAATTTCTGGATTGTTGATATTCAAAAAACGACACCAATGTTGTTTCTTTCCTTGAGCATGAATAATCACCCAAAGAATTTCATTGATTCCAACCACAAATCGTTTGTTTCTTTGGGGGGTTTCATTCCATCCAACCACGCTTCCTCCTCACATATTAACTTATAGGGTTTCTGCCTCCTCCCCCTGACCACACCGCAAACTCTATTATAGTAACACTCCATATATATTTCTTAAAATTTTACATATATATTTTAAAATTTCTTAATCTTAATATAATAGAGAATCAAATAAAATGATTTTGAATAAAAATATAGAATTCATTTATTAAGTATAAACTTATTTTTTATTTTTCTTCAAATTTTTTTTTAAATTTTTCTTCTTTATTTTCTTTTTTTAATATTTTCTGGGTACCAAATGGAGCCCCGTAACTATTATCTCGACTTTGTTTTTGGGGAAAATTCAAGAAATTAAGGTTATGATGATATATCTTACATGGATCTTGCAGGAATGCTGAGTGATACTTCTGAGACGGGAGGCAAGCCTAAAACAGGCGACACTAATAAAAAAGGAAAACCTTCCCACTGTAAACGTAATAATAGACAATGCTACTCCTATCCACCGGGCTCTTCAAAATGAGAGATAGTGCCATGTATGATGGATGTATCAAGGAGCTGGCTGACCGCTATGGACCAACAATTAATAATACGTATGAAGGAGTCGTCTAAGAATGTATGATGTATGTGTTTAATTTGGAGTTTGTTATGATGCGTAATGTATGATGTATTGAGAGTTTGCTTTAATAGTAATAATAAAGCATGTTGTGCCTCTTCTTTTCACTCTCTTCCCAATTGGAGAACTACTCTATCATCGGCCGTTAACGTTATGTAGTGATAACGTTTTTTTAGGTTGTCTTTGGTTCACATAAAGTACGAACGAATGAAAGAAAACAAAATTTAAGAAAAATGGTTTTTTATGTTCGGTTTGTCTGATAAAAAATCTGTGCAATAATTAAATATAAATAAAATTACTTACAAAATTATTTAATATTTATATTGAGGAGTTCAAATAAATAAAATTAATGAGTTTGAAGAGTCAAATAAAAACAATAAATTATATATATTTAACTATATTTTTATTTTCCTTCACTTTTTATTTTCTTTACTTTTCCTATCTATTTTCTTTCTCTTGCATTTTTTTTCTCAAATTCTATGGGAAACAAATATACCATTAGAGAAATATATATATATATATATATATATATATATATATATATATATATATATATATATATATATATATATATATATATTTAATGAGTAGAAATATTGTCAAATACATCCTAAATCTCAGAGAATAAGAACAATTTTCAGAAAATACCATTTTGATGTTCTCTATATTTTCAAAAATTGTTCTCAATAACCGTTTTAAAAAACAAGAACCAAACATGCCCTTGGTTCCCTTTTTGTTCTCTAAATTGTTCTCTATGAAAACTGTTTTTGTTCTCTAAATTTAGGGCATGTTTGGTTCTTGTTTTTTAAAAACATTTTTTGTTCTCAAAAACAAAGAGAGAGGAGAACTAGTTTGGTTCCCTTTTTTTTTTTTTTTTTTTGAAAAAAACATAAAAAATACTAAATTGAGATAATAAGAATAGTTTTCGAAACCACCAAAATATTGTTATCTATATTTTCAAAACTGCTTCAAAAAAATGTAAACCAAATACGCCTAAAAGACCTTTTTCTCTTTGTTTTCTTTCCCTGGCATTTTTTTTTCTCAAATTTTATGGAAACCCAAACATATCAATTAGAGAAATAATTGATAGATGGTTTTTTTCAAGTATTCCTGAAGGAAATACTTAAGTAAATATAAAAAAAAGATTGGAGTAGAAAATATTGTCAAAATACATATCTTAAATCTTTCATATAAAATAAAATATGAATAAAAGTAGAGCCACGCCGCATGAAATTGGAGTTCGATATTTTCCTTATCATCTATCTCTAATTGCAATTCATTTTTGAGTCCTCCAAGTTCACTATGCATTGCTTTGATGTTCCAACTGTAACACTTCCATACTAATTTTTTAAGACAGAAAAAATCACATTTAAGCATATAGTCATAGACAAGTGATATTTGGAACAAATTGCTAACTTTTATCTAGCTCACTAATTAACAAAATTGCATAACTAAAATAAATTACCTTCAAATTTGTCAATAGTGATGACATTTAACCAAATGAAAGATTGCGCTTTGGGGGACTACTTGGAGAACGTAGGAATCTGCCAAATAAACTTTAAAATTAAGGTTATGTTGATGTAAAAAAAAAAAAAGGTTGTGTTTGTTCCAAAAAAAATTAAGGATTTTTTTTTTCCCTAAATTTCAATCAAAAGATTAGGGTACGTAATTGGAGGAAAATTCGATCAGCATATTAGAGAAATTGGGGCTAAATTCTACCTAAAGAGCTACATACGTGTTCCTAAGACACGTCATCTACTTATGACATATGTGGGTTCCACGTTAGAGGCATTAAACATTTGTTTGTCATCTGTTCAATCTGTCAATGATAAAGACATGATTGAACTACAAAACAAACATTAGGGGCATCTTGGAACCAAAAAAATGTTTAGGTGCAAAGTTGGATATACAAACAAATATTATGGGCATTTGTGCACCTTATTCCTAAATATATGTATATAAATTTACATTACTAAAACAAGACGTCATGCTGATCATAAAAACAAATTTTTATATTCTGATAAAAAATTAGAAGGTTAATAAAAATCACACATAGTCATAACCAATCATATACAATTAATATACCGAAAGGATGCATAAATCATACATAATCAAGCGCTACTAATCTAGAAGCATTTCAATGACAAAAGTAATGATTCAATAGAGAGAAAAAACATCATTTTGTCATTCATCTAGTCAAAATGACACAAAATCATAAGATAATGACAAACGTGAAGATGTGCATGTAATAACAAAAAAATATGAGTTTTCCTTACAAAATAAAATGAAAAGACAAAACTCACTAAAACAAAGACTTAGGTCTTGAAATAACCCATTCGGTAACGTGGTTCTGAAACACAAAAATAAGTAAGTCTTTGGTTAGTGAGTCTGCCAACATGCTAGTCGTAGGCATATGTTCAACTGAAATTAGGGACTCTTCAACTTTCTCTTTTCAAAAAAAGAACTTCACATCAATGTTCTTGGAGCGAGACGTGCTCCTAGTGTTCCTAGAGAAAGATCAAATGCAGAATTATTATAGAACAATTTCAATAGTTTAGAAATATAGTGAACAACCTCCAAAGCTAAAAATGAAGTTCTGCAACCATATTGATGACAAGTAGCCTCATAACACGCCACATACTCTGCCTCCATAGTAGAAGAAGTTGTAAGTGTTTGCTTGACACTTTTCCACGAAACAACTTCTTCATCCATCATAAAGATATAACCAGAAGTGGACTTTTTATCATCCACATAGTCTGCATAATTAGAATCACTAAAACCAACCACCTCAAGAGTGTCGGTACGCTGATATGTCAACATGAGATCCTTAGTATCCTGAAGATACCTCAAAACTTTCTTAGCCGCTTTCTAGTGGCTTTGACCAGGATCACTCAAATACCTACCCAACACGCCAACAACAAAAGCAATATTAGGGTGTGTGCATACTTGAGCATACATTAGGCTACCCACAACCGAAGAATAAGGGACTACTTTCATCTTATCTCTCTCAATATCATTCTGAGGACATTGGCCTTTGGAAAATTTGTCACCCTTTATAATGGTTGCCTTACCAAAAGAACATGATTGCATATTGACCTTTTCAAAATGCGTTCAATATATGTCTGTTGAGACAATCTCAAAATGCCACTAGGTTTATCGCGAAGTATTTGTATGCACATGACATAAGATGCTTCCCCAAGATCCTTCATATCAAAATGGCTAAACAATAACTGCTTTGTCTCAACCAACAGGTCGGTATCATTGGCTGTGAGTAAAATATCATCAACATATAAAACCAAGAATATGTATTTGCTCCCACTGACCTTCATATGTATGCATTGATCAACGATGTTCTCCTTAAAACCCTTGGCCGTGACAACTTCATCAAACTTGAGATACCACTGCCTAGAAGCCTACTTTAAACCATTAATGGATTTCTAGAGGTGCTTTAAACTTGAGGACTAACAATGGCTTATTTGTAGGTAGTCTGGACCGACAAGATTACTCCACATCATTCTCATGTTCCTACAAGTAGACAATGTAGTCATCTGAAACTATGGGCCTATGTGCCCTCTCTGACCTCCTCAAGGGTATTACATCTAGGGCTACTGGATCCACATTTGAGGTTACTGGATCTACATCCCCAATTGGTTCATCATCGGTAGTGGCTACTAGATACTGGTCAACAACAGGGCTAGAGATCGGAGCGGAAGCAAAAGGCATAGGAATAAAAATTGGGTGTTCCTTGAACATAATTTCTCTTAGCCCTTGGCTTGTACCAATATCATCCTCAAAATAGATAGCTCGATTTGACTCAATCACTTTGGTGGTGTGTAACGAGCAAAAAAACCTGGAAGCTCTTGATCCTACACAATAACCAATCAAGTACCCACTAATTGTTTTTAATCAAGTTTATTGGATTGCGGGTTGTACAGTCTCACTTCCACCTTGTAACCCCAAACATGGAAGTATTGGATTGCAGGTTGTACGGTCTCACTTCCACCTTGCAACCCCAAACATGGAAGTGACGAAGACTAGGC
This sequence comes from Tetrastigma voinierianum, assembly GCA_016808115.1. Taxonomy (NCBI): domain Eukaryota; kingdom Viridiplantae; phylum Streptophyta; class Magnoliopsida; order Vitales; family Vitaceae; genus Tetrastigma; species Tetrastigma voinierianum. The sequence goes on from JAEQBH010000610.1 coordinate 324,628, forward strand.
TTCTTCTATCACCATAACTCATATGGAGTCTTAGGAACAAACGTACCAAGCCCTTGATTCAAAATATAAGCTGCAGTTTTTAAAGCTTCACCCCACAAGAACTCAGGTAGTGAGGAATTAACAAGCATACATTGCACCATATCAAGAAGCGTGCAATTTATCCTCTCTGTAATCCCATTTTATTGAGTACTAGGCATTGTATACTGAGCATCAATGCCACATTCCTGAAGGTACTTCGCAAATGGTCCAGGGTTGCGTTTCGTCTCATCATATCTATCATAATACTCACCACCTCTGTTAGAATGAACCACTTTGATCCTCTTCCCTTGTTGGAGCTCAACTTTAGCTTTGAAAGCTTTGAAAACCTCTAAAGATTCAAACTTCTCACGAATGAGCTCGACAAAACCATAATGAGAATAATCATCAATGAACGTGATGAAATATTTGTAGCCACCCATAGAAAGAGGAGTGAATGGCCCACAAATATCTGTATGAATAACCCCAAGCAACTCAGTACATCTATCAACCTTAGTATTCCTAACCTTGGCAGTCAATTTACCTTTGATGCAATCTACACAGGTATCAAGATCTGGGAATTCAAGATCTTGAAGAATCTCATCTTTAATTAATTTATCCATTCCTTATCTAGAAATAAGACCCAAACGCTTGTGCCAAAGAGTAGAAGACTTTTCATTCAATCTCAAATGTTTAGAGCTACTAGCAATATTAACAGTTAGGGTAGCAGAGATAGAAGGAAAAGCAAACAACTCTACTGTAAAGACTCCCACAAAATACTCCAGTGCCAATCAATAGTGAATCTCGGTACAGTTTAACTTTTCCAATTCAAAAAAGAAAACTATATCCAAGTCAATCCAAAATAGGTACTGATATCAAATTTCTCCTAATCGATGGTATGTATGCCACATCTTACAATTCCAAAAAATTTCCTGTATTGAGCTGTAATCTAACAACTCCTAGAAAATCAACTTGGACTTTTGTATCGTCTCCCATGTACACATACTACTCCAAACTAGTTGGACTTCTTCTACTTATCACCACTTGCATAGAATTGCAAGAGCGAATGGTAGCACCACTATCTAACCACCAAGTATCAGATGACACATCAATGATATTGGGTTCAAAACAAACATTCACTCAATGGTTATCAGATAACTCATTTTCCCCATTCTTATAATTAGTCCCATTGAGTTTCGAGATGGCAAAGAACTAAGGAAAGCTCAAAGTTAAAGAATAAACTAGAGAGCAATGTCAAAAATAGATGTAAAACAAAGACGTGCAAATTGCTCCATTCTTCGGCTTACCAAATGACCCACAAAAGTAGTCACCAAATGCTAGAGTATTTAAAATACAAAAAAAAAAAAAAACTCATACATAGGTAGGCTGTTCACCAACCGTCTCACAACAAAATAGTCAATTTCCCACCAATAAAAAAGTAGTAAATTGTGCGGGTTCATGACTTTGTAAATCCTATTTACAAAACTAAGCATCTTACCAAATAATAAAGTCATCGATAGGATAACTTCACTATCAGTATGGATCTTAGCAAAATTGATGTGCAAGACGGGAGAAATTACAGTTGTAGGATCAATTCCAAAAATATCCGACATGTTCATACTCACGACATGGTTAATTTGACCACTTCTAATAACTTTGCTCTGAGTGCCCTAAAACATAATTTACCCTAAGCAACACCAGTACTTGCTTTTCTTAATGATCAAATTTGACGTGTTGTGTCAATTGTCATTTATATGCATGTCAACATTCAAATATTAAATTACTATAATGTGTGAAAAGATAGTGGATTACAAGATTGAAAGACCATGCAGTTCTTTTGCCCAAATAGAAAATGTGGATGAATCCAATAGTGGATTTAGAACCATCCAGAATTATTTTAAACAATAACTTTATGAATAAGATAAGAGACCTTATCTTTTAATTACTTTAGAAAGTGAGTTTCCAAATCAAGATAAACTAAAATACTCTCAAGATTTGCTAATAGTTTACGAAGGCGAGCCAACCAGATGTTTGAATACACGTTCAGACCAGCTCACGACGACCTATGGAGAGAAGGAGTTTGGGTCTCAAAATAAGATTGCCTTCGATTTTACTTCAAATAAGATTCCTAGAAAATGCTAAAATTGAAAGGAAAAATGAAAGAAAAAAAAAAAGGTAAGGAAAGGATATGAAAATTTTCTCTTGTTTTGTAATGAATAAAGATTTTAAAGGAAAAAAATTAAGAAATCTATTTCATAATTTTTATTTAATTTATGTATATATATATATATATATATATATATATATATATATATATATATATTGAGACAATATTATATACAAGTACAGTATAAAATACTTTCTGCTCTCTACTCTTATTTTCCTCATTAATTTTCAAAGAAGTATGGGAAAAATATTACAATATTTTCCATTATATATTTGCCTTACACTTTCCATATCATCCAAACTTGCAAAATGATTCCGTAGAACTTGAGAAGAATTATAAAAGAATAAATAGAAAGGAAAAGTAAATAAAGAAAAAAACAAAAGGAAAACAAAATGGGTTAAATCATACATATTATTTTTATTTGTTACTTCCAAATTAATTTTATTTATTTTAACTTATCAATATAAGATTAAAGTAATTTAGTATATAAGCTTTAACTAATTTTATTTATATTTGATTTTCTTTGATATTTTTATTGATACTAAAAATATAATAAAATCTTTTCCTTAACATTTTTCTTTGGTTTTCGGAAAATGAAAATGTTATGAAAAGGAAAAAATACTATGACAAATCATTTTCTCAAGTTTGGATGACATGAAAAATGTAAGGGAAAAAATATGAGGAAAATATTGTAATATTTTTTCTATTACTTTCCTTGAAAATTAATGATGAGAAAATAAAGAGAAATGAGAAGAAAGGAAAAAAGTCGTTTTGGACTATCTATATAATATTGTGACATTCCTATGTAAATATAGATATATATTTTTATATTTCTATAAAATATGGGAATAAAGAAAAGTATTAAATTTTCTAAAAGAAAAACCACAATATAGATTTCTTTTTTTTTAGTTTAGAATTTTTCGTACATAAAGGTAAACCAAAGAAAAAATTTATTTATTTTCCTTGCCTTATTTTTGTTACTATTTTCTTTCCCCAAAAAATGGGTGTAATATTATTTTACTTTATTTTATTAGGATTGTGGATTATTTGGAGTGATGTGATGATTGAGGAAGTCAAGTCATCCTTGCTTTCCCTTTTTTCTATGGGACGCCTCCCCCCTTCATCTCTTTATCCCATTCCACACATATGAATGCCCATCACTATAAATAAAGGGTAGTGGTGAAGGAAGTTTAGCATACCCTATTTCAGTCTCCAATCTCCCTTCACCATGATGATTAAGGCCTTCTTTGTATGCTTTCTCTTCCTCTCAGCGCTGTTGCTCCCCTCTTACGTCAGTGCTCGGAGTTGAGTTCAAAATATTAGTTTATTTATTTATTTGTTATTATTTTCAGCCTTGTAGTTGTGAGAAATGTGTGTATGCAGAAGTAAGGTAACTTAAAGAAGTACTTCAAATCAACATAGGCAAAAATGAGCGACTGTTTTTCTGGTCTTCTGTTGATGCAGGCTCCATTTGAACGGAAAGAAAAAAAAACTAAAAAAAAAAATGATATTCTTGTATATATTTGGTTTTAAATATAATTTTTTTTTTAAAAATTTCTTAGTTTGAAAAAAATAAATTGATTCTAAATAAATAAATAAAATTAATTTATTAAGTTTAAATTTATTTTTTATTTTTCTCTAATTTTTTTTTCTTCTCTATTTTTTTTTCTTAATACTTTTTGGGTACTCCGTAATTATTATCTAGACTTACTTTGTTTTTGGGGAAAATTCAAGAAATTAAGGTTATGATGATATATCTTACATGGATCTTGCAGGAGTGATGAGTGATACTGCTGAGACGGGAGCCAAGCCTAGAACAGGCGACACTGATAAAAAAGGAAAACCTTACCACTGTAAACATAATAATAGACAATGCTACTCCTACCCACCGGGCTCTTCAAAATGAGAAAGATAATGCCATGTATGATGGATGTATCAAGGAGCTGGCTGACCGATATGGACCAACAATTAATAATACGTATGAAGGAGTCGTCTAGCATGTGTATGATGACATGTGTGTGTTTAATTTGGAGTTTGTTTGATGCAGCAGTGTACTGAACTAATGTTGAGAGTTTGCTTTAATAATAATAATAATGCCAGTCTCCTTGTGAAAGCATGTTGTGCTTCTTCTTTTCACTCTCTTCCCAATTGGAGAACTACTCTATCATCGGTTGATGATGTTTTTTTAGGTTACGGTTCCCTTAAAGTACGAATGAATGAAAAGAAAAAAATTAAGAAAATGGAAGTTTACTTTTCTCTATTGATTTAACTCTAGCAAAAATCTTTAAAATATTAATATAAATAAAATTACTTACAAACTTATATAATATTAAATTATTGAATATTTTAATTAAGGAGTTAAAATAAATAAAATTAATGAGTTTGAAGAGTCAAATAAAAACAATAAATTAGATTTGACTATATTTTTATTTTCCTTCACTTTTTATTTCCTTTACTTTTTCTATCTATTTTCTTTCTCTTCCATTTTTTTTTTCTCAAATTTTATGGGAAACAAACATACCATTAGAGAAATAATTATTAGATGGTTTTTTTTTCAAGTATTCTTGAAGGAAATACTTAAGTATTTTTTTTTTTAAATGAGTAGAAATATTGTCAAATACATCCTAAATCCCAGAAAACAAGAATTTTCAAAGGATACCATTTTAGTGTTCTCTATATTTTCAAAAATTATTTTAAAAAACAAGAACCAAACATGCCCTTAATGTTCTGTGAAAACTATTTTAGTTCTCTAAATTTAGGGCATGTTTGGTTCTTGTTTTGTAAAAACGTTTTCTGTTTTCAAAAACAAGGAGAACGAGGAAAACGAGGAGAACACGTTCCGTTCCCAATTTTTTTTTTTTTTTTTTGAAAAATATAGAGAATACAAAAAACACTAAATTGAGATAACAAGAATAGTTTTCAGAAACCACCAAAACGTTGTTATTTGTATTTTCAAAAACGGTTTTCAAAAACATGAACCAAACATGCTCAAAAAAGCCTTTTTCTCTCTGTTTTCTTTCCCTCTTTTTTTTTTCTCAAATTTTATGGAAACCAAACTTATCAATTAGAGAAATAATTGATAGATGGTTTTTTTCAAGTATTCCTGAAGGAAATACTTAAGTATATATAAAAAAAAGATTGAGTAGAAATATTGTCAAATACATCCTAAATCTTTCATATAAAATAAAATATGAATAAAAGTAGAGCCACGCTCAGTATGAAATTGGAGTTCGATATTTTCCTCATCATCTATCTCTCATTGCAATTCATGTTTGAGTCCTCCATGTTTACTATGCATTGCTTTGATGTTCCAACTTTAACACTTCCATACTAATTTTTTTAGACAAAAAAAAATCACATTTAAGCATATAGTCATAGACAAGTGATATTTGGAACAAATTACTAACTTTTATCTAGCTCACTAATTAACAAAATTGCGTAACTAAAATAAATTACCTTCAAATTTGTAAATAGTAATGACATTTAACCAAATGAAAAGATTGCAGTTGGGGGAATTCTAGGAGAACGTAGAAATCTGTCAAATAAACTTTAAAATTAAGGTTTTGTTTGATTCCAAAAAAAATTAAGGATTTTTTTTCTCCCTAAATTTCGATCAAAAGATTAGGGTACGTATTTGGGGGGAAATTCGATCAGCATATTAGAGAAATTGGGGCTAAATTCTCCCTATAAAGAGCTACATACATGTTTCTAAGACACGTCATCTACTTATGACACATGTGGATTCCATGTTAGAGGCTTTAAACATCTGTTTGTCAATCTATTCAATCCCTTAATGGTAAGGATATGATTGAACTACAAAACAAACACTAGAAGCATCTTGGAACCGAAAAATTGTTTAGGTGCAAAGTTGGACATATGAATAAATATTATGGGCATTTATGCACCTTATCCCTAGATATATATATATAAATTTACATTACTAAAAGAAGACGTCATGTAGATCATTAAAACCAATTTTTATATTCTGTTAAAAAAATTAGAAGGTTAATAAATGTGAGACCCCGGATAAAGTAAAACGATATATACAGGTTGCAAACCTGGGAATTTCTCTAGATCTCGGATGACGACATGGATCCCTGCAGTTGAGTTCGGTCTCGTAATCTAGTACACAATCGGCTAGGTTGAATTCGGAAACAATCGGAATTTCACGTATTTCAAGGTAAATGGACGACGAAAGTGACCGCGTGGCATGAGAATTGCATGCCATGTGGCACTGTGAGGCTGAGACGCAACTTTTATTAGTGGAGGCAGTGTCGAGTTTAAATCATGCATGAAAGATAGTGATAAGGAAGTGGGATATGGTGACATGTGGCATGCTTGAGTGATGAGAAGCATGAGGTGTTCTACACCTAGGAAGTCTTCTCCCACCAAGAAATCTGTTAGGTGGAATGGAAGAGAATAAGGAAAAGGGAAAGATGAAAGGAAAAAAAAAAGAGAACAGTTCTCACGATTCTGGCTGAGATGAGTTGCAGCAGTGAATGGATCTACTCTTCAAGAGGTAGGGGTTCTCTCCTACTCCGGTTGTCTTCATTTCGAGCCATGACATGACTATGAGTGTAGCCACAGTGATGAGTGGTTCAAAAACGGTTGTGGCGTTGTTGGTGGGGGCCGGTTTACGGGTGCGTGTTTGTGTAGTTTCCAAAACTACGGTTCGGAAGCGATTTTTGCTGGCGATACGATGGTCGGATATTGATCTCTTGTTATTGTGTTATTGCTTGTTTGAATAACATGCGAGATTTTTGTGAATATTGATGTTGACTATACTCATGCTTGATATATTAACATGATGCTGAATGGCTTATGAATATAGCGTACCATGTAGTTTTGTATGCATGTAACATGAGATATTATGCGATGACATTATCATCGCATGTGCCGCGGTACATCGTCATCAGTGTGAGTGCATGAATAAAATGGGTACTCGGAGGGTTGTCCAATTAATTATATCGGAGGGTTGTCTAATAAATTATATAGGAGGGTTGTCCAATAAATTATTTCGGAGGGTTGTCCAATAAATTATATCGGAGGTTTGTCCAATGAACTCTATCGGAGGGTTGTCCAATAAAAGGGTTCTCGGAGATGGTCCAATGGTTTGATTCTCGGAGATGGTCGATGGTTTTGATACTCGAGGTGGTCCGGTGGATTTAAGCGCTTTTGTTTGGCGGTTTCATACATGACAATTTCATGTGTGGGAGTCGATGGAGACTCGGGAAAGCGAGGGCATGACATAGACATTCATATAGAATATGTATGCATATTTTATATGAATGTGTGGTGTTTTGTGGTTATGTGTCATTGCATGTGCACTTAGGTGGGGAGTAGCCCTTGTAGGAGCTTTCTCTTGGGCATAGCTCACCCGTGCGTGGGAAAAAACATTTCGGGTGCTTGGAGGTACCAAGAGAAGGCACTACTTCATGAGGCCTTAGTTGAGAAGAAGGTCAAGGATGGCTTGTTATGTATTTTAGTAAAGTCTGTTTGTTATCCGGTTTAAATGTAGTGTGAGATAGAATTGTAATTAAACTCAGTTAGTGTTTCAATACAATTTAGTAGGAATTTTCTCTCACCTTTGTTATTTCTCATCGGTTTAGCCCTGATTTTTCGTTGGGCGAAGAATTTGGCCCTGTTTCCTTAGTATATTAGCCCCATCAGTAAGCTTGATGTAGGCTTTGAATCACCAAATCGGACCTGCAGCTGATTATGGCCTTTTTACTCGGAAAGTGAGAGGATGAGGCGTGGACGAGCTCATCTAGCCAGGCCCGACCTCTTTGGTCGAGCTAAGCTCTTGCATGGCGTGATTGAGCTCTCCCTACATGGTTGTCTTGGCTCTTGCATGGGTGGGTGAGCTCTCTGGCTATGAGCTATCTTGAGCTCTCTACTGCATGGCGTGGTGACTCTTACGCATGGTTGTCGCGAGCTCTTCACATGTTGTGGGTGAGCTCTTGCATGGCTGATCTGTGACTCACGCATGGCTGTCTTGAGCTCTTGCATGAGGCGTAGTGAGAGGCTCTTGCATGGCGATCTTGAGCTCACATGGTTGTGGGCCGACTCTCTTGCATGAACTATCTTGAGCTCTCACGCATGGTACGCATGAGGGGCGACCTCTCACCTATGAGGCTGCATGGTGACCTCTTGTCTTGAGCTCTGCATGAGCTCATGGGGCGACCTCTTGTCTTGAGCTCTTACGCATGGTTGTGTGGTGGCCCGGCCTCCTTGGTGGGGCTCTTTGGCGGGGCTCAGCGGGGATCTTCGGTTGTGCCAACCGGACGATCATAACTTTCATTTTTGAGAGAGTCAGTTTCAACGCGTTAAGTAGACTCTACGGAAAGCCCTTTGAGTCTAGAATCCATCTGTATATGGATCAATATAATCTGAGCTCATATTATGTTTGAAAAAGGCGAAAGACAATAGGTTCCTGTCAGTTCTGCACGTCAGTTGCTGCTCATATGAAGCGCCAACTTCGGATGACCATAACTTCCTCGTCCGAAGTCCGTTTCAGGTGTTCTTAGACTCTATGGAAAGCTCCTTGAGTCTAGAATATGACCACATGCCTGTGGATGGCATTTAGTGCTCAAATATAGCCGATCCGACCTCTTACATTGAGCTGACATCCTTTTGCCGAGCTGACCTCATCCCGAGAATGAGCTCGGCAATGCGACCGGATATTGTTCTGCTTCCTCGTCAGAATCCGTTTTGCTTGTTCTTGGACTCATGGAAAGCTCACGAGGTCTAGAAGTCTAACCATATGCCTGAGGATGGCATTTGGTGCTCACATAGTTTCTGAAAAATTGATCAGTACTAAGTGCACTAATTACTAGAATCTTGAATGAGATGGGTATTTATGTGTCATTGCTTAATAATTGAATGACAGAAATGCTGAATAGCCATGAATGGGGGGCTACTATTAAACAATAGCTTGTTGAAGGTTACCTGTGAACAAAAAAAAAAAAAAAGGACCCCCAGAATTTGGGGTGTCACAAATCACACATAAATTTAAATAAAAATTAGAAAAATATAAAATAATTTAAACCCATTGAAACTTCGACCATAAAATAACTTTGTTTTAAACATCATCAGGAAGTAAAGTATTACAAAAACTAAAAGCTATTATATCATTAAGGCACTCTTCTTCGGGTAGAGTTATATAATGAGAGAAAATAGAAACGTTGAGTAAAATAGTTGAGAGGAGTGAAAAAAAAAAATTGTATTATTTGATATTTATATTGATTAATTAAAATAAATAAAATAACTCTTAAATAATTAAATAAAAATTATTTTATCTTAAGTTTTGTGACAATGTGATATACGTTAGAGTAATAAATTAATTAAAATGTTTGTGTAACTAAAATACATTAGCACATAAATCATAAATGCTCTTTAATTTTAAATAATTATATTTTATGACACTCTTTCACATAATAAGAAATGATTTATTTTCATTCAAAAAAATTTAATTGATTTCTTCAAGATCTTTGTCGGAATGATTTTCTAGCCAATTTCTTCACCCTTAACACTGACTTTTAAAATACAAACACAACCAAACATCAATTTCACATTATAACTCTCTACATGTTCCTAACATGTATTGTATGATATAAATCACCTTTTTGAACTCTGGGAAGTGAGCCCAAAGTCCTACAATGTTCCTATTTACACTAAAAATGAATTTTTTTGGCCTAAATGATTTTTAGATAATTATTTGGCCCAAAGGGTAATGGAATGGGTCGAATTGATATATCAAACCTAAACCAAGGCCAAACCAAGCCCAGACCAAGCCTAAACTGAGGCTAACCCAGTCTAAGAAAGCCCAAGTCCATGAAAGGGTCCAATTAAGGACATTTCTAGAATTTTTTAATTTGTTGAAGTGGTCAACTCATAATAGTGAGACTTTATCTCAAAAGCAAGTGGAGGAGACTTTTTCTCCAACCCAATTCATGACATGGCAGAACATGAGTAATTATCGTTAGTAGAGAAATGACTTGGAGAACAAGTTGTTAGTAGATAAATGACTTGGAGAACAAGACTCTAGTGGATATGTGACCAGTTATTGGAGAAAGTGGATTGGAATAATTATTCAGACTGCCTATAAAAGGAAGATTCAAATTGAAGATATGGCAACACTAGCATATGGTAGAAAAATACAGAGGAATTTTACTTACATATCATAAAAGTCTCAAGTATTTGTTAACATAGAAGAAGCTTTGTAAAACCCAGAAAAATTAGAAATTTTCAAAAATGGCAAAATGTTAATAAAAATAATAAATTGTCATAAGGGTTCAAAGAAGCCTAGAAAATTCTCTAGATCTCGAATGACGAAACGGATGTGGCGAAAGTTAAATTCGTCTCATGTTGAATCTAGTGACGAGAAAGAAGTTCGTGAATTATGAGACAAGCGAAATATTTTTATGATTTTTAGGTGATTGATAAGTTGATGGTAACCCGGTGCGAGATTTTTCTGAAAATATCGGAGGTCGAAATAGCTTGAGCTAAGTTCATTTAAATAAATTGGCTGAAAAGAAATAGAATTGTTTCGGAGTAGAAAGCAGTTTTGAATGAGGCAATATGAGTCGTGTATTGAATAATAATATAATAATAAATATTAAATAATAAAATTAAAAAAAAAAAGAAGATAAAAACGAAAACAAAAGGAAAAGTCAAGGAGGTCGTAGAGGAAAGAGGGAGAGCGTTAGAGAGAGAGAGAGAGTGAAAGTCTTTTTTTTTAACAGCCGTTCTCTCACAGATCACAGTGGATCATGCATGTAGGTTTTTGTCGAGGAAGCAAATGCAGAGATTTATCTACAGCGACAAGAACTGAGGACACGAAAATCTTGGAGTTCGTCAAACTTCACGAGGTAAGAATTTCTTACTTGTTATTTCTAGCCTAAAGGCCATTTAATGGCTTGGGATTAACTGAAGTTTGAAGAGGAGCTATAAATTTCAATCCCCGAGTTTTGAATTTTGAATGTAGAATTTTAGGAATTTTAAATTTGTTTCGGACGGTCGGGGTTGAATTAGGTTGTTTTTAGAGCGGTCGGCGAATTTTGGGAATGGTTTTAGACAGTCCAGGCTAAAATTTCATGACAGTTTCGGACTGAGTTCGGGTTTGGTTTTGATCCCGAGACTGATGTCTTCGGGTTTTGTGATGTGTCTTGATATCACAATAATTCGGTGACGAACCGTGGAGGGACCAAGAGGTGCCCTATTTTATGTGGGTCCGAGATTTGGGCCATTTTGTGTGTTATTGTTGTAAAATATTAAATAACATGCTGTTATGTTTTAAAAACATGTTAATATGTGCTTGTGTGATGTATTAACATGGAAATTGTAATGAATGTAAATGATATGTAAAAATTATAATTGTCCATGGTGTATTAATGTTTCATGTAGTGATTCGTGCCACAGTAGGGTGATACGGAATCAACAATATTATCCTAAGTGCTACTCCTCACTACTTGTAGTCAAAACTCTTCATGAGTATAGTGGTCTAAGTCGAACAGGGGATGGAGTCACCTGCCGTACAAATGATTTTAAGTGGGGGATCCAAAATGGTGAATTTGTTTGGATTTGCTAAGGTGTTTGATAAAACGGGGGTGTAATGGTTGGCAAGCTTTGAAATTTAAATAAAATAAAATGTAAATAGAACTCCTTGAAGTGTTAGGTCAGGGTTGAGTTCTGAAGTCTTGAGAGGTCCTCCCAGGGGTTTAGTATTTCCTCGCGTTGGGAGGATGTTTGACATACTTGGGTGCATCTCCGGCAGGGATCTTCATTTAGCTATAAAACCTAACCCCTAATAATTTTCCTTTTGATAGAGAGCATTTATTTAGCATTTATGGTTCCCTACGGTGAAAATCTATCACCTTGACCTACCTCCAGTGGCTCGTAAAGAGCAACTAATGGATATCAGTGTATCTAAGCTAGGCCACGCGAACCACCAGAAAACTTCGCAGTATTGGCCAAAAGTACATCAAGCTTTAAACCTATGAAGTTAGAAATTTGGGAACCAAAATGTCAAAACTCTTTAGCGTGAAAAGCAGGGGAACCACCGACCTTAGGATCCTGTACTTGACCTTCCACTTCAAGGGAGGAAATGGTTTAGCACAGCTCATCCTCGAGTTGTCATGTGGAGGGTGTTTGTAGCCAAAAATGAGAGAAGAGGAGAGAAGAGAAAATGAGGGCCAAAAACAGGGGCTCGTATATTTCCTTCCAAAATAAAAAACTTAGGTCAACGGTGTATTATTCTGATGAGCATATAGCCTTACAGAAACATGAAAGCATACCAAAAATAGCAAACTAGAATACTTTACGGTGAGGGTAGAAATGAAAAACCAAAGAACGGAGTCGTTTTGATCAAAACGAGGGCTTGGACAATTTTCGTATGCATTGTGATTTTTCGGTATCGCCGAGCGAAAGTGCGCTATGACAAGCGAAATTTCGTTATCATAGCGAAAATTCGATCATAGCGAAAATTGAAATTTTAGCTATGCACGATGGCCACATAGCTATGATAGCGAAAATTCAAATAGCGAAATTTTAAACCTTGTTCCATTGCTCCCCAGCGCTATTCCCTACCTTTATTCCATTTCTTCTTGCTTTGATATTCTTCATTCCGACTTGCTCAAGGTGATAGAAACCATAGAGTGATGGGGGTCGGCCCCGCGACTTTGTTATGATTGGATTGACACGGCGATTTGGCTTCCAATTCCTGCAAAAACTATAAAAAAATAGCCTCGGAATGCGATTAGAAATACAATAGGGACCCGAACATGTCAATTGGGTTAATTATAACAATTAGTACACAAAAAGCGCTTAAAACCTATTAAAAATAGGGTTCAAAATAGCACTTTTTGGGCACTAATCCTGCTCCCAACCTACACATTGCTAGTCCTTGGCAATGAAAGAAGAAAACATACAAGGACTAACAAAATAATGTTCCACAAAATGGTATTTCAGGGTTTGTAGAATGAGGTAATGCCTAACCCTAAGTAAAAATCATCAAAGCCTTGTCCAATAATTATCATGAGAGAATGAATGCCATACAAGGTGAGTATTCAAAGGCAGCTGAAGCCTTCTTGGTGAATCAACTAGAAGCTTCCACTGAAAACCCTAAGTGTTTGTTTTGATCGGTTCTCAGCCCAGCGCTAAACTACGCTCTCCCCGACCCGGCTACTACCGCTACCTAGCATGCTAACCAGCCTAAATAGATCGGGACCCACCTCTTATTCCACAATTCTTTTTGTGTTGTAGGGTGCAATGCTGAGGAATCGACCTCACCCAGAAGTCCATGTAACGAGGGATCTACTTTGATGAATCCCAGCCAATTGGGCTTAGGGCACGAGTCACGCAACGATCTTTCGATACATGAGGTTTCACCACGGGACTCAGAATGGGGGGAGATTTGAAACTCCGGTACCTACAACTTGCTAAACTCCGCCCCGTCCACCCGTGTAGCGAACAGCAAAGGTCGGCACGACCCGACCGGTGAGGTTTAGAGACCTGGGCTTTAAAGGCTTTTTTTGCCGTATACCTCGGACTAGTGCTCGAGTTTAATGCGTTGCAATTTTATTCTTTTTTTCTTTTTCTTTTTCTTTTTCTTTTAACTCTTTTATTTCTTTTTTTTTTTGGCACGCGTGGCTATGCTCCACGGGGTCCTTAACCTATTAAAGGTAATCAACAACACTAGGATAGGTTATTGCAATGCTTAGGAGGTTGCGCAATTTTTCAGCCTATCATTGAAACCTAATGTGCTCGGTGTGTGGTTAGATAAAGGTGGAAGAAAAAGGGTCAAAAGCAACAAAAGTTCAACTAATCATCCACTCAACTAGGCATGGAACCAATCTAACATCAATAGAATTGGACAAAGTTTCAATTTTTCAAACTATGAGCTAAGGCAGAAACTTCTGAAGAATTTTTGGTTACCAAAATGGGTCCAAATTTCCCAGAAAAAGTAAAAATTTGTATAGTATAACAACTTTATAGAAAGGAACCCCAGCAAGCCACTGAACATCACAAAATGGGCTTACTCAAAAAGTAGTAACTTAAAACATAAATACAAATGCCACTTCCTTACATTTGCTTTCTCACGACCCAGACATCTGGTGTCTAGAAGCTAGGACTTGGATTGGAAATTTAGGGGAGGAAGTGTTACCTCCTTGATGATATGTGATCTTTTTTGGATAGGATACTTCGCAAGCTTTCCATCGACACCTTATTCACTCCGTTTGGGCTTCAAATGAACAAGTTAGGAGAAGAAAAGAGAGAAAAAAAGTGACCAGTTTGAGCATTTTCAAAATTACACCTTCATGTATTGAAGAATTTTTAAAAGAGAATGTTTCTTCACAGCGTATTAGATTCTACACTCTCTAAGCTTTCCAACGGTACCAAAAACACCTAAAACAGAGTTCAGATGAAAATGTTATGAGCGAAACAAAATCAGGGACAAAACAGTGGGGCATAGCGAAAATTTCGCTACCATAGCGAAATTTCACTATGATAGCGAAAATCTATCATAGCGAAAATTTCGCTATGTGTGCAAAATTTTCCCTGTGTCTAATAGGGTTTTTTTTGAAAAATAAAATAAAATAATTAATAATAAAATAATAATAATAATAATAATAAAATAATAATAATAAGAAAATAAAACTTTTTTTTTTTAGAGATAATTTTTTTGAGACAATTTTTTATTTTTTTAAATAAAAATAAAAATAAAAACAAATGCTTTTTTATAAAAATAAAAATAACAATTTTTTTAGAAATAAAATAAAAATAAATGATTTTTTTTTTTACCTTATCTTATTTGCTATTTTAGAAATGTGACAGGGGGGACATCCGTCTTGCATTTTTACTACATGTGAGAATTTTCTATGTAGAAAATTTGATTTAATTTACAACTACATGCCACATTTTTTAGCTATGTATGTGGTACCACATTACCATTGCGAAAATTTGTATCTGTGAAATTTTCACTACTCTCTGAACTCAGCTGGCCTTTGCCACATGTCTTCAATCCAGGCTTCAAATTTCACTAAAAGCTAGCAAGTGTCTGAGAAAATTAAGAAAAATTGAGAAAGTGAAAAGGAAACAAAGCTAGAACAAATATTGAGAGCTTTAAAATTAAGGGAGAAATCTAAGAAAGAAAATTAAAAGAAATCAAACTAAACTAAAATAAAATAAAATAAAACAAAGAAAAATTAAAACAAAAATTAGAGCATTTCTCCCCAAACCCACGATTTTTAGGCCTTTGGAGGTATTTGAAGCTAGGTGGAGCTTGCGAATACCGAGGTCGGGTGCTCAAGGCCAGACACTTTTAACCATCCACTATGCCGTACGACATAGCGGCCCCGCCAAAGTTTTTTGATGTAGTGGCAAAATTACATACGATGTACTAATCTCTTAAGGTTTTGTAGTATAGCATTGATGGGGTGGCTTGTGATGGAGTGTAAGGGTTTGGGTGTGTGATGCGGTGAGAGCGAGGATGGCGAATCGAGTGGGGGTAGGGGTAAATTGTTCTCTTTGTGTTCTTCCTTTGCTACTCGGTCGACAACGGGATTACTTCCTTAACTGCTCCCATAGCGGTGGCGACACCAATGTCGAGGATTGAGGGGAGATTTTCTACTAGGCCTTTTGTATTGCGTAGACGGTGATCCTCCGCCCCATGGTGTCACTTTCAGAGCCTTCCTTTGGATTCTCTTCCCCTTTATGATGATCAAGGTTGTTGGGCGAAGCTTTGAAATTGAACATTTGCAATTTGTCCAATTCTTGACCCACTTCCTTTTACAGCCATCCCAATTTTTTGTTCTAAGGGTTCTCCATGGTATCGTTTTTGACTCAAATTGGGCATTGAATTTCTTTTGTTCTTCCGGCCTGTCACCCTTGAGTTTAGTAAGGTCTATAATTGCTTGCTGGCCCCGGGGAGATTGGGCGTGGTGGTTGGCTTGAGACAAAGAGAGGCTATCTTGTGGATGTGGAGGGAGGTGCATAGTTCAGG
Organism: Tetrastigma voinierianum; assembly: GCA_016808115.1. Taxonomy (NCBI): domain Eukaryota; kingdom Viridiplantae; phylum Streptophyta; class Magnoliopsida; order Vitales; family Vitaceae; genus Tetrastigma; species Tetrastigma voinierianum. Next base: position 340,812 of record JAEQBH010000610.1, read on the forward strand.
ATAACAACGTAGGAGGGGTGTACTCAGTCCCATTGGTCTCTATATTCCCTCACTTGGAACTACATGGTTTAGTTTCTCATGGGTTGCAAGCGCCCTTGCCATGGAAGGTTCTGTAGTCCCTCATTGTCATGTATGCTCTAGGTTACTCTCCCACAGGGTACTCACTATCTTTGTTCTCCCTTAGGTGTTCAATTTTGGATTCTAGTTCAAGCCTTTGGAACATGTCACGATCCTATGAGCTGGCAGGCGACCTGAGAGCTGACCTGAAACAATCTTACATGACTTTTTCTTTTCTTTTTCTTTTTTTAAATGAAACTAAAAGAAAATGCAGTGAAAATATAAAACAATTCACTTGATGCTTGTGATGAGATCCTGAATTGTTCCACAGGCTTCTCACTTACCTTTAAGGCCTGCCAGAAACTGCGAGGCGCCATTTGATTCGTGCCTGATAGGGTGATAGGAATCCAACAATGACATCCCTAAATTCCTCCTACTGCCTTACAGGCGAGTGAAGCTACTACGAGTATAGTGGTCTAGGAATTCGAACACGGGGATGGGTTTCTTCTTACAAAATGATTTAAGTGAAGTCAAAAATGGTGAATTTGGTTTGGATTTTAAGGTGGTGATAAAAACAAGGCGTGTAATGGTTGGCAAACTGAAATTTAAATAAAATAAAATGTAAAAAATGAAACTCCTTGATGTTAGGTCAACGGGGTTGAGTTCTGAGTCCTTGAGAGGTCACCGGGGTTATTTCCTCGCGTTGGGAGGATGACATCTCTAAGTCATCTCGAGCCCTAGGATCTTCATTTAGCTATAAAACCTAACCCTAATAATTTTCCTTTTGATAGAAAGCATTTATTTAGCATTTATGGTTCCTACAGTGAAAATCTATCACCTTGACCTACCTCCAGTGGCTCGTAAAGAGCAACTAATGGATATCAGTGTATCTAAAGCTAAGAATACACTGAACCCTAAAAGCTTGCCAAGTATTGGCCAAAGAAAGTACATCGAAAAGCTTTAAACCTAGAGTTAGAAATTTGGGAACCGAGAGAAATGTCAAAACCTCTTGCGTGAAAATGGGGAACCACGGCGCGGCCCTTGGATCACGTACCCGGCAACCTTCCACTTTAAGGAAGGAAATGGTTTTGGCTAGCTAAAAAATCCCTCAGTTGTCATCCTTGGAGGTGTTTGTAACAAAATGAGAAGAAAGAGGAGAGAGAAGAGAAAATGAGGAGACTTGAAAACAAGGGCCGTATATTTCCTTCAAAATCAAAAACTTAGGTCAAGCGATTATTCTGATAAAAGCATATAGCCCCTTCTGAACATGTGAAATACCAAAATAACCAAACTAGAATAATTACGGTGAGGTAGAAATGAGAAAAACCAAAAGCGGTGTTTGGATCGAACGAGACGGAATAATTTTATTATGCATAGTGATTTTACTATCGCCAAGCGAAAATTCGCTATGATAGCGAAATTTATTATCATAGCGAAAGAACCGATCATATGAAATTTGAAATTTTAAGCTATGCATAATATTTCGCTATGATAGCGAAATTTTGGCTGTATTCCATTGCTCACCGGCCGCTATTCCTGCGCTATTCCATTTCTTCTTGCTTTGATGACTAATTCATTCAGAAGCACTAAAATCGATAGAAAACCATATGAAATTGATGAAATCCAACCCGACTTTGTTATGATTAGTTGACACGGCTTCAATTCCTGCAAAAACTATAAAAAGAAAGCGACCTCGAGGAATACGTCGAAATACAATAGGGACCCAAACATGTCAATTGGGTTAATTATAACAATTAGTACACAAAAAGCGCTCAAAACCTATTAAAAATAGGGTTCAAAATAGCACTTTTTGGGCACTAATCATGTAGCACTCATATATACATGTAACATGAAGGAAAATGCATTGGCATGATTGCATTTCATATGCACGGTCACCTCGCAACAAGTCGGGCGTGGGTGCATGAATCTTATTATTCACCATTCTTGGTGAGTAATGGTGGCTTCGAATGGGACAACGTCAATCCGAACTCACGGTTGGAGTAAATGATAACTAATAAATCCGTGTGTTTGGGTGAAATAGATAGAGGCGGATCCCACAGGGTGAAAAGACTAATTTTATTCTTAGTTAGACATATCATATTATCAATGATGAAAGTTCGCGAAAGTGTCAGAAGGCATTACGAAGCTTGTGGTGAGACCATGGAAATTCGCAACCCAAATAAACGCACTGGATTTGATAAATTTAAAATCGGAGGGTTGTCCATAAAACTATTTATTGGAGTAAGTCCACTATATAGATCGGAGGGTTGTCCACAAAAATATTTATCGGAGTATGTCCACTATTTATTTCGGAGGGTTGTCCATAAAACTATTTATCGGAGTAAGTCCACTCTATGTATTAGAGGGTTGTCCACAAAATTATTTATCGGAGTATGTCCACTATTTATTTGGAAGGGTTGTCCATAAAACAATTTATCGAAGTATGTCCACTATTTATTTCAGATGGTTGTTCACAAGTAAAACAAATATCTTTGTTTTGGAAATGATTTTCATACATGGCACAAGCATGTGTGAGAGAGACGGTGAGGACTCGAGGCATGGGATTAGAGCGTGTAGACATTCGAATGAACATGTGTATGTTGCACTTGGATGTGTGTTTGATTGTGCGACTATTGCATGTGCACTTAGGTGGGGAGTAGCCCTTAGCATGAGATTGTCACCTACTTGCAGGCTTTGTTCACCCTATGTTGGGACCACATTCCCGGAGTGCGGGACGGAGTTACTAGTGGACCAGCGCTCATAGAGTCGGGGATTAAAATCAGAAAGCGGGATTGTGGCTTTGATATATATTTTGTAAATATATGGGTTGTAATTAATTAATATAAAGTGATGTAATTTAAACTCTGTAGATTTGTGGTTTATAGTCATGTGCTTATATGTTTAATTATAGATAAATGGGCCCTACATTGGCCATTTTACACAAATATGGACCAGTGTATTGAGATTGCCACATTATATTGGGTCATGTTGCCATGTAATTGTAAGTGTATTTTTTGGTGAAACTCACCGTCTGGGAGACTCTACGCGTTGATAAACCATGGGTCACGAAAAAGGAACACGATGGTGGTGTCGGAGTTACTCTACCTTCACGGTAGTAGCGGGTTGACGGGTTGTCAGCGGACACAAAGATTTGAAGTCACAGAAGCTTGATTTGGGGCATCTGAAACTTTATTTGAAGACGGCCGGAGGTGGTTGGAGTTGTTCGAATTATGGTACATAATGAACTTTACCAGAAAAGCTAATGGTAGCAGGATGCCTTAAACGAAAGTCAATAGCTTGACTTTGTTATTACAACGTAGTGAACGGAAAATAGTATCAAATTGAGCTATATTAGCTCAAGTAAAAGCACAACCTTTTTTAAAGCAAATGATTATAGATGCTCAGAAAAATGATGAAGAGTTGCATAAAAGGTCTGATTAATTGGAAGATAGTGATAAAGTGATTTTTCGAGTAAAGAATATGGAAGTTTTGTAATTTCCGAGAATAGATTATGTGTGCGGTGATAATGAAATTTGAAGAAAAGTTATTTTATATGAAGCTCATACTCTACGGTGTTACCAGCCATCTTGGGTAACAAAACTATGCCGAAGGATTTGGAAGTAGTGTTATTGGTGGGAAAAGGAATGAAAATGGATGTGACGGACTATGTCCAAATGTTTGGCCCGTGTCGAGAAAGTAAAAGTTGAAAGACATTAAAGTACCATCGGTCTATTAAATCCCATTCAATTCCATAGTAAAATGGATATGTTGCCATGAATTTTGTGATTGGACTTCCCCTTACGCAAAGGAAGCATGATTTTGTATGGGTGATAGTTGATAGGCTCATAAAGTTGGCCCATTTTATACCAGTTAGGATTGACTATTCTATGGATCGACTAGCTGAGCTATATGTGGATGAGATTGTCCGATTACATGGTGTTCTATTGTCAATTGTACCTGTTGGGCTGGAATACCACTGAATTTACATCAAGACTGCGGAAGGGAGTTACGGTCGACGTGGGTACTCGTCTCAATTTTAGTCTGAAACTTTTTTTACCTGAAACGGATGGACGGAGTCAGAAAGATTAATTCGGGTGCTGGGACCTTTGATATATGTTGGAATTTGTGTTATGGATCTTCTGGAAGTTGGGATGGAAGTTTGCCATTTCCGTTGATGGAATTTTTCTATAACAAGCGATTTTTATCAATCAAGCATTGGCATGGCACCATATGAAGACGCTGGCATGGTAGAAATGTAGAACTCTTGTATGTTAGACGAGGAATTGAATGAGCATAAAGTGATTGGTCGGATATAGTAAAAGATACACAAGGAGAAAGTTCAAGTTATTCGGCCAAGGAAGGTTAAAGAACCGGTGATCGGTAAAGGGAAGGAGTCATATGCCGATTTGAAAAGGAAAGATATTGAATATGAAGTTGGAGATAAGGTCTTCCTAAAGGTATCACCATGGAAAAAAGTACTCAGATTTGGAAAGAAAGGGAAACTAAGTCCAAGTTTCATTGGCCCATATGAAGTTTGGAGATAATCGGACCAGTGGCGTATCGTTTGGCTCTCCCTCTAAAGTTAGCCAAATTGCATGACATATTTCATGTGTCTATGTTGCGGAGATATTGATAAGATGAATCGCAAGAGGTGCAAGTGCATCGGTGTATTCATATGGGGAGCCCGAGTTATATTGCTTCGAAGTGGAAACAAGTGAATAGCCGGAATTTACCATTGGTAGTGCTGCGACTAACATCATGTAAGAAATTGTGGAGGAAGCTACAGCAGGAGCGAGGCAACTGATGAAGGATTCGGTATCATGGCTATTCAATTCAGGTATGAATTTTGATGACGAAATTCTTTTAAGGGGGGGAGAGTTGTAACACCCCAAATTATACCCTAATAGTTTTATGACATGTTTAAAGTAAAATGGAAGTCAAATTGTGTTTTTCGTAAATTTCCAGGTTAAGTGTCAAAAAGGGTATTTTGGTAATTTTACTATCAAGGACTGAGTTGGCATAAAGTGATAAGTTCATATGCTAGTGTAGAATTTTGATAAGGTGGATGTCTAAATGAATAAGAGAAGAAGGACTAAAATGCAAAGGAGAGAATAAGAGTTGAACCTTAATAAGAGGAAGAAATGCCACACATAAATTGCCTTACATAGGCAGAGTCTTCATTTAGCTTAAGAAAAGCTTGGCATCCGGATGAGTGATCAAATGAGGGAAAAAGAGAAAAGAGAGAGAGAGAAAGAGAGAAAAAGAGAGAGAATGAAAGGGAGAGAAGAAGAACCGGCCCTTTGGCTAGGGTTCTACCATTTTTGTTTCTCATTCTAAGCTTTGTTTTCAACAAGTATTCAAGAAGAAAAGAAGACGGAAAAATAAGGAGATAGAGCTTGAGTTGGCCAAGGAAATTTAAGGTACGGGATTTCCAATCTTGATGGGTTTGCTGTATATTTTGAATTGCTTGGTATTTGTTGTTTGTTGGGCTCTTCAAATGAGGAAGAAATTGGTGTAAGGAGAAGTAGGGTTTAGTGGGGAGGAGATGCGGTCAAATTTTACCTAACCACTAAGAATTGAGGTTATTTGTCCATATGTTGGCTGAGACCTCAATTTGGTGATTCTAATTTGAGAAAATCCTAAGTCCTTAGAAAATGTGTTGAAGACCTCGAGTGCAATTATTGGCTAAGACCCACGAATTTGGGTCCAAAGGTTGGAGTCCACGATTTAGTGCAGCCAATCGGACTAGTCTTGATGTTTGTCTATCCACGAGGTTTTGGTGACCCAAAATGAGTGATTCTAATTTTTGGGTAAACCGGACTTCTTATAAAGATTTGCTTCCCGTGAAGGAGGTGTACTTAGATTTGGACCCATTGTACCAAATTCATGAGGGAGGTGGAGCTACATTTTTAGTCAATTAAGGTTTGTCCAAACCAGCCTTGAGTGGTTGAGTCATATCTTGGGATAGGTTGATCCAAATGTAATGATTCTAATTTCTGGGTAAACTAGGCTTCTAGGAGAACAACTTCCATTAAGGAAGTGTAATCATATTTGGACCCCATTATACCCAGAAAATTCGCGAGATTTGAGGCTCTACTTCGATGGTTCAAGGTTCGGTCTGTGAACCACTTGGTGGCTGAGAGAACTCCTTTGTCTTCTCCTATGCATGACCACAGGGCACTTAGATGTCTCTTAAATGATTATAGAAGACCAATAAAGAGATATATTGCTAGTTATGAATATGTAATAATGAAAATTGTATAAAAGTTATATGAATTAATGTTACATGATATAAGGATAAATATATATTGAGATGATTAAGATACAAGGATGAACTCGATCGTGAAGAAGAGTACATGTATTTTGTTATATGAAAGCTTACAAAACTACAATCAAATGATCATAAGAAATATGTGAAACTATCTCACATGTTCAAGAGAATAATTAACAGTGAATATCCCATATGTATGCAGGATATCAGTAATTATTCATGTATATGGGATATGTGTTTTTGATGTTTGTAAGATTCTTAAGAAAACAAAATAAAACTAATTGGCTGCTTATGATCGGGTAGTTGGATAGATAGGCATGCCTATAGGGATAACAATGTTGCAACATATAGTTTACAAACATAGTGGCCTCGTTTGGGTCGATGACATGGATCCCATTTTGATCATTACAGTGGCTCGGTTTGGGTCATACAATACAGTATAATTTATAAATCATTGTCTTGTACAGTGATAGTACCTTCGAATGCAGTACAATTCGAATCCCATGATCCCTTCTTTGGAACCCATGCGGGAGGGCATGACGCTAAGATGAGATGGAAATTTATAATGTTTATAAAGGCATAAACATGGAAATTACACATGAAATGAAAAATGTAATGAAATTATAAATGAGATATAAGACATTGAAGCATAACTTCGTAAAATTTAAAGATTAACAGACATCATGAATACATGCAAATAAATCATTTAGGTAGGTGTTATGATTTGAAAACACCTTATGTTGAAATGTTAGTGATAAGTGGTTGAAGTATTATGTCATATATGGTTAAATGTATATGTATATGTATAGTTAGATGCATTGTAAATTTGTTTGTGCTAATCGTTATAGTTGTCGTCCATATTTATGGATCCCCACTAAGCTATAAAGCTTAGCACGGGTGTTTATCCATGTAGGTATCGAGGGTGCGGTGATAGTAAGGGCGTCCCGCATCGTAATTTAACACGACATTAGGTGCTTTACTGCCTCAATGATGTTTGGTTTTATTTACTGGATGATGTACATATATTTTTTAAAACAATGAAAAGTTTTATATATAATGTAATTGAATATGTTGATCACTCTAATGGTGAGGTATGATATTCTTATGTAATATGATAATGTGTTTTTTTTTTTTAAGATAATTGTTTAGAATGATGTAAGTTAACAGGTTTATAGTTCTCAGATTTGTGACACCCTTTCTTGACATGGGGTGCAAGGTTGGGGCGTCACAGACCTAGTCTTGAGAAAAGTCTTTGAAAACACGACTGACCCAGCAACCAACAAATTCCAACCAAATTAGGAGAGGCCATACATGATAGTAAGAGCGGGGATAGCCGAATCATACACATTAAATAAACTAGACGGGACGTTGTGGGTACCATGGGCGGGCTCGGTTCTAGCCAGTGACCCGGCCAATGGCCCCGAGGACCGAGGCTAAGTTCGCCGAGCCCGAGGCCTTGGGAGAACTTCGCGGTCTTGCCCGATGGGACAGACCCTAAAGTCAGCCGACTGGAACTCCGAGGGCGACCTTTCGCCACCAGTGCACCACAGGCGCCTCTTATCCTGAGATCTCCTTTCGATGCCACGGTCTTGGATGTAGCTCGGTCGTGACTTGACCAGCGCCAATCGGCTTTTCATGATATAAGTAAATGTTCTTCGAGAACCCGATCACCGCCTCAACGGAATAGGAAGGCACTCCCAACTGTGAGTGTGATCGAGAAAGCAATACACATAAAGAAGAACAAGTCATCCCCTTCCCGAAATAAGAGCCACGCTACCCACCCTATCTTTATGGGAAGAAATCGTCCGCTATCCCGAAAGATGGATCCCACTCTCCTCAGCCAAAGATAAGCAAATCCGCCCAAATGAAGTCTGAGATTCTTGATTAGAGATAGCTTTATTTGCTCTAAACTCTCGGTCTTCGAAAAGAATTTGCTTTGCCCGCCCGGAGGCGTGAATACCACGAATCATCTTCTTGTTTTTTGCGGTACTTTGCGACCAACTAGTGAATGCTCAGGCGATCCATTGACTCTGCGAAATTTCGGAGACTACGATTAGCGTATGCGTGAAATGTCGACGAAATCATAGATGATACGCGAGTAACCGGGTTTTCCGCACTCCCGGGTGATCGATCTCCGAGAAGCCTTAGCGTTCTCGAGAGACATCCCAGCTTTGGGCGAAAATTCGGAACTTACCGCCATGTCCAGCGACCGGTAGCAAACCCCACCCATCGAGGGGACCCGGTTCCTCGCTGGCACTAGGAGATGGGGCAAAATAGGAGGCATGCGACGGATGGCGAATACGAGAACCTTTCGAGGTAGATTGTTATTACTTGAAAGAATAGCATGTGCTTAGGTGAATTCGCCATTAATATATGATTTAGGCTTCATTGGGAACAAGTAGAGCCTCACCATAGGAATTTGTTAGATGAAATCAAAACCCTAGGCTTTCTTGTAATTACATTTTCTCTTTGCATATAAGAAACTTTAGTTTAGGATTTCTTTAGTTTAGTTTGTTTTCCATTTCAACTTCACCTTTGTGTTTATCCAAATGAAGTTAGGACTATTCTAATTTTTTACAGTACAGTGGAACCTAATCCTCGTGGGATGATGCTCATACTTTCATTATATTACTTTAGGTGACGTGTGCACTTGCGCATATAGGCACACATATTTTATATAGCACATTTCGAGCCTATCAAAATTTTGGCGCCGCTGTCGGGGATTAGTGCTTTTACTAATATTGATACAAAGTAGTCCTTTACTTTGTATCTTTCTTTTGTTTTTCTTGTTTTATTTCAGTTTGTTCATATCTATTTTTCCTTTTTTCCATTTTACTTTGAGTTTTTACTTTTGTGTTGTTTTTGTAGGGTTAAACCACGATCGTTCTTTCATGGAATTATCACCCTAAATTGGCTCTCGTCGGCTCAACAACTAGCGCATAGTCGACATTAAAGGGCCAAGGGTCAAGTTTGGAACCGTGCATTTCTATGGATCGAGTGCGATGGGGGTAGCCCGGTACTTGAACATCTGATTGAGTTAGCAACATTATCCCAGACCTCATGGGAGGCAAGTCAAAGTACTCCACAACCTCCACAAGAGCACGAATTAAGTCTAGAAGAGACCATGGCTGAATTGAGAAGAGATCAAGTTGAATTTTTCATGGCTCAAGCTGAATACGAAAACTGATGGCCCGATATGGACAATGCTGAGGATTGGATTGCCTAGGTTTCATGCCCCAATGGAGGCGCAGAGTTCCACCTCCATAAGAGAAAATGACAAACCTAGAGGCAACCATGGCTAAATGGAGAAGAGTCCAAGCTAAATTGGCCAAGTCTAGAACTCAATTATTCATGGAAGAGACAAAGGCCAATGTCCAATTTCAGTCCATACCACTCAAGAGCTTGGAAGGGAACTGATGACTCAGCGAAAGCTACTCAAACTCAGTATGATCAAGATAGAAACGACCTCCACGTATGAAGGGGATATGGTATCAAAGAAAATTTGTGGCCCAACACATGAATGAGGAACAACAAAGGAGCTTGCCTAACATTCTTGGGGTGAAGTCGGAAAAAGAAGATGTGGATAACAAAGAGGCTATCTCCTTGATGAGTGGTGGAGAACTTGAGGAGCTTATGAGATAAGAGGCTAATGCAAATAGATGTGGATAACAAAGGCTATCTCTCATGATGAGTGGGACTTGAGAACATGGATGGAGGATGTTGTCTACAATGAGGTTTAAAACAGATGTGAAGATGAGTCAAACTATGAAACAATGGGAAGAGTGGAGGGTTGTGACAAACTTCAAAGAGGCGACTCTGGGGTGAGGTGTACTAAGAATTGAAAAATGCGTGTTATGGAGGTGGATGAGTCGTTGGTTGACAGTTGGAAGCAACCGACAGTGATCAAGAAAAGTCGAAAATGATGGTGGATTGTGACTCAGTACATGTTGGAAGCGCTTCATTCTTAGTCTGGAACGGACGGAGGAGGAGAATCATGGTTCAGCTATGACGGACGTTGATCAAGTTGACTGGAAAAAAGATGAGTGCTTCTTAAGACTGGCCTAGACTTAATAATATTTTCTTTCCATTTTTATTTATTGTAAAGTCTAGTTAGGTTGACAGTTTAGTTCTTTTGTTTGATCTTGTTTTGTGTTTGTTTTAGTGGGCATGGGTCTCGGGGTTGTTCTAGACGAAAGAAGTGGACATCTAAACATCATCACTGGAGCTTTTCCCAGCTCGCCTCTTGTTTCTATCTTCCATTCATTGAAGAAATGTTTTGTTTCAATTTTAGGGGGACAAATTGTGGTGATCAGTTGTTACCACATAACATGTTTTATATATTATTCATTATCATTAGGTTGGTTTGGTGTATAGCTTGTTTTTGGAGAGTATTTCATTGTCTTGGTTTGTTTTATTTAGTGAAGGATGAGATGCAATCATCTGTGATCTAGATTGGTGTATCTAGTTGTGGGAAATGGTTATTGTTTTATGTTTTAAGGGATACTTCTTGTGCTGAACTCATTTTGTGCTCAGTTCCTCATTATGGGGTTTGGGCCTCTTACTTGAAACTAAACTTATTACCCAGAGGTTTGACTTCCCAGATGTGGACACCTCTGTAGAAGACTGACCAGTTGTAATTGAACAAAGAAGAAAGGAAGGAACAAAAGGTAAATGAAAAGGAGGAATAGTGGGTTGTTCTGAATCAGGATCTTCGGACCACGGTCGAGGACGACACAGACTATATTGTGCATTTAGTGACTAGTGAGTCATTGTGTTCTTGCCGTTGCATGGAAGGGATGGATGAATCTCTCACAGTGGGTGCTTTGGTTTTCTAGTTGGATGTTGGGTTCGTTTGGAGGAGGGGCTTGGAGCCAGATGGCCTTATATGACTTGGTGAGAGTCGCCTAATGGATCTAACCACAGACAGCACTTTCTGGACTAACAGCAAATCTGTTCTGTTTCAATGGGATCTTTACTGGCTGATTTTGTTAATCTGTAGATGAGTGGGTTGGATTGGTTAAGGGATCTTGGATATGTGTAAGTTGCCCAACACCATAGTTTCATAGAGTTTCTTTGGAGGATTCATTGTGAGAAATTGAGGAATGGCTGCCTTGTTATACCATGAACGCCTTGTCTTTTGGTTTGTGTAGACGGTTCCCATGAATCTATATTGTTTCAAGAACTTTATTAAGTGTTCTTTTGGAAGTATTTATGGCGTCTATTTATTTATAAATCCGGCACAGTGAGCTCTTAGTGTGTTTTCAACAGTGAGGACAGTAAATATTTAAGTTTGGGGTGAATGATTATCATGATCATAAACATCCAGTGTTTTATTGGTTGGTTTGATAATGGTGTGTTTAACCTCAGTTGTGGATGACCGACACATTGGTGGGCGATGAAGAATCAGAAAAGTCAGATGTGCGAGAATGTTGCGGGTCGGAAAACGCTCGATCTGACCAATATAGTGATGTTCCTTCCGGACTCTTCAACTGTGGACGTTCTGAATTTCGAGGATACCAGTGAACGCGAGATCGCATGATTTGAATCGACTGACGAATCGACATCCGCGAAGCCGCAAGAGAAACAAAGAAGCTTAAGTGCGAGTTACTCATGCATTAGTGTGAGTGCCCTCATGCTACAAGGTGAGTCTACTCATGCTATGGTGTGAGTCCATTCACGCTATGGTGTGGTTATGCTTGTCTCGTCCGGTAGCTCCACATTTTTTTCGCCCGCGGCTGCGTGGATCCAGCTGCAGCTCTGGCGTGGATGTATCGGAGACTCCAGAGCTACGAAGCCCATCTATTCTCACCTCTCTTGGTTTGGCTTATAAGAGAAGAGTGTGCATTTGAGGAGAGGAGAGTTGAGGAACGGTGAACTCAGAGACTCTTTACAAGCCCTAAACTCAGAGACCAGGGACATCCATGTGACGCTGGGGCACTGGATCAGAGTCGTAGAGGCAAAAGTTTTGCCTTGGGACCAATATTGTCCAACCGATCTTCACACATTCACCATCGCCGAGGAAGCGAGCTACGTCAACAATGACCAAAGCCCGAGAGTTCGACCCGCAGTAGTGATAAAGCGAAGACCATGATGCCTACGAATTTTCCATGTTCTGTTATGCATACATGCTCTAAGTCTTCACTAAAAAATGGGGAGTGGAAAGAATGCTACCGATGGAAGATGGAAGGTGTAACGGGTTGTTAAGGGATGTTTTTTTTTTTTTTTTTTATCCCTTCTAAATTGTATGGCTAGACATGTAAAAAGGGTAGACAGTCAATGAAATGAAAATCTTAATCTCAAACATGTCAAGTGTCTCTTATCTCCCCTCTTCAATGTATATTCTTGTCTCATTCTTTGCGGGATATTTTTCCTGAATACATAGATAAAGGGGGAGAATTTTGGGTTTGAAACTGTCAATATCTTCGTCTCAAGGGTTCTACAAGAAGATAGCTACTTCAGAGATCGAGCTTGATAAAAATTTGTTGAAATAGAGGTAGAACAAGGAAGTAATTTAGACTAAAGACATTCTTGACTCTGCTGGGAGGATTGCAAACGTGGATGTTAGGACTAGACGAGCAATCGTGGGATGCACATAAGTGCTAACGGAGACGGAACTTGGAAGCAATGTAGATGAGGTCATGAGATCTGTTGGCAAGTGGATACTTGATCAAATCCTGAAGATCAGACGTCTAAAATTTGTCAAACCCAGGAATTAGAAACTTTTAGAAGTTCTATTCTAATAAGGATTCTTATTTAGCAAGTTTCCTATTTCCATTGTGATAACTTAAAGGAAATAACATAAAATAGAAGGAAGGGTTGAGTCATATTAGGATTAATGAACCAATCATATCTCTGTTTCAAGATTGATTAGCAGAAGTCTTGTAAAAGTGAGGAAAAACTTTGGAAGTTCTCATCACAGTTTTAGGAGCCGAGGCTTGAAGAAAGAAGCGAAGTCGGACGTCTTCCCGAGAGAGTGCGGAGTGTAGATACTCAATTGAGGTATTGCACATTAAAAGCTTTTCACGTTTGGTAAGAGATGATGTTCTTTATAATGCCGTCTTATATTGATGTAATGTGTATCAGTGTGCGATGTTGTAGAGAGGAGAATGAAGGGAATTCATTCTGAATTCCACTTGGAGTGATTAAGTTTCAATAAGGGTCATGGGTAGAGAGGAAGTCTCGTAACACATAAGATTAATTGTAAACCTTGAATCATATCAGTGGAAATCCTTGCATCTGAGCATAGCCCCATGGATGTAGGCAAGTTACCGAACCACATAAAACATTGTGTGTGCTTTTACTTTATTTCAAATATATTACATTTGTTCTGCACATACTACTTAAGTCTGATGAGTTCGGACATACTACACTAAAAGTCGAGACAGGAGTCATCAGTTCAAACATCAAGGCTGTGATTTGGAACCTGATGAGACTTATATATGACATTTTCGATGTGCAAGGAGTTAATTTTAATATTTTGGTGCAATAGGTAAATGTCAAAAAAAAAAAGGAAGTACAAAGGAAATTTGAATTAGATTAAGTCATTTACCACGTCTGATGAAGGGATCGGGTTTTTATCATTTTGATATGGAAGTTCAAACATTTGCATTTTAGAGCATAAGGGTGTGTGAAGAAGTGAAAATGCATGTAACTAAGAATGTGTATTTATAACTTTCTTTTTATCCAAAAAGATAAGAAGGACCATTCTTTTTGTCATATATTCTCAATTTTTTTCTCGAAAGATGAGAGAGGGACCATTCTTTTGTCATAAATTCTCGATCTCTTTTTTTAATCGGATGAAGGGACCATTTTTTGTCATATATTCTCAATCTTTGCCTACAATTTTAGATAAGTAGAATTTAGTTTAAGGTGATGAGAGCCGACCTCGGTCACCACCCATATATGGATTATTTAATTTGGAAATTCTGAAGTCACGTGATGATTGGAGATAATGAATAATCATCCTTAGGACTTCCCCTTTTTTAATGAATAATCATCCTTAGTACTTCCCACGCTTTTTTAGGTTCTTGCCCCTAAATCTCTTTATCCTTATACGTTATGCATGAGGCGATGTGCCAGAAAAAATTTCCCACAAAATAAATTTTTTTAAAGTAATTTATGTTTCAAGTAATGTTAAATTAGTATCTTTATAATCATAATGAACTATAGTTGGTATTTCACGATTTTTAATTTTTTTAAAAAGTTAAAATCGTTTGAAAAAGTTTAAAACCGTAAGCACCAACTATAGTTTTAATGATGTGCTAAAAAAATACTAGTTTAAGTATTATTTTAAAACACCAATTATTTTAATAATTCTACAAGTGTCTCTTATCTCAAACATGTCAAGTGTCTGTTATCTCCCCTCTTCAGTGCATATTCTTGTCTCATTCTTTGAGGGATATTTTTCCTGAATACATAGGTAAGGAGGAGGAATTTTGGTTTGAAATTGTCAATATCTTCATCTCAAGGGTTAAAAGATAGCTAAACGGAGATGGGGCACGATGAAAATTTGTTGAAATAGAGGTAGAACTGGGAAGTAGTTTAGACTAAGGCAATCTTGTTCTACAAGGACGTGCAGACATGAGATGTTCGGACTAGAAGCAGAGTAGTCGTGGGACACACATGAGTCTGCTAGCTTGGAGGCCAAGGAACTTGGAGAGCAAGTAACTGATGGGCTTGAGATCTATTTGGCAAGTGGATACTTGATCAAATCAAGAAAGTTCAGATGAATAATCAGAGCTGGATTAAACTTTTTAGGATTCTATTCTAATAAGGATTCTTATTTAGCAAGTTTCCTATTTCCATTGTGATAACTTAAAGGAAATAACATAAAATAGAAGGAAGGGTTGGAGTCATATTAGGATAATGAACCAATCATATCTAGACTTTCAAGATTGATTAGCAAGAGTACTATAAATTCAAGGCTTTGGAAGTTCTCATCACGAATTTTAGGAGCAGAGCTTGAAGAAGAACGAGCGAAGTCCAGACGTGCTGAGAGAGTGCGGAGTGTAAATACTCAATTGAGGTATTGCACATTAAAAGCCTTTCACCTTTGGTAAAAGATGATGTTCTTTATATTCTTCATCTTATATTAATGTAATGTGGGTATGGGTGTGCAATGTTGTAGAGAGGAGAATGGAGGGAATTCATTCTGAATTCCACTTGGAGTGATTAGATTTCAATAAAGATTCTATGAGTAGAGAGGGGTCACACATGACTGTTGTGGCCTTGAATCTATCAGTGGAAATCCTTATCAGCATTATGGATGTAGGCAAATTCTTAGAACCACATAAAACATTGTGTGTGCTTTTACTTTATTTCAAATATATTACATTTGTTCTGCACATACTAAGTCCTACAGTCGGAGTTCGTACATACAACACTAAAGTCCGAACGAAATCACAATTCAAACATCAAGAACTCTGATTTGGAACACACACTTATATATGACATTTTCGATAATGCAAAGAGTTAATTTTAATAATTTGAAGTGCAATAGGTAAATGTCAAAAAAAAGTACAAGGGACTGAATTAGATTAAGTCGCTACCACATTAAATGAAAAAAGGGATCAGGTTTTATGTTTTCGATAATATAGAAGGTTAATAATGTTAACATTTTAAAGCATAAATTATGATTAAAGGTAATAACAACTAGATTGTGTATTTCTCTTTCTTTTTCATCAAAAGATAAGAAAGGACCATTCTTTTTGTCATATATTCTCAATCTTTTTTTTTATTTTTTATCAAAAGATGAGAAGGGACCGGATTCTTTTTGTCATAAATTCTCAATCTCTTGATAGATGAGAAGGGACCATTTTTGTCATATATTCTTAATCTTTGCCACAATTTTAAGATAAGTAGGGCTAACGTTTGAGTGCATTCCAAGAGCCAGCCTCAGCAGGTCACCACCCATATATGGATTATTTAATTTGGGGTGCAAGTGCAATGATGATTGGAGATAATGAATAATCATCTGTGGCTGCAACATAATCGATAATCATCTTCATTCTGTTTTGGGACACTTGCCTTCATCTCTTTATCCCAGCCCATACGTGTATGCATGAGTGATGTCCCAAAAAAAAATTTCCCACAAAAGAAATTTTTTTAAAGTAATTTATGTTTCAAAATAATGTTAAAATTAGTATTTTCTTCTTGGCATCGTGGCCCATGGTTGGTATTTACGATTTTTAACTTTTAAAAAAGTTAAAATCGTTTGAAAAAGTTTAAGCGTGTGTATTCTGATTTTAATGATGTCTTCAAAAATCTTAGTTTAAGTATTGTTAAAGCTTATCTGTTTAAGAATTTTTTCTTTAAAGATCATTTAACACATGACTCCGTATGCATGCCAGTGTGTGATAAAAGGGTGAAGGCGGAGAAAGTTCAGCATAGCCATCACCATGAAGACTTTTCTTCTATGCTTTCTATTAATTTCAGTTCTCCTCTTTCCCTTTTTCCTTAATGCCATAGTGTTGGCTGAACATGGTAAATTCCTTTTTGACTTCCATTTTATATCCATTTGATGATTCCTTATCGTTACTCCTCTGTTCATGTATATATAAATATTCTGTCGATCTTTGTTTTAATGATAATATGTTACATGGGTCTTGCAGAAATGCAGAATGAATATCATAAGCACTGTAATCATCGCTCTAGAGATTGCTCTCTCAAAGGTAGCGATCCCAATAAACCATCAAAAGGAAAAGGTAGCGATCCCAATAAACCATCAAAAGGAAAAGGTAGCGATCGCAATAAACCTAAAGGCTCAAAGCCGTGTCACAAAGGTCGAGGATGCAGCCCACCAGGCTCTTCAATATAAGAAGGTACTAGTATATATAGATTATATATATATATATATATATATATATATATATATATATATATATATAGAGAGAGAGAGAGAAGAGAGAGAGAGAGAGAGAGAGAGAGAGAGAGACGTCTGCCCATGTAACCAACATGTATGTGTGGTTGATTTGGAGTTTGTGATTTTAAGTGTTTTATGTATTGAGAGCTTATTTTAGTAATGCTAGTCTCCTTGGGAAAGCATGCATGTTGTGCTTCTTGTTTTTGTTGGACAAAATAATATTATAACGAAAACCATCACCAACAATTCAAAATCATATCAAATCATCAGGTTCATAATCTAAAGCAAAAACGGAAGCTTACCTCATTCAACCATGATAGAAGATATAAATCCTACATTATGTCTTTCGGATCGATATTATATGACAATCTTCAATTTATAATTATTCACACATACACACATATATATATATATATTATACACACGTATGTATAAAGTTAAAAACAGTGGAACTTTAGCCATAAAAATAACTTATGATAGTATATCTTAATTATTGTAAATGGTTTTCACTTGTTTAATAATAATAACAATATTATAAAATATAATTGAAAATGAAGTAATGTTGGAGTACAAGATCTAAATAAGTTTTGTTGCACTTCACTAAAGACTAAGCGGATTGATCTCTCTACTAAGTTCATGGGGAATAATTGGAGTAGTGAAAAGTTCTGTTTGATGAAAGAAAATAAGTCGATCCACAGTGTTTGCCTTTTAAAATACCCATTTCTTGTGTTTTGATTCACGAAGTTTGGGATTTTGTGTGCTCTTCTTTAATTGGCATAATTTAATAAAAGCAATATTTATTAGATTACTATTATTAGAAATTCCAAATAAATATTGAGTACAATGAAAAGGTGGGTACAGACTACAGAGTGAATAATTGCATTAATCAGACAGAAAGATCATTGAATTTCTTCACCCAAAAAAATGAACTATCAGTGTATATAACCAGGAATCTCAGTGGTCAGTTGACCTGAATATTGATAGATCAACAGATTGAATGGACTAATGACCTCTGACATAGACAGCGACCTGGGATAATATATTTTTATTTTAGCAACTTCATATTTTTAAAATTTAATGCATCAACTAAGTTGTATCTTTATTTTACTTATATAATAAACTTTAACAAAATATTTATTATAAATAAAGTTACATTATATATTTTAAAAAATAATATAGGGACAAGGGTGGGCCTATCAAGACGGGCCTGCAAACTGGGTTAGGCTTAAAATGAAATATGCGACCTGACCCTTCTAAAAACAAGCTCGAGCCGGGCTTGGCTTGCTCGGGCTTGAGCTTGGGCCGAGGCTAGGCAGGCAGCCTCAAGCTTTTGAAGACCCCTATATATAGCCAATGAGTGAATTTACACAGCCCAGATGGAGATTTTTTATGAGACATAAATCTTAGTTATTCAACAATAGTTAGTTTAAATGATAATTAACTTCTAAAATACAATGCCTTCAATCTTATTCATAGAAAAGTTAGGTCTATTAATTTCTTAATTGTTTAGAAAATAATTTCTACTTTTAAGATTGAAAAAAAACAAAAAAGAAAATTAGTGTTCAAAATAGTATTTTTGATAATACTCATGTATTATGATTCGCACAATATAGGTGATAAAGATTAGAGAAAACCAATTAGAAGATACACAAAATTTTATATGGTTCGCTATGCCTATATCACTGGGAGCAATGGCTCAACTTCCCTTGATCTCTTATCCCAATCCACACATATGAACGGTAAGAATGGTCCATATTTAAGTTTAAAATTTTTTTACTTAAATTTCCCAGATTTCAAAAACATACATCTCTTCAGATTTTCACAAACCATTGCAACTCTTTGGGGAGACAAAAATGATGGCTTGAGTCTTCATAGAACATGATGCTCTTTAGTCCCCCCTAAACCTATTCTTCTCTACAAAAAATTTACCATCGAGTTTTAATTGAGAAGGGTTTGGAAGAACGAAGAAGAATTACAGTTTTCCAGTGTTCCGGTTTTTCTCGGTTTCTGAACAATGGCTGGAGGTAAGTTCTATCATTTCGCTTCTGTTTATGATCTGATCATGTTATTAGTTTGTTTGATATGATTAGATCTTTCATGTTTATAGATTTTACATTTGGTATCAAAGCGTTGTTTGACCTCTACCTTGTTTAAAAAAAATTTCTCTTCTTCCTTTTGGTTTAGGAAGATTTATAATCTGCAGTAAAAAATTGTTCATTTGCATCTCTTGATGTAAGTTAAAATAAGAAACTGATAAAACCCTCATGGGTTTTCTTTGACAAAGAGATAATTAGCAAATATTTATCTCCCTCATTCAAATCATTTCAAAGTTTTAAATACAAAAAAACATAACAGAGAGTGAACGGGCATTTGTGCTTCTAGAAGTGCTCTTAGTGGGTTCCTAAATATACTCTAATAATCATCTAAAATAAAGATAAAATGCAACAAACAATGACGAATAAAAAATAGAATTATTAAAGTGACAAATGAGCACGTTTTAATCCATAACCCTTTCTCTGCCTTGGCCAAGTCTTCCAGAGAGGCGCGGCTAACTCCTTTGCAAGCGCAACCTTGTCCTCAAGGTTTAAGGTCCAAAACCGCTCATGCATGGTTCTCTCGTCTTCCCATGTTGCATTCTCCAAAGCAAGTCAATGCCATTTTATTAAAAACTGCTTTGTGGGAGTCTTACCCTATTTGATCAAATGGGCAACCAAGACCTCTTCTAGTTATGGGTAAATCTCTCCATAATCAGTTACCGGTGGCAAGGTGCTGGAACATGGCACTATCTCTCTAACTTTACGTTTGAGTACGGAAATGTGAAAAACATGGTGAATTTTGGATTCTTGGATCGTGATGACAATTTCTTCTGAGCATAGATGACCTGGACAGTGGTTTGATTGGTTGGAACTTCTAAGGCTAGAGTTTCCAAACCGAGCTAAATCACCAACCTCGAACTCATCATCAATATTTTAATTGTCTGCAAACTATTTCATGGGATTTATGGTTGTAGCAAGATTGTTTCTTCCAGATTCCATCTCAGTTCTAGTGACCGATTGTTGGTTCGGCTTTGGCTAGGACTCTGCCTGAGGATTCTGTTGATGACTTCAAAGATCAGATAGCGCCTATCACAGCTAAAATTTTGGTCATGCCTTCTTGGATGTTACTTGCATTGACTTCCAACGTTTCGTGTCTCTCCTAATGGGTTTCCATTTAGGACGAGAATCTGATACCAGATGATGAAACCCTCTTGGGTTTCCTTTGACAAATATATAATTAAAAGTGCGTGTCTCTCCCTCATTCATGTAATTTCAAAGTTATAAATACAAAAAAAAAAAAAAAACATAACAGAAAATGAACGTGCATTTGTGCTTCTATAAATGCTCCTAGCGGGTTCCTAAATATACTCTAATAATTATCTAAAATAAAGATAAAATGCAACAAATAATGAGGTGTAGTGAAATTATTATAAAGTGCAAAGCTAAAAAGAAGTATATTATTCACTTTTTGTACATAACAAGAAAAATAGAGGAAAAGAAAGGGAACTTAGAAATGAACAAGAAAGACAAATAAATGGAGGGAGAGAACTTTCTTTCTTTCTTTCTTCCTTTCTTTCTTTCTTAAAAAGGGATGCAATTGTACAGAGAGGGGAGAACCTTTTATAGGCTTACCGAATCCCCTTATACATGAACCATATAAATGAGGTTCATAAAGGGAATTCATGAATATTATGATTGAAACTTTCGTTTGGATGTTGTTCACTATTCAATGGGGTATTAGGTTCGCTATATGTGGTCATTCACCACATGAATAAATCCTTTATTTACAACACTCCCCTTGAATGTTCTAGTAGAATATGCCTGTTGAGCCTTGCTAGTAAAACCCAATAGGATAAAACCTAACGAGAAGGGGAAAAGATGCAATATTCATATGATATTGTTGATTACTCTTAATTACGTTAGAATTTGCCTTATTAAAAACCTTGCCCGGTAAAACCCAGGGGACAAAACACAGACCAGAGGGAAGAGTGCAATACACTAACATACTGTCATAAGCATGCTTGCCTTCCCGTATCGATATCTTTAAGTTGGCGCATTCTAATCTTATGTATTAGCTTCTTAAATGTTAAGGTTGACAATGACTTCGTGAATAAGTCTACTAGATTATCACTTAGATTATCACTTGAGCGTATTTGTTGAACATCAATTTCACCACTCTTCTAGAGTTCATGTGTATAAAAGAACTTTGGAGAAATGTGTTTAGTTCTATCTCTTTTGATATAACCTCCTTTGATTTGTGCAATGCATGCAGCATTATATTCAAATAATGTTGTTGGGTTGTCTTTGATAGAGGGGAGTCTACATGATTCTTGGATATGTTGAATCATCGATCTTAGCCATATGCATTCACGACTTGCTTCGTGAATTGCTATAATCTTTTAATGATTCGATGATGTGGCCCACCATTATTATTAGCCAAAAGGATCTCCATGAAATAAACCGGTTCCATTCTGATTAAACACATACCTTGTTTGTGATCGGCCTTATGTGGGTTTGAAAAGGTATCACTGCATCGGCATATCCAGGCAATTCAATGATTCTTTAAGTAAAATAGACCCATATCCAGTTGTTCCTTGTAGGTAAGCAAATGTTGATACCATTCCAATGTCTTTGGGTTAGAGTGGAACTATACTTATTAATAAATTGTGAGAAAAAGCAATACACAGGTGAATATAGTTAGCCAAGATACATGAGATGCCCAATGGCACTAAAGATCGGTACTTAGGGACCAAGTAATACTTCACCCTTTTCTGGGACCAGAAATGGGGTATTTTTTCACGTCAAGTGAACGGGCAACCATTAGCGTACTTAAAGGGTGTGCTTTATCCATATAAAAATGTTTCAAAATTTTCTTAGTATATATTGATTGATGAACTAAAACTCCAATAGGGAAATGCTAGATCTATAGGCCGAGACAAAATTTTGTTTTCCTAAGATCTTTCATTTCAAATATTTTGTTGTTCTTGTGAGCTCTTCAGGAGTCCTAATAAGATTTAGATCATCAACATACACAACTATAATTGAAAATCCAATTTTTGATTTCTTAATAAAAATGCATGGGCATATAGGGTCGTTGCTTTTAATTAACCAGCATAAATACTCGTTGAGGTTTTGGTACCACATGCATCCGGATTACCTCAATCCATATAGAGATCGTTGTAATTTGATTAAGCACATATTACGAGGTTTTGTATTATTTGCTTCAGGCAGTTTAAATCCTTCAAGGATTTTCATATATATGTCATTATCTATGGATCCATGATAAGTTGTAATGACATCCATGAGACGCATATCCAATCCTTCAATGACTGTCAAGCTTATTAGAAAGAGGAAAGTGATTGTGTCCATGATAAGAGAATATGTTTCCTCGTAGTCAATACCAGGTCTCTGCAAAAAACCTTGTGCTACTAATTGCTCTTTATATCTTATGATCTCGTTATTTTCATTACACTTTTGTACAAATACCCATTTGTACCCAACAAGCTTTACAACTTTAGGTGTTTGGACTACAAGTCCAAGAACTCCTCGCATTTCATTAACTTCGTTTAATTACGCATGCATAGATTCTTTCCATTTTGGCCCGATCATTCCTATTTTGACATTAACACATTTTGTGGTTTGGGATTCTCATAATTTCTTATGATGTCTAAGGCCATTTAGAAAGCAAAAATATTATTGATAATAACTTTATTTCGATCTCATTTTTCTCTATTGTGCACTTAATTTATTGAGATATCATAATTTTCAGGTACCTATGCCTCTTCAAGGGTTAATTCTTTATTCCAAACCTCTTCAAGAGTCTTTTGTTCAATATATGCCTCTACAAGGCCTCTTGTTCATCAAACACCTCTACAGGGGCCTTTTGTTTATCAAATGCCTCTCTGAGAGGGCCTTTTGTTTCTATCATGTGTACCTCTTTAGGAATTGTCGATTCTCATTTGTACTCTCATCTTAGGGGAGTTATATCTTTTGAACTGATGGTCCCACGCTTCCGGGCGTATTTTTAGACTCATTTGCTAATTGTCAGCTAAGGACATTAATCGTGATAGACATTTCTTGAGTCCGGAATCGGGCTTTGTCACTTTCTTTGTATCAATAAAAGCATATGGTAATTGGTTTACAATATTTTGCAAATGAATGATCCTTTGAACTTTCAGGTTCACATTGATTTGTATGAGGATCAAAATGAGACATTGTAGATGAATTACAAGTAATTTCTCACCGTTCTTCTAGAACTGACTTTTCTCCCCCTAATGGAGGAAAAACACTCTCATTAGAATTACAATCCACAAAGCGAGTTGTAAAAGATATCTTATGATAGACGGAGAATAAAAACCTACATAAATCCCAAGTCTTCATTGGGGACCCATTTTAGTGCATTGTGTAGGTGCAATTGGTATATAGACTACACAACCAAAAATTTTTAAGTGATAAATATTTGGTTGTTTACCCAGTACAAGTTGTGAAGGGGTACTCATGGTAAGATGTTGGTCTAATTCTTATTAGACTTGCAGCATGAATAACAACATGTCCTCAGGTAGATGCTAGTAATTTGGTCTTCATCGGCGGTGCCTATTGGTGAATGTTTGATCAAAGACTCTTCCTAAACCATTTTGGGTATGAACATGAGAGCGACAAGATGCCAGGTGGCTTTATCTTAGTAGGCATCTGATAGTCATTTGAGAGTTTGTGAAGTAAATTCACCAACATTATCAAGTCTTATTGTCTTGATTGGATAATCAGGGAATTGTGCTCTTAATTTGATCATTTGTGCAAGGAGCTTAACAAAGGCAACATTTTTTGTGGAAATAAGACATACATGTGACCATTTAGTGGAGGCATTTATTAGGACCATAAAATAACGAAAAGGTTCACATGGTGGATGAATAGGTCCACATATGTCTCCATGTATTCTTTCTAAAAAAAACTGGTGATTCAAACATGATTTTATTAAATGATGGTTGGCTATTAACTTACAGCAATGAGCAATTCACAAGAAGAAAATTCATTGAAATGAAATAATCTTCTGGTTCTTTAATGGATGCCCATGTGATTGTTCTATGATTCGCAAGATCCAGGGTGACCTAGCCTGTTATACCAAAGAGTAAAAATCTTTGGGTCATTGAACTTCTAGTTTATTACAGCATATGACTCAATTGGTTTTATGGTTGTATGATATAACCCAGAGGAGAATGTCGGGCTTTTCATATGATCTTTTTCCCATAAATTATAGAGGTAATATATAAACTTTCTTTATTTCCTTCATTCATAGTTTCAATATGATATCCATTTTTATGGTTATCTTTAAAACTAAGCAAATTTCTTGTTTTGTCTCACCATTATTCCGCTTTTGGCAGGGAAATGGGTCTTTCCTTTTGAAGGGGTTAGAAGGATTATTATTATAGTGTCGGGAATTCTGCCCACAACCACGACCACGACTACGACCACTTCCATGCCCATGGGTTTGGGACGATATCACATTCACTTCAGGGAATGGTTCGGATCCAATTGGACGGGACTGGTGATTTTTCATCAAAAGCTCATTATTTTGTTCAGCTACTAGAAGACATGATATTAACTTTGAATATTTAGTAAATCTCACTCTCTATATTGTTGGTTGCATGAGCACATTAGGAGAGCAGTTTGCAGACGTTTTTCTAGCATGTCTTCATCCATGATTTTTCTCCGCGCCAGCTTCAACCTCGAGCTTAATGGGCGGAGTTATACACTGCGAGCTATTTTAAAATCTTACTGACTCATGTGCATCTAATGTCTGCGCGAGCTTTTGGTAAAATCACTATTTTTTTTTGTGGTCAAATCTATCCTTCAAGTTATTCCATAGAGTGAAAGGATCTTTTATAGTGAGATACTCATTTTTCAAATCCTCGTGGAGATGACGCCTAAGGAAAATTAGTGCCTTCGCACAGTCCTGCTGGGACTCTTCATTTCCTTCTTTTATTGTTTCTCCAAGATAATAATTCATTTTTAAAATGTTAAATGTCATAAACTTGAGTTTTTGACATTATTGACAAACTTTTGATGTATGACAAAATAATAAGATCTATCAAATCTATTATAAATTGCTAACAATAATGTAGCTTTTTGTTTCGCTTTTTGTTTCTAATCAAAATCAAATATTGATATTTATGCAAACTTAAAATAACTTTAAGTTTAGGATTAGATAATACCTTAAGAGCAAACTCGTGCTGATAACGTATTGTGAAATTATTATAAAGTGCAAAGCTAAAGAGAAGTATATTATTCCCTTTTTGTACATAATAAGAAAAATAGAGGAAAATAGAGGGTAGAAATGAACAAGAAAGACAGATAAATGGAGGGAGAGAACTTTCTTTCTTCCTTTCTTTCTTTCTTAAAAAGTGATGCAATTGTACAAAGAGGGGAGAGTCTTTTATAAGCTTACCTAATCCCCTTATACATGAACCATATAAATGACGTTCATAAAGGGAATTCATAAAAGCCTTCATGAATTGGCTTTACTCATTTGGTCATTCATTCCTATTCAATAGGTTATTAGGTTCATGTATGTGGTCATTCACCACATGAATAAATGCACATCTTCAACCTAACAACCCTGTCTCTCTCCTTGACTAAGTCTTCCGAAGTGGCTAACTCCCATCATCACCTCCCCCTTGCAAGCACAATCTTGTCCTCAAGGTTCAAGGTCCAAAACCATTTATGCAAGGTTCTCTCGTCTTCCCATGTTGCATCCTCTGAAGCAAGTCAAGGCCATTTTATTAAAAACTATTTCGTGGGAGTCTTGCCATGTTTAATCAAATGGGCAGCCAAGACCTCTTCTGATTCTAAGTCATTCTCTCCACGATCAGTTACTGGTGGCAAGGTGCTGGAGCATGGAAATGTCTCTCCAACTTTACGTTTAAGTAAGGAAATATGAAAAATATGGTGAATTTTGGATCCTCAAGAAGGCTCAAACGGTACGCTGTCTTGCTAATCTTTTCTTCAATCGGATGTGACCCGTAGAATAAAGCGGCTAATTTGTGTGATGCCCGTCGAAAGACTAGGTGTTGCTTGTAAGGATGGAGTTTCAGATAGACAAATCACCCACCTCAAACTCATCATCGTCTTTAGTGTCTACCAAACTATTTCATGCAATTTTTGGCTATAGCAAGATTGTTTCTTCCAAATTCCATCTCAGTTCCTAATGACCGATTGTTGGTTCAGCTTGGGCTAGGACTCCCCTGTGAGGATTCACCTTTTGACTTCATAGACTCAGATAGCGTTTGTATCACAACTAACATTTTGGTCATGCCTTCTTAGATGTCACTCACATTGACTTCCAATATTTTGATTGTCTCATTGTGGGTTGCCATTTAGGACGAGGCTTTGATACCAATGATAAAACCGTTTTCTTTGACAAAGAGATAATTAGCAAATATTTTCTCCCTCATTCATGTCATTTCAAAGTTTACAAAATACAAAGAACCCATTAATGGAAAGTGAACGTGCACATTTGTGCTTCTAGAAGTGCTCCCTAGAGTTCCTAAATATACTCTAAAAATTATCTAAAATAATAAATATAAAATACAACAAATAATGAGGAATAAAAAATAGAATTATTAAAGTGATAAATAAGCGGTCTTCGATTCGACAACCCTTTCTCTCTCCTTGACCAAGTCTTCCGACGTGGCTAACTCCCATAAAAAACCATTAGAAAATAGTTTCTGGGATTTTTCCTTCCCTTTTAAACATGGTTTATGGACATAAAAAAAAATAAAAAATAAAAATAAAATCTAGTTTGCTTAGGAAGAAAACGAATTTCCAGTCATGGGCCACATTCTGGGGCCCCGACATTCTTCATAGGAGTCCATTACAAATCAAGGTAAATCTCCCGTTGTGATCAGATTTTGATCAGCATGCAGATTGGGATGCATCCATTTCTATGGTTTGGAGCCTCTCTGGTAGATCATGCAGGCCATGTAAAATTTAAGTAATGCAGGCCATTCCTTTTGAGCCAACCTGTTTCGATTGTCTAAGCCCTCCACCCACCATACTCATTAAATTATATAGGGCTGGTTGTTTTGACTGCGCTGTTCATATAAAAAATTAATGAAAATATTGAACAAAGGGGTTGGTTTTAAAACCCCGACCCCTTGTTGTGCATGTGGGCACTCTACCGCTAGGCTAAAAAGTTGGTTGATGCTATGTTTTATCTGTACCAGTATAATTTGTAGGGATGTTTGTACCTGTTTGGTTACAGGGATAGCAGTGTCTTGTTTGTGCATGCTTGGGTGCAAGGTTAATCAATGCTTCTACCTGGACAGCCAATCCCCTGCTTGTTTGGCTACAGGGATAACAGTGCTTGTTTGGATAACCAATCCAATCCCCTGTATGGATAGCCAATGATCTGTTTGGTTGCAGGGATGTATAAATGTCTACACATTCTGTTGGCAAGGTTATGCATTACCTGTTTAAGGATAGCCTATTTGGCTTTAGGATATCCAATGGTCTGTTTGGCTGGGACCCAGCAATTGGATTCAAAACTTATTAAAAAATTGGTGCCCAAGGATATGAACCCAAGACCTCCAAATCTAAATGTAAATGCTCTACCAATAGGTTAAGTGCATACATGTCATTATACTTACACTGATTGGTTTTACAGAATTTCAAGGATTAAAGTTACATATTTTGATTATTTGTCTGTATAGTTTGTTTTCTATTATACTGGCAAAATTAATGTGAATAATAATATTATTCTTTAAAATGCTTAAAATTCTTGTAATAATGTTATTGTTTGTATGTATAATTTGTTTATTTATTATACATGCAAAATTGAGTGAACAATATTATTGTTCTTTAAATTGCTTATAGTTAATTGCAACAATGTTAAGTGATCGATATAATTTTAATTAATTAAGGAATAGCCACAACATCCGTAGTTAGTTAAATTATATATTAAATTTTTAAGATCACATTTGATAACATTAATTATAATTAAATCATATGAAATGTAATCAATCTCATCCCACATGAATTTTTATTATATTTTGTAAGATTAATTAGGATGAGATATTAAATTATATTTCTAATTTACCAACATGATTAGAAAATGAACATGATTTGATAGTTTTTATTTATATATAATCTTTAAACTCCACTGAGAAGACTTTAGCTCACATGCAAAGTTTTTATGTCATTAGATTTCCATGGTTTAAAAAGCACAGATTTATCAAGTAAAAATGACAACGTATTTGCCTCACCTGATTAATACATGCATTATTTAAAATTTGCGCTATTCAACCTCGACCATTTCTTTGATTTTGGGCGCATATTCCTAACCAAGGGCAATAACTATAAAGATGGAAGCAGAGAAAGTCTTTCCTACATTTGGGATGGATAGATATCGACTACGCTATAAGGAAAGACGAACTAGATCCCATTAGCAAAACCAACACTGCATAAGCTATCACTCTTTATGAAAAGTAGGAGAGGTCCAATCGCCTCTCCGTGATGTTCATAAAGACCAAGATATCTATTGGTGTTCGTGGTTCCATCGAGTAAATTGATATAGTCAAACCACTTCTGAAAGCCATCAATGAGCAGTTTTCAATTTCTAACAAAGCTCTTGTCATCACCTTAATCATGTAGTTTTCATCCACCAAGCTCACCAGGATAAGAGGAATGCGTGATCATATCATGTGCATGAAGGATATAGTGGCCCAATGTTAGCCAGAATACAGATAACTAAATTGCAAGTTCATGGATCACATCAAGTAATATAATGATATGAGTATCGCCCTAATTCTATGATTTACTATTACATCGATTCCAATTCAGCCTTAAATTTATTTTGATGAATGAAAATCAAAGACTGTGAATTAAGATAACTAGCATGCAAGAATTAACCTAACAACAAGGACTCATGAAAACCTAAAACAACCTAAAAATCCTAGGGCATAGATTTCACCAAATCAATCTTATATGAACCTCTTAGCTCAATCAATAAATGTTTATTTCCTATGTTGATGGCAAGTTTCACAAATGTATATGTAAATTCTTTCTTTTAAGTATCCACACTACCCTTAGAAATAGGTCATCTTGCAACTCTATTCAAACTCTAAAATCTAAGGATGCAATAAACCCTAACCCAAAAAATATCACACCTAATCTCATCAATCCATTGAAACTAATAGAGCTCATACATTCATGTCTTTGCTACATCTTAGCCCTAGGAAAATAAACTTAAAACATCTCAAAGAGTGGAAATACAACCATCAAAATAAAGAAAAACAAAGAGAGATGAAGAGAATCAAAAGATTTGAGAGTGAAAGCTCCTTCTCTTCTTTAATCTTCTTCAAGTTTCTCCTCCTCAAGAGACTTTGCCCTGTGGTAGTTTCCCCACCCAAAGAGACTTGTTTTCAAAACCCTAAAAATGTTCCATAAGTAGTCCTCTATCAAAATGGGCCAAATTGGGTTTAAAAATCAGCAAAAAGGAAGTGGGGGCCTAATTCTTATGCAGCCGCGTGGCAACAGTTGGGATTGTGAGTGACCTGTGGAATATTACAAGTAATATTTGGGTGGTTTTGCCAATCCACTTTACTTGTTAGCAACAATTTGGAGGCAATGTCAATCCACATAATAAAACAGCAATTGGGTGGCAATGCCAAACCTACAAGAAATTAAATCAATAGTCGTGTCCGTGGCAACTACCTAAATGTAAATAAGTAGCTTGGGAGGTCGGTTAATCCAATATTAATAAGAAGTAAATGGGTGGCTTTGCTAACCTTCTAGAAATAAAGTGATGGATGGCTAAGCCAATCAGAGAGAATAAGAAGGAAAAGATAATAATGACACCGATATAACATGCAGAAAACCTCACGCAGGGAAACCTTCATCGAAAACTAACAAAAATAATCCATTATGAGAAAAAAAACTGGCACAAGATGTTACACACCCAAAGATATGTCAGGCCATCCTTCTCACTTATCTATCAAGCATTTCTGTGGGAGTACCATATGTTTCCTCTTATCACTCTCTCTGGTATGATAATCCTGATTGTTTCACACCTATCCTTTCAACTCTATGTGATTGAAATAATGATCTCTGGAACTCTCTCTAATCTCTTGGAAATTCCCATTTGATTATGTTTCTCGAAGCCTATTTATAGGCAAAGGTTTGATCCTCGGATGGATTTCATTGGTTGAAATGGAAACCAATTTCATTGGTTAGAACAAAGGCCAATTCTCATCCATACAAACATGAGATAGGAGACGTAGTGCGGAGAACATTTCTTCTCCTTTATAAAGTTGTTGTTAAAAGAAGAATGAATGGGGGTTGACCTCCCACAAATCTCTCCTCCGCACTCCATGCAACAAAAAAATGAAGGTGGGGGTCTTCTTGACTTCTTAATAGGAGCTCATGCCCGTGTTCTTGATACATCGTGCTAGTTTTTCTTTTATAATGACCTTCACTATCATATCGGCAATATTCTCATTAGTGTAGATCTTTCTTATTTGGAACAGTTGTTCTTCAATAGCCTTCCTAATCCAATGATATCTCACATCTATAAAGCTCGCTCCCAGATGATACATATGTTCTTTGCTAAGTTATTGCACTTTGCCTATCACACAAAAATTATGTAGTCTTCCTGCTTTAAACTAGCTTCTTAAAGAATTCAAATTTTTCCATCTATAGCATTCTTTCAAAATTTTCTCGTAGTTACAATATACTCTTCTTCATAGTAGATAGTGAAACAAAACTTCTTTGTAGCTGATCACCATGATATAGCTCCTCCACAAATGCAAATAAGTACCTAGAAGTAGATTTTCACAATCTAGGTCTCACCATATCGTAATCTATATAACCTTAAGAGATGAAATTCATCCTCTCAAAGCTTAAACATACCTTCGAGGCAATTCTCCTAAATATCCTATCCATTTCATTGCCTCCCAGTTGTGCTTTACTGGATTTGTTAGGAATTCCACTACAGCTCCAATCGCATGAAATATATTTGGGATTTGCACACACCATAACATTATTAGATTTCCACTGCCAATGAGTATGGAATGATCGACATCAAGGTTTTTCTTTCTTTCTCGTAGATGGACAAGTTTCCTACTTAGCTTGGAAATGGCTAGCAAGTGGTGTAGAAACTTGCTTTCTTGAATTTTTTCATATAGAACCTTTCTAGCATCCGTTCAATATATCTTTCCTATGACAACCACAATTTGCCTCGCTTCATTCAGAGAATTCCGCTCCAAGATATGCTTCTTGCACCCGCCTAAATCCTTCATGTCAAACGTCTTTGACAATTCCCATTTTAGCTACTAGATATCGGTATCACGACCCCCTGATGGCTTATATCATCAACATATAACAAGAGAATGATGAATTTATCATCAGGGAATCTAAGAACATAAACACAAGGATTATGCAAATGTCCTTTTGTACTCTTGACTCATCATGAAAGAGACAAATTTCTTATACCATTGTCGCGGTGCCTGTTTAAGTCCATATAGACTTTTCTTTAACTTGCAGGCCATGTTCTCCTTCCCTTTCACTTTGAAGCCCATACGGTTGCTTTCCTTAAGATCTCTTCATCAAGATCACCATGCAGAAATGCGGTCTTAACATCAAGTTGCTCAATTAGAGATTCATATTAGCTACTAATCCTAGTATAACTCAAATTAAACACATTTTCACAACAGGTGAAAAGATTTCATCAGAGTCAATACCTTGCTTTTGACTGAAACCTTTCATCACTATACGAGCCTTGTACATCAACAGCTTCTCGTCGTCTTTTCTTTAAACTTAAAAACACCTGGTATTGTTAGGTTCTTTCTCCCTTTTAGCCGGTTCTCAACTCGTAGGTATCATTTTCCATAAGAATTCATCTCTTCTTGCGGCTTTATCCAGCCAGTCTTTGTCTTCGTGAGGCCCATGCTTCTTGGAAGCTTTCAAGCTCCCCTTCATCAGCAATTAGAATATACTTTGAACTTGGATACCTTGTAGATGGTTGACGTTCTCTGGTTGTCTATCTCAACTAAGGTCCTTCTTCTAGTGGAGGGATTTGCTTCCCCTAATCAACACCTCCCGTATCACTATCATCACCACTTTCTTCCTCCTCGATGACCCAGTTCTTAGGTTAAGTCCCACTACAATTCAAACATCTTTACTTCATTAGTGGCACTTTCTAATGAAGTTTGTTCAGGTGTCAAATCTGCAACGCCTTCATATGTGAGTTTTGCATCACTCGCATTTTTCTCCATATCTTCAATGGTTTCGTGTTCATGAAACATGACATCTATGACAGCTTTTTGCTTCTCTTAATCCCTTTTGTGTAGGAACTCCTCATCTCCGTCAGATGAAGATCACGAGGTTGCTTTATCATGTTTGCGATCTTTGCTCCTTTGGTACATATATGAATGCTTTACATCGAACACCTTAAAGTGAGTATGGAACATCTTTTCTGTTCGAGCTCTTTGAGGAATATCAAAGTTCAAAGGAACTAATGGCGATCTATTGATCAGGTAGACTGCAGTGTTAATAGTTTCACCCCAAAATGACTTAGGAAGTTTAGCTAATTTTAACATGCGCCGGACTTTTTCCTCAATGGTTCGATTTATCCTCTCTACAACACCGTTGTGCTGTGGTATACTAGGAACCGTCTTCTCATGCCTGATTCCATGCTTGGAGAAATATTCTTTGAACTCCTTGGAGATGTATTCTCCACCATTATCCGTTCGAAGTCACTTCAAAGGATTTCCGTTTCTCTCTCCACCATGGCATAGAATTTCTAAAAATATTGGAATACTTGACTTTTTGTATGCAACAAGTATACCCATGTCTTTCGTGAAGTGTCGTCAATGAAAGTAACAAAGTATTTGTTACCACCTAGCGAATCTACCTCCATGGGTTCGTAAACATCAGAATATATTAATAACAATTTCTCTAATTTTCAAGTGGGGTTCTTTTGGAATAATACTCTATGTTGCTTTCCAAATAAGCAATAATCACAAGGGTTTGATGATTTGTCTTTGGCCATAGAAATGAGGGAATGCTTGGCAAAAAGTTGTAACCCCTTCTCGCTCATATGTGCTGCTTCACTTGTGCCACGAATGTGGAGAGGTATCTTCATCAACCGCATTTAGTTGTCCTCAGCACACCTTCTTGTGTCTTGTATAGCAAAAAATATAGCCCATGCCTCGTGCCACCGCAATGATCCATGGTGAGCTTCCAATTGCCACTACTGATAAAGTGGTTGTATCCATCCTTGTCCAACATATACACATAAATCAGGTTTAGACGCAAGTCTGGAATGTGTCGCACATATTTCAATGTTAAAGTGCACCCCATACTTGTTTGTATGTAGATGTCTCCAATCCTCGTGATATGGGAAACACTTTTGTTTCCCATCTTCACCGTGTCATAGTCTCCTGCTTTGTATGTTGAGAAGAATTCCCTTTTAGTGATGCAATGGTATGATGCTGTCGAGTCCACTACCCACTAGACATCTTGTTAGCACTACATATGACAATCTTCTTGAATGCAAAG
Organism: Tetrastigma voinierianum; assembly: GCA_016808115.1. Classification (NCBI taxonomy): domain Eukaryota; kingdom Viridiplantae; phylum Streptophyta; class Magnoliopsida; order Vitales; family Vitaceae; genus Tetrastigma; species Tetrastigma voinierianum. The sequence goes on from JAEQBH010000610.1 coordinate 374,587, forward strand.
TAAAGGTCACATCATTGTCCCAGTGCAGTCGTAGCAGTAGTATTTTTGTCGTCTTTCTGCTTCTAGCTCTTGTCTCCTCCTTGCTTCAGGATCTTGCAGTTCCTTTTCATGTGGCCTATTTTGCCATAATGATAATACTTTATTTTCCCTCTAGACTTGGATCTGCCTCTTGACTTGTTATGCCCAAATGGTCCTCTGCTTTTGCTTCAACCCCTATTCTCCATGACAAGGGATGTGTGTCATTGCCCACAAAGTCCTTCCTTCGAATTTCTTCATTGAATAGGTTATTTCTGACCATAACCAACGTGACTTTTCCTTCTGGGGCTGAATTTCCCAAAGACACCACCAAAGTGTTCCAACTATCTAGTAATGAACCGAGTAGCAAGCATGCTTGGGTCTCATCATCAAGTGAGAGACCTGCAACTGATAATTGTGAGATCATTCCTTTGAAATCTGTTGAATGCTGTGATTGGTCAAACCTTCGCCGAGCTTCAAATTCATCGGCTTCGCGTGAAAATCTTTGTGCGTGCGTTCTTTGTCGTACATGTTTTCCGAAGTTCTTCAAAGTGTGGGGATCTATCTGTTGGCACCATGATTGTAAGAGACTCATGTCCACCCAGCAAATGGCACCAATGTTTCTTCTTGACTTCTTCTAATCAACATCTACCATCTGGTTTGGCATTATCTCCCTCAATAGGATCATATAAATCCTTACAATTTAGGAGATCCTCTATCATGGATTTCCATAATGAATAATTCGTTGTTGTCAATTTAATCATGGGACTCGAATAACTGTCGGCCATGATTCCACCCAAACTCGCACCACATTGTGATACCATTTGTTGGGATTGTGAGTGGCCTGTGGAATATTACAACAAGTAATATTTGGGTGGCTTTACCAATCCGATTATGTCGTTAACAGCAATTTGGAGGCAGGACAATCCCTGGAAATAAAATAGCAATTGGCGGCTGATACTAAACCTTGAAATTAATCAACGGTTGAGTGGTTGTGACAATCCACAAAAATGTAAATAAGTGATTTGGGAGAGCTGATCCAATCCACACCAATAAAGTAGCAAATGGGTGGCTTTGCCAACCTTCGATAAATAAAGTGTAGATGGATAGCTAAGCAATCTGTAGAAAGTAGAAGGGAAGATAATGATACCCGATATAATGTGGTAAAACTCTGCATATGAAACCTCCATGGGACAAATCGAAAATAATCTATTATGAGAAAAAACTAGCACAAGATGTCACACACCTAGGATATGCTCACAATCCTCTTAGGTTTATCTCTCAGTACTCTCTGTGGAGTACTATGTTTCTTACCACTCTCACGAATTGTGATCTCGACGCTATTTCACACGTATCCTTTCAACTCTATAGTTGAAAGGCGTCTGAAACTCTTGTAATCACTAAAAATTCTCATTGATTATGTTCCTCGAAGCCTATTTACGAAGCCAAGGTTTGATCCTCGGATGGATTTCATTGGTTGGAAATGGAAGCGAGTTCATTAAGCTAGAACAAGGTCGAATTCTCATCCATATGAACATGAAATAGCGACTTGGTGGCAAGGTGGAGAAAATTTCTCCTTTTATAAAGGTTGTTGTTACGTGATGGTCGCTAAATTTGGACCCCACGGCCGGCAAGAGGGGTGGTCCTGGAGAACGTGCAGTGCAGCAGAGTGCATGGGCTCCCGCGCTAGCGCCTTTATTCCTCAAATATTTCCTTCTTCACTTCCCAAGGCCATATCTCCACCATCCAGACTTCAAATTAGGCAAAATTTGGCTCTATGGAAAGCTTGTGAAGCTTAGAATGCATCTATGCCAAGAAGAGAGCCATGTGAGGTCATCATGCAGATGAAAAAATCAAAATACTTGCACATGCTGCATGTTGTGTTTGCTGATTTTAGACTTTTTTGCTTTGTTTTCGCTCGTATGCATCTAATGGTTGACTTAAACATAAAGATGAACATTTAGAACATAAGAACACTTATTTATATCATAAAAACAACCAAATAATACATACAACACGGAGATAAAATGATCTGAGGTACTCATCCCTCGACTTAAGACATTAGAAGTTACCATGTTAGAAACTTTCCTTGTTCATTTTATGAACAAAGCGCGCTCACTTCAAAATCACCACAACATATAAAGATAAATGGTCAATTAAGGAATTGTTGATCATGTGTGTGTGTGAAGAGGAAGGTTGATGTAAGAGAGGCGAGGTTAACTTGACCACTTAAAAGAAAGGGAAAGATTCATGTTTAAAATCGAGTATATGCAAATGGATCAAATGGAAATGTGCATGCAAATGTTGCTAATTCAAAATTATTGTCCATTTTAGCACTTATTCTTGTAACATACGCATCATATTTTCATACCTCTACCAATTATCATGTCATCACAATGACCACCCTTATATTGCACATTACCATCATCACCTCTCAATAAATCCCCACCAACATGAAGGTGGTAATATATTAACAGACCAGTCGTCATTACACCAATAATACTTTTTTTTTATCAACACTAGTAAATTTTGAAATGTTGGACAAAATTAGCAAATCATAACGACAAATATAAATTATTGATAAATATTATGAAAATATTCATGTAACCATCACCACATTTAATAAATGACATACTACGGTACTCTTTTACTATAAAACTCAATTAAGCACACTGTTGAACAAGACCAATAAAAAAATTGTTTCATTTTCATGTTACAACAATACATTAATTTTATTTTTAATACAGACATGATAATTGCTCGGACTGTTATTACAAACGATACCATTAAGCGATCGAACAATTTAGGACAACATGCGCACACTCCCGTAGTCAATATCCTCACAATAATTCATCAATACATATATTGGCTAAATTTAACCACATACATATATCAACCACAGGTCGTTTTCAATACATTTGATTAACATACAAATCAATCATGCTTGGACATTTTTTTAATGTCATTCGAACGATTAATACCAATCACATTAATACTTGAACATGAAACAACTACAAATAATAAAATTAAATGCGCATCCTAAAACCTAAGCATCAAAAAACAAATTATTCAAGACCCTGATGCAAGAACTTAGTAACATGACCACAATGCGAACTGTGAGATATTAGTCAAATAGTTAATTCAAACAATTATTCAAATAGTTAATACCAATCACATTAATATATCATAACATGAAATAACTGCAAATAATAAAATCAAATTTGCATCCCAAAACCTAAGCATCGAACACAAATTATTCACAACCACAATGCAGGAACTTAGTGAGATATTAATTGACTACATATTCGAAGATAGTTTCTCAATTTCTACGTGACTCTTTGTTTTTAGATCTAACCTCATCTCAAATTAAAAAAGCAATTTCATTACTTTTCATTCACCATGATAACAATTTTGATGCTATAATATGATCAAATGATTCACATTATTAAAGTTGTTACTTACCCCTACTTCCGACACTTCATTTCCCATGAGATTACAAGCGCCTTCATTTTGGTCGTAGACAGCAAACTCAATTTCTAGATTTAGATGAACAGAAAGCGACCCCAATGTTGTTTCTTTCTTGCCTCTCGTTTTTGGCCGGAAATAGATAACAAATTTCTGGATTGTTGATATTCAAAAAGCGACACCAATGTTTCTTTCCTTGAGCATGAATAATCACCAAGAATTTCATTGATTCCAACCACAAATCGTTTTGTTTCTTTGGGGGGTTTCATTCCATCCAACCACGCTTCCTCCTCACATATTAACTTATAGGGTTTCTGCCTCCTCCCCCTGACCACACCGCAAACTCTATTATAGTAACACTCCATCTTCAAGTCAAGATGTCTCGCATCTCCACCCTTAGAGAGAATTCCGATACTCTTCTCTTAATTTTTGTAGACATTTGGGAATTTCAAAAGTTAGGGAAACATTTTCTTTGGGTGTGATTTCCATGCTCCAAGCACGCGCCATTAACTCTAATATCCAAAGGTAGAGAGTGGAATCCAAGTGGAAGATTCATCAAACTGTGAAACGTTACCCTGCCATAATGTGATGTGCTTCCAATGCCAATAAAAAGTAACCCATCTAATAGTATTAGCATCTAGAAAACTGCCAAATAAAATGCGTGCCAAGCCGAAATATCACAAGTAGTACCTCGCCTGGGACCATTGCGAGGAAAACTAAAATCGAAATCCTTTTATTTGGCATTAACTTGGAACCTCGTGCATCTAAAGCGCCTTTTACTAAGATCAATATAGTTGTATGTAAACCTAGAACAATAGCATGATGAACCAAGAAGTCTCCAAGACCTATTGTTAAGAATAATGAATCACTATTTCTCATTAATAGCATTTAACTAGCCAAGCAACCATATGCTTCACCCCGCATTGAATGCAGGGCCAATTGTTGACGATAAAAGTATATCAAATCCATATGAAATTTTACCATAATCCAATTGTATCCATTGAGCAAATCTAGGTTCAATCAAGATTTGTTTTAGAATCTGTGCCAAATTCAAGCATGACATCATGATGAGACACAAAGTCCCGGTATGGAATCCCAGGGTTATTGACTTAAATGGGATATGATAGTTTCTTTATAGTGCAACATTCTTGCCAATCTTTGTGGGTACGGACCACGAGCATTCTACCATACCGAGGCACAAACACCTTTACCCATAGGGAAGGCCCAAGTAGTAGGCCAAGTCCAAACTATACCTTCCAGGTCAGGCCAAAGACCACCAGCGCCTGGGTCCTATCCTCTCTTGAGTGGGACATCTCTAAGAGCGATTACATTTAATGATTGCAGCTAATCTCTCGCTCTAAGAGGACACCCTCCCCTCCACACACATAACACGTTTTGGAGGTGAGTCGAGCACTTCTTAGGGAGCAAGAGTTGCGGCGGGTGTGCCATCAAAAAGAGAAAGAACATGTCATAGCGCCTTGAAAGCCCTCATTCCCTTCGTTTGAAGGAAATCATACTTTCCATGCGGCGAATCATCTTCCTCCTCCATAATGTAAAGGAGGAATCACAACAAAAGATGCGAGATTCTTCACTAAAAAGACTAACTCTTTCACTCTCAGTTCACGATCGACTTAGGCATCGACGGAGGCGGTGGCGCCTGCCGTATTTTTCTTGATTGTTTGCGGTATATGTTGGTAGGTTAATGCTCCGACAATCCAGTGACTTAGAAAATTCAAGAGACTGGTGGGCGCGGAATGCGTAGGAATGACCCGAGCAAAAAGCTCATCGGCGATTTGCAGGGCTTGACTACATCCGTTTTCAAGTGATCTCCCATCCCCCGAAGCTTTGGTAGTTCCCGATCACTCCATCGGACCATCGGGTTTTGTCACCATGACCAGCAACCTAGTGAATCAATCCTTGGAAGACCAATTCCTTCACTGGCACCAGGATATGGAGGCAAAGTAGAAGGAATTTTATGCAGACCAGATGGTCGGATTGCGAGTCGTGTTGACCATGCGTAGAATGCGCTTGGCCCCTTTACGGGCTCGTCTGGAAGCGAAGCGGATCGAAAATGCCTGAGAAGTAGTCACCTGCCTAGTTAAACAAAATAAAGCGAGAAGCCTGTGTAGGAAAACGAAACAACTTGCGGCGGATGATGAGTTATCTTAGTGACTCCCCACTTCGGTTGTGCAGCCGAGGAAACGATATGGAGATCGAGTCAAGGAAGAGGCCCCTGGGTCGTTCTAGTCGGTCCGTCAGCGGCATGCCCCATCGGGTACAGAGAGAATTCCATGAGCGGCGGTCAGCCGGGCCTGACATGCTCGCGTGGTAGGGTGCGGCACCATCACCAGTTTAGGTATCACACCTTCGATTACAGTCCAAATATATGCACTTTTCTGTTGTCCCAGGGACTGAGGGCATGTTGTCGTCCCCACTAGGTTAGCACATCTTGAGTTATGAGCCTCCCCGTGGCTTTGTAATACCGCCATTTTCCATGTATGATGAAACCATGAGACCGTCTGACCATACGCATGATCAAGCGTGATTACGAGTGTAGGAAATGGCCGGAGTCTTACGTGCAAAGTGTTCCAGTGACTGAAGAGGGACATACGGCACAGTTCCACAGCTCGAGGAGATCCATTAACTCATTCGAGTGAGTTGTTAGGTATGTCGTTTCACATACTTATTCTCGTCAGTCAAGGGAGAAGCATCGGTTAACTCTGAGCCATCTTCAAGCGGGATGAATCTATCAATTTCGGTGAAGATTTGGGCAAGCTATTCAACAAATCGATGCATATAGCATGGATGCGGTATTCCAAAACTTTCGAAGAAGCTTTGGGCCAACTACATCTTTCTTTCAATCGTTATCTCTGGATTCGCCTGTGACAATGGAAGAACTATACAGACGGGTGGACAAATACTCTACACTAGAAGACAATATCTAAAGCGGCCTCTCGAGCCAGTAATGATTCACAGCCCCGAAATAGCAAGCGGCAGCGAAAGGGGGTAGCAGGCGAGAAAGGAAGCCAAAGTAAGAACGGAAAATGCGGGAGTAGTCGAGAGAGAAAGAGGAACCTCAGTTCCACTCCTCTAAGCATCTCCCTCTGACAAAGATCCTCCTCGTCAGGATACCCCAACTTTAAATGGCTTGCACCATCGGCAGCCATGTCCGATCTCTGAGGTGCGATTACCCACGGGGGTAAGAGGCGTGAAATGCCGTCTGGGATACAGGCTCCTAATTGAAATTAATCCGAGCTAGCCACCTTAAAGGATATATTCAGGAGCCGACCCGTAGAGCAGAAACCGCACCAGCAGTTGAAATGATAACGGCCTGCTCAAAGCTCCCATCCGAAACCTGGCCCACCATCAATTACATATTGGGTGGCCCAGCCGATGACTTGTATCAATCCAAGCGTCATAGGAGAAAGTTGCTACGAGTGGCCATAGTTCGAACCCGGGTGAACACCATCAATACCCTGAATAACAACAGAGCAATACAGCCGGTTGACGACCCCATATCCCTTCCTCCCATTGACCCGTCCAGGGTCATCACTCCACACCACGATGCACTTGTGCTTACTTTATGTATTAACAATTTTGATGTACACAGAGTGCTTGTTGACCTTGGTAGTGTGGCCGACCTATTACAGCTTCCAACCTTTAGGCAAATGAAAGTTCTACTCGACAAGCTCGGTTCGGTTGGCAGAATTTTGTTTAGATTTAATGGGACAACCACGCTAACCATGGGTGATATTGCTCTCATGAAGCGGGACTTTGTTATTGTGAAGTCTTATTCTCGGTTGTCGAGGCAGGGCCATACAATGCCATCGTTGGTGAGCACGGCTACACTATGAAGCGATGCACCCTCGACCTATACCATCAAACATCCAGGTTACCTAACTAGTGTCTGAGACGATTGGCCTCTTCGACGTCGATTAACGGCTCGCGGTGTTATGACTATCGGTACAAGAGCGGGAGAAAGGTGAAAGCTCCAACAATCCGGCCTTTGAGACCCAGCTTCTAGAATAGCAATCACAGCTCGTCGTCCAGGTAGGTTCGGAGGACAGGGAACAATTGGCTATGGTTCACCTGGAATCAATACTCCTAGGCGGGCCGAATAAGCAAACTTATGTCAACTCCCTCTTATCCGGAGAGGAGAAAGAACAATTGTGACAAGTTTTTCTTTGTAACATCGATGTATTCACCTAGACCCATTCGGACATGACAGGCATTAGCCCCACGCATGCTTCTCATAAGCTGAATGTCATCCCTTCTGCCAGGCCGATCAGACAAAGAGTAAGGCATTTCCATCCGGACCGCCATCAGGTTATTCTGGCTAAAGTAGATAACCTCTTGATAGCAGGGTTCATAAGAGAAATCAAGTACCTAGAATGGTTGGCCAATGTGGTGGTAGTACCCAAGAAAGGTGGCAAATGGAGAGTATGCGTAGACTATACCAATCTAAACGATGCATGCCCTAAAGATAACTTCCCTTTACCTCGCATAGACCATATTGTCGACGCGTAAGTCGGGCATGGGATGTTGTCGTTCTTGGATGCCTTCTCGGGATACCATAAGATCCCCATGTACTCGTCAGATGCGGAAAAAACAGCGTTTATCACCTCACATGGACTCTTCTGCTATAATGTAATGTCGTTTGGATTGAAGAATGTCAAGGCAACTTATCAGAGACTGGTGACCAAGATGTTTAGACCGCTGCTTTGTAAAACCATGGAGGTATACATTGACGATATGTTGGTAAAGTCGAGGAGCACCGGACCCATTGGCCTGCATCTCTGAAGCTTTGAAATCCTTAGAGCATGCGACATGAGCTTCGATCCTTCAAAGTGCACCTTCGGGGTCGGCGCGGTGGAGTGTTCACGGGTTTCATGGTGACCCGAGGATATAAGCCAGCCACCGCTTTCGACTTAAGGCTATCTGGGGTCCCAGGCTCCCGATTCAAGGAAAGGGAATGCAATGATTAGCGGTTGGTTGGCGCCACTGGCGATTCATCTCTCGGTTCATAGACCATCTAAAGTCATTCTTCACAACCTCGAGGGAGCTGGCCAGGGCCGAGATGGAATGGCAGTGTGATCGAATAGCTATGGCAATCAAGCAATATATATCGGAACCTCTAGTCCTGGACAAAATTTGGCTTAGAGGAGTTTGTTAACTTCTTCATTGATCGCTACCTTTACAGGCGAAACTTCTTCTTTTGTTTACTTGGGTTTGAAGGAGGGCAGTGTTCGACTTGTGTGTGATTCTTTGCGGGGTTAATTCCCCCATATCCTCTTTGCTTCGGTGAATACTTATATATTTTGTTTTAAGTGGATAAGGAGGTCCTGGCGTCTTTAGCGATTGGATCCGATGTAAACGAGATGTTACGTTTTGGTTATCAAAATTTTGTATTGGTTCTAGTTCTTCTGAGGGAGTAGGTCGGATGCTTACCTCATCTCTCATGTCAAGCTCGTCCATGTAGTTGCTGCCAACCGCTTTTTGTTTCATTGATGCCGAGTAGCACTCCCTGGCTAAGTGTTGATCTCCTCGAACCATTCCTACCCCATTCATAGTGGGGAATTTGATAACCATATGATAGGCGGAAGGGATGGCCCTAATAACGTGAGGAGGATGCCTTGATAGTATGTTATAAGGTTGATGGGGCATACACTGAGGAACCTTACCACCGTTGTGTCTTGGCACGGGGGATCTCCCAAAGTGAGCACTAGTTGTATTAACCCAGGGGTAGTACTCTTTCTCAGGAGAATCCCCTCAGGTAGGCATTGACCGGTTCTAGTTTCTCCCTTCTGATGCCCATTTTATCGAAGGCTAACGCGAAGATGATGTCAGTTGAGCTTCGTTGAGCCGGGACCACGTGTGCTGTTTGTTGTTGGCTAGGACGGCCCTTATTACCAGTGGATCGTCATGGGTATGTTGAAAGCCTTCCATGTCGGAGTCCAAAAAGGTTATGTTAGTGTCTAGCTGAGGGAGTTTGGATACGGCTTATATTTTTAGTGTCTCCCTTGATCTAATGCTACGTAGATGAGCCTTCCGGGCCGAGCTGGACTCCCCTCCCTCCTCAAATCCCCCGGAGATCACATGGATTTCTCCCAAGGGTTGCTGGTTTTAAGTTGGAGGTATTTGTACTTGGTGTTGATGGGGGGCGGTGCACGGCCTCGACAGCCAGGCCACGACGCGAAAATCTCACGTCGGATCAGTGTGTTGAATCCGCAATTGGATGCAATTATCTGTTCGGTGTCAATAATCCCTAAGGAATTCACAATACTTGGTTGAGTCTCTTTTCGCTGGGTTTGTCTTCATCTGAGACAGTCACCTTAAAAACTTTTCGTGTTGCGTCTCATAGAACCTGGCAGGGGCTGTCGAGGGGGTGAATTAGTAGAGGTGGATATCATTTCTGGCAGGCTCGAGAGTGAGTGGGCCCAGCGATCCCCTACTTCGTTGCCTTGTCTCTTTGGAGATCAGTCTCTATTCTCTCTGTCCCTTCGTGGGGATCTATCCCTGTCTCCTCGTCTCCTAAGGCTCCACTCTCACTTTTTCTCGCCCTTGCTTTTCTCCTTTTACGATGAAGAGTTTTCCCGCTTAGATAGAAGGGCTTCCTCGCCGTTGATGTATTTCTCTGCTTTGGTGAGCACCTAAGTGATTGCTTGCACGAGGTTCTTTGAGATGGAAAACATCGAGGTCTTTTGAAGCCCACTTACGCCTAGCTTGTGATGAAAGCGGTGATGCGAACTTCGTCGGATATACCTTTAATGACTCTACGTTAAACCTGCGAGACTTAGGACCTCGGGTTCTCACAGGCTGCCTTTATGGTCAGCAAGTGATAGCACCGGCTTCGCAATACGTCCATGTTCGGATGAAGTGGGAGATGAACTCGATGGATAGCTCTACGAAGGGATGAGATTGAGTGGCGAGAATCTGGTAGACCCGGGCTAATGTGTCGGGCCATTTTAAGCGTGATGGCAGCTGCATCTCATAGGGTTACAGTATCCGTGCGCTCCATACGATTCTTGTAGGTGATGAGGTGAGTCTACAGGATCTTCGTTCCATCGAGCGTTTAGATCGAGCATTCGAACCCATTTGGGAGGGGAAGTGTAGTACCCGTAGTGAGCGAGGATTCTATTTGTTGCGCAAAGCATCCATGGGGCCCGGGCTAGATCCTTTATAGTTTCCTTCATGTGTTTGAACTCCCCATTGGATGTCTCGGCTTCTCCATGATGCGTTCCTGTCTCTTCTTTGATAAAGGATGGGTCCATTGTCTATGTTGTTCCTACCAAGCATTCCCTCATTACGATCCTCTCCGAGGGGTTTATAGGAATCATGCTCCTTGGCTTGGCTAGTTTCTCCTTCTCGAGTCAAGCGTCTCTGGGAGCGTCGTGGGTATTTGTTGTTCTTCTGTGGGTGTTGCATTTGTGCAGTGAGAGTTCCTCCAAGTCCGGTAAACAGCGGTTGGTGAGCGGTGTCTCCCATCTCGTCGATTATTAGCTGTAAAGTTTCGAGAGCGTCTCTTGGTGGTCGGCTATCTAGGTCGCCCTGCTGGTCTTGCGTCTTAGGGGTGTTGGCGTGACTCCTGCTCATGTTTCGGGTCGATACCATCAATCGCTGAGAATTCAGTTTTATTTGTAAAGGAACAGTCGTTCCCACGGACGGTGCCAAACTGATGATGCTTTTTCTATCGGTATTAGACTAGAGCGGGTTGGAGTCGTTGGGCCGATCCGCCGATCCTGAGCGATGCATTATTTGCAAGAAAAAGCAATAGAGACAAGGTGACCCGGCGGGGGAGTGTCGACCGCCTCTCCGATGCCTAAGTCAGTTTTATCTTCAAAGGAAAGAAAAGGATCAATTGCCTTGGGCGCGAGTTTCTGCATACCTTTTTGTGGTAGAATGGATCGGTATTTATAAAGGGAAATAGTGGTTACTTTCCTTGTTAGATGGTGATACGGTATCTCTCCCATTAGGTGAGGAGTTTCATTTTCCTTATCATGGGCCAGTTGTTAAGAGGACTGGAGGAGCCATGATCATGTAAAGATCCTTATTTCCCTAATCGGGTGGGGCATGGATCCATGGAGACTAGGCACTTTCCTTTCACCTGAGGATTTTTAGGCCGCTATATCACTTGATTACACAGCATGGTGAAGCCCCGATTCTAGGCTTTGAGCCCATGTGCTTTAGCATGGGTAGGATCAACGTGGTGAGCTTCTTTATTGAGTGCATGCCTCGACTCCTTCGCCAAGGCGGATGTTTGGGCTTACGCCTTGGGCTTGCGCTCTAGGCCTGTGCACATATTATTTTCTACCCCATCACACATTTAGTTTATTTCTCCCCTCTGCTGGTTTCTCCCATCTTACAGATTATTTGTTGGAGTGGCTAACAGTTTTAACAGGCTGCACTTTTATTTGTATTGTATCATTCCTCTGAGATAATGTCCTTTCTGCTATATTCAAAATCTGCCCAAAATACCATTTTAGGTTTTTCCAAACTGTGTTGTTCCTATTTGTCCATAAATCCCAACATAGCATGACTGCCAAACATGCAAGATCTTGAGAGCAAGATTAGAATATGCGATAAACCCACGATGTTATAGAGTCATGTAGACCAAGAATCGGAAGGGGTGTTAATATCCAGCACTCCCTTGCAAGGTGGCAGTGTAGAAACAGGTGGTGTATGGACTTCCTTTCTTGCAAGCAAATAGAGCATGTCGGGTCCATTTGGACCATGCAGCTTCTAAGTGCATTAGCCGTTGGAAGCAGCCCCGACAGTGTGCGCCACATAAAGTTTGTGACTTTGGGAGGGATACTTAACTTCCATAATTTTACCCAAACTTCTAATCTGGCCTTAGTTAAATCATCTTGCAAAGATTGATATCACATTTCACGTAATATACTCCTCACTCTCCTTCGGTACTTATCTTGATAATTACGAGGCTAAGAGGGATACTCATAATTGAATTTTATCCGCAGGTTGAAACGCATCCTTAACGGATCTTCATCCCTCCATTTCTCGGGTTCATTAGCTACTTGGTAGTAATGACATGCTTCACTGGCCGTCTTCAATCATTTTCACGACGATCCAGAATCCAGGGTCTTTGTTTTCTACCATATAGCTCGGGAGCCATCACCCTGAATCTGATTGCTTTCACAATCATTATGGCATGGATACTACGCCAAGTATAACAAGGATTTGATCCCAAATTGGAATGCAAGAAGGAGGCGTGTTGGAAATACCTGGCTCAATAAATTTGGGTCACCAAAGCCGAATGATCAGTCAAGAACTTCCATCCTTGTTTGCTCAATAGGGATAGGTTGAAATCATATAATTTTTTATTCTCGAGACCACCCACAATTTTGTTTATATACTATGCCCTGAACGACGCCGCGGGCTTTTTATTCCTCGTCTCGCGGACCTTGCTTCCCACCAAATGAATTAAGCATCTTCTAGCTCTCGCAAACTCCCAAAGGGATATAATACCCATGACAGCAATTTGAAGAACTGAAGGCCATAGTTTTCAAAGAAAACTTTCATCATGCACAGCTGTTCCAAATGCTATGTAAACGATGCACACCTTGTCCTTCCTCACAAATTCTAACAAGTGAATCAAACATTCTGTATATACGTAATGGAAATGTAATTTAAATAAATCTGTACATACATACCGTTCTATGAGAAACAACGCAGCTTCTATTAATCTGCTAGAAAAGTCGATCACTAGTCAAAGACATATCTCGGCCTCCAAGGTATCCACACGACAACTTCCCTTGATCCCATAAGAATTTTAACCTGCTTAATATGCTAGTTCCTAATCATCTCATGATACTAACTTCTTGAAGTTTTACGATCTATTTATAGATTGATTTTTATAGCTATATAAAAAATCCTCATAATGATCATTTAATTTCCATAAATAGGAGAATTAATTTCATACTAATTCCATAAATATTATATAAACAATCATAACCATTTATTATTTATTTAATATATTTATGATAAATTAGATTCATAATTAATTATTTCATAAATATTATAATTATAAAATAATTATTTTTGTTTTAACCTTAAGAATTATTCTTCTTTTTTGTGTGTGACCCTTTAGGTCTTAATCAACCTAATAACAAATATAAATTTTGTAATTTTAATTTATATTGGCTTTAATACACATAAACCAACAACTCCCACTCTGACTAAAGTCAATTTAGTCGAGGAATGGATTGGGGATAATAATGTAAATTCTAATTTATCATTAATTCAACAATTAATCAATTTATATATATAGGTTAAGATTGGTCTCTAGCCAAACATCATGACACCAGAATGTGTGTTAGAAAAAGTCAAGGATCGATTTCACTGCATATGAACTAGATTCCTCAGATATTATCCTTTCACCATCTTCATTCTTATTAGTACACGAGTAAGGTGTAAGGCCAACTTCCGACTGTACTACTTTCTTACCATTTCTTAGCTCAAAATCTAACTCTTAAATAAATTTAGAACTTTCTAAATCTACGATTTATTCTGAGTCAAATTTCAACAAGTGGTTAGTTTTGAGATATACTTTCCCAATTATTAGGAGTGTGATGAATCCTATATTGATCATAAACTAATAATTCATGTTTTTCATTATACCTTAACTTCTCATTATTCATACATAGCGAACAAGTATAATCACTTATTTCAAAGCATAATTTCAACACTAAAGATACTCTTATGATCTCAAGTCCATGATCAATTATACTTTACTATCATAGATATTTGTTGTCACGACACTCAAATAGCTAACCTTATGAAAATATCTGTATCATTCTAGTAAATATGTTCTCCAATACTTATCACATATCATCATATAAAAGCAATTCATCCAAGATTATTAAATGTCCTTGTATTGTTAATATCATTATTAAATATTAAGAATAACAATACTACATATTCTAAGGACTTTATCATCAAATATACATTATATAAAATAATAAATCGTCATATTATTATTGCATAACCAAAACAATAAATGAGTTAAATAAGTATATAAGCTTTCATCCATATGATTACTTCCATAATTATGTTTTATTCTTCAAAACCATATGAAAATACATGACTATCATGTTTTTTCTGAGACAAAGGTTTAGTCACTGATCAAATATATTCTCCTCTCGTATGAACCTTCCCTATCTTTACTTCATCCCTCGTTTTACACCATTTGTATCCTATAGGTTTTGTCCCTATAGGTGAGGATTCTCCCACCAAGTGTCCAAACCCATTTTCAGATATGGAACTGTTGCATTGCAGTTCATGCCTTCAAGCCATTTTTCGTGAGTCCTTGTCTAATAAGATCATTATAGGTAGTAGGTTCATCATTGCTAATGATAAACACGTCATCATACCTCTGAGGAGGACTCAGACGTATCCCACTACAGACTCAACACGATCACCTTGTGTATCTTGAGTTGTTAACTCCAATTACTTTCATGAGGCATCAACTCGGTTGCTCACTCTTTCTTTTCTGCTGTGGTTCACTTAACTTCATCAAGTTCTATTTTGATTCTCACTAGCCATTTCCTAGAATAAATTCTCTTCTAGAAATGTAGCATGTCTTGAAACAAACACTTTTAATTAGATTATGTGAAAATAATCAAAACCCTCTTCTTGAGCACTCAAGTAATATCATCCATTTCCTAATCAAAACACCCATGTTCCCTGCCTCTTTGCAAGTATGATGATCTCTAAACCTTTAAATGTTTAAGATTTGTTTCCTCTCATACCATATCTCATATGGAGAGAATTTACAAATTTAGAAGGAAAATGGCTTAATAGATATAGACAAAGATTTTTAGTAAGAAGGTCTCAAATGATTTAGAAGATTTGCAAGGCTCATCATAGAACTAACCATATCTAATAGAGTTCTATTATTCTTTCCATACTCTATTTAATCGTGGGAGTATAAGGTGGAGTCCATTGTGAAAGAATTCTGCATTTTCGATACTTTAGAAATTCTCGCTCAAGTATTCACCACCCTCGATCCGATCAAGGACTTTAATATTTCCAGGGTTGATTTTCAACTTCGCTTATTCCTTGAACTTTTCAAAGACCTCCGATTTATACTATCGGCATACATGACCATATCTTGAATGGTCATCGCGAAACATGAGGAAGTATGGAAAACCATTTCGCTTGAACATAGGTCCACATACACAAGATAGGTAGACTTAACTCGCAGATCTTCTACCCCTTTCCAAGCAGAAAGGGCGTTTTGGCCTTACTCCAATACAAACAAGGTTCCAGAGATGTATCAGTAAACAGGATTCATAATCAAATTATCCCAATAGCCATTTTTATATATAATTTGTTTATGCTTCTCATTTATATGACCAAGTCTACAATGCCACAGATAAGAATTTCTAAGATCATCTATTTTTGGTTTTTTTTTTGTGTTTATATTGAAAACAAGATTTTCTAGATCAAGTATATATAAACCATTAGTTAAACATCTGTAATCTATAAAAACATCAAAGACGACATATAAAGAACAACTTTATTCTTTGTAATAATCATAAAACCGTTCAAATCCAAACAAGAAATAGATATAATATTTGTCGCACTGGAACAATGGGGCAAGGCAATTCCTTGACTAGAATTAATCCATCAGTAAAGAAAGAGTGTATGAGTTCTACTATTAATGTAGCAACTCTTGCTCCATTTCTCACAATGAATTTGGACCCATCCATACAAATGGTTTCTGTTGAGCTTATTGTCAAACAGAATATTACGCAGATTCATGTTATTCATTTTCTACAATTCAAATCAATATCCCTTAAATTGATTTAACATTTTTATAAAATTTTAGTGAAGGGGATCTATTTTGCACTATTTTGACCTGGAAGTTAACTCAACAAATTAAAATAATCTCAATAAGTAAATAACAATTGGTTAATTACAACTTTTGTAATTCCTAGATAATTAGGTTATCAACTTTTGATACACACATATCACATATGTCTCCTATTCTTTGTCTCAAAACATCATCTCAGTTAGCTCAACAACATGGGTTTTTAGAAAATCAACCCATTATTTCGAGATCTAATCTCATAGTAAAATTAAATTTTTAGTAGAACAATTTTGAGTTAACTAAACAAATTATTCTAATAAAATTTATTTAAACTATAATAATGGAAGACAACAAATGATTTAATATTATATATTATTCAAATAATCACTATTAAAAGAATAATATTTTATTCAAATAATCACATTAAAAGAATAATAAAAAAAATTAAGTAAATCATATCACATATGATGTATGCTATATCTACATACGTACAAAATAACTCAAGCCTTATACTACTTGTAAGGAATCAAATATTCTATACTAACTGCTGAAATGTAATTTAAATAAATCAGCATATACATACCGCTCTACAGAAACAACTAGCCTGATTCTGAATCGCAAAGTCGACTACTAGTCGACATCGCCTTTGGCCTTCCAAGGTATCCACACGAATAACTCTCGGGATCCTCACACACTACAAGAAATGTGAGAATTAGCGACGAAAACATTTTTGTTTCTGGGCGTCGCCTTATCCTCGTCACGAAAAGTTTTTGCAACAAAAAAAAATGTTTTGCTTCCAATAGCCTACAGTGACTTTTTTTTTCTTTCTTTTTTTTTTTTGTCTCCAATGATGTTTTTTGACAAAAACATTTTGTTGTTAAATATTTAATATTTGTTGCCACATATCTGCGTAATGTTGATTAACTTGTAGCCAAATTAAATGCATACAACAATGAAAATTATAATTTCGTTGCGAAAAAGATTTTGATAAAAAAACTTTATTCCTATTAGAGTTAAATTCTCATTTTAACAAAATAAATAAATGACACTAAATGTGAGAAGAAGCTTTGTTTTTTATATAATAATAATATTAATAATAATAATAATTTTCATTATTATTATTATTATTTTATCATCATATCTTTAAATATTACTAGTTAACATTTTTCAAGAATTTAAATTATAAATCTAATTACTATTTGTCATAACTTAATTATTATAGATTAGTAATCAAAGTTGTAGAATATGTAACAATGCTATAATGATGCTTTACCTGCTGTATAATTTATAGTATTTCATCAAATACCTAAGAAAATCTACTATATTTGTATCAAATTGTAAAACAGTAATCCGCTATTTATACCCTTTATGGTATTGTATAACTAATAGAAAAGTTGAAAACAAGTTCCAAAATAAAATATAAGAACTTAAAGAAATAGTAAAGACTAATATTCACATTTGTAAAATGAGAAAACTTTTAAGACTAGAAGAAAAGTGAAACTACCACATACAAAATATGATAACATCCAAAAAAACTATAGTAAGGTAAAATACCATATATACATGTCAAGAGGATATAATGTCCCAAAAATGCAAAACCATATATGCATGTTAAGAAGAGATAATGTCTCCAAAAAAGCAAAACCATATATACATTTCAAGAAGAGATAATGCCCACAAAAACAAACCAAGTGCTGGTGGTATCCATAAATGTGACTAGGAACTATGAGTGGTGTGTCATGGGTGATGAACTCCTAGAGCTGATATTTGATGCATGTGGCTGCGCATTTCACTAACAAAGCTTAACTAATTCATTTGGGATCATTGCCACGGATTTGAGTCTCTTGACTTCTTGGATGAGCTCTCGTGTTGCTTAAGCTCATTCTCCAATTTATTTCTCGATGTGACTTAGCATGTTCCAGATCTTGGATGAGGATGGAGGTGGCTTCCAGGGCCATGACCTAACCCCTTAACATATCCAGATCTTCAGCCTAGCACTTTAATACATCTCAAAATTTCAAGTAAGGCTTGACCACCTTCATTGGTTGATTTTGCAATCCCAACATTCTTTCCTATAGATATAAAGAAGAAAATTAAATAACATAAAACATATCCTAATTAAATAGATGAAATTCTAACATTTAGTACATTTGATACTCTTTTTGTAAAATATAAAAGCAATATGCAACTCGATAAGTTAACATACATTAATGTGTGTATATATATATATATATATAACACTTATGTTTTATAACATGCTCTTTGCAGACTAATAAAATTTTAGAATGTCAACCATTTTCAATAATAAATTTTTCTTATTTCAATATTAATAAAAATTGAATAAAAGCTACTATAATTCATTTCATCTTAAAAATTTGCAATCAATATGAAATCACAAAATTCTAATTTGAAAAACCATTGTTACTACTAGTGGATGTAATTAAAGTATAAGTTATGGGCAAATAAGTTCATAATCATATGTAAACAAACAAGTAGAGGATTTATGAAGAAAACTCACATAAGAAGTAGCTTTTGGTTTACTCCAACCATTCTCAAAAGTCCAATGCATTAACTTAAAAGTTCATTTGGCTCAGTGCTTGTCCAAGAGTGTGCCATCCCTGCAACAATACAAAAAAAAAAGTAAACAATATAAATATAGAAGAAATAATAAACTAGTTAAAATCTCTCAAATGAATTTACATCCATTATGATCAAAATTATTAAGGAACCTAAGAAATATCTCTTATAAGTGACTAGAATTTTCTAGTATCATATTACATTCTAATTTTTTATCTATTATGTTTTCATTAAAACTATAATATTTTATATAATAAATTACTCACGTACAAAGAAATAAACATATATAAGCTCTTTGTATAAAGAATGTATATTATAAAATTTACAAGTCTCTATGGCACAGGAAAAAATAAAAAAAAACATATCTAAAATACTCACACCTACTAAGTTGGTAAACCATCTACTTGTTTAAATAAGAGTGAATGTATCATTAAATAGTTATATAAACAACCAAAATACAACTTTAAGAATTCACTTCATGGCTCTAAATTCACCACACATATATAATATTAAAAGATACATCCTTGTTATATATCATGTACAAGCTTTATATATAAGTTCAGAACAACATAAAAACTTTAATTAAAAAAATTGTTATCCCATTTAATTCAATTTAACATAAGAAGTTATCAGAGATAGACATACACTTATTTTCAAAAATAATATTACATTTGAGTTAAACAAGACATGTAGCATTTCAACTTAACATAAATGTCATTGAATAGACATTTATTTACATAAAACAAATTTAAGACTAAAAAACATGTAAGCATAAGACTTATTCAAATTTGTTGTTTGCTCACACTGTTCCTAATGTATATAGTATTACAATGACAAGCACCATAATTTTGATAACCCAAGAATAAATTTTTAGATGCTCCATAGCTTTTTTATGACTAAACATAAACATGTAAATATCAATATCAAGGTCTCATAAATGATTCAATACAACAAAAGATATATATTTGGTGATAAGATAATTACAAATGAAGATAAAAGCTCATGTATCTTTCTCCTCGAACTATAGAAAATCATTGGTGAATTATGATATTCGTCAACACTCTAGAAGAAATAATAAAATTAGAGAAATATTTTTAATTTTTTACCAATTTTCCACATGTTGTACAAAGGATCGTGATCCCCTGATGAGTAAAAGGTAATCTCTTCTCAAGTTGCAGTTCAACATTGAGCGGCTATGATTAAAAGTTAAATCAAGCCGCGATTAGCACAATATCATGCTTCACATAGCAAATCAAACCAAACAAAATTTGATAAGACATCGAAATCTTTTCCAGCTGGCAAATCTAATATCACACATAACCATATTCCCATTGCCTTTGATCACTAACATGTTTATATGGTTACTTTGCCATAGCTACAAAGGAGAAAATTTTGAAATGCTTATGACATTATTTCTATGCTCTTCTAAACCCTTACTGCCATTTTGTTTTCGATGGTCTTTTCTACATGATTGGGTAAGATCAACTATAAATTTTTTCTTACACCAATACAAAATAACATATTTAGGCTTGTTAGTGATAAAGCATGACAATCAAACTTTAGATATAAAACTTTAGTATATCACTTCTACATTTTTTAATTCAAGTCACAATCAAGTACCAAGTTTGAAAAAATATAATATTGAATCATTATTCATAATGAACTAATACTTAAAATATTTTTAGAGAAAGTGACAAATTAAGAAAAAAATAATACATGCTACTTATATGAGATTCTAGTTGGAGATGGTTACAAAAATTTATGTACTCTATAAGATATCATGATAAGGTAATTAAGTACTTATAAACTAGAAAAATATTAAAATTACAAGGCATTACATGCTTACAAAGATTTGAAGTTAGAATGTATTAATATAATAACTAAATAAATAGCAACTACTTTTCTTTTGTTATTTAAACTATATGGAATAGCTAATCAATGTTCCATAACAATTTTAGAGTTAAATTTTATTTTCTCCTAATATTTCCAACAAAAAAAATTGAAAAATAACAAAAATGTATTTCTTCCATAGGTATAACATAAAATTTTACAAAATACATCATTTTAAAATGGAAGTCACTTTATAAATAATAACATGGATAATCTAAAATAATAATGCAAAAGTATACATCATATATGGTATCATCAACAACAAAAATTTAACAAATATCAACCTTGCACTCCAAGTTAATATGACACTACTATTCAATACTTCTAACTTTAAATCGTGTTTCAGAGACATTTTCACTATTATAAATTCGTAGGTATACATGTAATATATGAAACATCATTTCATTAGTGATTTAAATTCAATCACATTACTAACATTAGATTGAAACAAAATAATAAAACAATTATATACATCAAATTCTCCCAACTATCTTAAACATCATACCTCGTAATTTCTCCATCATGAAAAACTTTTTCACTCCCTGAGACAGACAAATCTTACTTCTCAACATTCAATGGCATAGTTTCTTACAATGGTCCCTATCTCTCGATTTATTCTACTACTATTGAACACCTGCTGGAGCATTATATTTCTGGTTTACTTCAACCCTACCAAGTGGGACGACTTGTTTTTGAATCAATTTGTCCGTCCCAACACCCTCGAGCCGAACTTTCCCCGCTCTACAAATTGATTTATTAATATTAATTAGTGCAATATAAACTCCTTGTTTAAAAAAATAAAATGTTGTCATATCACTATTATCATATTCTTCATCCAACATGCATAGAAATATATCTATATACTAAATTTTCAAATGTTCATTACAAACTTAAATTATATCACCGTAAAAACTAATATAACTTTAGTTTAATTTAAGACAATAAAAACCAATTCAAAATAATATGTTCCTCTAATAATGCATGTGAACCTAATTAACCCTTATTTATCATGTTTTCTATATGATAACCAACTTATATAAAATAAATTTTGTTTCGCTTCAAATGTTTTTTGTAATTAAAGATAGTAGAAAGTTCATTTGATTTTATTCCTCAACTTAAACATTACAAATTAATAATTTAGAGTAACAATACCAGTAAACCAAATAAATGATAGATTAAACATATTTTGATAGTAAGTAATAATATAGTGTGAAAAATGGTACATGTCTAACAAGTTAATCAAACATCTACTGGTAGAATCACCACTCCAATGGGTAAGGTGTTATCGGATAGGACTAAGATTTGATTCATGTTCAATATACCATAGCCTATGGTATCCTCTACATTCTCTCGACCCTTGCATGACTTCATTTCTTACACCGATTGTTTGACTATGACGCTGTCATTCTTTCGAGCTAAACATTACAAAATTATAATAGTTAATTATCACAAATTAATTTAACAAAAAAGATGTTAACAAGATGTCAAGTTCATAATTTTAATCATATATTCCAATCTATTCGAAAATAAAGGTGGTAACTATTTTTCTAATGTACACATTCCTTCAATGAAAGTCTATCATAATAAGAAGAAAATCATTTTTTACACATACCAAATTAGTTCACCATGTTCTGTGACTTTTCAAATCCATCATGCTATTAGAAATTTGGGATATGTTTTTTATGTTTTCTGTGAATCTTGTAATTGGGGATACAACACTGATGTCATCTACATTACCAATGTTCTGCATATGCTGATTTGTGTCAACTCTGCCACTATCTTACAAGTCATTCTCATCATTAATCGAGCAATGAAAATTATAAAATTTAGTTAATAAAACATATGATGTAATTCAATACTAATATAGTTTCTAAAAATAATGAACTTACATAGTATGTGACGCCTTAAAACCTGGGGTCCAATGACCACCACAACCCAGGACATTTCGTGAATGTCGGGTAACCCATGCCGACATTTTCAAGAAAAATCGGGGCGTAGGCCCCCTTTGTACTGTGAGCTCGCCAAATACAAACCAGATATAACCCCGGTCCCAATCAAACATCAATCACATGATATCTACATTCGAGTAAAAACCTACTTTCGGGCCCATACCAATACTCATCAATATACCAACTATCTACCATATAGTTTTACAAGATTTAATAAATTATTTTTATACTACCATATATCAAACTTATAGAGTTCTAATACATGTTTTTAAAAATAAAGCCACAAACCCACTTCTTTCACAAACCGCCCTCTAGACGTAGCCTGCCTCGCGTCCCCAGAGATTCTCAGAAATAGTATCCTCGACACAGTGGTGAGAGCTAATGCCCAGTAGTGGATCCCACCCTAAGTGGCTTACTTCACCTATGCATATGCATGCCCAAAGTTAACACACATTCAAGCAAATGCATGATCCTACTTTGAATGTCTAACTGACCATCTCATACCCTCGAGTCCTCACTCGATTCCCTCACACTCGCCAAGCTTCGATGAGAATTATTATGTTTATTTGTGGACAATCCTCCGATGTATATATATATATATATATATATATATATATATATATATATATATATATATATATATATATATATATATATATATATAATAACTAATGCTCCGACGATTGATATTTATGATCATCCATGTATATCAATTTGACTGCCTCCGACGTATTGATATATATATATATGTATTTTTTCAGATGGACTACCCTCCGATAATTATCATTTTTAGACAACCTCCGAAACCATTTTCTCTAGACTCATCTCATGCACTCACTCCACCCTAGGGGGGCAGAACTTCACGTATGGAATGGCTGATTCCAATTCCATTAAAGTCTATAACACACATGCAAATATATAAACATGCATATATCTACATAAAAATTAAATCACACAATCATGTGTAATGTACTTCAAGATTTATCGCATCAAAATTAGCTCACATGGGCTAATGATCAACACTAGCACCCACTTGAATTACTAGATCAAACACATTAATTCTCGTAAATTTATATCTTCGAAAATAGTGAAACCCTAGGTTACTATTCCCGAAAAATCACCAATCATTTTGCCCACCAGGAACCGAATTTCACGGCGCCATTTTCAAATTTCTCATACATCAAAGCATCATTTATAGCATAGAACATCACCAAGTATGCCCAAACAGCCCCTTAATCCCCATCGATCGATAGAGAGTGCCTGCTCAAAAAATTATCGTCCCAAGTTTTAGATTCAGACAAACGGCTACCACGGCCTCAATCAACTCAAACATCAACATAGCTCTTAAACAAAGAGTAAACCTGCCAGGAGAGGAACTCTTACCTCTCGGAGCGCTTGACGAATCCCTTAACAACCGCACTCCACGCGGTTTTCCCTCTCCTCACAGAGTAGCCTTTCCTCTTGTCCCGACTTACTCACCGACTACTGGATCTCCCAGACGATTCTGTAGAAAGAGAAGCTACTTCACTCTAAACCCATTCCCTACAACTCCACCGTAAGTCCTCTCGCTTGATTTCACTTTCTTGCTCCCTTTTCTAATTTGGAGAAGACAAACACTATTGAGTGTTTTGTCTTATCCTCATTTAATCAAATTTTAAATGACCATTATGTCCTTCTTTTCCGCTTTTTGACACTTCACTCTATTCTGTCAGCCCATTCATCATTTCTCTATTCATACCACTCACATTACGAGCACGTGTTATATGTGACTGCAGATCGGAAATCTTTACTACACTCTTGACCGCGGACATGCCCTCTAAAAGAAGAATTTCCTACCGCTCGAATTCACGTGAATCTCGACGTTAGTTAGATTTCTATGAGACGATTCCTTTAACGGTGAAATTGCTTCATCATCTGATATCTAGAGAATAAATTTCAGAATTTTAATGAATTACAATTTTAGAATCAAATTCATTATTTTGCCCATTTTCCGAAATCGAATTTCGTTTACATTCTCCTCCTTGTGCTGAATTTCGTCCCTAAATTCCGGATAATCACTGATAATAACAACATACATATGCGTAACGTGTAATCGTACTCATGCATAAACTAGTTTGCCTCAAGACAAAACGACTAAATCAATGACTTTCATCCCAAAACAAGAAGGGGATAGGTATTCAACATCGTGTCCTCTCACAAGGCTCTACCTGGATTCCTCCACTCCATATGGTATGTCACGATACCACTGGGCCACGGTCTTCAGATCGTAAAACTCGATCACACATCCAAAATACATACGGTCCCTCCTCAAAGGTCCCCATCGTCAACCCCGGACCGTCTTCAATCCACCACAATAGAGTCGGATCGCATATACTTCCCGGAAATGGAGATTTGAAACACCTCACGGACACCGATATACATGTCAAGGAAGCCAACCCAGATCTCATAACGCCTATCCTCTCTAGTATCCGGAAGGCCGCCCGGAAGAATCTTGGCAATAGCTTCTCACGCCGTCGAATCCCCGACCACTCCTAGCATCACCTTCAAGAAAACGTGATCCCTGCAACCTCGAACTCTAAGGGTCGACGCTATACATCCGTAAGGGCTCTTCGCCGGCCCCGAGCCGTGAGAAGACGCCTGTCGCATTGCTTCCACCTTCCTGAGGTGTTTTAATCATCGCATCTGATGGAGCCTCCTTCCACTCCTCGTCCAACATAACTGAGAATCTACATGGCCCCATACAATGTCCTTATATGAAAACATCCAGATACTCGCTCGATAACCGTTGTCGAGGCTAATCCCACTAAGGGAAATTGATCCTCTACCCTTATGACCCAAGACATATGCTTACAAATAAGGTGACTCCTCTAACACCAGATATAATCCATACACAACTCAGAACCCTACACAACCCTTGCTTGGTGTAAAACACAAACCTTCCTATATCAAATACTGGATACAATCCAATGGACCGCCAACCGGTCCTGATGTCGTATGACATCCATATATCGAGCCCCGCCGACCTGGACTCCAATGCACCTAAAGCGGGTATCCAAACTCGAAATAATCTCGACTCATCACTCAACCTGTTCACGCGGATAACCCACCGGGTGGTGTTTTCATCTCGATTACATAACTCTTCGGCTTACACTTCGAGCCTCCTTACATTTCCCCGACTGAACTATGAGTCTTCATCGATTTAGTCCAAAAGACAAACTCAACCCACACCTCACCACGAGTGGAATGACCGCACCGCGGCACCCATTACCCACTACGATGTTACCAGTCACTACCGAACGCAATAATGCCACAGACACCCTATCTCGGTCCACTGTGGAGCGTAATTCTGAGATCTCTTACTCATAATCCCGATCTATAGATCAACCCTCACTTTCTACCTCCCTGTGGAAGAACATCTATACCTGGCTTCTCTAAAGGCCTTAACCTCTAAGCCCTAATCCATGGGTCGCCTCAGGTACACAACCCGCCATATGTCCCACTACATCGACAACCCGATGGTCAGGTCAATCATCCATGTCAATTCGACATCAACAACCCATGTGTCTACTTACCCTAAGGTCCACTACGCCTGCTATGCGCAACTTTGATCTATCCCCCCACTTCGAATCTGCACACTGCCCCTCTCGCTTCATTCCTGGTGTTGCCGGAAGTGTTTCTCAGATACACGCCTAAATCAAATCGGTCCCTCCTCGACCACTAGTGGTGTGGGAGGAATGAATCGTGATAATTTCTCCCCTGCTTACAATTTAATCGATCCATACTGCCCAAGTCCCGGGACTCTGCCTCTCGCAATCTCCGTCCACATGCCCACCCCGGCCTTAACTCAACCGGTGAAGGGTGGTCTTCACTCTTCCCAACTAGAAGAAGGCCGATCCTCCTCTGACACTAACACTCGCATCCCTAAGGTTCGAGCATCCGATCTCTCTATGGTCGTGGTCGCCCGACCATGGAGTCTATGTCCCTGTAGGCGGTCCTATTTGATCCCCGCTCTCGAACGGACAACTTCACTCATTCTAACCCCTCCTATAACACCACCAATCCTAAGAAACTCAAGACCTGACTTCGTTTCTCCCAACTCATTACGCTCGACCTTCTCTCGGGCTCAACTGACACACTCCTTCGATGCCGACACCACGTTGTCCCAAAATTCACCTCAAGAAGCCAAAACTGGCACTTGTCACTCCAAGGTGACACTGGCGTCTCCCAATAATCAACATGATCCTCGCGATACTCACTCCCATCATCGTGAGTGATCAAAATGTCATCCATGAAGATTACAACAAACTGATCTAAATAGGGTCGAATACCTTGCATGAGATCTATGTAAACGCATCGCCGGCGCGATTCGCCTAGTGGCGTCACCATAAACTCGCAACATAATCGCCGCCCAACGCCGCCTTGGGTGGATATCATCTCCTAACCCCGCCACGGTGGTAACCGGGCGGTAAGGTTCACTTGAGTAGACCTCGCGTTCCTCAACCTGACAAACAAATCATCAATTTAGCTGGATACCCCATTCTAATCCTAACCCTATTCAACCGTCCCGTAATTACCACAGCCGGCGCGGTCTTGTCCTTCTTTCGCAAACGTAACCGAGAGCGCCGCGGCGCTCTGCCTAATGAACCCCGTCTAATAGCTCGTGAATCGACTCGAAGTTCCAACTCAATCGGGTGTCATCCTGGCATGAGCGCGGAAGTACCGTGGTGTAACCGATAATCGGCCCACAATTCGAGGTAGTCCGTGCAGCTTCATCCGAACATCCACATACTCTCAAAATTACTCGAGGTAGATCTGGCGTCTGGTCTCTCCTCGCCCTTCGTAGGCTCGCTTAGCGTCAACCCGCCACTCATCTCCACACTGGATCGTATAACGCTCGGGCAAAATATCACAGTCATTTCCTAAAATATCAGTACCACCCCGCGGCAAAGCGAATCCTCCCACGCCACAATCGATAACAATCTTTTGTAGTCGCCACCAATCCATCCTTGATGACATCGAACTCCTCGATGTCCATAACTCTCAGGTTCCACATGAGTAGAGAGTCCCCTGATCCAACCTCGCAACCACCTACATATCATCCCTTGGCTCTCATCCTCTAACCCTTGTGGGAGAACTCAAGACACAAAAGGCCCTCTGTCTCTAGAGGTCCTGCCCATTTCCACCGTGATTTTTAAAGCCTCGCTTCTCTAGCCGGAACATAGCTAGCTTCATCCCGGTAGTGTCGAGGTAATTCCATAGCCTCTAACACCTTCTCGACGATCCTGTGATAAACCAATGGTCTGCCACCATTCTGGCTCCCTCCCCTCGGCAATGCTCTGAGGATGATGCGCCTAACCTTTCGAGAGGTTAGACCTTCCTGCCTACCTAATATCAACTCTGTATAGCAAATTACGCTGCACACCCACAGCCTCGCAGATCATTGACAAACACCGCTGTAAGCTGACTAACACCCCGTGGACGCCTTTACATCCTCGGGCCCTCAACTAGCCATCTACGACATTTCCAATAAGGCAATAAGAATACATGACTTTTCATTTCGTCTAACTAGCAATGTCGTACATGCCAATTAATAATAGACTTAACAACCATGAACTGACCTGTTCATTTCCTAAGTGGCTTAAATTCCAAATCCACTCAACATTTATTTCCCCAATAAAATTCCAAGTTTTCTGTGTTCATTTCCCCTCATTATCTATATCCTCCTTAAGGTCATAGTTCTAACCTTATACAAGCCACTCTTTCCTATAATGCATACATTCATGAGATAATTTCCTTAATACAGAATCACAATTCCTCATATACATCAGACCGTGTATATGTCCTTCCACGCAATTTGAAACATAAAATCACGTGATCAAAAACATGCAACCTTTTACATACTATGTCCTTGCATTTATAGGCAATACAAGACAACTAATTTCCACATGTCAAATCAATTTTTTTTTTTAACATCCAAAAATTTTATTTTTAAAATCATTTTCAAAATTTTGTTCATTTGTTTGATTTTATTTTTTTTTCAAAAGAAAAAAATTTAAATTTACTATATTCACAACCGCTTACTCTCACATTACGCTCATTGATTACTGCCTTCATGAGACCTAAGTCGAATAAAGACAACAATTGTATCAGAATACAATTCTCACTCTCCTATATCGCAATACACTCTGTTGTCCCAATACAATTTCAAATTATTTGCAATACAATTCCAATCTTGCAATACAATTCCTCCTTTCTCTAAGTCACAATACAATATAGTATTAGTAACATACTTCCGCAAATTCATCCCAGCCCTTTATCACATTAATTCTAGATTGGTAACAGGTAATCTTTCTCACTTTTACCTTCTTGCAATACAATTCTTTAATAAAAGACTATATTGCAATACAAACTTGATCCCTAAGGTTGTATGTAATTACAAGTATTGCAATACAAATTTCCTCAGAATACAATCAAGGGCCTGAACTGCTTCTGCCAATTTTGAGCAGATTTTTTTTTTTCTTTTTAAGTCATGGAAAATCACCCAAAATACATATATATATACATTTTTTTTTCATTTTAAATACTGGAAAATTAAAAAATATATACATACACTTTTTTTTTTCATTTATAATACTTTAAATAAATTATAAAATTATTTATCTTACTTTTCTACCTACAACTTGTAAAACCTAGAAATTTATTTTCTTTCACTTTCATACCAAATAAATTTATAAAATTTATTTTCTTTAATTTCTTTTTCCAGTTTTACACTATAAAAAAAATTTCTCCACCTTATTTATTTATTTTTTTTCTCATTTCTCAATAAACCAAATAAATTGTTTAAAATTTATTTTGTTTATTTTTTTTTTCATTTAATTATGGAAATGGTCCACTCCCTCAAAGCCTCCTTCATAACACTAACCCTAGTAACTCAAATCATTAAAATCTTTACTTCTATTAATATCTCAACAACCTCAAATTATTCAAACTTATTTTATTTATCCTTCTCTTTGTCTAAGCACACCAGAAAACTTTCTAAAGCTTCTAACACATCACTTTGTTTCATGTGCTAAGTACTTAAGCACAAACAATCATAACATTATACAAATATGGTATACACATCCATTCATCAAACATTCACATGTTCACATAATTTATCAAACAATCACCTAAAATTGTATGTATGAAGTCCTAGTCTTGTCCCGTGATTTCCTAGGTAATCTCATACCTAAACTCAACATCGAACCACACCAAGTGGTGATGTTCTTACACGACTATGGCCTAAGCCCAAGCCCTCATTCTCTAGGTTTTCATATACCTATACTCTACATCAAACCACCCAAGTAGTGATGGATACCCAACCCGAGCTCCCTAGGTATTCGTATACCTAAGCTCCGAGTACTGCCAGACGCCCCAAACTCCAAATCCGCTGATCACCCGTCAACCCGCTGACTTTGAATGTCGGGTAACCCGACATTTTCACAAAAATCCGTAGTCTCCTTCAGGACGGAGCTCCGCCCAAATACAAAACCGTATATAACTCCATCCCAATCAACATCAATCACATGATATCTATATTCGAGTAAAATGGCCTCTGTGCCCATATACTAATACTTTTATCAATATATCAACGATTCCATCAGGTAGTTATGAGTTGACAATATCTTATGCAACATATATATCAAACTTATAGAGTTCTACTACATGTTTAAATCATCAATGCAATAACCGCTTCTTCACAAACTCCTAATTTAGATGAGCCGCCTCTCTGCGCCCCCGGTACTCCATAAAATAGTATCCCCGATAGGTGAGCTAATGCCCAAGAGGAATCACCCTGCGCTTTACTCTCCACCTAAGTCGCAGATACGTGCACGTCTAAAGTAAATCACACACATTCAAGCAAACTGCACTTATCCATTTGAAATGCCTCTTAACTCGAATTATCTCATACCCCGAGTCCTCACCGTCGACTTCACACCTCCATTTCTAATCCTCAGATAAGAATCTCATATTATGTTTATTTGTGGACAATCCTCCGATGTATATATATATATATCATCTAATGCCTCCCACTTATTTATATATTGTTATTTATGGACTACTCCTCCGATGGGCACACTGGGCTGCCTTCACGATCGACATTTTTATTTTTCAGATGGACTACCCTTCATATAATTATCATTTTTAGACAACCCTCCCAAACCATTTTCTGACTGGTCCATGCACTACTCCCAATTTGGCCCTGGGGGTGTGTCCTAGTGTGCAAGGAAATGCATGATGCACCCATTATAGCTTCTCATAATCACATGCAAAATATATAAACATGCATATATTCACATAAAAATTAAATCACAATCATGTTAAGTGTAATTTCGCAGATTTCATCACATCAAAATTAGCTTCACATGGGCTTAATGATCAAACATCAACAATTCTACTTGAATTACTCCCGACCAAACACATTAATTCTCAAATTTTTGGCCTTTAAATAGTGAAACCCTGCTACTATTCCCTAAAAATCACCACCGCTTGCTCACTCAGAACCCGAATTTCACGGCCATTTTCTTGTCTTCATACATCAAAGCATCATTTATAGCATAGAACATCACCAAGTATGCCCAAACAGCCCCTAACTCCTGGCTTGATCATGATGTGAGTGCTCAAAAAATTCTCATTTCGGTCCTGCTTGGGGATCGAATTGGAACGCCACCACTCATCAATCAACTCAACATCAACATAGCTCTAAACAAAGATAGTAACCCAAGTATAGGAGAATCCCCTACCCTCTCGAGTCTCGACTAAACTCCCAAATCCGCATCCACTGCCTTCCCGGCGCTCTCTTCTGTCCCGACGATTGCCGACTATCGATTCTCCCATTACCCTAGAGAGAGAAGTCTAACCTTCTCAATTTAAAACCCATATTCCCCGCAACTCCACCCGGTCCGCTTGATTTCTTCAATGCTTTTGAAGCTTCCTTTTTCTCTAATTGGAGAGACAAACACTATTGAGTGTTTTATCTTATCCCTATTTAATCAAATTTAAATGACCATTATGTCCTTCTTTTCTCCCCGCCACACTACCATTCTCACCGGCCCATTTTCATCATTTCTTACTCATACACCACTCTCATGGCGAGTACATGTTATATGTGACTTTCGATCGACCTTGCATTTAGCATCTTTGATCGCGATGCTCCTTCAAAAACGTGTAAATTCTGATCGTTTTTAATTTAATTAAATTCGAACACGT
Organism: Tetrastigma voinierianum; assembly: GCA_016808115.1. NCBI lineage: Eukaryota > Viridiplantae > Streptophyta > Magnoliopsida > Vitales > Vitaceae > Tetrastigma > Tetrastigma voinierianum. Next base: position 406,561 of record JAEQBH010000610.1, read on the forward strand.
GGTTAGCTAGAGATTTCATGTAGACGATTCCAATGGTGAATTGCTTAGTCATCCTGAGATCTAGAGAATAAATTTGTGAATTTTTACCACCGGAATTACAATTTATAACCGAAATTACGATTTTGCCCTTCTTTCCTAAATTGAATTTCTCAAGTCTTGTATATTTTCATTTTGCATCTAATACATTTAAAATACAAATAAATAACATAATATTTTTCTTTCATGCAAATAAATTGCTAAAACTTTAATTTACTTATGTTCAAATAATAAAATCGAATGACTTAAGATTATGAATTTGGAATACAAATGGTAATATTAACTATCCAAATATTTTATAGTTTTTATATTTATTAAGTTTATAATAAAAACAAATTAAAAAATCCAAATATGAGGTGTAAATTTGTTCACTAAACTAAGGCTTAACATCCTTACATGTAGAGTTATTTTTATGCTTATATGTTCCACCTTCGTAATGTTACATTAGTCAGACCGTCCTCCCATATTCCCAACACCTTGATTCTTCCGATTTATGCCTTCTTTGCTGATTACTTCCATCATTTCACGTTTCATTAGAACTTATAACAATTAATAGACATTAAGACATCATTTAAGTTAAAACTATATCAACTTCATCTACCTAAATATGATATAAAATGAATAAATTTTTTATGATAAATACCACTATATAAAGAAAACAACTAATATTTGTATACCTTAACATTGATATGTCTACAAATCAAAAAAATTATTTAGTTTAATAAATCAATTCAACATTCTACATGTGGAGTGTTTTGAGATCATAACATGCCACATTGATCGGTGCATTCGAAGGTGTCTCCAGCCTCTTTCTCAAGGTGTTATTAACTCCCTTGCTTGGCTTGTCCTTGGCTATCCTTCCACTTCTTGCTCTTATGTGCTAAACAATGAGCAAAGACTTACACTTGTTCATCAATGTAAACTATTAAAAAACATTTATATAAAAATATTTCAACTTCTTTTACCCGTATCAAAACTCATTTCCCACCATGCGAGGTTGGTTTCAACCTCCTTACATGTTCCACTAGTTCAGACAAGTAGAGGGAACGCTCATGACCTTCAATGTGCGATCAACTTTTGAATGTCATTTTTTCATCTTGCAATTGCTCAAAAGATTTTAAATTACAAAGATTCATTGACATCATTAACTCATAAGAAAATTTGTCAAATAAATATTTAAAGAGTTAGTTTTAGTTCAACAACAATTCGACTCGGATTCAAATTCTCCTCTCTAATCGTTAGGAATGATTGGTGGACGCTGATATTTCTCGGGGCCATATGCAACTATGTCGATAATATGCAGTTACAAAATAAAGATATATCAATAATATTGTGATAACCTATAATAAATTAAATATTGAAATTTAAATAAAAATACATATAAAGATCAAATGAATTAGTTAAACATAACAATGAAAATTACACATATCATTAACATCATACTTGCATGTTTAGTCACCTCACTTCACATGAAAAGCCAATTCTCCATATCATATGTACTATCATCACTAAAATCTCTTCACTTATATCACCATAGGCAAGTCACATTACTACTTATCTCCCATAGAAAAATTATTTATTACTTCCGATTAACATCGCATTTGCATCAAAGCGTTGCAACCCTAATTGACTTCCTCATCTAGTCCAAATGACCATTCAATACCACATGACTATTCTCTTGTAAGCATCAATATCTCTGTTCGTCATCAAAATTCCTATCAACTTCAATAGTATTATCCACCTCTAAAATATCCCACATGTGTCTATGTTGAACCTTTTGGACAACTTTCCAATTTTGTTTAATTATTTTTTTATTCACTTGATAAAAGTTTATGTAATATCAATTTTGTCATTTCATTTTTAGGTGATACAATATTAGGTTTAAAAAGATTTATTACAATCAAATAGTTATATTGTAGATCTATCTTTAACTAGCTAATTATATAAATGGTATAAACTTTTATACTCTCAATGATTGTGTTAACATATCAAAGACCCTAATCTATGTAAAAAAACAATTCGTCTAAATCAATATCTTGTTTTAGAGCATTCAATCCCCCATAATGTTTTATTAATAGCCCACCAAATTTTTATCGGCACCTAGTACTGAAATGTCCAATAAGTAGCTAAGCATCTTAAATTGAGGAATGCAAAGTTTAAAGGGCTTGTTTTAACTTTCTAAACTTTACTTAAATGCTTAAATGATACACATATTATGGTTTGGTCATGTTCCACACTTGCGACAGTTTACATATTAATAAATGTCTTCCTCTTCTTAATAATAGGGCATCTCAAAGTATAGCAAGGCAGGCTTATACTTCATTTATAAGTTAAACTTGTGACAAAAAAGGCCAAATTACTTATTGACAAGCAAGATGCTAGAGAAATCTTATTTTAGACAATTCAAACTTTCTCATATAATTCAATCGTTAAAAAAAAAAAATACATATATGGCTTAATTAGTGTATAATTGAAGAAAATAAAATATACATATATTTTAATAAATAAATTGATTGTAAATTAGAAACAAATATAATTAATATTATATAACACCATTTGATCGAAATTAAATAATATATAAAAATAGAGATAATATTTAGAGATGAAAATACTTTGTTGCAAAATAACCTTAAACACAAACAAATTTTGTGTCCAAATCTTTATAATATTTTTTAGCAACAAACATTTAAAATTATATTCATCGCTAAAAAGAAATATTTTGCAACAAACAAAATTCATCACTAGATAGCTAATTTTGTTGCAAATTATTTTCAAAATAATTTATTCACAAAAAGTTCTTCTTGTCAATATGATTCGCAACAAAATTTAAATTTTCATCTCCAAAACTACATCGTTCAACAACTATTGAGACGATTTCTAAATTTTGTTGCTAATAGATATATTTTGCAACGAAATATTTTTCCCATATTAAAAATTTGTTGCTAAATCACCATTTTCTTGTAGTGACATGAATTTTAACTCGAAGCTTAATATGCTAGTTCCTCGAATCATCTCATGATACTAACTTCAAGTTTTACGATCTATTTATAGATCGATTTTACAGCGCTTATAAAAATCCTCATAACAAGTTCATTTAATTTATAAATAGAGACACCATAATTAATTTCCATAAATATTAGAAATTAATTATATCTGATTTTAATATTTATGATAAATTAATTCATAATTAATTATCATAATATTATAATTATCAAATAATTATTTTGTTTTAACCCAAGAATTATTCTTTTTGTGTGTGACCCTTTAGGTTCCTAATCAACTGGCAATAAATATAAATTGTAATTCTTAGACTTATATTGGCTTTAATACACATAAAACCAACACTCTAGCTCTTGGCAAACTCCCAAAGGGATGAGGAATACCGACATTGTGCAATTTGGAAGAACTTGAGCTATAGTTTTCAACAAAACTTCTTTGCCCGTGCGTGACAGTTTTTTGGTGTTCCAGCTATGTAAACGATGCAATACCTTGTCCTTCACAAATTCCAATGTTTTTTTCCGCCCTCTCCCTACCAAGGAGGGAATCCCCATATATGTTCCATTGGCTGTTATGTGACGTACACCCAATACACAACATAATGCCTCCTGCACTGAAATATTTGTATTACGACTAAAAGATACTACAAAATTATGATAATTTATTCGCTATCTTGTTGCCTCTCTATAGTCCAGTAATATCTGCTTTATTGAACTAGCTTCACCTTCATCTGTCCTGAAATACAAGAAGAAATCAATTGCAAAAAACATATGAGATATGGAGGGAGCCCCCGAGCTATTTTACACCCATGGATTTGTCCTTCACACTCCTTCTCTCATATGAGGGTGGTAAGAGCTTTGATGAGTATCTTAAATACTCATTTTATCCTCATATTTTGCATAGGTTTTAATAGTTTTATGAGATAAATAAGTGTCCTAATGCTTTTTTTTTCTCAATTTTGTGATTAGGTCAACCATTGAGCAGAAATGAGAGAAATCAAAGAAAAATTGGCAAAGTCATCATACAGTCGAGACAAACATGTGATCCTTTTTCCTGCATGATGTTCTTCTATGGCTCCCTCATTTGCATGGGTAGATTCTAGACTCCGAGGGCTTTCTGTAGACACCAAGATCGCATGATTCGGAGTCTAAACGAGAAAGATATGACATCATGAAGCGAAAGAGAAACAAACGAGCTTAAGTGCAAGTTACTCAACCTTCAGCATGAGTCCACTCACGCTACAGCATGGTTATGCTTGGCTTATTCTAGTAGCTCCCATTTTTTCACCATTCTACAGCGTTAGATTCGCCATGCTACAATGTGGATGTCAAGGCCCAAAGAGCTGTGAAAGCCCATCTCTTCTCATCTCTTGGTTTTTGGCTTATAAGAGAAAGAAATTAGGACATTTGAGGAGAGGAGAGTTCAGGGAGGCAAAGAGGGTGTTCTCTTTGCTGCAAATAGAGAAGCCCCTACTCTAAACCCTAGGGCATAACTCTTTCTTTGGGGGAAAAAAGAAGATTGAAGAAGACGAGGAAGATTTGAAGAGGGGATTGAGCATTTCATCTTCCATATAGGCTATTTCTTCTCCTCTTTATGTTTTATCTCTTTTCTTTGGTTGTATTTCTCCTCTCCATGAGCTAATCTCATTTTCTAGGGTTTTTGATATAGTTTGGCAATGAACTATGGTGTTGTGCTTTAATTTGTAAATCTTTGAACCTTGAATCTCATTATATTAAATGTTCTATTCTAGTCTTCATGCTTGTTGATGATTGGTCTCTATTAACATGATTTGTGACCTAATTTGAGACTGAGAAATGATAATTAGGTTAGACCATGAATAGAATGTCATGTTTCACCATAGAATAGAGATATTTATTAGTTACGTGTGGTTTTATGGATTCTAATGCTTAATGCATCCTTGGCTATGATGGTTTGAGGTAGAGATACATTAGAACCTTTTCCAAGGGTAGATTGTTATTGCTTGAGAAAGAATAGAATGTGCTTAGGTGAAATTCACATTAATATATGATTTGAAGCCATTGGGAACAAGTAGAGCCCTCACCGGAAGAATTTGTTAGATGAAATCAAAACCCTAGGCTTTCTTGTAATTACATTTTCTCTTTGCATATAAGAAACTTTAGTTTAGGATTTCTTTAGTTTAGTTTGTTTTCCATTTCAACTTCACCTTTGTGTTTATCCAAATGAAGTTAGGACTATTCTAATTTCGGTAATTAGGAACCTAATCCTCGTGGGATGATGCTCATACTTTCATTATATTACTTAAGGTGATGTGTGCACTTGCACATATAGGCACACATATTTTATATAGCACATTTCGAGCCTATCAAATTTTTGGCGCCGCTGTCGGGGATTAGTGCTTTTACTAATATTGATACAAAGTAGTCCTTTACTTTGTATCATTCTTTTGTTTTTCTTGTTTTATTTCAGTTTGTTCATATCTATTTTTCCTTTTTTCCATTTTACTTTGAGTTTTGTGTTTGTTTTGTAGGAGTTAAACCACAATGGATTCTTTCATGGAATTATCACCTAAATTGGCTCTCATCACTCAACAACTAGCGCATAGTCGACATTAAAGGGCCAAAAGTCAAGTTTGGAACCCGTACATTTCTATGGATCAAGTGCAGTAAGGGGGTAGCCCATACTTGAACACATACAATTTGAGTTAGCAACATTATCTGAACCTCTCATGGGAGACAAGTCAAAGTACTCCACAACCTCCACAAGAGCACGAATTAAGTCTAGAAGAGACCATGGCTGAATTGAGAAGAGATCAAGTTGAATTTTTCATGGCTCAAGCTGAATCTGAAAAACCAATGGCCAATATGGACAATGCTCAAGTTGGTTTGCCTAGGTTTCATGCCCAAAATGGTATGAGTTCACCTCCATAAGAGAAAATGACAAACCTAGAGGCAACCATGGCTAAATGGAGAAGAGTCCAAGCTAAATTGGCCAAGTCTAGAACTCAATTATTCATGGAAGAGACAAAGGCCAATGTCCAATTTGAGTCCATACCACTCAAGAGCTTGGAAGAGACAATGACTCCAAAGGCCACTTCTCAAACTCAAGTTGTGATCAAGATAGAACAGCCTCCACATATGAAGGATATGAGTATGGAAGAGCTAATGGCCCAACACATGAATGAGGAACAACAAAGGAGCTTGCCTAACATTCTTGGGGTGAAGTCGGAAAAAAAAGATGTGGATAACAAAGAGGCTATCTCCTTGATGAGTGGTGGAGAACTTGAGGAGCTTATGAGATAAGAGGCTAATGCAAATGAGTTAAAAGAGCTAGTTGCTAAAGAAGATGAGTCAACTTCTCCGAAACCAAATGAGAAGAGTGAAGAAGTTGTAAAGACTTTTCCGGAGATGACTCTATGGGGTGAGGTGTATAAGGAATTGAAAAATAAAAAAAATTACCCCCATGTCCGAGGTGGATGAGTACGTTGTTAAGTTGAACAAGGAATTGGAAGCAACCATTGTGAATCAAAAAGAAAAAAGTGCTAAAAAAATGATCGTGGAAGATTATGTGCTCAAGTTGCTAATTGAGCACAACTATCGGTTCTTAATTAGGAACGGATGGAGGAGGGAATCATCGTTCTTTCCGTAGTTCGATGAATCAAGTTGGACTCTAGAAAAAATGAGTAGCTTCTTGGGAGGCAACCTAAGCTTAATAATGTTTTCTTTCCATTTTCCATTTCTTAGTCAGTCTTGAGTTCGTTTTTAGTTCAATTTTCTAGTTTGATCTTGTTTTGTGTTGTTTTAGTGTAATTTTCATGTTTTTGGAAGTCCTCGAGTTGGTTCTAAGGCAAGAGAAATTGGATTATCTAACTTCATCATCTTCAAGGGAGCCCTCCCTTCCTCTTTGTTTTTCTTGCTCTATTTCATTGAAGAAATGTTTTGTTCAATTTTAGGGGGACAAATTGTGGTAGAATCAGTTGTTATACATGTTTGTGTTTTGTGCGTGTTGTGTCTCATATGAGTTGGTTTGGTGCTTAACAACTGTTTGGAGAATGTTTTATAATTGTGCTTCAAAAGTTTGTTTATTTAGCCAAAAGTTGGGATACCATCACATCTATGTGATCTAAGATTGAGTGTATCTAGTGGTTGTGGGAGGCTTGGTTGTAGAGCTTTGTGTTTTTCAAGGAATCACTTCTTAATGGAACTCGTGCACACACACACACTAGTTCTCATTTGTACAACGAGGTTTCGGCCTCTTCTTCTCAAACTAAACTTACCTTGAGAGGTTTGAACTTCCATAGTGCTGGGACACCTCAATAAAGAGGGCTAATGAGCCCCATAATTGCAAAAACAAAAGAAAAAGAGAAAAGAAATATAAAGGAAAACAAATGTGAAAAAGAAAGAAAAAAAAGAGAAATAAGTGAGTTGTTCCAATCGGAATCTCAGACACAGTGTGAGGGGTCTTTCAAAGCCTAATGCCTTTAGCCAACTAATTGGGAGTCATTGATTTCACTGCCCGTTACATGGGACAGGGGATGATTCAATCTCACAAGTAGGTGCTTTGGTTTTCTAGTTGAGTGTTCAGGATGAATTTCGAGGGGAACTTAAAGTCCAATGGCCTTAACCAACTGGTAGGGAGTCACTAATGGATCTCCGCTACATAGACACTTTTCTAGAGCGCCTTAGCATTGCATCCTACTTTCTAGTTTCAATATTAAATGAAAGGTGCTTTCTTAGCCTGATTTTGTTAATCTCTTTCAAATGAGTGGGTTGAGTTTGGTTGAAAAGTGTCTTGGAACCTTCATCTACATCTGAGATTTAGCATACCATTTTCACCGAGTTTCTTTAGGAAGGATTCATTGAGAAATTGAGGACAAAGCTTGCCTTGATCACCATACCTATAGATGCCTTGTCTTTAAAGATTTTAAATGTGTTGGGATCCCATGTAGGCTATATTGTTTCCATAGAACTTTGTCATGGTATTCTTTGAGCTTGTTGCTAGCACCATTCTTTACTCATATCCATTTTAGTGTTTTGTATATATGTGTGTTTTTCCTTTGCTTGAGGACAAGTAAATATTTAAGTTTGGGGGTGTGATGAGTATCTTAAATACTCATTTTATCCCCATGTTTTGTTTAGGTTTTAGTAGTTTTATGAGATAAATAAGTGTCCTAATGCTTTGTTTTCTCAATTTTGTGATTAGGCCAACCATTGGGCAAAAATGAGCAAAATCGAAGAAAAATTGACAAAGTCATCATGCAGTCGCGGAAAACATGCGATCCTTTCATCTGCGTGATGTCCTTCTATGGTTCTCTCATTAGCATGGGCAAATTCTAGACTCTGAGGACTTTCTCGTAGACACCAAGATCGCATGATTTGGAGTCCGAACGAGCAAGATACGACATCACGAAGCACAAGAGAAACAAAGAAGCTTAAGTGCGAGTTACTCACGCATTAGTGTGAGTGCCCTCATGCTACAAGGTGAGTCTACTCATGCTACGGCGTGAGTCCATTCACGCTATGGTGTGGTTATGCTTGGCCTTATCCCGCCATTCTATTTTCTTTTTCTCGCCACCGCAATAAGCCGCATCCACCACGCTACAACGTGGATGTCAGGGCTCAAAGAGCTACGAAAGCCCATCTATTCTCCTCTCTTGGTTTTTGGCTTATAAGAGAAAGAAATTATTGCATTTGAGGAGAGGAGAGTTCAGACAGGCCCGAACTCCGAACTCACTACAAGCCTAAACTCCGAACCAAGGACCACTCCCCGCAAATCTCAAGCATGATCCGCTTCTAGAAGACCGGGGTTCTCGCCTTTGGGAATATCACCCAACCGATCTCACATTCACCATCGCTGTAGCGACTGGTTAATCAACAATGTTCGACCAGAGTTCGACCACAATGGTGATAAAAGCGAAGACACAATGCCTCTGAATTTTCCATCTTCTCTGTCCCTCATGCTCTAAGTCTTCACTAAAAAAGGGGGAGTGGAAAGAATGCTACCGATGGAAGATGGAAGGTGTAACGGGTTGTTAAGGGATGTTTTTTTTTTTTTTTATCCCTTCTAAATTGTATGGCTAGACATGTAAAAAGGGTAGACAGTCAATGAAATGAAAATCTTAATCTCAAACATGTCAAGTGTCTCTTATCTCCCCTCTTCAATGTATATTCTTGTCTCATTCTTTGAGGGATATTTTTCCCCCGAATACATAGATGCTGGGAGAATTTTGGGTTTGAAACTGTCAATATCTTCGTCTCAAGGGTTCTACAAGAAGATAGCTACTTCAGAGATCGAGCTTGATGAAAATTTGTTGAAATAGAGGTAGAACAAGGAAGTAATTTAGACTAAGGCAATCTTGTTCTACAAGGAGGTGCAGAACATGAGATGTTCAGACTAGAAGCAGAGCAATCGTGGGATGCACATAAGTCTACTAGCTTAGATCTATTTGGCAAGTGGATAACGATCAAATCACAGAAGATCCGAACGTCTAAGCTGTCAAACCAGAATTAGAAACTTTTTAGGATTCTATTCTGATAAGGATTCTTATTTAGCAAGTTTCCTATTTCCATTGTGATAACTTAAAGGAAATAACATAAAATAGAAGGAAGGGTTGGAGTCATATTAGGATAATGAACCAATCATATCTAGACTTTCAAGATTGATTAGCAAGAGTACTGTAAATTCAAGGCTTTGGAAGTTCTCATCACGGATTTTAGGAGCAGAGCTTGAAGAAGAATGTTTAAGTCCGTATCGTGTCGAGAGAGTGCGGAGCGATACTCAATTGAGGTATTGCACATTAAAAGCCTTCACGTTTGGTAAAAGATGATGTTCTTTATATTCTTCATCTTATATTGATGTAATGTGGGTATGGGTGTGCAATGTTGTAGAGAGGAGAATGAAGGGAATTCATTCTGAATTCCACTTGGAGTGATTAAGTTTCAATAAGGGTCATGGGTAGAGAGGAAGTCTCGTAACACATAAGACTAATTGTAAACCTTGAATCATATCAAGTGAAATCCTGTGATCCGAAAGACAGCCCCCCATGGATGTAGGCAAGTTACCGAACCACATAAAACATTGTGTGTGCTTTTACTTTATTTCAAATATATTACATTTGTTCTGCACATACTAAGTCCTACAGGCGGAGTTCGAAAATACTACACTAAAGTCCGAACGAAATCATAGTTCAAACATCAAGAACTGTGATTTGGAACACAGACTTATATATGACATTTTCGATAATGCAAGGAGTTAATTTTAATATTTTGAATTGCAATAGGTAAATGTCAAAAAAAAGTACAAGGGACTGAATTAGATTAAGTCGTTACCACATGCAATGAAAAAAGGGATCAGGTTTTATGTTTTCGATAATATAGAAGGTTAATGTTAACATTTTAGAGCATAAGGGTAAATGCCAAAAAAGTGAACATGCATGTAACTAAGATATCCAAAGATAAGAAGGGACCATTCTTTTTGTCATATATTCTCAATTTTTTTTTTCTCAAAAGATGAGAAGGGACCATTCTTTTTGTCATAAATTCTCAATCTCTTTTTTTAATCAAAAGATGAGAAGGGACCATTTTTTTGTCATATATTCTCAATCTTTGCCACAATTTTAAGATAAGTAGGGCTAACGTTTGAGTGCATTCCGAGAGCCAGCCTCAGCAGGTCACCACCCATATATGGATTATTTAATTTGGGGTGCAAGTGCAATGATGATTGGAGATAATGAATAATCATCCTTAGGACTTCCCCTTTCTTAATGAATAATCATCCTTAGTACTTCCCCTTTTTTTGGGACACCTTGCCCCTCATCTCTTTATCCTAACCCATACGTTATGCATGAGTGATGTCCCAAAAAAAATTTCCCACAAAAGTAATTTATGTTTCAAAATAATGTTAAAATTAGTATCTTTCTGAAACACATCATCAAAACCCATAGAAAGGCACTACGTGATTTTTAATTTTAAAAGTTAAATCGCTTGAAAAGCTTCAAAACCGTAAGCACCAACTATAGTTTTAATGATGTGCCAAAAATACTAGTTTAAGTATTATTTTAAAACACCAATTATTTTAATAATTTTACAAGTGTCTCTTATCTCAAACATGTCAAGTGTCTGTTATCTCCCCTCTTCAGTGCATATTCTTGTCTCATTCTTTGAGGGATATTTTTCCTGAATACATAGGTAAAGGAGGAGAATTTTGGGTTTGAAATTGTCAATATCTTCATCTCAAGGGTTCTACAAGAAGATAGCTACTTCAGAGATAGAGCTTGATGAAAATTTGTTGAAATAGAGGTAGAACTGGGAAGTAGTTTAGACTAAGGCAATCTTGTTCTGCTGCTGATGTGCGTATTACGAGATGTCTCTGAATTAGAAGCAGTAGTAGTCGTGGGACACACATGAGTCTGCTAGCTTGGAGGCCAAGGAACTTGGAGAGCAAGTAACTGATGGGCTTGAGATCTATTTGGCAAGTGGATAACGATCAAATCAAAGAAGATTCGGACGTCTAAGCTATCAAACCAGAATTAAAAAATTTTTAGGATTCTATTCTAATAAGGATTCTTATTTAGCAAGTTTCCTATTTCCATTGTGATAACTTAAAGGAAATAGAGGAAGGGTTGGAGTCATATTAGGATAATGAACCAATCATATCTAGACTTTCAAGATTGATTAGCAAGAGCGCTATAAATCTGGCGTTTTGAAGCCTCATCACGATTTAGGAGCAGAGTTTGAAGAAGAACGAGCTAAGTCCGTGACGTGCCGAGAGCGTGCGGAGGCAACACTAATCGAGGTATTGCACATTAAAAGCCTTTCACCTTTGGTAAAAGATGATGTTCTTTATATTCTTCATCTTATATTGATGTAATGTGGGTATGGGTGTGCAATGTTGTAGAGAGGAGAATGGAGGGAATTCATTCTGAATTCCACTTGGAGTGATTAGGTTTCAATAAGGGTCATGGGTAGAGAGGGAGTCTCGTAACACATAAGACTAATTGTAAACCTTGAATTATATCAGTGGAAATCCTTGCATCTGAGCATAGCCCCATGGATGTAGGCAAGTTGCTGAACCACATAAAACATTGTGTGTGCTTTTACTTTATTTCAAATATATTACATTTGTTCTGCACATACTAAGTCCTACAGTCGGAGTTCGTACATACTACACTAAAGTTCGAACGAAATCACAGTTCAAACATCAAGAACTCTGATTTGGAACACAGACTTATATATGACATTTTCGATAATGCAAAGAGTTAATTTTAATATTTTGAAGTGCAATAGGTAAATGTCAAAGTACAAGGTGACTGAATGATTAAGTCGCTACCACATGCAATGAAAAAAGGGATCAGGTTTTATGTTTTCGATAATATAGAAGGGTTAATGTTAACATTTTAAAGCATAAGGGTAAATGCCAAAAAAGTGAAAATGCATGTAACTAAGATTGTGTATTTCTCTTTCTTTTTTTTTCATCAAAAGATAAGAAGGGACCATTCTTTTTGTCATATATTCTCAATCTTTTTTTTTATTTTTTATCAAAAGATGAGAAGGGACCATTCTTTTTGTCATAAATTCTCAATCTCTTTTTTTAATCAAAAGATGAGAAGGGACCATTTTTTTGTCATATATTCTTAATCTTTGCCACAATTTTAAGATAAGTAGGGCTAACGTTTGAGTGCATTCCAAGAGCCAGCCTCAGCAGGTCACCACCCATATATGGATTATTTAATTTGGGGTGCAAGTGCAATGATGATTGGGAGATAATGAATAATCATCCTTAGGACTTCCCCTTTTTTAATGAATAATCATCCTTAGTACTTCCTCTTTTTTTTGGGACACCTTGCCCTTCATCGCTTTATCCCAGCCCATACGTGTATGCATGAGTGATGTCCCAAAAAAATATTTCCCACAAAATAAATTTTTTTAAAGTAATTTATGTTTCAAAATAATGTTAAAATTAGTATTTTCTTGCCACATCATCAAAACTATAGTTGGTGACTACGATTTTTAACTTTTTAAAAAAGTTAAAATTGTTTGAAAAAGTTTAAAACCGTAAGCATCAACTACAGTTTTAATGATGTGCTAAAAAAATACTAGTTTAAGTACTATTTTAAAACATCGTTTTAAGAATTTATTTTTTCTTTGAAGATCATTTGCTACATGACTCCGTATGCATGCCATTATTATAAATAAGGGGTGAAGGCGGAGAAAGTTCAGCATAGCCATCACCATGAAGACTTTTCTTCTATGCTTTCTATTAATTTCAGTTCTCCTCTTTCCCTCTTTCCTTAATAACATAGTGTTGGCTGAACATGGTAAATTCCTTTTTGACTTCCATTTTATATCCATTTGATGATTCCTTATCGTTACTCCTCTGTTCATGTTTATATAAATATTCTGTCGATCTTTGTTTTAATGATAATATGTTACATGGGTCTTGCAGAAATGCAGAATGAATATCATAAGCACTGTAATCATCGCTCTAGAGATTGCTCTCTCAAAGGTAGCGATCCCAATAAACCATCAAAAGGAAAAGGTAGCGATCGCAATAAACCTAAAGGCTCAAAGCCGTGTCACAAAGGTCGAGGATGCAGCCCACCAGGCTCTTCAATATAAGAAGGTACTAGTATATATAGATTATATATATATATATATAGAGAGAGAGAGAGAGAGAGAGAGAGAGAGAGAGAGAGAGAGAGAGAGAGAGAGAGAGAGAGACGTCTGCCCATGTAACCAACATGTATGTGTGGTTGATTTGGAGTTTGTGATTGTAAGTGTTTTATGTATTGAGAGCTTATTTTAGTAATGCTAGTCTCCTTGGGAAAGCATGCATGTTGTGCTTCTTGTTTTTGTTGGACAAAATAATATTATAACGAAAACCATCACCAACAATTCAAAATCATATCAAATCATCAGGGCCCATAATCTAAAGCAAAACGGAAGCTTACTCATTCAACCATGAGTTAGAAGATAAACTCAAGCATTATGTCTTCTTTCGATCGATATTATATGACAATCTTCAATTTATAATTATCCACACATACACACACACACACACACACACACACATATATATATATATATATATATATATATATATATATATATATATATATATATATATATATATATATATAACTTATGATAGTATATCTTAATTATTGTAAATGGTTTTCACTTCTGTTTAATAATAATAACAATATTATAAAATATAATTGAAAATGAAGTAATGTTGGAGTACAAGATTTGTTGCACTTCAATAAAGACTAAGCGGATTGATCTCTCCACTAAGTTCATGGGGAATAATTGAGTGAAGTGAAAAAGTTCTGCACACGATGAAAAGAAAATAGAAGTCGATCCACGAGTCTTTTTATTTTTAGAATACCATTTCTTGTGTTTTAATTCACAAAAGTTTGGGGTTTTGTGTCACTCTTCTTTGGTGGCATAATTTAATAAACGCAATATTTATTAGATTACTATTAACAGAAATTCCAAATAAATATTGAAATTACAATGAAAAGGTGGTACAGACTACAGAGTGAATAATTGCATTAATCAGACAGAAAGATCGTGAATTTCTTCACCCAAAAAAAATGAACTATCCAGTGTATATAGACCAGGAATCTCCGACGAGTCAGGTTAATAGGCTCATTGATCGATCAACAGATCGAATCGGACCTAGCAAGCCTAGAGCATACGGGCTTGGCTGGCCCAAGAATTAAAACTATTTTTTATTTTAACAGCTTCCTCTAGTTTAAAATTTAATGCATCAACTAAGTTGTATCTTTATTTTACTTATATAATAAACTTTAACAAAATATTTATTATAAATAAAGTTACATTATGTATTTTAAAAAATAATATAGGGACAAGGGTGGGCGTATCAAGACGGGCCTGCAAACTGGGTTAGGCTTAAAATGAAATATGCGATCTGACCCTTCTAAAACAAAGCCGAGCCTGCTTCTGGCTTGCTTGGGCTTCTTGAGTCATTGCCGCTTGAAGCAGGCCTCAAGCTTTTTGAAGACCCTATATATAACCAATAGTGAATTTACAACTTAGATGGAGATTTTTTATGAGACATAAATCTTAGTTATTCAACAATAGTTAGTTTAAATGATAATTAACTTCTAAAATACAATGCCTTCAATCTTATTCATAGAAAAGTTAGGTCTATTAATTTCTTAATTGTTTAGAAAATAATTTCTACTTTTAAGATTGAAAAAAAACAAAAAAGAAAATTAATTGTTTTAAAATAAAATATTTTTTGATAATACGCATGTATTATGATTCATACAATATAGGTGATAAAGATTAGAGAAAGAAACCAATTAGAAGATACACAAATTTTATATGGTTCGCTAATATGCCTATATCCATAGGAACGGCGGCTCAAACTTCCCCTTCGTCTCTTTATCCCAATCCACACATATGAACGGTAAGAATGGTCCATATTTAAGTTTAAAATTTTTAAACTTAAATTTCCCAGATTTCAAAAACATACATCTCTTCAGATTTTCACAAACCATTGCAACTCTTTGGGGAGACAAAAATGATGGCTTGAGTCTTCATAAATTTTTGTCAATGCATTTTCTTTGGTCCCCTAAACCTATTCTTCTCTACAAAAAATTTATCATTGAGTTTTAATTGAGAAGGGTTTGGAAGAACGAAGAAGAATTACAGTTTTCCAGTGTTTCGGTTTTTCTCCGTTTCTAAACAATGGCTGGAGGTAAGTTCTATCATTTCGCTTCTGTTTATGATCTGATCATGTTATTAGTTTGTTTGATATGATTAGATCTTTCATGTTTATAGATTTTACATTTGGTATCAAAGCGTTGTTTGACCTCTACCTTGTTTAAAAAAAATTTCTCTTTTTCCTTTTGGTTTAGGAAGATTTATAATCTGCAGTAAAAAATTGTTCATTTGCATCTCTTGATGTAAGTTAAAATAAGAAACTGATAAACCCTCATGGGTTTTCTTTGACAAAGAGATAATTAGCAAATATTTATCTCCCTCATTCAAATCATTTCAAAGTTTTAAATACAAAAACATACAGAGAGTGAATGTGGGCATTTGTGTTTCTAGAAGTGCTCTTAGTGGGTTCCTAAATATACTCTAATAATCATCTAAAATAAAGATAAAATGCAACAAACAATGACGAATAAAAAATAGAATTATTAAAGTGACAAATGAGCACGTTTTTAATCCAACAACCCTTTCTCTCTCCTTGACCAAGTCTTCCGACGTGGCTAACTCCTTTGCAAGCGCAACCTTGTCCTCAAGGTTTAAGGTCCAAAACCGCTCATGCATGGTTCTCTCGTCTTCCCATGTTGCATTCTCCAAAGCAAGTCAATGCCATTTTATTAAAAACTGCTTTGTGGGAGTCTTACCCTATTTGATCAAATGGGCAACCAAGACCTCTTCTAGTTATGGGTAAATCTCTCCATAATCAGTTACCGGTGGCAAGGTGCTGGAACATGGCACTATCTCTCTAACTTTACGTTTGGGTACGGAAATGTGAAAAACATGGTGAATTTTGGATTCTTAGGGGAGGCTCAATCGGTATGCCATCATGTTAATATTTTCTTCAACCAAATAAAGCACCTAATTTGTGTGATGCCCACCGAAAGACTGAGTGTTGCTTCTAAGGCTAGAGTTTCAAATAGACTAAATCACCAACCTCGAACTCATCATCCAATATTTTAGTGTCTGCAAACTATTTCATGGGATTTATGGTTGTAGCAAGATTGTTTCTTCCAGATTCCATCTCAGTTCCTAGTGACCGATTGTTGGTTCGGCTTTGGCTAGGACTCCCCTATGAGGATTCACCTTTTGATGACTTCAAAGACTCAGATAGCGCCTATATCACAGCTAAAATTTTGGTCATGCCTTCTTGGATGTTACTTGCATTGACTTCCAACGTTTCGTGTCTCTCCTAATGGGTTTCCATTTAGGACGAGAATATGATACCAGATGATGAAACCCTCTTGGGTTTCCTTTGACAAATATATAATTAAAAAATATTTTTCTCCCTCATTCATGTAATTTCAAAGTTATAAATACAAAAAAAAAAAAAAAAACATAACAGAAAATGAACGCGGCATTTGAAGCTTTATAAAATGTTCTCAGCGGGTTCCTAAATATATACTCTAATAATTATCTAAAAAATAAAGATAAAATGCAACAAATAATGTGAGGTAGTGAAATTATTATAAAGTGCAAAGCTAAAAAGAAGTATATTATTCCCTTTTTGTACATAACAAGAAAAATAGAGGAAAAGAAAGGGAACTTAGAAATGAACAAGAAAGACAAATAAATGGAGGGAGAGAACTTTCTTTCTTCCTTTCTTTCTTTCTTAAAAAGGGATGCAATTGTACAGAGAGGGGAGAGCCTTTTATAGGCTTACCGAATCCCCTTATACATGAACCATATAAATGAGGTTCATAAAGGGAATTCATGAAAGCCTTCATGAATTGGCTTTACTCATTTGGTCATTTATTCCTATTCAATGGGGTATTAGGTTCATATATGTGGTCATTCACCACATGAATAAATCCTTTATTTACAACACTCCCCCTTGAATGCTACCATTAAGAATATGTCTCATTAAAACCTTGCTAGTAAAACCCAATGGGATAAAACCTAACGAAGGAAAAGAGTACAATATTCATATGATATTGTTGATTACTCTTAGTCTGTTAGGACTGCCTTGTTAAAAACCTTGCCAGTAAAACCCAATGGGACAAAACCTGGACGAAGGGAAAAAGAGTGCAATACACTAACATCTTGTCATAAGCATGCTCCCCCTCATGTCGATATCTTTAAGTTGGTGCATTCTAATCTTATGTATTAGCTTCTTAAATGTTAAGGTTGGCAATGACTTCGTGAATAGCTCCGGCCACTGCATTTATTAATAACTACTTTTGTTATTGAAGGAACATCAATTTCACCACTCTTAGAGTTCATGTATAAAAGAACTTTTGAGAAATGTGTGTGTTTAGTTCTATCTCTTTGATATAACTCTTTGATTTGTAGTAATGCATGCAAAAGACAGTATTCAAATAATGTTGTTATTGCCTGGATAGAGGGAGCCCACATGATTCTTGATATGTTGAATCATCGATTCCGCCATATGTACTACCACTTGCTTCTCGTGAATTGCCATAATCTCTTAATGATTCGATGATGTGGCTACCATCAGGCTTAAATCTCCATGAAATAGCGCTCCATTACAATTAAACACATACCTTGTTTGTGATCTGGCCTTATGTGGGTTTGAAAGGTATCCTGCATCAGCATATCCAAACAACGTCGCTTGATTTCTTTAAGTAAAATAGACCCATATCAGTTGTTCCTTGTAGGTAGCGCAAAATATGCTTGATACCATTCCAATGTCTTTGGGTTAGAGTGGAACTGTACTTGGCTAATAAATTGACAGAAAAAGCAATACCTGGGTAAATATAGTTAGCAAGATACATAAGTGCACCAATGGCACTAAGATACGGTACTTCAGGACCAAGTAATACTTCACCCTTTTCATAAGGACGAAATGGGTATTTTTTCACGTCAAGTGAACGGGCAACCATTAGCGTACTTAAAGGGTGTGCTTTATCCATATAAAAATGTTTCAAAATTTTCTTAGTATATATTGATTGATGAACTAAAACTCCAATAGGGAAATGCCAGATCTATAGGCCTTGAGACAAATTTCTTGCTCTCTAAGTATCTTTATTTCTCAAATATTTTGTTGTTCTTGTGAGCTCTTCAGGAGTCCTAATAAGATTTAGATCATCAACATACACAACTATAATTGAAAATCCAATTTTTGATTTCTTAATAAAAATGCATGGGCATATAGGGTCGTTTGCATACACTTCTTTCAACAAATACTCGTTGAGGCGATTGGTACCACATGCATCCGGATTACTTCAATCCATATAGAGATCGTTGTAATTTGATTAAGCACATATTACGAGATTTTGTATTATTTGCTTCAGGCAGTTTAAATCCTTCAAGGATTTTCATATATATGTCATTATCTATGATCCACTGTTATACGACATCCATGACGATATCCAATCCTTCAATGATCGCTGCTTATTAGAAAGAGGAAAGCATTTGGTGTCCAGCAGATAGAGACATGTTTCCTGTAGTCATCACTCGTGTCTCTCGCGAAAAACCTTGTGCTACTAATTGCTCTTTATATCTTATGATCTCGTTATTTTCATTGCACTTTTGTACAAATACCCATTTGTACCCAACAAGCTTTACAACTTTAGGTGTTTGGACTACAAGTCCAAGAACGCCTCATTTCATTAACTAGTTTAATTCTGCATGCATAGATTCTTTCCATTTTGGCCAATCATTCCTATTTTGACATTCTTCCACATTTTGTGGTTCAGGATTCTCATCATTTCTTATGATGTCTAAGGCCATTTAGAAAGCAAAAATATTATTGATAATAACTTTATTTCGATCTCATTTTTCTCTATTGTGCACTTAATTTATTGAGATCACATAATTTTCAGGTACCTATGCCTCTTCAAGGGCTAATTCTTTATTCCAAACCTCTTCAAGAGTCTTTTGTTCAATATATGCCTCTACAAGGCCTCTTGTTCATCAAACACCTCTACAACAAAAATGGTTTTATTGAACGTTTGACTTATGTCGTAATAGGCAAAAAAAATATCACTTTAACTTTATACTAAATATTTTTACAAAAACGCCGCTATATGTTGCCTAGGCCAATGTCACTTTTAGTCTATAATATCAAAAGAAGTGAAAATACCGTGTATATGTACTTTGTGACATATCGCATTTACATTTTGAAGTGTTGTTAAATCCTTTCAATTATGTGTTGTATTACTTTGTTGTTAATGGCTACGTTATTACGCTACTTAAATATAAATTATTCGATACTCCAAGTGTCACCATATCAGTTTATTATGATAGACCTTATGACATTTTTAAGCGTTGTTAAATCCAAGTCATTACGAAATTAATATGTGTCATAATACATCGCTATAATGACATGTTGTTGTGTCGCTTCAGTATAATGCTACGACACTTCCAAATGTCGCCGTATTAGTTTATTATGATATGACTTCTAACATTTATAAGTGTTGTGACATCCATTCGCCATAACATTATTATGTGTCGTTGTATAATCAGAATATTTAGATCGCATTTTTCAAAACGAGTATAATATCCAATGTCAAGCCATACAAACATATACTTTCAATTCCAAAAATACCAAAAATATTGAATTGAAATATCCAATAATGTCATACAAATATCCACATCAAGTTTTTAAACAAACATCCATAACATTTCTTTAAATGAAGCCTTGCGTACTCCGACCCATTCTCCAAGGCATAATGTCGATCTCTTCTTGTTTATGTTTTCTTCTCTAAATCGCATATATACATAAGGCTCAAAAAGAATTAAATAACACGACATAAAAATCTAAACCATAAAAAGTACTACTTATGGAATCACGACGAATAACCTACCTTTCATCTGGCTGAAATGATATGATTTTCACATCTCCTTCATATACATGATGACATAATAGCCACATTCAACACCCGATGGTTGCTTAGGACACTTGAAAACGAATTTTATAAGTTTTTATAAGATTCAAACAAATAAGATCTAATTTTTATGAATTATTAAAAAGAATGCGCAACTCAATATACCTTAATAGACTCCCAAATAAGTTTTTTCTTGTAACCCTACAATTAGCGAATGTATATTTTGAGTGCACTAATTTAACAAAGCATAATAGTGTGAGACTCAAATGATATAATTCAGTAAATTACTATAAAATAAAAATAAATAAATATTTACGTATTAATAACACCTTTCAATTCTTTCCCAATCGAACATCCAATAGAATCACAAAATGGAGTAGCCTGTCTCATGAGGGTCAATAACCACCAAGGACCAAAGGATCCCTTCCATAAATATAATAACAATAATCAACAACTTAATATCAAAAATATCTATTTTCATTAAAAAACTACTTACCCAGAGTTATAAGGAGCTATAAATAATTTATCCACATAACAACGCTCTAATCTTTTAGCAATCAAATCTATTCGTGCTCCAGCCGATCCAGAGTGTACAGAGATCTGTCCAGGGTCTATGAAGCCATACATGTTGAGCAGTTTTGATTTCTTGAGTTGGTTGTACAAATAGCTACACAACCAAATTATTCAATTCCACAATTTTTATTAGAAACTTGTAACATATAGTACTCATGAAATGCAAAAATATAAAATATCTTATTACCTCATATATAGCACAATACAACTAGAAGTAATCTTCCATTTGAGCAAAAGTTATCGATATCTCTCGAATAATATACTGCACTGTTTCACATAATCAAAGACACCAACATCCAATACCAATTATTACTTGTATCTCCCAAACTTTTTGCAATGATTATTATTAAATATGACAAACCCATGGACCCTTTTTCTTGTTTTCTAACTGTAATCTCGCGGAACAATCTTAGCCTGCTCATAATAATGAACCCAATTCACATACGTTACATAACAAATAGTTTATCATTATAAATTAATCATAAATTTATAGATAAGTTAAAAGGTTTAAGATACCTTGACTCGATCATCAATAAATTCAATGATCGAGGCCATGCAACATGAGAACCAACAAAAATCTTTAACTTTCACAAGATCATCAATTGTTATTGGAAAGAGAGCATCTTCATCAAAACAAACATCAATAGATACACAATAATTATGAATACCCAAAGAACTCCATGTACAAAAGAGTTTGGTGCTACATTCTCAATCACCTGTACATCCAATTATATTAGTAATTGATTCTAATGCCAATTTGCATGGTTTTGCAATAACATTAGAAAATATAAGTACTATGAATTAAATAAAATGCTACAAATATAAGGCAATCAAGAATAATGGGAACAAGGCAAAAGTCTATCTGGCAAGAGCTTAGAGAGTTACCTTTAAGTTGTTTCGCCGATAGATAAATCGAAATTTTTTGGCAATGCACGACCTACAGTTTGCCAAAGAAAAAATTAAGTTCAGGTGAAAGGTGACTCAACCTATGACAAAAGCATTTTCAAAGAGGTTGTCGAAAATCATTCAATATATACTAAAGAAAATTTTTTAAAAAACCAAACGAATTTAGAGAGAATACATTCAAGATATTTTTCAAAATCTACACTTAAAAAAAATTTCAAAACAACCAAATGGCTTCAAAAAAAAATTTTCAAGATATTTTTTAAGAAAATTTTCGAAACTGAACAGCTTTAGAAAAACAATTTTGAGAATGCATTCAAGATTATTTTCGAAATCATGCATTTAAAATTTTTTCGAAATAACCAAATCACATCAAATAAAAATTTTGAATACGATAATAAAAGAAAATTTTCGAAACCTGCCTCAAATGAAGTTTCGAAATTTTCATCAGATGGCTAAACTACATAAAGAAATGTTTCGATATTGCACCAAAGAAATTTCAAAATTATCATTATCGGGAATACAGTTCAAAACAAATGTCGTTTGAAATTTGTTTTTGAAGGAAAATACATAGAAGAGTGATGAAGGTTGAAATGAGGGTACCTAGTACCGCATGACGAATGTTGGAAGGCCTCCAACTAGCGCCGACAGCAGCAGCAACGATCTTCTCGCAGGCAGCAGTGGCGGCAATGGATTTTGGCAAAGGAATGACCGAAAAAATCATACCTTGCAATGGTGCGGGGGGTGGCGGAGGAAAAGATCAAACCTTGCAGCGGAGAGACGATCGGCGTTGAGAAGAGGTGCAGCAGCGAGACGATCGACGTCGAAACAAGGAGCATTTGCAGCGGTGAAATCGAGCCACGCCGGAGGAGTAGAAGCAGCAGCGTCGGCAATAGAACTCACGGCGTCGTCATCGTCGATATGAATTGTGACGTGATTGGCGGCTTGAGCAGCTGCGGTGAGATCGTCGACACGTCGATCCCCGTCGACTTGAGCAGAGGTGGCGCGACGAACGGTGGAAGCAGCGTCGACGGCGACTTCGACAACAGATTCAGCGACGATGGCAGTCTCGTCGATAGTGCCAGTAGCAGTGTCAGAGGCGACGGCGGTTATCGAATGGATGGAGAAAGGAAGAAGGGGAAAAAAATCTTTTTCCAGAAAGGGTTGAATTAGGAAAGTCAAAATAGACTTTTAGGTACCGCATCATGGGCCTAGAACTGAATTTTAGGTCTCATGTGGGAGATAAGACTATGGCTTCATTAAAAATGTAGTATTTTTATATTATAATATAATATAAGACTATGGCTTAATTAACAACATAGTCTTTTTATATATAAGATAATATAAGACTTAGGTTTAATTAAAAATATAGTCTTTTTCTATGCCAAAGATAATAAGTAAGACAACGTTTTAATTATAGATGTAGTTGTTTAATTTATGAAAATTGTGAAAACGCAGCCTAAAAATATTAGACTACATTTATTACTAAAAACGTAGTCTTTTCCTAAACCAACCGTAGTCTAGTTTAACTTTTTTGTAGTAGCGACATTTAAAACGTCATTATTCATCATCCTTTACGCATATAATTTTCTATTTTTATCATTATTATTAATCTCTTTACCACGTCTAAAGTAATTAATATATGTATACCATATGACATTATATTATTAATTGAAATAGATAAATTGTCAATAAAATATGCATATTTGTAGCTACAATTTGTTAAACTAAGGGCACAAATAAATTTGCTACAATTTATTTAATTGTTATACTGCCAACATACAATGTTTGTTAAAATGTTTAAGATGTCGCTAATATTTGTTTATTGCACTATTTGTTAAATTATCGCAAAAATTATCATCAAGTTTTTGTATTACAAACATTTTGCAATCAAGTATAAAATGTTGGTTTATATCAAGTAGAGTGATGTTTACAAAAAATGTCGCCTTAGTAATGTACAGAACGAAATTTTGTTGTAACAGGGCCTTTGAGTTTGACAAACGTCATAGCCTTTGTTTATCAAGTACCCCTTAGGTATCAATTTCATTTGTATTCTACCTTTCCGAGTTATATCTTGTGCCAATGGTCTCCACGTCAGCAAGATTAGACTCATTTGCAATGTCCTCAAGGACATTATCCAGTGATGGAGCATTTATACCGGATACTTGACTTGTCACTTTGTATCAATAAAAGTATATGGTAATTAGTTTACAATATTTTGCAAATGAATGATCCTTTTGAACTTTCACCACATTGATTCAGACGAGACTAAATAGAGACATTGTGGATAATTTATAATTTCTCACCGTTTTTCTAGAACTGATTTTTCCCTGTATGGAGAAAACACTCATTGAATTAAAATCCACAAGCGAGTTGTAAAAGATATCTACATAGACGGAGAATAAAACACATAAATCCCAAGTCTCATCAGGGGACCCATTTTAGTGCATCGTAGGTGGCAATTGGTATATAGACTGCACAACCAAAAATTTTTAAGTGATAAATATTTGGTTGTTTACCCAGTACAAGTTGTGAAGGGGTACTCATGGTAAGATGTTGGTCTAATTCTTATTAGACTTGCAGCATGAATAACAACATGTCCTAAGGTAGATGCTAGTAATTTCCATTCTACCAAAGAAATGTCTACCTATTAATTCTGAAGACATGTTTGATCAAAGTGACTCGCTAAACCATTTGGTATGAACACATACCAAAGATTTCATTATTTATCCAAGTGGTACAATAGTCATTTGAGAGTTTGTGAAGTAAATTCACCAACATTACTTTTGTCTATTGTTCTGATTGATAATCGTGAACAGTTTTAATTTGACTATTTAAAGTAAGGAGTTTAACAAAGGCAACATTTTTGTGGAAATAGTATACATGTGACCATTTAGTGGAGGCATTATTAGACCATAAATAATCTAAAAGGTTCACATGGTGGATGAATAGGTCCACATATGTCTCCATGTATTCTTTCTAAAAAAAACTGGTGATTCAAACATGATTTTATTAAATGATGGTTGGCTATTAACTTACCTTGTGAACAAGGGTCACAAGAAAATTCATTGGGCAAAATAATCTTCTGGTTCTTTAATGGATGCCCATGTGATTGTTCTATGATTCGCAAGATCCAGGGTGACCTAGCCTGTTATACCAAAGAGTAAAATCTTTCAACATTGAACTTTAGTTTGACATGATGACTCAATTGGTTTTATGGTTGTATGATATAACCCAGGAGAATGCTCATTTTCCGCAACAATCTTTTCCATAAACTATAGAGGTAATATATAAACTTTTATTTCCTTCATTCATAGTTTGCTATAGATATCCATTTCAGAGGAATATCTTAAAACTAAGCAAATTTCTTGTTTTGTCTCACCATTATTCGCCAAGGTGGAAATGGGCCCTTCCTTTAAAGGGGCTAGAAGGATGATTATTATAGTGCCTGGAATTCGCCTCACAACCACGCACCACACTACGACCACTTCCATGCCCCATGGGTTTCTGACCTATATCACATTCACTTCATGTGGAATGGTTCGTATCCAATTGGACTCGACTCAAGATTTTTCATCAAAAGCTCATTATTTTGTTCACTACTAGAAGATATGATATTAACTTTTGAATATTGCAACTCCATGCCTTCTATATTGTCATATAAGGCGATTAGAGGCGTGAAACGCTTTGAACGCTTTTTCTAGCATGTCTCATCCACATTTTTTCCCCGCATAGTTTAACCTGTTTATTTTTTAAATAGATTGAAAGTTATACATTAATCGACTATTTTAAAATCTTGCAACCTCATGCGCATCTAGTCATAGCGAGCTTTTGGTAAAATCACTATTTTTTTTGTGGTCAAATCTATCATTCAAGTTATTCCATAGAGTGAAAGGATCTTTTATAGTCAAATACTCATTTTTCAAATCCTCGTGGAGATGACGCCTAAGGAAAATTAGTGCCTTCGCACAGTCCTGCTGGGACTCTTCATTTCCTTCTTTTATTGTTTCCAAGATATAATTCATTTTTAAATGTTAAATGTCATAAACTTGAGTTTCACATTATTGACAAACTTTTGATGTATGACAAAATACAAGAATCAAATCTATTATAAATTAACACAATGTAGCTTTTTGTTTCGCTTTTTGTTTCTAATCAAAATCAAATATTGATATTTATAAACTTAAAATAACTTTAAGTTTAGGATTAGATAATACCTTAAGAACAAACTCGTGCTGATAACGTATTGTGAAATTATTATAAAGTGCAAAGCTAAAGAGAAGTATATTATTCCCTTTTTGTACATAATAAGAAAAATAGAGGAAAATAGAGGGTAGAAATGAACAAGAAAGACAGATAAATGAAGGGAGAGAACTTTCTTTCTTCCTTTCTTTCTTTCTTAAAAAGTGATGCAATTGTACAAAGAGGGAGAGCCTTATAAGCTTACCTAATCCCTTATACATGGAAACCATATAAATGACGTTCATAAAGGAATCTATGTTCATGAATTGGCTTTACTCATTCATTATTCATTCCTATTCAATAGGTTATTAGGTTCATGTATGTGGTCATTCACTTCACATGAATAAATGCACATCTTCAAACTCAACCCTGTCTCTCTCCTTGACTAAGTCTTCCGAAGTGGCTAACTCCCATCATCACCTCCTCAGTAGCACAATCTTGTCCTCGTTCAAGGTCCAAACCCATTTATGGTTCTCTCTGTCTTCTCCCATGTTGCATCCTCTGAAGCAAGTCAAGGCCATTTTATTAAAAACAATTTCGTGGGAGTCTTGCCTTGTTTATTCAAATGGGCAGCCAAGACCTCTTCTGATTCTAAGTCATTCTCTCCACGATCAGTTACTGGTGGCAAGGTGCTGGAGCATGGAAATGTCTCTCCAACTTTACTTTTAAGTAAGGAAATATGAAAAATATGGTGAATTTTGGATCCTTCAAGAAGGCTCAAACGGTACGCTGTCTTGCTAATCTTTTCTTCAATCGGATGTGACCCGTAGAATAAAGCGGCTAATTTGTGTGATGCCCGTCGAAAGACTAGGTGTTGCTTGTAAGGCTGGAGTTTCAGATAGACTAATCACCCACCTCAAACTCATCATCTCGTCTTTTAGTGTCTGCAAACTATTTCATGCGATTTTTGGCTATAGCAAGATTGTTTCTTCCAAATTCCATCTCAGTTCCTAATGACCGATTGTTGGTTCAGCTTGGGCTAGGACTCCCCTGTGAGGATTCACCTTTTGACTTCATAGACTCAGATAGCGTTTGTATCACAACTAACATTTTGGTCATGCCTTCTTAGATGTCACTCACATTGACTTCCAATATTTTGATTGTCTCATCGTGGGTTGCCATTTAGGACGAGGCTTTGATACCAATGATAAAACCGTTTTCTTTGACAAAGAGATAATTAGCAAATATTTTCTCCCTCATTCATGTCATTTCAAAGTTTTAAATACAAAAGAACCCATTAATGGAAAGTGAACGTGCATTTGTGCTTCTAGAAGTGCTCCTAGGTTCCTAAATATACTCTAAAAATTATCTAAAATAATAAATATAAAATACAACAAATAATGAGGAATAAAAAATAGAATTATTAAAGAGATAAATAAGCGGTCTTCGATTCAACAAACCCTTCTCTCTCTCCTTGACCGTCTCTCCGACGTGGCTAACTCCCATAAAAAACCATTAGAAAATAGTTTCGGATTTTTCCTTCCTTAAACATGGCTTATGGAGAAAAAAAAAAAAAAAATATATATATATATATAGTTTGCTTAGGAAGAAAACGAATTTCAGTCATGGGCCACATTCTGGGGCCCTGACATCTTCATAGAGTCACTACAAATCAAGGTAAATCTCCCGTTGTGATCAGATTTTGATTAGCATGCAGATTGGGATGCATCCATTTCTATGGTTTGGAGCCTCTCTGGTAGACCATGCAGGCCATGTAAAATTTAAGTAATGCAGGCCATTCCTTTTGAGCCAACCTGTTTCGATTGTCTAAGCCCTCCACCCACCATACTCACATTAATTGCCTATAGGGCTGGTTGTTTTGACTGCGCTGTTCATATAAAAAATTAATGAAAATATTGAACAAAGGGGTTGGTTTTAAAACCCCGACCCCTTGTTGTGCATGTGGGCACTCTACCGCTAGGCTAAAAAGTTGGTTGATGCTATGTTTTATCTGTACCAGTATAATTTGTAGGGATGTTTGTACCTGTTTGGTTACAGGGATAGCAGTGTCTTGTTTGTGCATGCTTGGGTGCAAGGTTACCCACAACAAGCCTCTACCTGACAGCTAATCCCCTTGCCTTGTTTGGCTACAGGGATAACAGTGCTTGTTTGGATAACCAATCCAATCCCCTGTATGGATAGCCAATGATCTGTTTGGTTGCAGGGATGTATAAATGTACCCCATTCTGTTGTAGGGACATGCATTACCTGTTTGGGATAGCCTATTTGGCTTTAGGATATCCAATGGTCTGTTTGGCTGCAGGATAGCAATTGGATTCAAAACTTATTAAAAAATTGGTGCCCAAGGATATGAACCCAAACCTCCAAATCTAAATGTAAATGCTCTACCAATAGGTTAAGTGCATACATGTCATTATATTTACACTGATTGGTTTTATACAGAATTTCAAGGATTAAAGTTACATATTTTGATTATTTGTCTGTATAGTTTGTTTTCTATTATACTGGCAAAATTAATGTGAATAATAATATTTTTCTTTAAAATGCTTAAATTCTTGTATTAATGTTATTGTTTGTATGTATAATTTGTTTACTTATTATACATGCAAAATTGAGTAACAATATTATTGTTCTTTTAAATTGCTTATAGTTAATTGCAACAATGTTATGATCATATGCACTTTTAATTAATTAAGGAATAGCCACAACATCCTTAGTTAGTTAAATTATATATTAAATTTTTAAGATCACATTTGATAACATTAATTATAATTAAATCATATGAAATGTAATCAATCTCATCCAACATGAATTTTTATTATATTTTGTAAGATTAATTAGGATGAGATATTAAATTATATTTTCTAATTTACCAACAAGGATTAGAAAAATGAACATGATTTGATAGTTTTATCATAAGATAATCTAAATCTAATTGAGTAAGACTTTAGCTCACATGCAAGTTTTATGTCATTAGATTTATGGTTTAAAAGCATGATTTACATTGGTAAAAAACGACAACGTATTTTTGCCTCAATCTTTGATTAATAAGCATGCATATTTAAAATTTGCAGTTATTCAACCTGTGACCATTTCTGATTTTAAGTGTGTTATTCCCGAACTAAGGGGCAATAACTATAAGGTATGGAAGGAGAGAGTTCTTCTACATTTGGGATGGATAGATATCGACTACGCTATAAGGAAAGACGAACTAGATCCCATTAGCAAAACCAACACTGCATAAGCTATCACTCTTTATGAAAAGTAGGAGAGGTCCAATCGCCTCTCCGTGATGTTCATAAAGACCAAGATATTCAATGTGTTCGTGGTTCCATCGAGTAAATTGATATAGTCAAACCACTTCTGAAAGCCATCAATGAGCAGTTTTTCAATTTCTGACAAAGCTCTTGTCATCACCTTAATTATGTAGTTTTCATCCACCAAGCTCACTAGGATAAGAGGAATGCGTGATCGTATCATGTGCATGAAGGATATAGTGGCCCAATGTTAGTTAGAATATGACAACTAAATTCGTGCAAGTCTATGGATCGCTAACAAGTAATATAATGATAAGTGAGTATCGTTCCCACGATGATTTGCCTATTAAGTATCGATTCCAATCTAGCCTAAATTCTATTTGGATGAATGAAAATCTAGAAAAGACTCGAATTAAGATAACTAGCATGCAAGAATTAACCTAACAACAAGGACTCATGAAAACCTAAAACAACCTAAAAACCCTAGGGCATAGATTTCACCAAATCAATCTTATATGAACCTCTTAGCTCAATCAATAAATGTTTATTTCCTATGTTGATGGCAAGTTTCACAAATGTATATGTAAATCTTTCTTAAGTATCCACACTACCCTTAGAAATAGGTCATCTTTCAACTCTATTCAAACTCTAAAATCTAAGGATGCAATAAACCCTAACCCAAAAAATATCACACCTAATCTCATGAATAATGATATCCCATGACAATCAAATGACATTTCATTCATGGTCTAATGCAATCATCACTTCTCAGACTCAAATCTAACTACAAATCATGCAAATATTGGTCAAATACCCACAAGTATTAAGGACTAAATGAAATACTCAACATATAAGTGAAAATAAGACATCAATCCATTGAAACTAATAGAGCTCATACATCCATGTCTTTGCTACATCTTAGCCCTAGGAAAATAAACTTAAAACATCTCAAAGAGTGGAAATACAACCATCAAAATAAAGAAAAACAAAGAGAGATGAAGAGAATCAAAAGATTTGAGAGTGAAAGCTCCTTTTCTTCTTTAATCTTCTTCTTCAAGTTTCTCCTCTTCAAGAGACTTGCCCTAGGGTGTTTCCACCCAAAGAGACTTGTTTTCAAAACCCTAAAAATGTTCCATAAGTAGTCCTCTATCAAAATGGGCTTAAAATCGCAAAGGAAGTGGGGCTTCCACCTCTTATGCAACCATGGGCAACAAATGATCAGAGGACCCGTGGAATATTACAAGTAATATTTGGGTGGTTTTGCCAATCCACTTTACTTGTTAGCAACAATTTGGAGGCAATGCCAATCCACATAATAAAACAGCAATTAGGTGGCAATGCCAAACCTACAAGAAATTAATCAATAGTTGGGTGGGCCTGCAATCCACCTAAAATGTAACAGTGGCCTGAGGTCGAGCTGGTCCACATAATAAAGGTCGTTTTGGTGTTGATTAACTTTATGAGCTGTATGTGATGTGGATACAAGTTTTATCATGTGAGGTCTATATGGAAGATACTAATGATAACTGATATCATAACAAACCCAATAAGAGGAACCTTCACTTGGTGAAAAACTAATAAAAATAGAACCACTATGAAAAATCGCACAAGATGTTACACACCCAGGATATGTCACAATCCTCTCAATTTATTCATCATCACTCGAGTAAAATTATGTTTCTTATCACTCTCTCCTGCATGATAATCCCATGCCCACACCCGTCCTTTCTAACTCTCTGTGATCTGTAAATAATGATCTCTGAACTCTCAATCCTAGTCCCATTTGATTATGTTTCTTGAAGCCTATTTATAGGCAAAGGTTTGATCCTCGGATGGATTTCATTGGTTGAAATGGAAACCAATTTCATTGGCTAGAACAAAGGCCAATTCTCATCCATACAAACATGAGATAGGAGACGTAGTGGTAAGGTGGAGAACATTTCTCCTTTTATAAAGGTTGTTGTCAGAACAGTAATGAATGGGGTTGGACCCCACAAATCTCCCTCCAAACCACAAAAAACAGTTATGGTCTTCAGATCCAGCACATAGTCCTTTCCTGTTCACTCTTTATTATATTCGTTAGTTTTTTATAATGACCTTCACTATCATATCGGCAATATTCTCATAAGTGTAGATTCTTCTTATTAGTTAGATTTATTTACATCTAATCCAATGATATCTCACATCTATGTGCTTCGTCCTTGCATGATACATAGTGTTCTTGCTTAAGTTTATTGCACTTTGCCTATCACAATGTACTATGTAGTCTCTCTGTTTTAAATCCAGTTCTTAAAGAAACAGCTTCATCTATAGCATCTCTTTTCCAGCTTCAATAGCTATAATATACTCTTCTTCTATAGTAGATAGTGAAACAAACTTTTGTAGCTTTGACTGCCATGATATAGCTCCCCCTCCAAATGCAAATAAGTACCTAGAAGTAGATTTTCTACAATCTAGGTCTCCAGCCATATCAGAATCTATACAACCTTCAAGAGATGGTTCTGATCCCCCAAAGCTTAAACATACCTTTGAGGTACCTCTGAAATATCTGAATATCCATTTCGCTGTCTCCTAGTGTGCTTTACCAGGATTTGTTAGGAATCTACTTACAGCTCCAACTGCATGAAATATATTTGGACGTGTACACACCATAACATACATTAGATTTCCAATTGCCGATGAGTATGGAATGACTACACTTCGCCTTTTTCTTTCTCTATAGATGGACAAAGCCTCTTACTTAGCTTGAAATGGCTAGCAAGTGGTGTAGAAACTGGCTTTGAATTTTTCATATGGAACCTTTCTAGCATCCGTTCAATATATCTTTCCTATGACAACCACAATTTGCCTGCCTTCCTATCTCGTAGAATCTTTATTCCCAAGATATGCTTTGCACTGCCTAAATCCTTCATGTCAAACGCCTTGACACCCCATTTTAGCCATCGGATCATATTTCCAGATCCCGAATCTACAATCAACATATCATCCATATATAACAAGAGAATGATGAATTTATCATCAAGGAATCTAAGAACATAAACACAAGGATTATGCAAGTGTCCTTTCGTACTTCTGGCTCATCATGAAAGAGACAAATTTCTTATACCATTGTCATGGCGCCTGTTTAAGTCCATATAGACTTTTCTTTAACTTGCAGGCCATGTTCTCCTTCCCTTTCGCTTTGAAGCCTTCTGGTTGCTCCATAAAGATCTCTTCATCAAGATCACCATGCAGAAATGCAGTCTTAACATCAAGTTGCTCCAATTCGAGATTCATATTAGCTACTAATCCTAGTATAACTCAAATTAAACACATTTTCACAACAGGTGAAAAGATTTCATCAGAGTCAATACCTTGCTTTTGACTGAAACCTTTCATCACTAGACGAGCCTGCATCAATATTCTCGTCGCCTTCTTACCTTAAACACTCATTTATTCGTGAGTTTTTTCTCCTCGCGCCTGTCAACTCAGGTATCATATGTCCAAGGAATTCATCTTCTCGCATGGCTGAATCCAACAGTCTTTGTCTTCATGAGACTGTACTTCTTGGAAGCTTTCAAGCTCCCCCTCATCAGCAATTAGAATATACTTTGAACTTGGATACCTTGTAAATGGTTGACGTTCTCTGGTTGTCCGTCTTAACTAAGGTCCTTCTTCTAGTGGACGGATTTGCTTCCCCTAATCAACACCTCCCGTATCACTATCATCACCACTTTCTTCCTCCTCGATGACTAGTTCTTCGGGTTCCGTCCCTGGTTCTAATTCAAACATCTTTACTTCATTAGTGGCACTTTCTAATGAAGTTTGTTCAGGTGTCAAATCTGCAACGCCTTCATATGTGAGTTTTGCATCACTCGCATTTTTCTCCATATCTTCAATGGTTTCGTGTTCATGAAACATGACATCTCTACTTCTGACTAGCTTTTGCTTCTCTTAATCCCATAGCTTGTAGCCGAATTCCTCATCTCCATATCCGATGAAGATGCAAGAGGTTGCTTTATCATCAAGCTGCGATCTTTGCTCCTTTGGTACATGTATGAATGCTTTACATCCAAACACCTTAAAGTGAGAGTATGGAACATCTTTTCCTGTTCAAACTCTTTGAGGAATATCAAAGTTCAAAGGAACTAATGGTGATCTATTGATCAGGTAGACTGCAGTGTTAATAGGTTCACCCCAAAATGACTTAGGAAGTTTAGCTAATTTTAACATGCGCCGGACTTTTTCCTCAATTTTCCGATTTATCCTCTCTACAACACCTTTGTGCTGTGGTATACTAGGAACTGTCTTCTCATGCCTGATTCCATGCTTGGAGAAATATTATTTGAACTCCTTGGAGATGTATTCTTCACCATTATCCGTCGTCACTTCAAAGGATTTCCAGCTCTCCACCATGGCATAGAATTTAAAAATATTGGAATACTTGACTTTGTATAAAAATCAAGTATACTCCATGTCTTTTGTGAAGTGTCATAATGAAAGTAACAAAGCATTGTTACCACTCAGCGAATCTACCTCACAGGCTTCGAAAACATCAGAATATATTAATAAATAATTTTTCTAATTTTCAAGTGTGTCTTTTTCGAATAATACTCTATGTTGCTTTCCAAATAAGCAATAATCACAAGGGTTTGATGATTTGTCTTTGGCCATAGGAATGAGGGACTGCTTGGCAAAAAGTTGTAACCCCTTCTCGCTCATATGTGCTAGCTACTTGTGCCACAAATGTGGAGAGGTATCATCATCAACTGCATTTAGTTGTCCTCCGCACACCTTTGCTTGTGTCTTGTATAGAAAAAAATATAATATGCCTCGTGCCACCACCAATGATCCCTTGGTGAGCTTCCAATTGCCACTACTGATAAAGTGGTTGTATCCATCCTTGTCCAACATATACACATAAATCAGGTTTAGACGTAAGTCTGGAATGTGTCGCACATCTTTCAATGTTAAAGTGCACCCCATACTTGTTTATATGTAGATGTCTCCAATCCTCGTGATATGGGAAACACTTTTGTTTCCCATCTTCACCGTGTCATAGTCTCCTGCTTTGTATGTTGAGAAGAATTCCCTTTTAGTGAAGCAATGGTATGATGTTGTCGAGTCCACTACCCACTAGACATCTTGTTCTGCTACATGACAACAATCTTCTTGAATGCAAAGTAAGGTCACATCATTGTCACTGGTACAAGTCGTAGCAGTAGTATTGGCCGCCTTCGTCTCTAGCTCTTGTCTCCTCCTTGCTTCGTGATCTTGGGTGCCTTTTCATGCGGCCTATTTGCCATAATGATAATACTTTTATTTTCCCTCTAGACTTGATCCGCTCTTGACTTGTTATGCCCAAATGGTCCTCTGCTTTTGCTTCAACCCCTATTCTCCATGACAAGGGATGTGTGTCATTGCCCACAAAGTCCTTCCTTCGAATTTCTTCATTGAATAGGTTATTTTTTACCATAAACTAACGCACTTTCCTTCCGGGGCTGAATTCTCCCAAAGACACCACCAAAGTAACCCAACTATCTAGTACGAACCAGTAGCAGCATGCTTGGCTCCCATCATCAAGTGAGAGACCAAGAACCGATAATCGTGAGATCATTCCTTTGCAATCATTCAAATGCTCAGCAATTGATCAGCCTTCCTTGAGCTTCAAATTCATCAGCTTCCGCATTAAGAAAATCTTTGTTCGTGCGTTCTTTGTCTCGTACATGTTTTCCAAGTTCTTCCAAAGAGTGTGGGGATCTATCTATTTGGCACCATGATTGTAGAGACTCATGTCCACCCACTGGCAAATGGCACCCAATGTTTTCTTCTTCAACTTCTTCTAATCAACATCTAACATGCCATCTGGTTTGGCATTATCTCCCTCAATAGGATCATATAAATCCTTACAATTTAGGAGATCCTCTATCATGGATTTCCATAATGAATAATTCGTTGTTGTCAATTTAATCACGACTTTAATAACTTTCGGCCATGATTCCACCCAAACTCGCACCACATTATGATACCATTTTTTGGGATTGTGAGTGGCCTGTGGAATATTACAACAAGTAATATTTGGGTGGCTTTACCAATCCAGTGTAATCATTAACAACAATTTGGAGGCAAGGACAATCCACATAATAAAATAGCAATTGGGTGGCAATGCCAAACCTTCAAGAAATTAATCAACGGTTGAGTGGTTGTGACAATCCACGAAAAATGTAAATAAGTAGTTTGGGAGGCTGATCCAATCCACATAATAAAAGTAGCAAATGGGTGGCTTTGCCAACCTTCGATAAATAAAAGTGTAGATGGATGGCTAAGCCAATCTGTAGAGAATAAGAAGGGAAGATAATAATGATACCCGATATAATGTGGTAAAACTCTCATAATAAGGGAAACCTCCATGGGACAAATTCGAGAAAATAATCTATTATGAGAAAAAACTAGCACAAGATGTCACACACCTAGGATATGCTCACAATCCTCTTAGTTTTATCTCTCAGTACTCTCTGTGGAGTACTATGTTTCTTACCACTCTCTCTGGTGTGATAATCCCAACTATTTCACACATATCCTTTCAACTCTCTATGATTGAAAGAATGATCTCTGAAACTCTTTATAATCTCCTAAAAATTCTCATTTGATTATGTTCCTCGAAGCCTATTTATAGGCAAAGGTTTGATCCTCGGATGGATTTCATTGGTTGAAATGGAAACCAAGTTCATTAGCTAGAACAAAGGTCAATTCTCATCCATATGAACATGAAATAGGCGACTTGGTGGCAAGGTGGAGAAAATTTCTCCTTTTATAAAGGTTGTTGTTGCAGCATTAATTAACTGGGCTGGACCCCACAACAGCAAGAGGTGTGCTAGGAAGCATTCTGGTACGCAAGTGCATAGGCTCCAAGCACTTGCGTAGCACTATTCATAGTATTTCCTTCTTCACTTCCCAAGGCCATATCTCCACCATCCAGACTTCATATTAGGCAAAATTTGGCTCTATGGAAAGCTTGTGAAGCTTAGAATGCATCTATGCCAAGAAGAGAGCCATGTGAGGTCATCATGCAGATGAAAAAATCAAAATACTTGCACATGCTGCATGTTGTGTTTGCTGATTTTAGACTTTTTTGCTTTGTTTTCGCTCATATGCATCCAATGGTTGACTTAAACATAAAGATGAACATTTAGAACATAAGAACACTTATTTATATCATAAAAACAACCAAATAATACATACAACACGGAGATAAAATGAGTACAAAAGGCACTCATCACTCAACTTAAGACATTAGAAGTTACCATGCTTAGAAACTTTCCTTGTTCATTTTATATTGAACAAAACTGCCCTTTCCTTCAAAATCTCTTACAACACATAAAGATAAATGGTCAATTAATGAATTGTTGATCATGTGTGTGCAAGAGGAGGGAAGGTTGATGTAAAGAGGGCCAAAAGGTTAACTTGACCACTTAAAAGAAAGGGAAAGATTCATGTTTAAAATCGAGTATATGCAAATGGATCAAATGGAAATGTGCATGCAAATGTTGCTAATTCAAAATTATTGTCCATTTTAGCACTTATTCTTGCAACATACGCATCATATTTTCATACCTCTACCAATTATCATGTCATCACAATGACCACCTTTATATTGCACATTACCATCATCACCTCTCAATAAATCCCCACCAACATGAAGGTGGTAATATATTAACTGACCAGTCGTCATTACACCAATAATACTTTTTTTTTATCAACACTAGTAAATTTTGAAAGCGACAAAATTAGCAAATCATAACTATAAATATAAATTATTGATAAATATTATGAAAATATTCATGTAAACTATCACCACATTTACAATGACATACTACTTCGTACTCTTACCATAAAACTCACTACACACTGTTGAACAAGACTAATAAAAATTGTTTATTTGTTATATTACAACAATACATTAATTTTATTTTTAATACAGACATGATAATTTATCAGACCTGTTATTACAAACAATACCATTAAACAATCAAACAATTTAGGACAACATCTGCCCCACACTCCCCGTAGTCAATATCTCACAATAATTCATCAATACAAATATTGGCCTTCAAATTTAACTTTCACATACATATATCAAACCCAATTCGTTTTCAATACATTTGATTAACATACAAATCAATCATGCTTGGACATTTTTTTTAATGTCATTCAAACAGTTAATACAATCACATTAATACATCAGAACATGAAACAACTACAAATAATAAAATTAAATCTGCATCCTAAAACCTAAGCATCAAAAACAAATTATTCAAGACCACAATGCAAGAACTTAGTAAGCATGACCACAATGCAGGAACTTATTGAGATATTAGTCAAATAGTTAATTCAAGTAATTATTTAAATAGTTAATACCAATCACATTAATACATCATAACATGAAATAACTGCAAATATTAAAATCAAATTTGCATCCCAAACCTAAGCATCGAACACAAATTCTTCACAACCACAATGCAGGAACTTAGTGAGATGTTAGTCAAACTACATATTCAGAAGATAGTTTCTCAATTTCACCATGATAGCCTGTTTTAAGATCTAACCCTCATCTCAAATTTAAAAAAGCAATTCTACATTTCTTTTCATTCACCCATATTAACAATTTTTTATGCTAAAATATGATAAATGATTCACATTATTAAAGTTGTTACTTACCCCTACTTTCAGCACTTCATTTCCCATGAGATTACAACGCCTTCATTTTGGTCGTGAACAGCAAACTCAATTTCTAGATTTGCGATGAACAGAAAAACGACCCCAATGTTGTTTCTTTCTTGCCTTTCCTTTTTGGCCGGAAATAGATAACAAATTTCTGGATTGTTGATATTCAAAAAACGACACCAATGTTGTTACTTTCCTTGAGCATGAATAATCACCCAAAGAATTTCATTGATTCCAACCACAAATCGTTTGTTTCTTTGGGGGGTTTCATTCCATCCAACCACGCTTCCTCCTCACATATTAACTTATAAGGTTTCTGCCTCCTCCCCCTGACCACACCGCAAACTCTATTATAGTAACACTCCATCTTCAAGTCAAGATGCCCTGCATCTCAATTTCAGAGAGAATCATATTCTTTCTCCTAATTTTTGTAGACATTTGGGAATTTCAAAAGTTAAGGAAACATTTGCTTTGGGTGTGATTTCCACGCTCCAAGCACGCGCCATTAACTCTAATATCCAATGGTAGATAGTGGAATCTAAGTGGAAGATTCATTAAACTATGAAACGTTACCCTGCCATAATGTGATGTGCTTCCAATGCCAATAAAAAGTAACCCATCTAATAGTATTTAGCATCTAGAAAACTGCCAAATAAAATGTGTGCCAAGCCGAAATATCACAAGTATCGCCTCGCCTGGGACCATCGCAAGGAAAACTATAACCGAAATCCTTTTATCTGGCATTAACTTGGAACCTCGTGCATCTAAAGTGCCTTTTACTAAGATTAATGTAGTTGTATGTAAACCTAGAGCAATAGCATGATGAACCAAGAAGTCTACAAGACCTATTGTTAAGAATAATGAATTACTATTTCTCATTAATAGCGTTTAACCAGCCAAGAAACCATATGCTTCACCCCACATTGAATGCTGGGCCAATTGTTGAAGATAAAAGTATATCAAATCCATATGAAATTTTACCATGATCCAATTGTATCCATTGAGCAAATATAGGTTCAATCAAGATTTGTTTTTCCGGAGTACGTACCAAATTCAAGCATGACATCATTATGAACACAAAGTCTCAAGGTATGGAATCCCAAAAAGAGGTTGGCCCAACTTAAATGGGATATGATAGTTTCTTTATGGTCTAACATTCTTGCCAATACATTATTCTCGTTTTGTTGTAGATTGTAATCTCTAATGAAAAATATAGCTCCATGAGCAAAAGCTCCTATCATGATGAATCCTACAATGTATTGGTGATGAGTACATAATGCAACTTCAGTAGTAAAATCTTATGCTATGAACGCATAAGCCGGTAAAGAATACTTGTGTTGAGCTACCAAGGAAGTAATAACCCCTAAAGGGGCTAGAGAAAGGCCTAATTAAAAATGAATCAAATTATTGATTGTGTCATAAAGACCCTTAAGTCCACGCCTCAATCATCCTCTTGGAGGTTCAAACTATCCCCAATCCTGAAGTTAGTTCTATACATATAACCCGCAATGAGAAAAATAAATGCAATAGCTAAATGATGATGAGCAATATCAATAAGCCATAAATTTTGTGTTTGTGGATGGGGCAAGTTTTTCTATTCTAGTTCATGGTTTCTCTTGGCTATATGGTCCATCCGGGGGAGAGACGTGGCTAGCTATGTAGGCCCCATTAAAATACATTGTTTGTGGGGGGGGGGGGGGGTAAGTTTTGTCCCAAATTTTGATTCACTATTTCGATTACCCAAAATCGAATACTTTTCCCCAAAATGCACCTAAATCGAGAGGGGAAACTTTTAGGTACTCATTTTCTAATAACTTTGCTCTGAGTGCCCTAAAACATAATTTACCCTAATCAACACCAGTACTTGCTTTTCTTAATGATCAAATTTGACGTGTTGTGTCAAATGTCATTCCCCCTTCTTTTTGTGTCAGCATTCAAATAATGAAATTATTATAATGTGAAAACGAAAAGGACTAATTAGTTACAAGATTGAAAGACCATGCAGTTCTTTTGCCCTAATAGAAAATGTGGATGAATCCGATAGTGGATTTCGAACCATCTAGAATTATTTTAAACAATAACTTTATGAATAAGATAAGAGACCTTATCTTTTAATTACTTTAGAAAAGTAGGTTTCAAATCAAAAGATATGCATAAAAGATACTATCAAGATTTGCTAATAGTTTAGGATACGAGCTAGCCAACCAAATGTTTGAATACACGTTATGAACCAACTCACACGACGACCTATGGAGAGAAGGAGTTTGGGTCTCAAAATAAGATTGCCTTCGATTTTACTTCAAATAAGATTCCGTTCGATTTTACTTCAATACAAGATTCCTAGAAAATGCTAGGGAATGAAAATTGAAAGGAAAAATGAAAGAAAAAAAAAGGTAAGGAAAGGATATGAAAAATTTCTCTTGTTTTGTAATGAATAAAGATTTTAAAGGAAAAAATTAAGAAATCTATTTCATACTTTATTTGTTATATATAGAGAGATATATATATATATATATATATATATATATAGATATATATATATATATATATATATATATATATATATATATATATAATTAAACCCAATATTATATATAGATACAAGAGCAAAAATACTTTTTCACTCCTCGTTTTCTCTATTTTCTCTCATTAATTTTCAAGAAAAGTAATAGGAAATATATTACAATATTTTCCATTATATATTTTTGCCTTACACTTTCCATATCATCCAAACTTGCAAAATGATTCCGTAAAACTTGAGGAAAATTGTAAGGAATAGAAATAGAAAGGAAAAGTAAAATAAAAGAAAAAAAACAAAGGAAATCAAATGGAGCAAATCCTACATATTATTTTTATTTGTTATCAAATTAATTTTACTTATTTTAACTTATCAATATAAAGATTAACAATTTAAGAATATATAAGCTTTTAACTAATTTTATTTATATTTGATTTTCTTTGATATTTTTATTAAATACTAAAATATAATAAAATATTTTCCTTAGTATTTTCTCGAGTTTGGATGACATGAAAAATGTAAGGGAAAAAATATGAGGAAAATATTGTAATATTTTTTCTACTACTTTCCTTGAAAATTAATGATGAAAATAAAAGAGAAATGGAAGGAAAAAGTTGTTTTGGACTATCTATATAATATTGTATTCCTATGTAATTTTTTTTTTTTTTATATTTCTATAAATATAGAATAAAAGAAACTTATTAAATTTTCTAAAAAGAAAAATACAATATAGATTTCTTTTTTAGTTTAAATTTTCATGCATTATTAAACCAAAGAAAAAATTTATTTATTTTCCTTGCCTTATTTTTGTTACTATTTTC
This sequence comes from Tetrastigma voinierianum, assembly GCA_016808115.1. Taxonomy (NCBI): domain Eukaryota; kingdom Viridiplantae; phylum Streptophyta; class Magnoliopsida; order Vitales; family Vitaceae; genus Tetrastigma; species Tetrastigma voinierianum. The sequence continues at coordinate 448,081 of JAEQBH010000610.1, forward strand.
TTTCCCCAACATTTTCCAGAAGCAAACATAGCTTTTAGGAACCAAAGTCAAGCTCAGAAAATGGGTGTAATATTATTTTACTTTATTTTATTAGGATTGTGGATTATTTGGATTGAGGAAGTCAAGTCATCCTTGCTTTCCCTTTTTTCTCTGGGACGCCTCCCCACTTCATCTTTTTATCCCATTCCACACATATGAACGCCCATCATTATAAATAAAGGGTAGTGGTGAAGGAAGTTTAGCATACCCTATTTCAGTCTCCAATCTCCCTTCACCATGATGATTAAGGCCTTCTTTGTATGCTTTCTCTTCCTCTCAGTGCTGTTCCTCCCCTCTTGCGTCAGTGCTCGGGAGTTAGTGGTTCAAAATGGTAGTTTATTTATTTATTTATTTTTCAGCCTTGTAGTAATAGAAATATGTGTATGCATGTAAGGTAACTTAAAAATCTTTAAATCAACACACAGGCATAAATGAGCTGCTGTTTTTTTTGTCTTCTATCGATGCAGCCTACGTTTGTAACCAGGAAAATACAAGGGAAAGAAAAATAAACTACAAAAATGATTTTTTTATATATATATATATATATATATATATATATATATATATATATATATATATATATATATATGTATATATATATATATATATTTGGTTTTATTGTGAAAATATAAAATATAATTTTATCATGGAAAATATAAAAAAAATAAAATTTAATCAAAATTTCTTAAAATTTTACATATATATTTTAAAATTTCTTAATCTTAATATAATAGAGAGTTCAATAATGATTTTGAATAAAAAATAGAATTAATTTATTAAGTATAAACTTATTTTTTATTTTTCTTCAAATTTTTTTTTTTAATTTTTCTTCTTTATTTTCTTTTTTTAATATTTTCTGGGTACCAAATGGAGCCCCGTAACTATTATCTCGACTTTGTTTTTGGGGAAAATTCAAGAAATTAAGGTTATGATGATATATCTTACATGGATCTTGCAGGAATGCTGAGTGATACTTCTGAGACGGGAGTGCTCAAAACAGGCGACACTAATAAAAAAGGAAAACCTTCCCACTGTAAACGTAATAATAGACAATGCTACTCCTATCCACCGGGCTCTTCAAAATGAGAGATAGTGCCATGTATGATGGATGTATCAAGGAGCTGGCTGACCGCTATGGACCAACAATTAATAATACGTATGAAGGAGTCGTCTAAGATCGGGCGGATGTATGTGTTTAATTTGGAGTTTGTTATGATGCGTAATGTATGATGTATTGAGAGTTTGCTTTAATAGTAATAATAAAGCATGTTGTGCTTCTTCTTTTCACTCTCTTCCCAATTGGAGAACTACTCTATCATCGGCCGTTAACGTTATGTAGTGATAACGTTTTTTTAGGTTGTCTTTGGTTCACATAAAGTACGAACGAATGAAAGAAAAAAAAAATAAGAAAAATGGTTTTTTATGTTCGGTTTGTCTGATAAAAAATCTGTGCAATAATTAAATATAAATAAAATTACTTACAAAATTATATAATATTAAATTAGTTAATATTTATATTGAGGAGTTAAAATAAATAAAATTAATGAGTTTGAAGAGTCAAATAAAAACAATAAATTATATATATTTAACTATATTTTTATTTTCCTTCACTTTTTATTTTCTTTACTTTTTCTATATATTTTCTTTCTCTTGCATTTTTTTTCTCAAATTCTATGGGAAACAAATATACCATTAGAGAAATAATTGTTAGATGATTTTTTTTCAAGTATTCCTGAAGGAAATACTTAAGTGTGTGTGTGTATATATATATATATATATATATATATATATATATATATATATATATATATATATATATATATATATATATATATATATATATTTAAATGAGTAGAAATATTTGTCAAATACATCCTAAATTGCAGAACAAGAACAATTTTCAGAAAATACCATTTTGATGTTCTCTATATTTTCAAAAATTGTTCTCAATAACCGTTTTAAAAAACAAGAACCAAACATGCCCTTGGTGTTCTATGAAAACTGTTTTTGTTCTCTAAATTTAGGGCATGTTTGGTTCTTGTTTTTTAAAAACATTTTTTGTTCTCAAAAACAAAGAGAGAGGAGAACTAGTTTGGTTCCCTTTTTTTTTTTTTTTTTTTTGAAAAACATAAAAAACACTAAATTGAGATAATAAGAATAGTTTTCAGAAACCACCAAAATATTGTTATCTATATTTTCAAAAACCGTTCTCAAAAACAGAAACCAAACATGCTCAAAAACACCTTTTTCTTTTTATGGAAACCCAAACATATCAATTAGAGAAATAATTGATAGATGGTTTTTTTCAAGTATTCCTGAAGGAAATACTTAAGTAAATATAAAAAAAAGATTGAGTAGAAATATTGTCAAATACATATCTTAAATCTTTCATATAAAATAAAATATGAATAAAAGTAGAGCCACGCTCAGTATGAAATTGGAGTTCGATATTTTCCTTATCATCTATCTCTAATTGCAATTCATTTTTGAGTCCTCCAAGTTCACTATGCATTGCTTTGATGTTCCAATTGTAACACTTCCAAACTAATTTTTTAAGACAGAAAAAATCACATTTAAGCATATAGTCATAGACAAGTGATATTTGGAACAAATTGCTAACTTTTATCTAGCTCACTAATTAACAAAATTGCATAACTAAAATATTACCTTCAAATTTGTCAATAGTGATGACATTTAACCAAATGAAAAGATTGCAGTTGGGGGACTACTTGGAGAACGTAGGAATCTGCCAAATAAACTTTAAAATTAAGGTTATGTTGATGTCAAAAAAAAAAGGTTGTGTTTGTTCCAAAAAAAATTAAGGATTTTTTTTTCTCCCACAATCAAGATTAGGTGCGTAATTGGGGAAAATTCGATCAGCATATTAGAGAAATTGGGGCTAAATTCTCCTAAAGAGCTACATACGTGTTCCTAAGACACGTCATCTACATATGACATATGTGGGTTCCACGTTAGAGGCATTAAACATTTGTTTGTCAGCTGTTCAATCTATTAATGATAAAGACATGATTGAACTACAAAACAAACATTAGGGGCATCTTGGAACCGAAAAAATGTTTAGGTGCAAAGTTGGATATACAAACAAATATTATGGGCATTTGTGCACCTTATCCCTAAATATATGTATATAAATTTACATTACTAAAACAAGACGTCATGCTGATCATAAAAACAAAATTTTATATTCTGTTAAAAAATTAGAAGGTTAATAAAAATCACACATAGTCATAACCAATCATATACAATTAATATACCGAAAGGATGCATAAATCGTACATAATCAAGCTACACAATCTAGAAGTATTTCAATGACAAGAGTAATGATTCAATAGGAAAGAAAACACTTTGTCATTCATCTAGTCAAAATGACACAAAATCATAAGATAATGACAAACGTGAAGATGTGCATGTAATAACAAAAAAATATGAGTTTTCCTTACAAAATAAAATGAAAAGACAAAACTCTCACTAAAACAAATATTCTAGGCTCCTAACAATCCCATTTGGGTAACGTGTTCTTGAAACACAAAAATAAGTAAGTCTTTGGTTAGTGAGTCTGCCAACATGCTAGTCGTAGGCATATGTTCAACTCGAAATTGGGGTGGATCCAGAACTTTCTCTTTACAAAAAGAACTTCACATCAATGTTCTTGGAGCGAGAAGTGCTCCTAGTGTCCCTAGAGAAAGATCAAATGCAGAATTATCATAGAACAATTTCAATAATTTAGAAATATAGTGAACAACCTCCAAAGCTAAAATGAAGTTCCGCAACCATATTGCATGACAAGTAGCCTCATAACACGCCACATACTCGCTCCACAGAGAAGAAGCCAGTGTCCGCTTGACACTTTCCACGAAACAACTTCTCTTCCGCCATCATAAAGATATAACTGTATGGATTTTTTATCATCCACATAGTCTCGTGATAATCGAATCACTAAACCAACCACCTCTAAGAACGCACGCTGATATGTCAACATGAGATCCTTGGTACCCTGAAGATACCTATAAAACTTTCTTAGCCGCTTTCTAGTGGCTTTGACCAGGATCACTCAAATACCTACCCAACACGCCAACAACAAAAGCAATAATAGGGTGTGTGCATACTTGAGCATACATTAGGCTACCTAATAACCGAAGAATAAAGGACTAAGCCATCTGAGTTCTCTCAATATCATTCGAGGACATCAGCCTTTGGAAAATCCGTCCCCTTTATAATGGCTGCCTTACCAAAGAACATGATTGCATAACACCTTTCAAAATGCGTTCAATATATGTCTGTTGAGACAATCTCAAAATGCCACTAGGTTTATCGCGAAGTATTTGTATGCACATGACATAAGATGCTTCCCCAAGATCCTTCATATCAAAATGGCTAAACAATAACCGCTTGGTTTTCAACCAACAGTCGGGATTACTGGTCAGGAGCAAAGATGACAACATATAAAACCAAGAATATGTATTTGCTCCCACTGACCTTCATATATATGCATTGATCGAATGATAAATTCTCTTAAAACCCTGGGTCGCGACAACTTCATCAAACTTCAGATACTAATTATTTAGAAGCCTACTTTAAACCATTAATGGATTTCTAGAGGTGCTTTAAACTTGAGGACTAACAATGGCTTATTTGTAGGTAGTCGGATCTGATGCATTACCCACATCATTCTCATGTTCCTACAAGTAGACAATGTAGTCATCTGAAACTATGGGCCTATTGTGCCCTCTCTAACCTCCTCAAGGGTATTACATCCAGGGCTACTGGATCCACATTTAAGGTTACTGGATCTACATCCCTAATTGGTTCATCATCGGTAGTGGCTACTAGACATCGGGTCAACAACGTGGCTATGAGATCAAGCTTAAGCAAAAGGCATAGGAATAAAATTGGTGTCTTGAACACAATTTCTCTTAGCTCTTGGCTTGTACCAATATCATCCTCAAAATAGATAGCCTGACCGACCAATCACTTTGGTGGTGTAATGAGCAAAACCTAAGCTCTCTCGATCCTACACAATAACCAATCAAGTACCCACTAATCGTTTTTAATCAAGTTTATTGGATTGCGGGTTGTACGGTCTCACTTCCACCTTGCAACCCCAAACATGGAAGTATTGGATTGCAGGTTGTACGGTCTCACTTCCACCTTGTAACCCCAAACATGGAAGTGACGAAGACTAGGATTCTTCTATCACCATAGCTCATATGGAGTCTTAGGAACAGACGTACCAAGCACTTGATTCAAAATATAAGCTGCAGTTTTTAAAGCTTCACCCCACAAGAACTCAGGTAGTGAGGAATTAATTACATACACAACCATATCAAGAAGCTGCGGTACCATCCTCTCCGCAATCCCATTTTATTGAGTACTAGGCATTGTGTATACTGAGCATTAATGCCACATTCCGGAAGGTACTTTGCAAATGGTCTAGGGTTGCGTTCCGTCTCATCATATCTATCATAATACTCACCACCTCTATCAGAATGAACCACTTTGATCTTCTTCCCTTGTTGGAGCTCAACTTTAGCTTTGAAAGCTTTGAAACCTCCAAAGATTCAAACTTCTCACGAATGAGCTCGACAAAACCATAACGGGAATAATCATCAATGAACGTGATGAAATATTTGTAGCCACCCATAGCAAGATCTTGAAGAATCTCATCTTTAATTAATTTCTCCATTCCTTATCTAGAAATATGACCTAAACGCTTGTGCCAAAGAGTAGAAGACTTTTCATTCAATCTCAAATGTTTAGAGCTACTAGCAATATTAACAGTAAGGGTAGCAGAAATAGAAGGCAAAGCAGACAACTCTAATCTGTAAAGACTCCCACAAAGTACTCTAGTGCCAATCAATAGTGTGGAATTTCGCATGCTTAACTTCTTTCCTAATTCAAAAAGAAAACTATATCCAAGTCAATCCAAAATAGGTACTGATATCAAATTTCTCCTAATCGATGGTATGTATGCCACATCTTACAATTCCAAAAAATTTCCTGTATTGAGCTGTAATCTAACAACTCTTAGAAAATCAACTTGGACTTTTGTATAGTCTCCCATGTACACATACTGCTCCAAACTAGTTGGACTTCTTCTGCTTATCACCACTTGCATAGAATTGCAAGAGCGAATGGTAACACCACTATCTAACCACCAAGTATCAGATGACACATCAATGATATTGGGTTCAAAACAAACATTCACCCAATGGTTATCAGATAACTCATTTCTCCCATTCTTATAATTAGTCCTATTGAGTTTTGAGATGGCAAAGAACTAAGGAAAGCTCAAAGCTAAAGAATAAACTATAGAGCAATGTCAAAAATACATGTAAAACAAAGACGTGCAAATTGCTCCATTTTTCGGCTTACCAAATGACCTACAAAAGTAGTCACCAAATGTTAGAGTCTTTAAAATACAAAAAAAAAAAAAAAAACTCATACATGATAGCACCAATTAACTGTCACAACCAAACGCCACACTTCCCACCGAGCAAAGTAGGCAAATTGTGCGGTTCATGACGCTTAATGAAATCTATTCACCAAACTAAGCATCTTACCAAATAATAAAGTCATCGATAGGATAACTTCACTATTAGTATGGATCTTAGCAAAATTGATGTGCAAGACGGGAGAAATTACAGTTGTAAGATCAATTCCAAAAATATCCGACATGTTCATACTCACGACATGGTTAACTTGACCACTTCTAATAACTTTGCTCTGAGTGCCCTAAAACATAATTTACCCTAATCAACACCAGTACTTGCTTTTCTTAATGATCAAATTTGACGTGTTGTGTCAATTGTCATTCCCCCTTCTTTTTGTGTCAGCATTCAAATAATGAAATTACTATAATGTGAAAACGAAAAGGACTAATTAGTTACAAGATTGAAAGACCATGCAGTTCTTTTGCCCAAATAGAAAATGTGGATGAATCCGATAGTGGATTTAGAACCATCTAGAATTATTTTAAACAATAACTTTATGAATAAGATAAGAGACCTTATCTTTTAATTACTTTAGAAAAGTAGGTTTCAAATCAAAAGATATAAATAAAAGATACTCTCAAGATTTGCTAATAGTTTAGGATACGAGCGAGCCAACCAGATGTTTGAATACACGTTATGAGCCAACTCACACGACGACCTATGGAGAGAAGGAGTTTGGGTCTCAAAATAAGATTGCCTTCGATTTTACTTCAAATAAGATTCCGTTCGATTTTACTTCAAATTAAGATTCCTAGAAAATGCTAAAATTGAAAGGAAAAGAAAAAAAAAGGTAAGGAAAGGATATGAAAATTTTCTCTTGTTTTGTAATGAATAAAGATTTTAAAGGAAAAAATTAAGAAATCTATTTCATAATTTTTATTTAATATATGTATATATATATATATATATATATATATATATATATATATATATATATATATATTATATATATATATATATATATATATATATATATATATATATAATTGGGAACCCAATATTATATATAGATACAGTATAAAATACTTTTTCACTCCTCCCTCTTATTTTCCTCATTAATTTTCAAGAAAGTAATAGGAAAAATATTACAATATTTTCCATTATATATTTTTGCCTTACACTTTCCATATCATCCAAACTTGCAAAATGATTCCGTAAAACTTGAGGAAAATTGTAAGGAATAGAAATAGAAAGGAAAAGTAAAATAAAAGAAAAAAAACAAAGGAAAACAAAATGGAGTTAAATCCTACATATTATTTTTATTTGTTACTTCAAATTAATTTTATTTATTTTAACTTATCAATATAAAGATTAAGTAATTTAAGAATATATAAGCTTTTAACTAATTTTATTTATATTTGATTTTCTTTGATATTTTTATTAAATACTAAAATATAATAAAATCTTTTCCTTAACATTTTTCTTTGGTTTCCGGAAAATGAAAATGTTATGAAAAGGAAAAAATACTATGACAAATCATTTTCTCAAGTTTGGATGACATGAAAATGTAAGGGAAAACATGAGGAAAATATTGTAATATTTTTCTACTACTATTTTGGACTATCTATATAATATTGTATTCCTATATATATATATATATATATACATGTTATATATATATATATATAGTAGCAGGTTTTTTATATTTCTATAAAATATAGAATAAAAGAGAAAATTATTAAATTTTCTAAAAAGAAAAATACAATATAGATTTCTTTTTTAGTTTAAATTTTCATGCATAATTAAACCAAAGAAAAAATTTATTTATTTTCCTTGCCTTATTTTTGTTACTATTTTCTTTCCAACATTTTCTAGAAAGCAAACAGCTTAGAACCAAAGATAAACTCACAGAAAATGTAAGGGTGTAATATTATTTTACTTTATTTATTTGGATTGTGGATTATTTGGAGTGCTGTGATGATTGAGGAAGTCAAGTCATCCTTGCTTCCCTTTTTCTCTCTGGGACGCTCCCTTCATCTTTTATATCCCATTCCACACATATGAATGCCCATCACTATAAATAAAGGGTAGTGGTGAAGGAAGTTTAGCATACCCTATTTCAGTCTCCAATCTCCCTTCACCACGATGATTAAGGCCTTCTTTGTATGCTTTCTCTTCCTCTCAGTGCTGTTCCTCCCCTCTTACGTCAGTGCTCGGGAGTTAGCGGTTCAAAATGGTAGTTTATTTATTTATTTTTCAGCCTTGTAGTTGTAGAAATATGTGTGTGCATGTAAGGTAACTTAAAAGAAGTACTTCAAATCAACACATAGGCAAAAATGAGCGGCTGTTTTTCTTGTCTTCTGTTGATGCAGGCTCCATTTGGAACGGAAAGAAAAAAAAACTAAAAAAAAAATGATATTCTTGTATATGTTTGGTTAAAATATAAAAGAAAATAAAATATAATCAAAAAAATTTATTACTTTGTTTTTGGGGAAAATTCAAGAAATTAAGGTTATGATGATATATCTTACATGGATCTTGCAGGAATGATGAGTGATACTGCTGAGACGGGAGGCAAGAGTAGAACAGGCGACTCTGGTAAAAAAGGAAAACCTTACAACTGTAAACGTAATAGACAATGCCACTCCTACCCACCGGGCTCTTCAAAATGAGAAAGATAATGCCATGTATGATGGATGTATCAAGGAGCTGGCTGACCGATATGGACCAACAATTAATAATACGTATGAAGGAGTCGTCTAAGCATGTATGATGTATGTGTGTTTAATTTGGAGTTTGTTTTGATGCATGATGTATGATGTATTGAGAGTTTGCTTTAATAATAATAATAATGTCAGTCTCCTTGTGAAAGCATGTTGTGCTTCTTCTTTTCACTCTCTTCCCAATTGGAGAACTACTCTATCATCGGTTGATGATGTTTTTTTTAGGTTGTGTTTGGTTCCCTTAAAGTACGAATGAATGAAAGAAAAAAAAATTAAGAAAAATGGTTTTTTATGTTTGGTTTGTCTAATAAAAAATCTTTAAAATAATTAAATATAAATAAAATTACTTACAAACTTATATAATATTAAATTATTTAATATTTTAATTAAGGAGTTAAAATAAATAAAATTAATGAGTTTGAAGAGTCAAATAAAAACAATAAATTAGATTTGACTTATATTTTATTTTCCTTCACTTTTTATTTCCTTTGCTTTTTCTATCTATTTTCTTTCTCTTCCATTTTTTTTTTCTCAAATTTTATGGGAAACAAACATACCATTAGAGAAATAATTATTAGATGGTTTTTTTTTCCAAGTATTCTTGAAGGAAATACTTAAGTATATTTTTTTAAACGAGTAGAAATATTGTCAAATACGTCCTAAATCCCAGAGAACAAGAACAATTTTCAAAGAATACCATTTTAATGGTTTCTATATTTTCTAAAATATTTAAATAAAGGTCTCAAACATGCCCTTAATGTTATATGAAAAAACTATTTTGCTCTCTAAATTTAGGCATGTTTGGTTCTTTGTTTTGTAAAAACGTTTCTCATTGCTTCAAAACAAGGAGAATTCCAGAAACACGTTGCCTCAATTTTTTGTTTTGTTTTGAAAAATATAGAGAATACAAAAAACACTAAATTGAGATAATAAGAATAGTTTTCAGAAACCACCAAAACGTTGTTATCTGTATTTTCAAAAACTGTTCTCAAAAACGGTTTTCAAAAACATGAACCAAACATGCTCAAAAAAGCCTTTTTCTCTCTGTTTTCTTTCCCTCTTATTTTTTTTCTCAAATTTTGAGAAACCAAACTTATCAATTAGAGAAATAATTGATAGATGGTTTTTTCAAGTATTCTGGCTGTTACTTCATATATATAAAAAAAGATTGAGTAGAAATATTGTCAAATATATCCAATCTTTCATAAAATAAACTATGAATAAAAGTAGAGCCACGCTCAGTATGAAATTAAGTCTGATATTTTCCTCATCATCTATCTCTCATTGCAATTCATGTTTGAGTCCTCCATGTTTACTTCTGCGTACTGCTTTGATGTTCCAACTGTAACACTTCCATACTAATTTTTTAAGACAAAAAAAAATCACATTTAAGCATATAGTCACAGACAAGTGATATTTGGAACAAAATGCTAACTTTTATCTAGCTCACTAATTAACAAAATTGCGTAACTAAAATAAATTACCTTCAAATTTGTAAATAGTAATGGCATTTAACCAAATGAAAAGATTGCAGTTGGGGGAATTCTAAGAGAACGTAGAAATCTGTCAAATAAACTTTAAAATTAAGGTTATGTTGATGTCAAAAAAAAAAAAAAAGGTTTTGTTTGATTAAAAAAAAAATTAAGGATTTTTTCTCCCTAAATTTCGATCAAAAGATTAGGGTACGTATTTGGGGGAAAATTCGATCAGCATATTAGAGAAATTGGGGCTAAATTCTCCCTAAAGAGCTACATACATGTTCCTAAGACATCACTAATGTATGACACATGATTCCTAATGCGAGGCCAACATCTGTTTGTCAATCTATTCAACCCGTTAATGGTAAGGATATGATTAAACTATAAAACAAACATTAGAGACATCTTGGAACCGAAAAAATGTTTAGATGCAAAGTTGTACATATGAATAAATATTATGGGCATTTATGCACCTTATCCCTAGATATATGTATATAAATTTACATTACTAAAACAAGATGTCATGCAGATCATTAAAACCAATTTTTATATTCTGTTAAAAAAATTAGAAGGTTAATAAAAATCACACATAAATTTAAATAAAAATTAGAAAAATATAAAATAATTTAAACCCATTAAAACTTCGACCATAAAATAACTTTGTTTGAAACAACATCATGAGGAAGTGAAGTATTACAAAAACTAAAAGCTATTATATCATTAAGGCACTCTTCTTCCCGGTAGAGTTAGATAATGAGAGAAAATAGAAACGTTGAGTAAAATAGTTGGGAGGAGTGAAAAAAATGGTATTATTTGATATTTATATTGATTAATCAAAATAAATAAAATAACTCTTAAATAATTACATAAAAATTATTTTATCTTAAGTTTTGTGACAATGTGATGTACGTTAGAGAAATAAATTAATTAAAATGTTTGTGTAACTAAAATACATTAGCACATAAATCATAAATGCTCTTTAATTTTAAATAATTATATTTTATGACTCTTTCACATAATAAGAAATGATTTCTTTTCATTAAAAAAAAAATTAATTGATTTCTATAAGATCTTTGTCGGAATGATTTTCTAGACAATTTCTTCACCCTTAACACTGACTTTTAAATACAAACACAGCCAAACATCAATTTCACATTATAACTCTCTACATGTTTCTAAAATGTATTGTATGATATAAATCACCTTTTTGAACTCTTAGGAGTGAGCCCAAAGTCCTATAATGTTCCTGTTTACACTAAAAATGAATTTTTTTTTGCCCAAAGGGTAGTGGAATGGGCCGAATTAATATATCAAGCCTAAACCAAGGCCAAACCAAGCCCAGACCAAGCCTAAACCGAGCCCAACCCAGTCTAAGAAAGCCCAAGTCCATGAAAGGGTCCAACGACATTTCTAGAAATTTTCAATTTGTTGAAGTGGTCAGCTCATAATGGTGAGACTTTGTCTCAAAAGCAAGTGGAGGAGACTTTTTCTCCAACCCAAGTCATGACATGGAAGAACGTGAGCTATTATCGTTAGTAGAGAAATGACTCGAGAATGTTGTTAAGTGGATAAAATGGGATCAGAACAAGACTCGCAGTGGATACGCACTGCTATTGGAGAAGGTGGATACGTGACCAGTTATTGGAGAAGGTGGATCAACCAACAAGTGGTATCAAAACTATGTTCGAGCTTAACCGTGTGGGTAGATGCCGAACAAAATGGTGTGGTGAGCTATGAACCCTTCTTAAGTGGTGCTCCATGTAAGGCATATGCCTAAACGCGGTGAAAAACAAGGAAATCCTAGTTTGAAGAGAAGTTCGGTGGAACTTTGTTCAAGGGGATGATTGTTGGAAATGCTCTCTAAGTCTCATAATGTCCCATATCGGTTAGTAATGGGAAGGCTTATGAGTATATAAACATGAACAACATTTGATTGGTATGAACCCTTTTAGGGGGAGGAGCCCAAAAATAAAACCATGAGGGCTTAGGCCAAAGTGGAGAATATCATATCAATATGGATAGGGAATGTTGGATATTCTCTGGATTAAAGTTAGAATATGGTTCTTATGGGGGGTTTAACAAAATATGTGCCAATTACAAAAAATACCTTTTTATTAGGTACACTCTCCCTTTGTGGTATTCTGTTTTTTGTCCAAAGATGAAATTCTTAATGATAGTTGGTTGTATTCACCTATTTTTTCAATAATAACTTATTTAACGGCAGGATTAACCGCATTTTGTATGTTTAAGATCTATTTACTTACTTTTGTCCACGAGGTTTTGTGAGTACCATGATCTTTAGACCCACTACTCAATGGGCCTAGGGCCCACTTGGCCCGCATTGTAAAACGGTCTAAGCTCACTTATCATATTAAAACTAGGTGGGCATTATCCAAACGAGAGGGTCTTAAAGCCCATCTGAGAAAGCCAGGGTGTTTTCTTAAAGACTTGCTTCAAGGCTGCCCGTCTAGGATTTCAAGTCCTCAAACCGGCCATCCTACCGCATATGGGGGGAGATTTGTGAACCACGCCCTATAAATCGGGAAGATCCCCCAAGGGGTGAAGGTAAGGAAATTCCAATTGTGTGAACTCTCTACTTCTTCTTCTCCACCTTATGCTAACTTCATCATTGGAGAGCGTGTCCGACACACTACCGCCAGATCACCCTTTTCCAGGTTCATGTTGTTGCTGATGCTCAAAGGTTTTGACGATCAAGGTCCTTACAATTAGCACCATCTGTGGAAATCGAACAGAAAGTCTTGTCTACGGGCCCCAAGGGCTTGGCTTCAACAATTGTCTAGTAGCCCTTCATCACCTGTATTCCTGACCTCCTTCCACACCTCGATTCGTCTGAAAGCGCTTGTAATGTCAGTTTACGACGAACCAATTGCCGTAAGATCAATCTCCATCAAGGCCGAGATGGAGAAAATGTGAGGAACAAAGTTGCAAGGTCATGCTGAATGGTTGTAGCATGAGAATAATGACCAGTTGCAAGCCCAGATAGAAAAAAGCCGCGATCTTAGAAAAGACATTCGAGATAGTAGTTGAGTTGTGCATCCAATCGCTCGCAATAGAGAAAAGGAGCCCATTATTCCTAACAATGTTGATACCCTAGCAGATGATGAGTTGTTCTCAAGCAGTTCCCCATCCTTGAGTCTCTCACCAGCCAAGAATGCTCGTGAGCACAAAGGTCAAATCGAGCAAGAAGCCTTTGCATCACCCTGCCTTCAGTGATGCCATTAGTGGCGCATCCCACAGGGCAAGGAGAGAGGCAGGTAGGAGGTAGAACCAGCCAGATCAAGCCCTTGGGAACGTGTCAGTATTGCCCACAAGCACAATGCCACTAATGTCATTCATACATCCTGCCTTTGGTATGAGGCCAACATTCTATATGCCGCCAACAACCTTAATTCAAAGACTCGATGACATGCTCTCTTCGCCCCTAGGACAACACATTCTTGATTATGAGCCACCTCGCGGGTTTGTCATACCAGCTTTCACCACGTTCGATGGCTCTATTGACCCTTACGATCATATGCTCCATTATAATCAGGCGATGATACTAAATGCCAGCAATGACCAGTTGTTGTGTAAGGTATTCCCCGCTAGTTTGTGGGGGCCTGCATTAGCTTGGTTTCACAAGCTCCCACGTAATTCAATAAATTCATTCAATGAACTATGGGCCGCATTCATATCATGGTATTTTTGTTCGGTGCGACAAAGAGGAACATTAGCTCTTTGTAAACTATTCTAAAGTAGGACAGGGAGCCTATTTGAGACTTCACAAGGAGGTTTGGGCAAGCCGTTTTGCAAGCAGAATCATATGGCATGGACTCGATCCTCCAAAACTTTAGGATAAGCTTTGAACCATCTACTCCTTTCTTTCAGTCACTATCTTTAGACCCGCTAGCCACAATGGAAGAATTATACAGACGAGATAATAAGTACTCAATGATGGAGGACAATATCTGTACAATAACCCAAACTGTCATGATTACAAACCAACCAGCTGAGGAAAATAAGCAATATGGGAAGAAACTATCTGAGTCTAAGGAAGGTCAAGGCAAAGACCGAAAGCGGTCCCGTTATCAGTCACAAAAAAAAAAAAAAAAAAAAAGTTGACATAATTTACCCCCTAAACATCTCATACGAGAAGTTTTTGCCCATCATTCATGACTTGCTAGAGTATAAATGGCCTGCACCGATCCAAAAGAATCCTTCCCAAAGAAACAAATCCTTACGGTGCGATTATCATAGAGATAATGGGCATGAGACCGACAGGTGTTGGAGCCTAAAGTTCTTGGTGGAAAAGCTTATCAAGGTTGGACACCTCAGGAGGTATGTCAAAGAAGGTGACCACAGAGAGGAATCAGGGCAAGCTACCGATAGAATTATAGCCAGAGCAGCAATCCTGTAAGAGTCCAGGCCGACCATAAATTATATTCTAGGAGGCCCGTTAGATGATCAATATTAGTCGAAGCACTAATAGAAGAAGCTCTTAAGAGCAACCATAGTTAAGGCTAGGATAAATGCTATCCACATAAAAGGCAACCAAGAAGAACCCAATCCAATAGATGGCCCCATATCCTTTCCTATTGTCTACCCGAACGGGATTATTGTACCCCACTATGATGCACTAGTGCTCACCCTCTGTATTAACGGTTTTGATGTGCACATGGTACTGGTAGACCCTGGCAGTGCGGCATATTTGTTGCAACTACCAATCTTCAAGCAGATGAAGCTTTCCTTAGGTATGATGAACTCAGCTAGGCGAATCCTCTCTGGTTTTAATGGAGCAACTATCGTAACACTAGGAGATGTTTCGCTCCCTATCAAAGCAAGGTAAGTCACTCAGCAATTTTTGTTCTCAATTATCGAAGAATTGGGGCCTTACAATGCCATAATGGGGCGGGCCTGGTTGCACTCGATGAAGGATGTCCCTTCGACCTACCACAAAATAGTCAGCTATTTGACTAACATTGGGCAGGTTGACCTTTTACATAGCTAGTTGGCTGCAGGACAATGTTATCAACTGTCTATAAAGGAATAGAGAGAGGAGAAGAACTCTGAAAATCCTCCCCTTGAAGATCAAACCCTCGCATAGCAATCATCATTCGCCCCTTAGATCAGGGCGGAAGAGAAGGACTATCTGGCTATAGATCCCTTGAAAAAAGTAACGTTGGACCAGAAAAATTCACTTACGTCAGTTATCTTCTATCCAATGAAGAAAGGAAACAGTTGCAGTTCATACTATTAAATAACATAGATTTATTCGCCTAGAGCCACTCGATATGGTTGGAATCAACCCGACGTTGGCCGCTCACAAACTGAATATTATTTCCGCAGCCAAACCAATAAGGCAGAAAGTGAGGCGTTTCCACCTAGCTCGCCATCATTATTCAAACGGAAGTAGACAACTTACCGAGAGCAGGTTTCATCAGAGAAGTGAAGTACCCCAAAAGACTAACCAACGTGGTGGTGGTTCCAAAGAAAGGCGGTAAGTGGCAAGTATGTGTAGATTACATTGACCTTAATGAAGCATGCCCAAAAGATAGCTTCCCCTTGTTGCTTATAGATCAAATTTTTGATGCCGCAGCCAAGCACAGGATACTGTCGTTTCTAGACGCTTTCTATGGATATCATCATATTCCCATGCACCCGCTTGACACAGAGAAAACGACCTTCATTACACCACATGGGTTATATCTGTCTAAAGCAGAAACTCAGTATACCGGTCTCAAACAAGCGGCATTGGCCCTCCGTGTGGTAGCTAAGAAGCTTCGCCCCAACTTCCAAGCACACCTTGTCGTCATGTTAACCAATCTCCCTTGACGAAGCACTATACATAAGCCTGACCTATCATAGAGGATGTCCGTGGGCACTGAGCTATGAATTCAAGATTCAATATAGACCCGCCGCATTAAAGGGGTGGATAGACTTTTTAACGTAAATTTCAATGTGATTAATGGACCTTGTAACGCTGGCCGGTGATCCTAATGTGGATTTCCACCGCGAACAAACGGAAATGGACTCGCTTGCAACTTATAGCCTCAATAGGGGAAATGATAGAACATACCATATGGCTAGACTTCCCCACGTCTAATAATGAGACTGAAGATGAAGCAATCTTAGCCCTAATCGACCTCGCGACTTCTATATCTTTAGAAAAAATCATCATACGAAGTAACTCGCAACCGGTAGTAGGGCAAGTAAATGGGGAATACGAAACACGAGACCAACGCGTGATCAAGTATGTATGTCTGGTTAAGCTACGACTAGGGAGTTTTGAGGCTTGGAAGCTTGAGCATATCTCGAGGGATTCGATTGAAAAGGCGAGCCTTGGCAAAAGAGGGTCAGATCCCTCCTAACAAAAAAGAAACGATATTCCTCCCCTCGGTTTATTACCAACTTAACATCATCACCATTACCAACCGTAAACAAGATAAACAGCTATATTCTCTTGGATGACTCTAATAGTGCATTATTTGAACTCGAGAGAATTTCCATATATTAGATTGAAATACAAGATTCAAAACTAGAGCGGCTATATTTCATGAATGGGCAATTATATGTACAGCCTCTAAACAGCTATATCTAAGTGTCTCACCACTCAAATAGGACAAGATACATTGGCGTAACCCCATGAAGGAATATGCGAAAATCCATCCAAGTAAAACTGTTCACAGGCCTTATACGCATGGGCTACATTGGCTAACCATGAGAGCAAATGCAGCTGCCTACTTTAGGAAGTGTGACTGCTACCAACAACAAACCCCCATCTCAAGGGTGCCGGCTCAATATCCACCGTCACAAGCCCTTGCCCCTTTACTCAACGGGGGATTAATATAGTTGGACCGCTACCTCTCGCCCCAGCTCAAAAGAAGTTATTATTGGTTGTCACCAACTATTTCAGCAAATGGATAGAAGCTGAAGCCTTCACCTCCATCAAAGATAAAGATGTTGTCCAATTTAATTGGAAGAATATAGTCTGCCGATTCAGAGTACCTCAATCAATTCAGAATCGACAATGGGCCGCTCGATAGCGGAGAAGGGCTGTAATTCTTTTCCATGAGTTGAAAAAAATCAAAACCAGACCAACCCCACTCGTACTCCATAGAGTAATGGCCGGGCGGAAGCATCTAATAAACTTCTTGACGGCTTTGAAAGCACGCTTATCTTCAAGAAAGGGAAAATGGGTGTAATGAACCGGAGTTCCTGAAATCATATGTAACAACAAACTAAAGCCACCTGAGTGATCCCGTCAGCTTCTCACCTATGGGATGGAGGCCATAATTCAAAATTGGGGTGCCCACACTTCAACGTAAACTCAAGATAAGAATGGGTCACTGTTAGATTCTTAGATATGAAAAATGAACTCGTGGAAGTCAAGGGCTTATACATATAGCATCGCATCAAAGAAAGAATAACAAACTCCAAGGTGCGTAAGACAACATGTATTCTGAGTCGGAGACCTACAACACCCCCAAAATATACCTCATAGTTTATGATATGTTTAAAGTAAATGGAAGTCAATTGTGCCTTTATAAATTTTCGAGTTATGGAAAAAGGTGGTTTGGTAATTTTACTATCAAGGACTGAGTTGGCATAAAGTGATAAGTTTATATGCTAGTGTAGAATTTTGATAAGTTGTATGTCTAAATGAATAAGAGAAGAAAGACTAAATAAAAATGAGAATAAAGTTGAACCAAGAAGAGAATGCCACATAAGTGCCTTCTAGAAGGCAAGTGTTCATTTTGCTGAAGAAAAGCTTGGCATCCGGATGAGTGATCAAATGAGGGAAAAAGAGAAAAGAGAGAGAGAGAGAAAAAGGAAGAGGAAGTGAGGGAGAGAAGAAGAATCGGCTCTTTGGCTGGGGTTCTACCATTTTTGTTTCTCATTCTAAGCTTTGTTTTCAGCAAGTATTCAAGAAGAAGAGAAGAAGAAGAAAAAGCAGTTAAGATGTATTTAAGCTGCCAAGGAAATAAGGGTATCAGATTTCCAATTTGATGGGTTATTGTATATTTTGAATTACTTGGTATTTTTGTTTGTTGGCTCCAAATGAGGAAGAAATTGGTAAAGAGAAGTAGGGCTTAGTAAGGGAGATGATGTCAAATTTTCCTAAGTCTTGGTGAGTTATTCGGGCCATATCCTTGCCTAGAGACCTCCAAATTTGATGATTCTAATTTGAGGAGAATCCTAAGTCCCTTAGCTAAAAATGTGTTGGAGACCTCAAGGTTTGATTATTGGCCTAAGACCCCTGAATTTGGGTCCAAAGTTCAGTCCCTGGTTTGGTCTGGTCAGTCAGACCAGTCTTGATGTTTGTGTCATACCCTGAGTTTTGGTGATCCAAAATGAGTGATTCTAATTTTTGAGTAAACTAGACTTCTTTTAGAATAACTTCCATGAAGGAAGTGTAATCAGATTTGGACCCCATTGTACCCAGAAATTTATCAAAATGCAGCTCTATTTTTAGTCAATTAAGGTTCATCCAGACCAGCCTTGAGTGTTTAAGTCATATCTTGGGATAGGTTGATCCAAATGTAGTGATTCAATTTCTGGGTAAACTAGACTTCTAGGAGAACAATTTCCATGAAGGAAGTGTAATCAGATTTGGACCCCATTATACCTAGAAAATTCATCAAAGTGGAGCCTGTTGACCACAAGGTTCTGCAAGACGAACCCCCGTTTGTGAGTAGAAGACTCCTTTGTCTTCTTTGAGGACCCTCGAGACACTTAAATGTCTCTTAAAATGATTATAGAAGACCAATAAAAAAGATATATGTGCCTAGTTATGACTTATGAGGTGTATTAATGAAAAATTGTATAACAGTAATATGAATTAATGTTACATGATATAGGATAAATATATTGAGATGATTAAGATATGAAAGGATATGAACTCTAATCGTGTGAAGAAGAGTACATGTATTTTTGTTATATGAATCATATAATACAGTCAAATGATCATAAGAAATATGTGAAATTATCTCACATGTTCAAGAGAATAATTGATAGTGAATATCTCATATGTATGCAGGATATCAGTAATTATTCATGTATATGGGATATGTGTTTTTTATGTTTGTAAGATTGTTAAGAAAACATAATAAAATTGATTGCCTGCTTATGACCGGGTAGTTGGATAGATAGGCATGCCTATAGGGATAACAATGTTGCAACATACAGTTTACAAACGGAGTGGCCTCGTTTGGGTTGATGACATGGATCCCGTTTGGATCATTACAATGGCCCCGTTTGGATCATACAATACAATATAGTTTATAAATAAATGTCTCGTACAATGATAGTACTTTCGGGTACATACAGTTTCGTTCCATGATCCACTTCTTTGGAATATACAAGCATGACATAAGATGAGATGAAAATTTTGTAATGTTTATAAAAGGCATAAAACATGAAAATTACATGAAATAAAAAATGTAATGAAATTATAAATGACAAGATATAAGACATGAAGCATAATTCATAAGGCTAAATATTAATGAATGTCATGAATATGCAAATAAATCAATTAGTGGAATTGTTATGATTTATTACCTTATGTTGAAATGTTAGTGATAAGTGGTTTAAGTATTGTGTCATATATGGTTAAATGTATATGTATATGTATAGTTAGATGCATTTGTAAATGTGTTTGTACCAATCGTTATAATAGTCGTCCATATTTATGGATCCCCACTAAGCTATAAAGCTTAGCATGGGTGTTTATCCATGTAGGATCGAGGGTGCAGGATAGTAAAGATATCCACAAAGCAAATACACAACATTAGGTGCCCATCAATATTTTGCTTATTTTCAGATTATGTACACATATTTTTAAACAATGAAAAGTTTTGTATATAAATGTAATTGAATAAGCTAATTACCCAATGGGCGGGGTATGATATTACTTGTAACATGATAACGTGTGTGTTTTTTATTTTTTTAAAGATAATGTTAGAACATGGCACTGTAAGCTGAGAATCTAGATTTGTGACACCTTTCCTCGATTACGGGTGCCGGTTGGGGCGTCATAGTTTAGGTGGTATTAGAGCCTAGGTTTAGACGACTCTAAATAGAAATGCATATGTAAAGTAATGTGTTAGCCTAATGTGGATGTCTTTGTTTCCTGAATAGGATGGCCATCCCCAACTCGTTGAAGGTCATTGAAGCGTTAATCCAAGGGAAATAAGGATTATCACCCGATCCTCTCAATCGCCGTGTGAAAACAATGTCCCTAACGAGCCAACGGAAGCCTTCTTAAAGATATCTCAAGATATGGCTTGGGTTTTAGAAAGATTGACAGCTCCTAAAGCTCTAATAGATATGATGAGGAGACATGGAGCAGAGGAGTTCCATGGGACAAGCCTAAAGGAATCAGATAAGGCGAAGTTTTGGCTTGAAAGGTTGCAAAGAGTAGTGGAGGAGGTGAGATGCCCCCTTGAGCAAAGAGTAGCCTGTGCGGTCTCGCTTTTACAAAGTGAGGCTTATGAATGGTGGAAGATTGTCTTGAAGCGTCTAAGGTTTTCGAACCCTACGCCCTAGGATTTCTTTATCCAAGAGTTCCGAGCAAAGTATGTCACCGATATGTAAAAGGAGGCCAAATGGAAGCAATTTCTGAATTTGAAGTAGAGAAGTCATCGCTGGTCGAATAAAGAATCAGTCTAGGAAGAAGGTCAGTTAAGTCCATCGCATCGCAAGACAACCCACTATTTGAATGGGTATCAAGAGATATTTCAGCAACCCGTGACTTCTCCAACAGTGAATTTTTATCGCTTATACAAGCTGCTAAGGAAGGTGGAGAGGTCTCAAGCAAGTAGCAAAATGTCAAAAGAAGAAGCTTAAGAGAAGCTTCTTCCTTTATCAGTAAGAGCTGTGAATCTCAGCTTGAATCAAGGTACAACTCGGCTACAAGAGGTAGAAGGCAAGGGCCTAATGTGGAACCTAGTTCTGGTAGAGGTGCTTCAATTGGATAAGGAGAAACCTGAGAGTGCCCTCATTGTCATAAACAACATTTGGGTGTTTGCCGATTATTGATAGGAGGATGCTTCAAGCGTGGCTACGCATCATTTGCAAGAATTTTCCTAGAGAGTTAAAGATGACAGAGCTCAAGGAAGTGGTAGAGGGAGATCTATTGTACCACCTTCGACTCGAGATCGAGGTAAGGTTCGAGGTGGCCTGATTCAGAATAAAGGAAGTGGAGGTAATAAAGGTCGAGATAAAGTGGAATCGTCCTATGTCTACAAATTTCTAGCAATGCTGATATATGGGCGCTAGTGAGATCAGATGCTTCGGCGACTATTGTATATTTCATATGATATTGAGATGCATGCACTGATTGACCCTGGTTCTACCGATTCATATGTATGCATTGAGCATGTGTTTGATAAGATAACATTAGTGGAGAGATTGTTATATGATATGCATGTTACTAGTCCCTTGGGGCAAAGTGTTAATGTTAATAGAGTGTATAAGAACTGCCCTATAATTATTCATGATAGGGAATTTTCTGTTGATTCAATTACTCTACCATTTGCACTGACGGATTTTTGGGAATGGATTGCCGGTCTAAACACCAGCAATTGATTGCGATAAAAAAGATATGCTTGGGACAATTCCGATCACCAAGTGATAGGCATACGTGTTCAAGCTCGCCCAATGTCCAGCTGTAATTTCGCCATAAGCCCGACGATTTCGAGAAAAGGATGAGGCCTTTTAGCTTTTGGCGCTGACTAAAAAAAATGTCAAATAGAATTGGAAAATATCCAGTAGTAGAGAATTTCCTAAGTATTTCCCGGCAGCCACCGGCATTCCACTCGGAAAGAAAGGTGGATTTATCTATTGAGATTTTACTCAGAGTGTACTCATCAGTGGTACTCATAAGATGGCTCCAACTGAGTTGAAAGAGCTTAAAGATTTAACTACAAGAGCTTCCTGATAAAGGCTGATCCCACCGTTGTTTCTCCCCGCGGGTGCGCCTATTTTGTTCGTGAAAATAAGAGGGGATTTCACTGATGCATTGATTACGCATATCAATAAGGTGATGCTGGAAAATAAGTAATCAATGCCAAGAATTGAAGACCTATTTGATCGCCTGAAAGGGAGCAAGTGCCTTCTAAGATAAACCTCGCGATCAAGGTACTATCATTGCAAATAAAGATGTCGACGCGGCTCGGCATAGCATTTAGTGACCCGATACGCTTACATTATATAATAGTAATTATTTTATTAATTAATAAACCATGATTCATGGATTTGATGAATAGTGTTTCACTCATTTGACCACATTTTATGGTATTTATTGATGATATATTGGTATATTCCGTAGATGAGCAAGATCTACGAATAGTCCCAGCGACTTTGAGAGAGAAGAAGTGTATGCTGCTTTAACAAGTGCGATTTTCGCTAGAGAAGCTCTTCCATTCTTAGCCATATTGTGTCCGCTAGGTGCTAAGAGTTAACTCGCTAAGGCAGTTGTGGTGAATTGGAAACCTCCCGGCGCACCATGACAGTTTCTTGGGCCTAGTAGGATATTATAGGAAGACGGTGAAGGATTCTCTATCAGAAGCTCCACTCACCAAATTACTCAAGAGATGAGTAAATTTTGAGTGGGCAGATAAATGTCAAGATAGTTTCGAGCAGTTGAAGGAAATGCTGGTTGAAGCACCAATATTGACATAGCCTACTTTGGGTAAAGAGTATGCCTGTAGCATGCTTCAAGAATTGGTCCGTCAGGTGTTAGCACGCAAGATGGCAGCGGCAAGGCGCATGATCCGCACGCCAGCCGGCGAACGCACCTTCCCATCCTACACATGATTCGAATCGTCATGTGAGTATTCACTCTAAAGATATGGCAACACTAATTTATATGGTGAAAATGCATAATTCTATAGATCATGTGCTCAGCGGAAGGAGTCAGATCTATAATAACAGGTGGTCAGTTTGTCAAAGACATGACGCATAATAGAATTACCACCTCGAAAAAGATAATATTTGTGAGTAGATGCCTTGCCAGAAAAGGCAATGACAACTCGGTTATTACGACGCAATGAATGGAAAATAGTATCGATCGAGCTTATTAGCTCAAATGGTGCCGGCCACAAGTTAAAGAAAATGATTATAGATGCTCGAAAACATGAAGAGTTGTGGTAGAAAAAGGTACAATTGGTCGAGATGTTGATAAGACTGATTTTTCTAGTGTTATGTAAGCCTACTGCACAGATTATGTGTGCCAACCGACAATGAGCTGAAAAAAGCCATATGAAGCTCATACTATAGATACCATGCATCCCGAGATGGGCCAAGATGTACCAGATTTAAAGCAATGTTATTGGTGGAAAGGAAATGAAAAGGCGTGACTCGAATTACGTGTCCAAATGTTTGACGTGTCAGCCAGTAAAAGATGAACATTAAATACCATCTCAGTCATAAACTCATCAATTCAAGAATGGAAATGGGATAGTATTGCAATGGACTTTCGACTTCCCATTACGCAAAGGAAGCATGATTCTGTATGGGTGATAGTTTATAGGCTCACAAAGTCTGCTCATTTTATACCAATTAGGATTGATTATTCTATGAATCGACTAACTGAGCTATATGTGGATGAGATTGTCCTATTGCATGGTGTTCCATTGTTAATTGTGTTGGACCAAGACCCTAGATTTCCATTAAGATTCTGGAAGGAGTTACAATCAGCATTGGGTACTCATCTCAATTTCAATATAACTTTTCACCCACGCATATGGATACCCAAAAGACGATTCGCGCCGGAAGATATGTTACGGTTGCGGGTTATGGATCTTCCCGGAAGTCGATGTATATTCCGTTGATGGAATTTGCCTATAAATAACAAGTATCAATCAAGTATTTGGCATGGCACCATGTGAGGCTTTGTATAGCCGAAATGTAGGTTCCAGATGTTGGACATAATTAAATGAGCATAAAGTGATTGTCAAGACATAGTAAAAGATACGAAGAGAAAGTTCAAAGTTATTTTAAAAGGCTAAAGGCTTCATGATCGACAAAAGCCATATGCCTATTTGAAAAGGAAAGATATTGAATATGAAGTTAGAGATAAGGTCTTCCTGAAGGTATCACCGTGGAAAAAGTACTCAGATTTGGAAAGAAAGGGAAGCTGAGTCTGAGGTTCATTGGCCCATATGAGGTTTTGGAGAGAATCGGACCAGTATGACGTTGGCTCTCTCTAGAAGGGCCAAATTGCATGACATATTTCATGTGTCTATGCTGCGGAGATATCGATAAGATGAATCGCATATTCTGCTTGTGTAAGAGGTGTAAGTGCATCAAGATTATTCCTATGATGAGGAGCTAAAAGTTATATTAGCTCAAGGCGAAACACTATGAATAAGGAAAATTACTGGTAAAGTGCTCTGGAAACATCATGGTATGGAGGAAGCTACATGGGAGCCAGAGACAACAATGAGAGTTCAGTATCCGCAACTATTCAATTCAGGTATGAATTTCGAGGACAAAATTCTTTTAAGGGAGGGAGAGTTGTAACACCCCAAATTATACCCTAATAGTTTTATGGCATGTTTAAAGTAAAATGGAAGTCAATGTGCTTTTTCGAAATTTTCGTAAGTTGGCGGTGGAAAATGGTATTTTGGTAATTTTACTATCAAGGACTGAGTTGGCATAAAATGATAAGTTCATATGCTAGTGTAGAATTTTGATAAGTTGTATGTCTAAATGAATAAGAGAAGAATGACTAAAATGCAAAGGAGAATAAAGTTGAACCAATAAGAGAATGCCACATAAGTGCCTTCTAGAAGGCAAGTCTTCATTTAGCTTAAGAAAAGCTTTGCATCCGGATGAGTGATCAAATGAGGGAAAAAGAGAAAAGAGAGAAAGAGAGAAAAAGAGAGAGAAAGAGAGGGAGAAAAGAAGAACAGAATTTTTGGCTAGGGTTCTACCATTTTTGTTTCTCATTCTAAGCTTTGTTTTCAGCAAGTATTCAAGAAGAAGAGAAGAAGAAGGAAAAAGAAGGAGATAGAGCTTGAGTTGGCCAAGGAAATGTAAGGTACGGGATTTCCAATCTTGATGGGTTTGTTGTATATTTTGAATTGCTTGGTATTTGTTATTTGTTGGGTTCTTCAAATGAGGAAGAAATTGGTGTAAGGAGAAGTAGGGTTGCAAGGGAGATGTTGTCAAATTTTTCCTAACCCTATGAGTTATTTCACATATCTGCCTGTAGGACTCGAATTGGGCAGACTTAGTTTGAGGAGAATCCTAAGTCCCTTTAGAAGCAAATGTGTTGAAGACTCTCAAAGTCTGATTACAGCCTAAGACCCTGACTAACCAAAGTTCAACTCGGTTTGGTCCTACTACCATACCCAGTCTTGATGTTTGTGTCATATCCTGAGTTTTGGTGATCTAAAATGAGTCATTCTAATTTTTGGGTACACTAGACTTCTTGTGGAATAACTTCCATGAAGGAAGTGTATTCATATTTGGACCCCATTGTACTCAGAAATTCATCAAAGTGGAGCTCTGTTTTCAATCAGTTAAGGCTCGTCTGCACTGCACCAGTGTTCGATCCAAATGCGTTGATTCCAATTTCTCAGTAAACTAGGCTTTAGGGAGGAACAAACTCCGCTGGTGAAGTGTAATCAGATTTGGACCCCATTGTACCTAGAAAAATTCACTAAAGTGAGTCATTACTATTTAAGGTCTTGCAAGACGAACCCTATTTGTGAGAAGACTCCTTTGTCTTCTCCTGTGTGACCCTAAGACACTTAGATGTCTCTTAAATGATTATAGAAGACCAATAAAAAGAGATATGTGCCTAGTTATGAGTTTGTAATAATGAAAATTGTATAAAAGTTATAAGGAATTAATGTTGTAAGATATAGATAAATATATTGAGATGATTAAGCTACAAAAGGATATGAACTATGATCGTGTGAAGAAGAGTAAATGTATTTTTGTTATATGAAGAAGCATAGAATATAATCAAATGATCATAAGAAATATGTTAAACTATCTCACATGTTCAATAGAATAATTGACAGTGTATATCCCATATGTATGCAAGATATCAGAATTGTCTATATGATATGTGTTTTTGATGTTTGTAAGATTGTTAAGAAAACATAATAAAACTGATTGTCTGCTTATGATCTGACAGTTGGATAGATAGGCATGCCTATAGGGATAACAATGTTGCAGCATACAGTTTACAAACAGAGTGGCCCCCTTTGGGTCGATGACATGGATCTCGCTTGGATCATTACAATGGCCTGATTTAGGTCATACAATACAGTACAATTTATAAATCATTGTCTCGTACAGTGATAATACCTTCGTGTACATACAGTTCCGTCCCATGATCCACTTCTTTGGAATATGCAGGCATGACATAAGATGAGATGAAAATTTTGTAATGTTTATAAAAGGCATAAGACATGGAAATTACATGAAATGAAAAATGTAATGAAATTATAAATGACAAGATATAAGACATGAAGCATAACTCATAAGGCTAAAGATTAATGAACGTCATGAATATGCAAATAAATCAATTAGTGGAATTGTTATAATTTATAACTATAAAACCCGGGAAAATTAGAAATTTACAAAGTCAGAATGGTTCAGGGAAGCCTAGAAAATTCTCTAGATCTTGGATGACTAAACGGACTGCGCCGTTGGATTTGTCTCACGAAATCTAGTTAACTCCACCTGATTCCGTACGCCTAATTTTACTTTTTTTGCATCATGCTCCGTGACACATGGCATGACATGTCAGGTATCATGAATGTCTACATCGAGCCAAGTGTCAAGGAGGAAATAATGGGAAAGAAAATAATAATAATAAGGAGCAAAATATATAATAATAATAATAATAATAATAATAATAATTATAATAATAATTGTAAAAAGTCAAAAGGAAAAAGGATGGAGGGACTGGACGTGAGAATCTAGAAAGCAGAGAGAGAAAGATTTTTTCTTCGCTTCTTCTAAGATCTAAGAAATTGACCGTGAGGTTTTCGTCTGAGCAAAGGGCAAGTCGGCCCACGATCGCGAGCCACGTGGGTACCAATATCTTTGAGTTTCCATCAAACCCACGTAGGAATTTTCCACTGCTATTTCTAGCCCCAAAGGTCATTTAATGGTCAGATTTTCAGATCGCCGTGAGACTCGTGAATGCAGTCCTAAATTTTTCGGATCGGGTGTGGAATTTTTAGAAATTTTTTAGACTATTTTCTGATACCCAGCTGACTTCGGACTGCTTTCTGATAGTCCGTGACCGAATTTTTGGACTGCTTTCTAACAATCCGACAAGATTTTAAGGATCAAGGCAAATCTCACTATGTTGAGCTTTGATTTTGGATCCCGGGATCGATGTCTTCAGGTTTTGTGGTGTGTTTCGGTATCACAAAGAATTCAGAATTTAATCGTGAAGGACCAAAAGGTGCCCTATTGTATATGGGTCCTAGATTTCGCCATTTTGTATGTTATTGTCGAAAATAAATAATATAATCGGTTGCATGAAAAATTCATGCTAATATGTGCTCAAGGTGATGTAATATGGAAATGCAGGATGAATGGAAATTATATGTATGAAATATAATTATCCGGAATTTATAAATGTTTCATGTAGCTCTTATTGTCCATGTAGCATGACATCGTATGAAATGGCATGATTGCATTTCATATGCACGGCCACATCGCGTCGAGTCGAGTGTGAGTGCATAGAACTGTTATTCACCATTCTTAGTGAATGTGTGGTGAGCTTAGAAATTGGACAACATCCAAAATCGAGAATCGCAATAGAACACTTCGTGGTGTCTGCGGAAGCAAGATGGGCGGACCCCTTGTGGTGAAGACCCAAATTCTCCGGGTCGACATGGATCCAAGTGATGAAAGTCGCAAAAGTGTCTAAGGAATTGCGAAGCCCTCGCAGGAGACTCGAAATCTCGCAACCAAATAAACACACCCGGATTTGATAAATTAAAATTGAGGGTTGTCCAATGGCTCAGTCACTGGGCAGAAACACCAGACTCGGGTTTTTACACTCGAATAGCAGCAAGTGAGGAGTCACGGACTCTGCCAGGGGGCATGAGAGTCCCATCTCATGCATGAAACCTGAACATTCCATAGATTGCATTAATTATATGATTCGATGTTTTATATGCTATCGGTCGGGGAGTTTAGGCTGAGCAACCCTCGTAGGAAAAATTTACCGGGCATTGCTCACCCCGTCAAGACCGTGCGAGTGTACAGGGAGACGACGCTCCGACAAGGCCATGATTATGAAGAAGACCGATGTGTGGCCTTGATATTACTTTTGTAAAAAGTATTTTATATGAAAGAATTGTAATTAAATTCTTTTGGGACTATTGTATAAATGGTCGAGTATGTAATTATAGTAAGAGGACTGTGATCAGCCTCTTATGGGTTGTAATTAAGTGTTTTACTTTCATATTTTAGATTTAAATGTGAATGAATGGATCTCGATAAAGGGATGTATTGAGGTGGTGCCAAGTAACTCGATGTCCACGGGTAGTTATGATATAGTCAGATATTAGGGATGGTGGGATTAGTTGACCCCGTGGTCAATACTTCACTTCCTCGTTGAGACCTTAATGGCTGTGGTTACACAAAGTAGAGCCCCAACAGTGAGACTCGCCCGATTTTTTATGAAAATACGGATCCCTATAAACAATAACACAGTGGTATCGCAACCCGAACCACGTGAATTCCACGGCCGACGGTTGTCAACCCGGACCCCCGCATTCGGGGCTCTCATCTTGGCATAAGAGCTTAGGTAAACGATCACCTGTGTGGAGCTCGAATGTGGGTATCCGCGGCACTTCGAAATAAGAACAACCTTTGCAATGCACTTAGGTATACGAATACCTGGCTCCGATCATGCATTGTCAGAAGTCATGTGAGCCAGGCTTAACATGTCAGGATATGCGTGGTGATTTGTGTGGAATAATATACATGGTGGATCAGATATGGAACACTAGGGTTAGAAAACATACCCGGTTCGTAAAACAAAATGAACATGATAGCTCTGAACCGATTTATGGTCGGCATTATGCACCACTAAGGAAAAAGTGACGAATCTGCAGTTCTGCGATGTTAAAGTCTATTAGTGGTCCATATGTACACTACAGGTAGACTGAGATAGAAATTTGAGAACTCTATTGCTATCTGACACGTGTAGATGGCTAGCAGAGGAAGAGGACGTCGTGGCGATGGGCGGAGTAATAAACCACGACCACCGGCTTTAGACTAACAGACCTTCATAGGGGCTGTTGTTGCTGCGAGTGCTACCCTTATGCAAGCAGGTGTTGTTGCCACCACCATCGCACAAGCTGGTGCAGTAACGTCCAGAGGTTCGAGGCACATGATCCTCCGGCCCTCAAGGGAGGAGGTGACACGATGGTCAGAGGTCATTGTTTATTAGCTCCGAAAAGGATACAGGCTACTATAGCCGCTATCCTTTTTGCATAGCGAAGGCGAGTTTCATCGGGCACGACTAGCAATGGTGGGCCAAGGAGGGACGAGTAACCTCAGGGGTTTCGTGCACATCACTCAACATAGTTAATGGAGAAGGGGGACCTGATGGTCGTGACATCCTCGCAATTGAAAGAGAAGTAAGACACACTGAGCATCCCGACACAAAAGCAAGAGGAAGGAGAATCAATCTCTTTAGCTTTAGGAATAAGCTTAAGACTTCGTTTTGGGTACTCTGACCAGGCCAAGTCGGCCTGGAAAGAATTTTATCTGTAAGGTGATGACATGTTATCATTACCATCACCGAGCACACGACGAGATTGTCCACGAGGCAGTGGATCCCGTAATTATGGGACAACACGCCCTAGTCATCAATGGACAAAGCGCCGACACAATTTGTTCCTCTTCACCCAAGTGGATCGAGGGACCCAAGATCAGTCTCAGTTTACTGCGCCTCTACACATATAGCTGAGAGGCTGCAGGTATGGTCGAGGTCGAGGCTGACCTGTGCCCAGACTAAGGACAATAAGCATGCCTCTACGTCGTGGTACCACGTGACCGAAAGCACGATCACCGATATGCCTGCATACTTACCTCACAAGAGTATTAGAGCGAATCTCTGATGCACTCATATTCATGCTTATCACGCATCTCAGGTGGAATGTTTTGGGCTTAAAGTTAAATCCTTAGAAAGCCATTACATGTGTGAGTTCTTTCCTGTGTGGATTAGTGGTGAGGATTGATAAGATATAATGTAGATTGTGAGTTAGAGTTCTTAGGAATTCCGCTTTATGGTGGACCTTCTGCAATGGACATATCAGATTTGATGTCATTCTCGCATGGATTACGTCGACAACCGAGTCGCCATCACGGATAGTAGAGGATTACCGCCATACACTGACTGCATCCGGCAGGGGACTTTTTGTGGGGACAAGATGTTTTATCCCAAGACCGCGGTACCGACTCCTGGGATGGCATGGGCGCTGATTTATCAAGAAGTGTCTTTACCCGGAGGACGAGGTGACAAAGAACCTGGATCTACTCCTGGGTCGCGAGTATGAAAATGTTTTTCCAATCAAAGCCAACGGATTAAACATTTAATGATGCATCAGATTGAAGTTACGCTCTATTTCTACGACCATGGGACCGGCACCCGCTTCGAGTTTAAGAACCTCAACCCGATACAGGAGTTGTCAACAAGGGTTTTATTAGGATCGAGCACTTCACCTGGGAGCGCCCCATTTAGTTTACTAGGAAAGAGGTTGTGTACCGAGTGGAATGACCATGTGAGAAGACATTCCAGAATTGAAAAAGAAGGCTTACTCAGCTCCATTATGATAGTCCTGTAAAGAGGACAAGAGGCATAATATCAGACAGGATGCTCGGGTGATCTGGACAGAGGTTCTACGATCCGAAGAGTGTAGCTTATGGTTCGTTTGCGCTTGAAGAACCACGGTTAATTCACCCAATGCGATGGCATGGAGTTGGAAGCTATAGTCTTCTCTTAGAAGATAAGGCGCCATTATTTATATGGTGAGTAATTCGAGGTATTTTCAGACCACAAAGTCTTAAGTATATCTTTACTCAGTGGGACCTCAATATGAGGCAGCGCAGATAGATGGAATATCTGGAGGATTATGACTTCACTTTGCAGTACCATCCTGGTAAGGCAAATGTGGTGGTTGATGCACTCAGTTGGAAGTCACGGGGAATACCGGGCTAGTGGCTTCCTCGAATGTTCATGCTTCGAGACCTGTGGCGCTTCGGCTTTACAAAGATGCTGAACAAACTCGTATGTTCGGGAGCTTAGCGGGCTACGCCTTCCCTACTGAAAAGTGATTGTGTCCTGTAAGGATCACAGATAGTGTTCCAGGACCGAGGTACAGGCCGGGTACTCCGTGACGAGGGTCACGGGATGTAGTCTTCTAGATAGGAGACTGGATTGTGTTCCCAATTGGCAAAGCCGAGAGGAGATCCTTCGGGAATTCCATTGCTCGCCATGGCGCATCCAGCACTAAGATGTATCATGATCTTCTTCGTCAAGATACAGAGGGATGAAGAGATTCTTGAGGATTGTCGACGACAACCACGTGTCAATAGATTAAGGTCGAGCATTAGAGGCCGCCAGGTTACCTAATATTGAAATTAAATGGGAGCACATTTCCACGGATTTTGTGACTATCTGCTCTAACATCACTGAAGCATGATGCAAGGTGGTGATAGTGGACCGAATTTACTAAGTTGGCACATTTTTTTTTTCAGGCATGACCTTCACACTAGAGGAATTCCTACAGTCAGGTATAGCTGTGAGATAGTTCTACATACGGCAACAATATCCATAGTATCGAATCAAGACCCTAGGTTTACGGCTCATTTTTGGGAGAGTTTCCAGCGAGTCATAGGGACACAATTGATAATGAGCACAACTTTTCATCTTTAGGACGGACTGGCCGGGCCGAGAGGACCATACGCATTTTAGGGAGGGACATGTTGCGAGCATGCACCCTAATCTGCAGCTAGGAGGAGCACTTAACCTTAGTGGAATTCGCTTATAACAATAGTTATCAGGTGAGCATTCAGATGGCACCTTATGAGGCTTTATATGGGAGGCCATGTCGATCTCCGATTTGTTGAACAAAGGTGGGAGAGAGTTCCATCATTGGTCCGGATCTGATTAGATACACCTCGGAGAATGTGGGTTTGATACAGAAGCATCTTCTTATGGCTAAAAGCCGATGTAAGAGCTACTAATTCACACAAATGGCCAACCTCTAAAGTTCGAGGTGGGTGATCACCGCCGCCTTCTCTCGGGCGTGATGCCTAAGAGGAGTGGTCGATTCGCGTTTGGAGGTTTCAGCGCCGAGGCATATCAAGTACTTCGAGGTACCTAGGTGGGCACAACAGATATCGTACCGACGCTTACCACCGAAGTTTATTAGGTGTCCATGAGGTGTTCACATCTCTATGCTCCTATATACCCGCATCCGGTACCGCAGTGGATCGAACGCGATCGATGGGACCCTGCGGACCGATGTTTATCATGGATAGTAGGGATCGTGTTTTGCACGCAAGACCTAAGTGTTAGTAAAAAGTGTCGCGGGCAACACCGGTGAGCCGGAGTGGAGATACGTGGGAACAAGAGGACACGATACGAGTCACCTATCCTTTCCTATTTGAGGATGAAGGTGCGTTGTCTAATATTAGAAGTCTAATATTGGAACGAGAATGACCATTACGTGTACGTGTTTCAGGTGTTAGTATGTATGACCAGGACAAAATTTATTGGGCGGGGGAAGAATAAACCCAGAAAATATAAATTTACAAAGTCAGAATGGTTCAGGGAAGTCAAATTCTATATCTCGATGACTAAAAATCCGACTGCGTTGTCGATCTAGTTAATACCGATCTGATTCGGCACAAACTGAATTTTAAGCTGAGACATCTTGGTGCTCCGTGACACATGGCACGACATGCTAGACTTGTGTGAATGGTTCACATTGAGCCAAGTGTCAAGTGGAGGAAATAATGGGAAAGAAAAAATAATAAGGAAAAGAAAATAATAATAATAATAATAATATTTAAAAAAAAAAAGTCAACAAGAAAAAGGAGTGGAGGGATGGACGAGAATAGAGAGAGAGAGAAAATTTTTTTTCTCTTCGCTTCTAAGACTCACCCAACTGACCGTAGGTTTTCATTTAGAAAGGTAAAAAACAAAGTCACCACATTAAGAGCTACATCGAGGTACCAAAATCTGACTTTCAAGTAACCCACGAGGTGTGGAATTTTCCACTAGGTAGGGAATTTTCCTACTTGGTTATTTTGCTTCAAAGGCCAATAATTTGGTCAGTTTTCTTAGAGGCCGGAGAGGTTAAAACTTTCAGCCCAAATTTTTTGATCGAGGTAGAATTCTTGTGAAATTTTTTAATCATTTTGATGTTCCAATAATTTTATTGTTTTGGACAATGAGGCTAATTTCTATAGATCTGCTTTACACGCATAAGATTTTTGGGACTATTTCTGGCAAATTCTTAATATGTTGAGGTTTCAGTTTTTGATCCCTTGCATTGATGTCTTCTTGCCAGGTTTAATTCACAGATCCGGGATTTAACTGAAGAGAATCTGCAGCTCCTATTGTATATGGGTCCGAGATTCAATATTTGTATGTTATTGTTGGAAAATAAATAATATGTCAACAGATGAAAAATTCATGCTAATATGGTGTCATGATAATAAATGGCTGGAACAGGATGAATAGAAACATACTGAGAAATATAATTATCCAATATAAATTGTCATGTCTTTATTAGCATGTAGTAATAGACATCACACGAAACAGACATGATCGTGGATTTCAGTTAACGCCATATTATATCTATGCGGTGTACAGTGATAGTATTGTTATTCACTCATTCTCGTGAATGTGGTGAGTTCTAACACTGAACGTCCAAATTTGATTCACGTATGAAAATGGTTAGTCACAAACTTAAATGCACATAAGGACGGATATTCCCCAAGGAAAGACCCAACTTTATTCTTACCCATAGATCCCAACGATGAAAGTTTGCGAAGGTTCTACAAAAGCATCAAGAATGAGACTCTAAAATTCAAACCCAAATAAACACACTGGGATTTGATAAATTAAATCGTAGGTCAGTCTAATGGCTCGAGTCATCATGAAACACCAATGACTCCGGTTTTCAATTTGGCTTGCAGTGTGAGAGAGCTTCCACGAGACTCGTGTCAGGAGATGAGTAGTCTCCATCTCACAAGATGATTTTTAAACATTCATATGAGATTGTACTTATTTATATGGTTTATGATTGATGTTTTATCGCTGTTCTGGTTTTAATAAATGACAGTCTTTGTGTGAAAAATTTTACCTGGCATTGCTCACCCTGCTAGAACTCTTTCATGATGGTGATAAGAGAGAATTTATTCGAATAGGTCAGATAAGAAGGAGGCCAAGCTGTGTGGTCTGATTACTTTGTAAAAACTATTTTAAGAAAACTCAGAATTAAACTAGACACTGGTATAAATATAGGCCTAGTATGCAATAAGTGGTATACTTTGATCACTGCAATGTAATTAAGGTTTTACTTTCATATTTTATCAAATGTGAATGAATGGATCTCAGTAGTAGAGATGCTGAGGTGGTGTCGAGTAACCCTAAGTGTCCAATGGGTATGATTCAAATTAAGATACTGGGGATATGATTGCATGGAGCACCTTATGGTCACACTTACTTCCATGAATCAGATGTTATGGGATACATGGTTAGGTTATCGGTAGAGTTCCTCAACAAAGAGACTCTAATTCCATACAGTGAAAATACTGGATCCCATTTAAACGGGACACAACAATGGTGGTATCAACATTCAAATCACAGAATTCATTTAGAGTCGACGTTACCAACTGACCCCTATTTCAAAGCCTCACAATTACCTGTGCTGAAATGAAAGATAAGTGGTTGAAGTATTGTGTCATATATGGTTAAATGTATATGTATAGTTAGATGCATTTGTAAATGTGTTTGTGCTAATTGTTATAGTTGTCGTCCATATTTATGGATCCCTACTAAGCTATAAAGCTTAGCATGAGTGTTTATCCATGTAGGTATCGAGGGTGCGGTGATAGTAAAGGACGTCCCACATCAGCAAAGGCTAACACAACATTAGGTGCTCATCAATGATGTTTTGGTTTATTTTCTATATATATAATATTTTTGAAATGTTAAAGCTTACAATGTAATTGAATATGTTGACACCTGGGAAGGGTGGGGTATGATATTATTTTGTAATATGATAATGTTTTTTTTTTTTTTTGAAGATAATTGTTTAGTATGATGTAAATTAATAGGTTTATAGTTCTCAGATTTAATAGACTTTCCCACTGGCACGTCAGCATCATGCACTAGTCTCGAGAAAGTCTTTAAATAACAATTAACTCAGAGCCACAAACCCAACCAAATTGGGAGAGGCCATACATGATAGTAAGAGTGGGGATAGCTGAATCGTACGCATTAAATAAAATGAATGAGACTGCATCGCCCATGATGTGGTAATATATGGTCTAAGGATATTAAACAACTTTGTACATTTTCTTTGATCCAGAATAATTTCATGTCAAAGACCAAAAGGGCCTGGCTTCACAAGACATACCAAAGAATGTATGGCTCAGCCATCGGAACACAAAGACCGGGAGTGGCTCATATCCCGCTTGGGCACATGTCAAGACTACAGTGGCCCCAATCACAGAACACACCAAATACCATAAGTGGTTCTGAACCTGGCCATACATGCCAAAGCCTAATATATTTAGTTTAATGTCAGGTAATCCATACCAGCCAGTTCAAACTCATAAAATGATATCCCCGGGTAACTATCCTAGTCAAGACTCATAGTAGAAAGTTATGAAATAAAAGATGACTGGGGACTTGTAATAACGAACATCAATTTTGATAGAGTTCAAACACGCTAATGGCGCCACTGGTTCCATAAAACATATGTCCCCTGCACACATTAAAGTCTACGCAAATTCAAAAAAGAACTATGATACCCAAAGAAAACCTTTAACGGATCGTCTTCTGAAGCTCCTTCCGTTTCTTCCTGCCAAATCTTTACTTTATCCGCTTCTGCTGAAATGTGGTTTTGAGGATCACAGAATCTGCCAATAAATTTATTCATGAAGAAATCACAGCAAGTCAAGAACTGGCAACGCTGAACCTTGCCAATAGTCGCAAGATGGTAGTCGAATAATAAACATCCAGAATCATATAGATCGACCGAAGGCCTTCCATAGTCCTCCCATAATGCTGTAACACCTCAATATACTCATAGTTTATTATAGTTTAATTTATAATGAAAAACAAAACTATTTTTTAAATTCTATGTTAATATAAAAAATGATAAAAACCTGATATATACTATGAGTTAGAGGTTAAATAAGTAATTTTAAAATAATAGAATTCAAAGATAGTTAAGGTAGAATATATTAAGATGAATTGCAACAGAGTGTGAATAAGGAATGACTCAAGAGCTAAAAGGGGGAGAAATTTTGAGCTAAATGGTATTAAGAGAGTGCACCATTTTTAGAAGAGAAGACTTCATTTTTGCTTGGGGTGTTAGGCATTTGTCTTTATAGAATAACATTGGGGTTCTTCTACTTTATGAGAAAATGAAAGAAAATAGAAAGAAAAGAAAGTTAGGTTTTAAAGGTTTCACAAAGATCAAGGTTAGAAACTAACCTAACCTTACCTTTTCTTGTTGCATGGTATTAGAAAAACCTAACCTTCCACATGTGTCATTGCTGTATAAGAGAGCTGTGCCTGATTTTGAGCCGTCTGAGCTTGACTTGGCTGGGATGAAAATTTTCACAGTAATTGGCCAAACTATTATTGATGCTGCTCTACAGATCCCTCCGCCAGAGAAAGAGTGCTCGCTGTGGGAAAAGAGTGTCGCCAGGCCAACTCAAGCCCCAAAATTCCAGCTTTCTACTTTTTCTGCTGAACTCATAATCTCGCCTTGTTTCCCTTCTTCCAATAATTCTAGAAACCATCCATTGGATTAATGAGGATCCTAACAAGTGAATGAAAAGGTTCGTATAAGTATTCAAGTTATATGTAAAATGCTCTGAACCTATCGTTGGGCAAACTTTGTTCCTTGCTCCTTATTTTCTAATGTGTTTGGGCAACAATAAAATAAGTTTGTGAATATGATATAATTATATGCCCGCCTAAGACCGAATGTGCTGAATGAATAGGCACTTTGGATTAGTGCGACCACACTCTCCGTTTAGTGCTTCCTAAGACTCTCCGATTAGTGCGACGCACTCCCATGTCTCGCGTTACGACACTCTCGGATCGCGCTACTAAGACTCCGTTACGCCGGGCGGTGCACGCACCATGCTCAGCGACCCTCCGTTCTCAAGATCGCACTGCACCTTCGAGTAACTATTGTGTTGTGTCCTTCTCATTCATTGTTACCGATCTATACAAGCAAATACTTATATGTTGTGTACATGAATATATGATATACAGAAATAATTATATGAAAACAAAAGTAATTAGTTCTGATGTTAAGGCATATCTCGCTGTTTCAGAGTGACTATGTAAAATTCTTTATTACAAGATTTCGTTAATTGTTCCTACCTGAGATTGAATACCGAAATATAAGAATTATGCTATATGTATTGTCAGAATATGACCACTATAAGTGGTCATATATGTTATCCTGCTTCCATCAAGCTATGTTTAGCACGAAGTGTTTCATCCGTAAGTACCAAGAGTACATCCGAGGCATTCTCCCGCTCGCTAGGCCAACACAAAGCATTGTGGAGTCCACCATATGTAGGTTTCTGATTCTGTTTTGTAATGTAAATGTAATATTTTAGAGATAGTAAAACTTGTGTAAGTACAAGTAAATGGGACTCATGAATATATGTACAGGAACATCTAAACACCACTACAGTGGTAGTATTACAAGTTATGGAAGAATTTATGGATTTAAGTTATGTCAATATGATCTTATGGATTTGTATTATTGAAATGGGTCCACTAATGTCAGAAAATCAGGTAAAGAGTCCTAGTCCCGTATGGAGTCCCCACTAATGTAAGGATAGCTGCTTTGTCCTTACCCGCCTGAGAATAAAGAAAAGACACTTTGTCTTTAGTCACCCCAATCTCCAAAGATAAGGTCCACTCAACCTCTAATGTAACCTCTACCTAGCCTTTGTTTCAGCTCCGCACCACATGGGCTGGCCTTGACTCCAGCCAGCACCCTCTAGACCTTCACACTACTCAAGACAACACCATCAAGGAAACAGCTCTTCCTTAGCCTCATCTCTTATTTTTCCACTCAGAATCCTCTCGGCACCTCTAGCCTGCTTCCCAATGCTTAGATTCTGAGTTTTGGCCTGTAAGGCGTCGTAGGCGTGGTGCTTAAAACCGCAAACCCAGCATAATATCGCACTTTCCGCCGCTGTAAGATGAAGTCTCCAAGCTACTTAATACATTTTAATAGCAAAGTGATAGCCTATAAAGAAAAGGGTGTTGAGAAAATCACATAATGAAACTCTACGCCCAAACGTAGAAATTCAATATACTAAATAACCATCTCTTAATAAAATCATGGTTGCGAATATACATTCCATCTTCTGCCACAAATTGGTAAGATTTTCCATCCATATAGCCAGAGAAGAGAATAGTAAGAAATAGTCACCACCGGTATTCAAAGGTTGGTGGGGTACAATTCGTGCATATCGGTGAAAGAAGTGTCCCTCTGGTTGAAGGGTTCCAGCGGTTAATAATTGACTGGAAGATCTGATCATGAACATGGTGTCTTAAAAGATGATCCTACTTCATTAAATTTTTAACACATGAGCTAGTACCAATGATTAGACTCCTCGTCTCAGAAGGCCTGGGTAATTACGAGGTCCGACTGTTTAGCCGAGCAAAGAGATCAATGGCTGCCTTGCAGAGGGAGCTCCCACAAATTTTATCGCTTGTCTCTGTGCGTAAATGCACACGTCGCCTCAATTAATAAAGTGAAAGTATAAGTATCGTCCCACGAGGATTGGGTTACTAATTATCGAAATTGGAATAATCCTAACTATATTTGGATAACACAAAGGGGAAGTGATTAAAATAGAAAACAAACTAAACTAAAGAAATCCTAAACTAAAGTCTCTAACATATAAAGAGAAAAAGTAATTACAATAAAGCCTAGGGTTTTGATTTCATTTAACAAATTCCTATGGTGAGATTCAATGACCTAACAGATGCTTTAAATTATATTGTTTATGATTTATCTATGTGCATGTTATTCTTTCTCAAGCAATAAATAATCTACTCCCTTGAAAAGGTTCTAATGTATTTCACCATAAATTCATGAACGATTAAGCATTAGTGAACCCACAGTTGCCATGTAACTCAAGAAATCTATTCTATGGAGAAACATGACATTCTATCTCCATGAAGTCTAATCCTAATTATTAAAGTTTCTCAACCTCCACTAGGGTCACAAATCATGTTTAATGGTGATCAATCACTAAACAAGTTAGTAGAAATTGAAGAATATTTAATATATATATATATATATATGGTTAGTATGGTATATATATATCCAAACATCAAAGATTACAAATCAAAGTTTAACACCATAGTTCATTGTTTGGAATACATCAAAACTCTAGAAAATGAGATTACTCATGGAGAAGGGAAATACAACAAAGGGAAAGAGAGAAAATAAAAGGAGAAGAAATAGCCTATTTGGAAGATGAAATGCTCAGTCTCCTCTTCAAATCTTCCTATTCTCCCCCAAAGAGTAACCCTAGAGCTTTCCTCATTGCGCCGGGGCCGAACCCCTCGTCCCGAACTCCTCTTTCTCCTAACCTCTCCGTGGAACTCCTTTCAAGCCTTGACTCCCTTTTAATGGCCAAACAAAGAGTGTAACGCTTCCGCCGCAAAAAGGGCCTTGGCATCACGCCAGAAGGCGGATGGGAGCCGACGTCATAGCCGGTGAAAAATGGGAGCCACCGGAACGATGAAGGCCAAACCATGCCGTAGTTGTGAGAATCTCATGTTATAGTGTTCTCACGCTGCAGTATGGAGTAACTCATTCTGGGTACGTGAGAAACTCATGTTTAGCTCGACCGCCCATCACTTAGCCGCATCTTCGCTTCATCTCGAACTCCAACCATGTGATTCGTGTTCAGCACTAAAGCCTCGAAGTCTAGAATTTGACCATTTCAATGAGAGAGCCATAGAAGAACATAACATAGGCTAAATGATCACATGTTTTCCTCGACTGCATGATGACTTTGCCTATTTTTCTTCGATTTCGCTCATTTTTGCTCAATAGTTGGCCTAATCACAAAATTGAGAAAATATAGCATTAGAAAACTTATTTATATCATAAAACTAATAAAACCTAAGAAAAACATGGGAATAAAATAATTATTTAAGATACTCATTAGGAGGTCCTCCGGTTGGAACCCTATCCTCCAAATATGCACAAGCCTCCCTGGAGGCATCCTAGGCGACACCCTCTAAAGCCAGAAGGGCATCAGAGCCTCGTTCTGGAGAGTCCAAAGTAACTGTAGATGGGCTATTCTGAACCTCTTCATCTAGACCCGACCGTTTTGGACTCTTACCGCCTGGTACTTCAGATTTGGGGGTAGTTTCCCCTTTAGCACTAGCAGCTCGCTTGCACATCCGCATGATAAATCCAACAACAAGACTAGACATGTCATCCTCACTCTCCTCAACCGGCTCACTAGAAAATCTGGGGGACAGGACGAACACCTTGAGTCTCTTCTTTAGGAAGAATTAGATTTACCCAATCTATGAAGCCTTCCAACCCCGTGCCTGCAACCTTTGCCTATCCAACCTTCTTCTTCCCCTTTCTTATCTTCTTCTTTTCACGCTTAGTGGACAGCTCTGATCCAGATGTTCAAGGTGATTGATTAAGTTCTGACAAAGGTAGCCAAGGTTTCTTGGATTTAACTCAACTTGAGGCTCTTATGGGACCTCACTATGAAGAGCTTTCACCGAGATTGACTTCAAAAGGTCAGGAAGAATAAAATGTTCACTCTTAATAAGCTATTTTGGAAATGGAAAGGGGGATGACAGGGACTATGTAAGGAAAGGGACGGGAGCCTAACTCTTACAATTTTTTCGCAAACAAAAGAAGCTCGTGATTGCTCTCCCTCTCAATGATCTCGAGTAATCATCTGATGCGATCTAGTATGGCCTTCTCCACCTAGCTGACCAGCCGACTTGCTTGTGCCTACCTATAAAAAGTTCAAAGAAAAGGGGCATATCAAAATATAGACGGCTTAGGGAAGTACAAGCTCCATCAAGCTGAAACAAACCTGGGAACGTGAGGGACTGGTTCATATCAAATGGAAGCCTAGGAGAACCTAGCATCTCATACCACAGACCTTTAACCAAAACAACCCCTTTTCCTTTCGGGCCTAGAGAGTCCTGAACCTAAGCATAGTAAATCATCATAAAGATGCAGTCAAGATGCATAAGATATTCCCCAACCCCAAGCTTCAAAGTATAACAAATAAATTTACTAGCTTAAATGTCCAACTAGTAGAGAGGCAAGATACCATGTAATCATAAAAACTGGAAGACGCAAGTATAAGCGCAAGGTGCCTTGCTAGCAGAATTGCTTCCAAACTTTCACCAATGGATAGGAAACAAAGTCCAAAGCAAAGAAACTACTACATAGTAAATAAACGTTATTATCCGCCCTCCATGGTCATGCACTGCAGCTCGCTTGTCACCCTCTAGTCTGATGTTGGTAGGAACCTGACTAAACGATCTCAACTCCTCTACAGACATAGCAATGACTAGGCTTCTTACAATGGGCGTTCAGTGGTCCCCTCACGCCTGCTAACTTGACCTGGTGAAGCCTTTCATGACCTCTCATCCCACAGTAAACAAACAAAAATGGGATCATCTGAGGCCCATTAAGTAAGTTTAAGACGACAAACCTAAAACAAAAAGAAATCCCCCTTTGGAGGTTTGACAACCAACTAACGACAAGACCTAAGAACCCTGAACTAGGAACCTTCGCATAGCCTAATGGGATGTCCCCAAACCCACGGCGAAATAACAATGACTTTATCCTCGTAAAGAAACGTGCTTCTAACCCAAAATTACCCAACAAATAGAGCCATAAAAAACAATACAAAGTAGGCGATGCAAATGAGATTTGAGTTGCAAAAACTCACTGAAAAGTCGAAAGTTGTCAAGGGATCTCCGATGATTCCTTTGAAAGAAAGGTTTACAGAAGCATAGGAGAAATAAAACTGCAATAGGCAAAGAGCTTTGTGAAATTATAAAAGAAACAGCACTCGGAGACCAACCCTTATATATAGGGGCGAAACATCAACGGGCACATTAAATGTGCCGTCAAGGCAGCATGCACCGCAGACATGTTGGGAAACGTGCGCTTCCCATGAGCTTTGTATCCAAACGCGCCTTTGACACGTTCAATGTATGCATCGGTTCACCCAATCCTTTCAACTTTCCACACCTAAGGCTTAAAAGCACAATGTTTTCCCTCGACTAAAAAAACATAAAATTCCAGCCAGGGAAAAGGGGGGCATTGTGAGTACAATGATCTTTAGACCCACTACTCAATGGGCCTAGGGCCCGCTTAGCCAGCGTTGTAAAACGATCTAAGCCCACTTATCGTATTAAAACCAGGCGAGCATTATCCAGACGGGAGGGTCTTAAAGCCCGTCTGAGAAAGCCAAGGTGTCTTTTCAAAGACTTGCTTCAAGGCGGCTTGTCTAGGATTTCAAGTCCCCTAGCCAGCCATCATACCGCACATGGGAAGTTCATTATGGATGAGCATATGAAAGCGGAAAATACGCGAAAGAGATATTTATCAGCGGATTTCCCCGTTTCCAAATCCCTTATTTCTTGGAAGATTAATCCTTGATGAGGAAAAAATGACATTTTATCTCTAAAATTAATGGGAGATTTGTGAACTGCGCCGTATAAATTGAGAAGATCCCCCACAAGGTGAAGGTAAGAAAATTCCAACTATATGAACTCTCTGTTTCTTCTTTTCCATCTTGTGCTAACATCACCATCGGAGAGCGTGTCCAGCACAGCACCGTCGGATCACCCTTTTGTAGGTTCACGTTGTGTTGTTGATGCTCAGAGGTTCCGACAATCAAAATCCTTACAGGTTTCCCAACATGAATAATACATATGACTTTTTTTTTTACATCTATTCACTTGGAATTACAACATTGTAGCCTTTTGTTCCTCACAAATTTATTCATATTGAGATTCAAACCCTGATATCTCTCCTCCTTATGCCTCCTCATTGCTTCATGCTTCTAACCATTTGAGTTATGTCTTAATGGTAGATTAAGTTGTAACCACGTGCTGTAAAAAAAAAGGTCAGGTTTAATGTTTTTGATATGCGAGAAGTTAATTTTAACATTTCTAAGTATAATGGATAAATGTCAAAAAAAAAAAAAGTGTAAAAGGCCGAGTTAGAAAGGTAAATAGTGAATAATGATAT
The DNA here is from genome assembly GCA_016808115.1 of Tetrastigma voinierianum. NCBI lineage: Eukaryota > Viridiplantae > Streptophyta > Magnoliopsida > Vitales > Vitaceae > Tetrastigma > Tetrastigma voinierianum. The sequence goes on from JAEQBH010000610.1 coordinate 492,309, forward strand.
ATTAAGTCGTACTGCCACGCTCCGTGAAAAAAGGGGTCAGGTTTATGTTTTGATGGTACAGAAGGTCTCTCTTGAAAATGGTGGGAAGATTAATTTTAACATTGTAAAAGTACAAGAGTTAAATGACAAAGAAAAGTAAAAATGCCTGCGAATGTGCTTTTGTTTTGTAAATATAAAAAATAAAAATAAAAAGTGAAAATATAGATGATTGAGAATGTGTATTTCTCTTCTTTTTTTTAAATAAAAAGATAATAAGGGACCATTCTTTTGTCATATATTCTAAATCTTTGCCAAGATGAGTAGGGCAAACGTTCGAGCGCATTAATTCTGGTCACCACCCCTGGATTATTTAATTTGGCGTGCAATGATGATTGGAGATAGTGAATAATCATCCTTACTTCCCTTTTTTTCTAGGACACCTTGCCCTTCATCTCTTAATTTATCCCAAACCATGCCTATGCATCCTATTATTATAAATAAGGGGTAAAGGCGGAAGGAGGTTTAGCATAGCCATCTCCAATATTCTCCCATCACCATGAAGACTTTTCTTGTATGTTTACTCTTCATTTCAGTTCTCCTCTTTCCCTCTTGCCTTAATGCCAGAGAATTGGTTCAACATGGTACATAATTCCTTTTTTACTTCCATTTTAATTATCCATTTGATTCATGTTTCCTTATCTTGTGTCGATCTTTGTTTAATGATAATATGTACATGGATCTTGCAGAAATGAAGAATAAGGATCATAACCACTGTGGTCCTTACTCTAGATCTGGTTGCCTTGGCAAAGGTAGCAAGCCCGATAAACCATCAAAAGGAAGAGGAAGCAAGCCCGATAAACCAGGAAAAGGAAACTGTAGAGGTGGTCGAGAAGGTCGAGGATGCAGCCCACCAGGCTCTTCAAAATAAGAAGGTCGCTACTACTTATTATCTATCAAGGAGCTTTGCCTATATATATATATATATATGGAGTCGTCTGCTTATGTAAACACATGTATGTGTGGTTGATTTGAAGTTTGTGATTTGAAGTGTTTATGTATTGAGAGTTTGCTTTAGTAATTAATGTCGGTCTCCCTGGGAAAGCATGTTGTGCTTGTTTTTGTAAGACAAAAAAATATTATTGATGAAAACCATCACCAACAATCCAAAATCATGTCAAATCATCAAGTTTCATAATCTAAAGCGAAAACGGAAGCGTACCAACTGGTTCAAACATGATAGAAGATATAAATCCTGCAGTTAATCTTCTGGATCAACTTCATATGAGAGTCTTCAATTCATAATATATGTTCAATGTTGATTAATGATCCACCGCTTGACTTTTATTCCCATTGAACAACTACTCCCATCCTATCATCAAATAAATATATATAAACTTTTTAACTCCTAAAATAAATATTACTTATAGTATATCTTAATGATTGTAAATGGTTTTCACTTGTTTTTTTTTAAAGTTATTTAATAATAACAGAATTATAAAATATAAATGAAAATAAATTAGTAATGTTGGATTACAAGGTGTAAATAAGTTTTGTTGCACTTCACTAAGTATTGATCTCTCTACTAAGTTCATGGGAATAATTGAGTGGAGTGGAAAAGTTCTGCACACGATGGAAGGAAAATATATAGAAGTCAATCCACAAGTTTTTTTTATTTTAGAATACTATCATTGCTTTTAATTCACAAATCTAAGTTTGGGGTTTTGTGTCACTCTTCTTTTGTGGCATTAGTTAATAAATGCAATTTTTATTAGATTAGTATAAAAAAAATGGGGGAATTATGTCTTGGGATGTGAGGGAGCCCCTTATTTAATAAAGAGTCCATATAACCACTCTAATTGAGGTTGAGGACATATAATATGGTAAGACAAAAATACCCTTAGTGATTCCACATCATCATCTGAGTTAGAGCTGATGGGGAAAGAGCTAAGGATTGAACGGAAACCCTAATCCCATAATTTTTCTATTTTCCAACGAAGAGCCCAAGTAAATCTCAGACTCGCTGCTATTTTTTCCATACAATGGAAAACTAGTGGATTTTATTCTTGTTTCGTTCAAACGGTATTGCCGCTTACAGAATTGTCATTCCCTCCTCGCTCTCGGATTTCATAAAACACCTGCCAAACCCAACCTAAACCCAAGTACATAATCAAAGTCTATCTCTGTCATCAACTGAGAGATAGAATTCATCAAAATCGCTTCTTACGTTTTTCTCGACAATTCACTTCTACAATGCCGAGAAATTAGATAATTCGTCACATAATTAAAATGGTAAGAGATCGCGAACGCTAATAATCTTTATCCTTGGGTTGTGTTGAATTCTCTTGCAAGGATTATCTGAGAATTTCATCTTCATTTTCAGTGTTTCTTTTTTTTAATTTTTTTTGATGATTTGTTGCTAAGTTCGTAAGTTTTAATTTTGGTTTAATTTTTCAAATTCTGAGTGCTTTTGTGAATTAATGGTTGGTTTCAGGTTCTAAAAGAAGAGTGGCTGTTGTTGGAGCTGGTGTTAGGTAAGTGTTGACCAAAGTATGTATATACAAATTAATGTCACTGTTACCCAAGGACTATTAGCTAATCCCTAGCAACGACACCAAAAACTTGTTGAGACCAAATATAGCTTGTATGCTCATAAGAAGAATTATTTTGTTACTGAACTCATTTAAAGATTTAGTTTGGTCTTAAAACGCAAGTGCAATGTGCCGTAACTAATACAAGGACCTATAAGTCCGAATATTTGCTCCATAGAGATTGAAGAGAATTTAAACTTCAACTACCCTAACTGCTCAAGTTCTACACTATTTGAACTTCCATTTCAGAGTAAATTTAGTGACCTAATAAGAATTTTAACAACTAGAATCCTACATTTAAAATAAAGGGAAAAAAAATTAAGTCCTAAATATAAACTGGATTGAACCAGATTATTTCTGGAAGTAGACACTGGGATTTCACTGCTATGAAATTATCAATTCCTACATCATAATCTCATTCAATTTTCTCCTGAGTTGGAATCTGAATTTGTCAAGAGGCAAGGTAGTATAGTTTGGATTCCTCCTCTAACCATACTTTTCACTAAGTAGGTTCATGTCTTCATTTCAAACATGATTGTAATCAATTACTTGTAATTAGAATTTCTTGTAAGATTTAGGTATTTTCTTTTCAATACTTATACTCCATTTCTTAGTGATCAGAGATTTCTCAAGGCTTCCCAAGACAAGGCAATTGCAGGATTTCTACAAAATGAATGATGCCTCATCCTTAAGATCTGAAAGAGTTTTCTCTTTCCTTGATTAGATCTCATGCTAACACGGGATCAAGATCATTCTTTCAAACTAAGGAGAGATCTCTAATTGATTAAATTGATATATCACTCAAGCCATGAGAAAATTGAGGATTTATCTAAGTAGCCTTTTAGAGCTCATTAGTTCTTCAATATTAGTCTAGCAAACCCCTAAATAACTGGTCTGAGCTCTTAGGAATCTCCATCTATGTGTCACTCAGATGGCCTCCTGAAAATCAAAGCCAAACAATAGTCATTTCATGGGTATAAGCTACTAAAATTGGGAGCAATTAATTTCAAGAACAACACCATTCAAATAATTTCAAAATTCAACTCAGGAAATTTGCTTCTCATTGTGCATAAAAGACCATAACTAACATCAGATCTTTCCCAGCATCCTTACAGGTTTCGAAAATCAAAATCCTTACAGGTTTCCCAACATGAATAATACATATGACTTTTTTTTTTACATCTATTCACTTGGAATTACAACATTGTAGCCTTTTGTTCCTCACAAATTTATTCATATTGAGATTCAAACCCTGGATATCTCTCCCCTCCTTATGCCTGTTTGCGCTCTTAACCATTTGAGTTATGTCTTGGAAGTTGTGTTTCTCAAAACTCGGATTACAAAGATACACCGAAATACTCTGATGAAGAAATTCACTATAATCAATCAATTGAAGAAATGAGTTCTTGTATCATTTCAGAGTTCATTAAATTCAAACAAGAATTTAAAATGAATTCCTTTTTTTTTTATTTAATTTCAAATCTCAAACTTCTAAACAATCCCATCAAGCTGCATCAAATAAAACAAATTAAGCAGTCCTACTCTAAATCTAATCTACGAAGAAATTAAAAATAATAAAATAAAAATATAATTCAGAAGAGTCCTCAGCTCCGATGTTGACCAACTGCCTTGCTCCGATGTTGACCAAGAGTTCAAAAAAGTTCGGGGCCCTAAATCGAGGCCATGTGAATCCCTAAAATCTCTATGGCCCAGATTCGCCTCTCTCTCCTTTCTGCCGCGAATCTAGAAGTCAAGGTGGTCATGACAAGAGCCTTGTGTCTTTGTTGTAGGTATGCGTCCTGGTCAGGACTTGAAGATCTTGTGCCCTTCCTTGCTCACGTGCCATGGCAAGACATTTTTTTGTTACACAAATCTTCTTCTTTAAAGATGATGGCACTCCGTCGCGACAAAGCTCTCTGTCGCCACAATATTTTGTGCATTCTCAAAACAAATATGTCGCAACATCGATAATCATGTCCCAACACAGCCAAAGGCAAATACATAAGTCAGTGTCTTGACTTAAGTTTCCATGTCGCACAAGATCTTGCTTGGGTTATGTTGCAACATTGTCTCAGACATTCCCGCATTTCTATCAGCAAACCTGCAAAGTCTATCGCCATATGAGACTCATCGCCACCGAGCCGACTTTATCAGTAGCCTTTGTTCGATGCTGCGACATGACTCTTGGTGTTGTCAACATTCACGGACCCGCTTATGCTCCGATAAGACTCTTCTATGTCTTCGCCACTGTCTGGCCGCCTGCCTTGTTATGTCGCGATAGCACTTCTTTGCATTGTGTTGAAATCTTTGTCGTGACATATAAAAGTATGTCGCGACCTCGTTTCTCTCATTTCAGCTTATTTATGTGTTGTGACATTAAGATCCATGTCGCGACATAGACTTATTTCCTCAGCTTTATGTATGTTGCAACGTTGGGTCTTTGTCGTAACTGCTAGTCTAACAAGTAAGCCGCCATTTTTCGCAATAGACTTAAATTTTCAGAATCAAACTTCTTCTTCAAGCATTCCTCTTATGTCTTAACCAGCTCCTCCATGTTTCAAGAGTCAGTGTCGCAACAGAGTAGATTCTGTCGCAACTTAGATTCTACCTTCTGATCTTTCATTATGTCGCAACATAACTGATCTTTGTCTCAGATGGCTACTTCTCATTTCCCCGCTATTGCTAAATGCTTTCTTTGTCAGCGCGAGCATAGCTCATCTTCCACTTTAAATCTCAGGTTATGACTGTGGTTAAAATCGCAAAATATCGACGATATATCATCGATATTTTGGGTGTCGAGCCATCCCGACACGATTTTTGCAAATGAAAGTCGTTTCTTGGAAAAATTGGAAAAAATCGCTCAGTATCAGCGATATATCAATAAATTACCGATATATCCGACACAAAAAATGAAAGTTTGTGAAAAAATTAAAAAAAACAAACAAACTGGCCGATATATTGGCGATATATCGGTACAATAATTAATTAATATCATTTAATATCATTTGATTCATTTCTCTTCCAATAATTAATATCATTTACTATGTCTTACTTGATAATTACTATCATTAATTATTTGTAGAAAAGAAGAAAAGATCAAAAGACGGTTGGAATTATTATGTCTTCATTAATAATTGCTATCATTAATTATTGTAAAAAAATGGAGAAAACCAAGACTGTAGGAGAGAAAATGAAAGGTCTTCATTTCATATACATTCAAACTAATTTTGATATATAAATTGAATATATATTTAAATTTTGAATAATTTATAAATACCGATATATCTCCGATATATCCGATATATCCGTAAAATCCAAGTACCGATATATCCGTAAAAACCGATATTTTATCCTTGGTTGCGACACATAAAATATTGTCGCGACATAGTTTTCTAGCCATTTGCTTAGACGTTTGTCGTGATCGCAGGAACTCGTCGCGACAGACTATCGTAATTGTCGCTTTTCTCTTCTTTCGTGTCGAAATCTCTCCTTTTTAATTAACTCCTACAAAACACAAAGTTTGTAAATAATCCATAATTTGGGGCATTGTCGTCAAAATAAAATTTAAAAATGGATTAAAATAGATGAGTTTAAGACTCATTAAATTCCCCCAAACTTAAAGTTTTGCTTGTCCTTAAGCAAAGAAAAGAAGACTTTGTTTGTCCTCAAACAATTTAGCTTTATTTTCAAGGGTATTTTTCTGTTTTGCACTAAATTTGCAACTTGAATTGAAACTAGTCAGTTGCAGCTTAATTTCAAATTTAGTTTATAGTTCAAACTTACAAAACTTTTTCAATTATTGTCACAAACAAACTAATGAATTCTGAAATGTAAACAATTCAGTCAATTAATCCTGATCTCTCAGGTGTGTGATGGTTTTCTTCCTCCTTTGGCAGGATTACCCAATCTTCTGGAACTCTACACAAAGGAATGCAAATTCTTTAGCTCTTTCAAAGTCTCATATGCTTGTTTTTCATTAGTCTCCACTAATGCAGGCAAGTACCACCTTCAAGATATAGATTAGGTCTTTTTAGGCTTGTAGAGTTTGGTCTGGGGTAATCAAGTAGATAAGTGAGAGAATTTAGGCTAAAAATTTACCTTCATTCCACTCTTCAAGTGTGTATCTTTCCTCTATATTCCCTTCATCCTTTCTTTCTACTAATGTCTCGAAAATATATTCCCAAACTCGGTCTCCTTGATGTATCATAATCGCATATTCTCGCCTTGACATCTTAGAGAGAAGTCCCCTTCGCTTTTCTTTTACTTGTCAAAGATTTTAGATTAGTGCATGTCTTGTCTTCTTAGGCCGTCTACCACTCTTTAGAGAACTTCAGTTAGCAAATCTATATCGCTTGGCATTAGGGTACTAGGTGTCGTAAAACACTCTCTAAGAACTTAATTGTTCAAGAGAGGGAGGCCACAAGACAAAAACTTAATCCCATTTGACAATTTCTATAATTTTAATTTCTTCTACATTCTTTTCCATTTCTTCATTTTGTTTCTTTTCTTTTTTCCATCCTTCATTCTTTGCTTTCCCTTTCTTAAATCAACATAACATTCCCTAAATCCTCATTCTTTCAGATTTTGAAGTTCCTGTGCTGAAACCTGGACAAATAAGGGTTCTTTACTGTAGGATTAGAATAAAGGATGGTTTGAGGCTTCTAATTGCTATTTAAATAAAGAAACTATACAATTTGGCTCAAATCTGGAACTAGAGTATATGCTTTTGCATATTATGAGGTAGGCTGAGTTGCTGGGTCTAAACTCCAAGGATGGCCTATATCACTTCCTGTTAGTGGTATTGCCTAGGATTTCGCCTTGACTAATAATCTAACAAGTTCTAGGACCTTGGACTGTTATAGGGTAATAAAAATTTTAAGGCTTAGCTGTTATGGAAAATTCAAGAAAGTTTATGATGATATATATATATCTACCATGGATGTTACAGAAATGATGAGAAGCGATGGTAACCATCCCAGTACCGGTTCTACTAACGATCCCAACAGACCAGGCGTCAACCATGGAAAAGGAAAACCTTACAACCGCTGTGATGGAAAATCGCGCACAAACTGCCCTATTTCCAAACCAAAGCCGTGTTACAAAGGTCGAGAATGCAGCCCACCGGGCTCTTCAAAATGACAAGTTACTACTAATAAGTATCTATCAAGGAGCTGGCCCACTGCATGCTATGGAGTATTGACCAACAACAATATCTATATATGAAGGAGTCGTATAAGCATATATATGACACTGACACATATATGATGTATGTGTGGTTGATTTAGAGTTTGTGATGATGTATGATGTATTGAGAGTTTGCTTTAATACTAATAATAATAATTATGCCAGTCTCCTTTTCACTCTACTCCCGATTGGGGAACTACCCCCATCAGCAACTGATAGTAGTACTGCTTATTGTTCACTGTGGTTTCACCTTCTTTTCTTTATATTTACATATATTTACATTACTAGAATAAGACTGCTGCCATGCAGGTCATGCAAAAAAATCAATTATTTTTTATTTTGTTCAATATATATATATATATATATATATATATATATATATATATATATATATATATATATATATATATAAAGACATAAATTTAAATAAAAATATAAAATCATTTAAAATCATTTGAACTTTCACAGTAGAATAACTAATGTATCTACTTCTAAGGCCCAACTCAACTAGTAAAAAGGTAGGATTGACATATGGGAGAACCTAGATCGAATAAAAACAAAGTACTATAATATAAAATACAAAGTGAATAGATGTCAAAATTATGTATGGTTAATAAATTAGTTTAAAAACATATCTTAAAACCAAGATGTATAAAATAACTAAAATGAATAATTAACTCACATCATTACAAAATAATACAAAAACCAAAAGCTATTATTTTTAATATTTCATAAATCGTTTTAGAGGGAGATTAGATAACGAGGGAAAATAATAGTGTCGAGTAAAATATTTGAGTGGAGGAAAAAGGTTCTGCAAATGAAGGAAATGAAATAGCAACTAGTCCGAAGTCTTTTTATTTTTAAAATACAATCCATTTGATTTTTATAATTCACAAATAAAATTTGGGATGTTGTGTCATCTCATCCTTTTGTGGCATTATTCAATGAATACGATAGATATTATATTAATTAGTGTAAAAAATATTCCAAATAAATGATGAAATTACAATAAAAAGGTGGTATGGAAATGAAAATTTGCATTAATCAGCAGATAGACTGTACATTTCTTTGACAAAAAGATAGTATGAAGAAATTTTTTTAGATATATATGTTAATGATTTAATAAGAAGTTAGTTTAAATAATAACTTCTAATAAAATGCCTCTGTCTTATTCTAAAAAAATTAGTTAGGTCTATTTCTTAATTGTTCACAAAATGGTTTCTGTTTATTAGAGTGAAGAAAAACAAAATATGTGGCAACCGGAAAAATTAAAGCAATTTGTTGTATTTAAAAACAAAAAATAAATATTCTCTGATAATGTATTTTAATTATTTTTAAAATGTTTTCACATTTTTTAAGACTCTTTTCTAATAATAACACAAATACAAAGAAAATAATTGAAAATGAAATTATGTTGGGTTTATGAAATCTGAATCACTTTTGTTGCATATGGTAGAGATACCAAGGGTAGGGGTTCCTATTAAGTATTTTGAAAGAGACTTAATTATTATTGAGAGAGATGAGGTATATAGATACCAATATAAGGGCAAAGAAGTAAAAGCATAAAACCAATAAAAGGAAACCCTAAATATACTCTAATACGCCCCCTCAAGATGGTGTGCTAGAAATAACACAAATCTTGTTACATAGGGAAAAGAGGCGAGGTCGATATATAGATTTGAGAATGTGACAAGAAGCTACTACCATCAAAGACATGACTAACAAGTAGCTCGAATGCATCAAATCCAAGTCACTTAACAAAGTGATAATCAATCGCAAGATGTTTCATGGTGAACGAAATACATTACGGAGAGATAAGTGGCAACCTCAATTAAGGTTGTCCGCAGAAACAGAGAAGGTGATCAGACTAGGATAAGAAGTTCCGACAACAAAGATTTCACCCATTGCAGTTTGGTTGTAGCAACTGCAATGGCACGATACTCAACCTTAATGGAAGAACGAGCAACGGTGCATTGTTTTATAGAACTCCAGGAGATTGGATTAGCACCAAGGAAAATAAGAAAAGGCGGAGGTACGGACACCGGGTTAATGCCCTGGGCCCACATCGTAAAACCATGCAATGTCTCGAGGAGGTTCGTAAAAAGCCGATACTAAGGATCTCGTGCTATTGCAAATAATGAAGTGCACGCTGAATGCTCCCAACGGTGTGTGTTCCGAAAGGCGATGCCAAACCAGCGTAGTTTATTCATGAAAAAGGAAATATCCGATTGAGTCATCCGAAGACGTTAGAGGCCACCAACCACATGATGGTACATGGCGGCATTGACTAGCATAGTACCATCATTAGCTATTAGAGAAGTACCTACGACAAACGGTGTAGAGATAGGTTTGGAGCCATGCATGTTATGTTTGCTCAGAAGATCAATGGCATACTTTTGTTGAGAGAGTAGAAGGCATGTGGAAGTAGCCAAAACCTCAATCCCATAGAAGTAAGATAGCACCCCAAGAACCTTGGTGGAGAATTTAGAGTCAAGTTGCCGACACAGCACACGCAAGTTATGGTCACTACTCTATACAATCAAATCAACATAGATCAGGAAATAGAGAAGTGCATTACCATGAGAGTAAACAAATAGAGACGAGTCTGTACGGGATGTGACAAAGCCGAGAGAGAGCAAGAAAGTGCAGAGCTCTTAGTACCAAGCTTAGAGAGCTTGTTTGAGCCCATAAATAGCCTTGTGTAAACGACATACATGATGCAGATAATCGGCGTTGCTCATGCCCTACGACTGCACCATATAGACCTCCTCCGTAGGATGCCCATTGAGAAAGACATTATTTACAGTTGGCGAATGCCCCACTTAAAGTTAAGTGCAATGCTAAGCATAGTACGAACGGTGACCAGATTTATCATGAGATTGAAAGCCTCGTAAAAGTCAATGCCTGGATGTTGGTGAAAGTCTTTAGCAACAATGTGAGTTTTATATCATGCAATAGAGCCTTCATGATGTTGTTTAATGCGAAACACCCATTTATGGCCCACTATATTCTATCCCGAGCTCGAGGGAACTAGAGCCCAAGTACCGTTCTGGATGAGAGCATCATATTCTTCCTTCATCGCCGTAACCCACTTAGGATCTTGAAGAGCTTGGGCAACAATGCAAGGTTTAGAGAAAGGTGGAATTATAGTGGTGAGACCATATTTCCTTGGGTCACTTGAGAATGACATTTTTAGCTCAATGGGTAATTAGATGATATTTAGTATGGAGAAGGAGAAAGGGAGAAGAAGAAGGACTAGGGAGGGGATGGGAAGGTGGGGGTGGTGCCGAAATAAAATGGGTAAAGAGCCTGAATATTACTAGGAGAGGGTGGTAAGGAGCCACCCACGCCCGCAGGTTCGTGGCAGGGTCAGGGAAGGATCAAGGTGATGCAATACAAGATGATGGTGGGTGAAGGTGATTAACACACAGTGTCAAGCAGGTACGATATGGGTGGGAATAAGCAAAGCCATAGATAATGGTGGTAAATGGAGCTCTGGGCAGATGTAGTGGCAAAGAGGGACATAGGAACGCAGCAGCCAGGGAGATCTACCGCATTTGTGCAAAAGGCTCAAGCAGGAGCAGATAGTCGATTAGGTGAACGACTGCTGGAGTCCAAAGTCTGTGTCTATTACCGATGTGGCGAAGGTAGATAGAGACGCGAACTAGAAAACGTTTTCCACGAACTTGACATGAGAAAAAATTTTTTTTTAGAGTAAGGTCAAAATAGAGATAGATAGCCTGAGTAAGGGAGCAGCTGAGAAAGACACAAGAACTGGATTGGGATCGAGTTTGTGGGAAGAATAGAGACATAACCATGGAAAACAAAAGTAAACGGAGACATGGAATTTGGATGGGTTAGGGGCTTTGTTGAATAACTTTTCAAAAGAGGAATCAAGAGAAATACCAACTTTAGGCATTCTATTTATTAAATAGACAACTGTAATAAAGGCATACGACTAGAAGAGAATATGATCCAGATTTGGGGAGGGGGAATTAGCACCGAGCAGAGTTGTCATCGCCGGAGGACACGGCTTTAAGCCGTCGACGAAGCCAAGTAGACCATACCCAAATAGGAGAGATGTGAACTAGAGCTACCACGCGGAATAATTCGTGACTGTGAGTTTTAGCGATATCTGAGCACTAACATTGAGAACGATTAAGTTCTAAGGCGGATCAATCCCAGTCAAGATTGTCGAACAACAAGGAGGCACGGCGAGAAGGCAGGGAGGAGGATCCGTCTCTACTATCGAGAGCGGATAAGGCTCATGAAGGATGAGGATCATGAGCAATGGTGACGCTTAGGTTTCTTTTTTCTGCTGTTTCAGGCTCTTATACTATATATAGATATGAAAGAGACTTAATTATTATTAAGAGAGATGAGATATACATATACCCATACAAAGGCAAAGAAGTAAAAGCATATAACCAATAAAAGAAACCCTAAATATACTCTAATATTAAGTTCATGAGCATTAAGCTAGCTGATTAACTCGTGAGAAGAAAGCAATGTCTCTTCCTATTCCACATGGAGTTTGATGTGATCTTCTCTCTCTTGGGGAGAGAGAATATACCATCCTAGAGTACAATAATTGAGTGGAGTGAAAAATTTCTACTGATCATGGAAAGGAAATGGTAGTCAATCATAAGTCTTTTGTATCTATTTATTTTAATTTTTTAACGATACCATTCCCTTGTTTTCTAGTCAAATTTAGCAATCCATAGTCTTTTCTCCGATCTTATTTTTATGATACTATTCTTCTTTGCTTTTTTTTTTTTCTAGTCAAATTTGTCAATCCACAAGTCTTTTTTTGCTTTTATTTTTATAATATACCATTCTCGCTTTTCTTTTCTAAGTCCAATTTGGTAAACTATAAGTCTTTTTCTATCTTTTATTTTTATAATACCATTCCACGCTTTTTTTTTTTTTTCCAAATAATTTGGCATGCATGTCGAGTCATGCATTCGTAATTCTTTTGTGGCATTATCTTAATGAATTCTAATAATTATTAATAATTAATGTAAATATGAGATTACAAATAAACAATCTAATAAAGGCACATAATATAGAACCAATGCGACTTTAATCTCTCATATAAAGACCACGCATTTCTATTGCAATAAATAAATAAATAAATCTTAATGCATTGTTTCACTAGATTGTTTGGAGTGTTGTGATAATTGAGACAAAGACTCATACTTGCTTCCCTTTTTTGTGGGACACCTTACTCTTCATACTTTCCCATTGTAATTGATTATTATCTCTTTAACTCAACCTACACATATGAATGAAATGCATTATAAATTAATAGAGAGCAGGAGTAAAGCTGATCATACCCTACTCCAATCTCCACCCTCCCATGACTATGGGGCTTTTGGACATATATATGTGTGTTCTAGGTCACAAATTTTGATGTTTGATTGTGATCTCATTCATATTATCAGACAAAGGTTTTCTTAACCTCTCTTCTATAGGACTTAGTGTGTGTAGAAGATGTGATAGATTTGCAATAAAGTAAAGGCATACATAATCTTTTACTTGAGTTCAACAATCCTGCTTTATGTCCACGGATCAGGCTCAAACAAGGATTTCACTGACCGATTCAACGTTTACAATTAGTCTTATGTAGTACAAGACTCTCTCTCTATCCATGGCCCTTCTTAAAATCTAATAACCTAGTGGAATTCAGAATGAACTCCTTCAATTCTCCTCTCTACAACATCAAACACCCATACCCACATTACATCAATATAAGATGAAGCAATAAAGAACATCATTTTTCACCAAAGGTGAAAGGCTTTTAACGTGCAATACCTTAATTGAGTATTTGCACTCCGCACTTTCTCGGTACTTTCGGACTCCGCTTGTTCTTCTTTAAGCTTTGCTTCTGAAATCCGTGTTGAGAACTTCTAAAGCTCTAATTTTATAACCTTGCTAATCAGGCTTGGAAGTCTAGATACGGTCAGGTCATTAATCTAATATGACTCCAACACTACCTTCTATTTTTTGTTCTTTACACTAAGCTATCACGTTAGAAATAGGAAACTTGCTGATCAAGAATTCTCATCACAATAGAATCCTAAAAAGTTTCTAATTATGGTTTGACAGCTTAGACTTCCAGATCTTTTGTGATTTGATCGTTATCCACTTACCAAATAGTTCTCAAGCCCACTACTAGACTTTGCTCTCCAGTTTCTTTGGCTCAAGCGGCAACAAACCTCCCATGCGTCCCATGGTCGCTTCACTTTAGTCCGCACATCTCATGTGGCACGCCCCTGTATTAGAGGGATTAATCTCACCCTAACCATACTCTTTGGTCCTACCAGGGATTTCACCTCTGCTTCAAACAAAGTCTTCATCAAGTCCCATCTTCTCGAAGTAGTTATCTTTCTGTAGAACTCTTGAGAGGAAGATATGGAATCTAAACCCAACATTGTCCTCTTGTCTATGTCTTCTAATAAAACATCCCTTAAAGAATTCAGATGTAAATAAGATGTACCTGGGAGTATAGGTAAGGCACTTCTGACATGTTTTAGATGAAGATTTAATTTCTATTTATTATCTCCCACATGCTCCACTCCACATATGCTCAAGGGAGCTCTTTAAAAAAAAAAAAACATCCCTCAGACTTCCATTGCTTTTTTTCACTCCATTTTCGTTGAAGGCTAAGGATGCTGTGGACCCAGAGTAGGGTAAATCCGTGAGCACTATGTCGCCACTTTTCTCACCATTGTAGTCGGATATCAATGGTCATAATTGCTTCTGGCGATGGTGAAGGCATGAAGATCGGCTGGGCAATATTAGTCCCAGTTGAAGAACTCGTGCTCCTCTACTACGATCAATTGGTTGCATATGCCACCCTAGTTGGAGTCCGCACTTTTGTAGTGAGGTCCCACTCCATCTTAGTGGTGGGATCTCCCACTCCCCTCAATGTCTCATTTTGAAGTGAGCAATATAGACTCTGAGCCTTTGGTTTTCTAAGTTCTTCGACAGTCGTGAGCCCGCCTCAAGCTTCTCGCAGATTCCTCGAGTTGGCTCCAATCACTGTCAGTCATCAGATAAATGACCTAGCTGTTACATGGGGAGTCCACTGGTCCCCGTCTGCGTTTCTAAACTTTGTTATACTACTGTAGGAGATTGTCCCTTGGTGCGCTATTGGTTCTCACTTCGATATTATGGAAACCTTTCTCCTCTCATACTCCCCATGTTCTCCCACAGAGCACTTAAATGATGTCCATACACTCAAGTGCTCGATGCATTATCTTCCGACCGCTGAAGGCCTCCAAAATGTCGGTTGGTCGCCACTCAGATCTGGTTTTTGGGGCGTAAGTATCCTAAATATAAGCGATGGCTACCCCAGCGCCTTCTTATATGTTGAGTTTTTGGCATATCTTAGTATATGTACGAACACAACCTTTCCCAAATTAAATTTTCTCTTCATGCCTACTTGGAAGAGCAAGGTGGCAAAGCTCTTCAATACAAGAGTAAAGGTGTAGGTGAACCAACATACATGGCGATCTTATGCAGTGATAGAGTTATATGGAGGTAGTGAGATGAGAGGAAAGGGGTCAAACTTATACGGCCATGACCACCTTTCCAATTATGACCCAGGACCACTGGGTCTATATCGACAATTCTTCTTATTTTTTCTTCTTGAAAGCCCACACATTCTCAGATCAAGTTGATTATGCTAATAGAAAAAATCAAAAGAATAAGTCCCACACCATTGTCTTTGGAAGTTTCGACTCTGGTAAGGAGTCCCATGTCCTTAGAGAGATTTACATAGAACTATAAGATGATTTAGGAAAGGAAGGGAGGCAACTTCGATACAGTGCCAAACAAATTATTCTTTCCCACCTATTTGGCAAAACTTGGTTCTTTGTTATGGTTATACTGCTGCTGGGACAAGGGTCCTTTCGATATAGAGGTCAAACAACTTATACTGATGAGTTCTCGAAAAACATGGATGGAGAGGCACCGACTTTGGGAGACATTCAATCTTTACTCGTCAGCAGTTTAGTTGTTGCTTTCTTTTGTTGCCAATGCAGGAATAATTCTCTCTCGTAGTTGAGGAGGAGACGGGCAGAGACTCTGAGGAGGATCCCTTGTTTTCTGTTCACATGCCGAGCCTTAAACTCCGCATCAATCGGCTGGTCGGCACTTGCTTGGGATTTTAGATCTTTATTGTAGAATTCGTCGAACCCAACCCATCCACCGGGGCGAAACATAGGTTGCTCTTTCTTTCTCCTGCTTATCGATTAAAAACCCGATTCATCGTATTTGAATTCGTCAGCTTTGTTTAATGTGAGAATTTTCTCCCTCGGGACCATAAGGGTCGAACTTTTGTTTCGTTGTCTTCTACTCCTCACGCTACCCTTGTCTTCAAACTGCTCGAACTTTCAACATTTTTTGACTTTTTAAAAGGTAGCTTTTTCTTTCTCCTTAAAACCCAGGGTCCCATCTTTCATAGGGTACCATAATGCATAAGTGTGTAGGCGGTGCGAACCTCAAAGGTTCCATGTAAATTGGATCCATATTACCTCTTGATCAAAGGTCTTGCCTTGAATTGGAACTGGCTTCAAAAGCTTTTCTTTTCCAAACCCATTGGATCTGTCATCACCATTCTTAAATCGAAAGAATCGGTCATGATATGTTCGGACCTTGGGAAGCTTCTCGAGAGAATAAGTGCAAAGTGCTTGTCTTCGTTGTTCTCCTTTATATAGAGGTCCCACCGCTCTTCGGGTCTCTAGGGTCTTTGTCTCTAATGGTTCCCTATTTAATAGGGGAATTAGGACTCTCCTAGAACACACCATTTCTCAATCTCACCCTTTCATTTGTAGTAACTCCCTGCATGCCCTAGCTGGTGCAACGTTCGAATAGTGCAGGACGCCACATGTCTAATCTTCTCCCGCTCTTTTTTTTTTTATTAAAAAAACTTGGAGTTCAAACTCTGAGATGATTTGAGATTTTCACACCTAGGCCCATCCTCTCGATGAAGATTTCATTCTCCTAACATAGTCAGGACTTTAGACTCCCTTGGGACGCTACTTTAAGTGTATTTTTATCCTTGGTCAGATGTGTGCACCTTCTAATCGATATCTTGTCTCACTTGTTGTGGAATAACAACCCTCGTGGCTGGCTCGGGTGTCTCATACATACTTCCCCCATGTGCGTTAACTAAGGGCTACGAACCGATTTCTAATCAAGCTATTCTTACTGCTCATAACAAACTCATTTTCTTGTTGTTTCATGTTTTGAGACATTCCTCCCATAGTTACGACATCTTTTAAGGTTGGGTGTTCAGTTCTAGGTATAGTCCGATATCTAATCTCTATAGAGATGGTGTTCCTCCCATAGTTAGGACATCTTTAAGGTCATGTCTGGGCTTCTGTGTATAGTCCGACATCTAATCCTCTGAAGGTGAGATGGTGCATCGTTGAAGGGTTTTTAGTCCTCCTATGGGGAAGGGTTCCCATCATAAGGAATTTCTCTATTCCTCATTTGGAACGAGTTCCTATTCCAAATTACATAGGGATTTGTGAGAGTTCTAATAGGTTGGTAGGACTGTTCAAGATGGTGATAGGTACTGAATGTACCTTCGCATGGGATGCACTCTTCTATTATAACTTTCTCCTCCCTTAGTGCTCAAGTAGGATCCATATGTAGAAATTTTAAGATATTAGTTGTCAGACAAGTTAGAACTTGCAGACGGCAGTGGTTTGTTCCCTTGGCTGGTAGTGATGACCATCTTATCGTCGCTCAAATATGGATGACTTTGGTTTGATTGTCTAGTGATGCTAATGATATGTCTTGATTGTTGGAACCTTGTTCCATGTTCTTCTTGCATTTTGTTCATACCAAGGTTGGTACTAGTCAGTAAGTAGCAGTATCATGAGGTTCTTTGTCCTTCCATAATGAGACAATGGTTTTGGTTATACACTTATCCTTTATGAATTGTACAAGAAGATTTTCATCGCAAAGTTGTCTTACACTGATAAGGTTTATCGTAAGTCCTTTAACTAGCAGTACATCCTTTAGTTTAGATAGGCCTAGAATGATTAGGGAGTTTGTCCCTATGATTCTTCCTCTAGCACCTTCACCAGAGATTAAACTATCTTGAATGGAAACTTGTAAATTTGTCAAGGTGGACTTGTTTCCGATCATGTAATGAGAGCATCCATTGTCAAGGTATTACCTTTCCTCAATCATGCTACTGGAAAGTGTGCTCCACACTTCTGTAATTTTTTTAAAGTATCTTTTCAAGTCCTTTCCAATATTGTTGGAGAGCTTGGTTCTTGTGATTGTTTGAACTTCCTTTCTTGATTCAACGATCCCTCTTCGAACACTTTTTCGATTAGAATTATCAATCTTAAAGGGCTCTTTAGATTATTTTTCTTTCCATTCTTCGTCATTCTACTTCTATTACGTACAATGTAGAGTATGTTTACTTTGTCAGCTTTTCGAACTTCATTGCTCGAAATCTGAGATTGAAATCTTTACAAGGTTTGGTTGTCTCTTTATTCCTTCTTATCTCTGCATCTTGGATCCTCAAATATTTCTTAAAGGATGTCCTATGCTTATTTCAGCTGCCTTCAAGCAAAGAATGAGTCTAAATGTTCACATCCATACCATCGAACGGTCTGTATAGCAAAAGAAAGTTTCGAGGTAGTTTTTCTTTTTTCATAGTTCTATTTTGATTCAGGCTTAATCACTGTTCTCCCTTTCTCGCTGCTAGTGGTCCACCAAATACCGCTAAATCGACATACTTCCATTCCAAGAGACTCGATAAGAGTACCCATGTGTACCTTCCGCCACCATACATCATCAAGCAGACGGATCATCTTCCAAGCATTTTTCCCTTCTTAGGATTCATCAGCAATTCACACACAATCAAATAGAGCAACCCAAGGATCTAACTCAACAACTTAGAGTGACTTGCTCTGATGACAGATATAAGTGTGTGTTCCATGTCACAGTCCTTGATGTTCAAACTATGATCTCGTTTATATTATAATGTAGTGTGTCTGAACTCCCCCTGTAAGACTTAGTGTGTGTAGAGCAGATGTGATATATTTTTAATAAAGTAAAGGCACATACAATCTTTTACATGGTTCAGCTTGTCTACTTTGTCACGACAGAGTTTTCTATGTTGCGACAGGATTTCTTTGATTCCTTAACAATTTCTCGTCACATAGGAATTCTGGGCTTATGATAGATCTTTTCTTCTCCGGGTCCTCATAGCCGGTCGAAGCTGTTCATCAGACATGTAAATATTTGCTATGATAGACTTGACTCAAGCACCCCCGTCTCATGTCATGACCAAATTTTCTTCTCGTCAGCGACAGTAATCTCTATCATTCTATACTTTATCACAAGAACATAAAACTTTTTATCGCGACATAGATTCCCGCCTCTCAATTTTTAATATGTTGCAACATGAATTTTCAGAAGCTACGGCTCTTGTATTTCTCTTCAACTTCTTGTCACGATAGAGAATTCACCTCCCTCATATTTTGCTCGTTGTTACGTAAATAATTCACACGCACAGAGATTCTGCTGTTCAGAACTCCGAACGTTATTTCGTAATGCATTTTCTTTCTTTAGTCAGTTTCCATGCAAAACTTGTCGCAACATAAAAACACTTGGCCTTAAATTGACTTGTGTTGAGCCCATGCCATTTTCTCATTTTACGTGAAATGCCTTTTTGTCACGATAGAGTTCATTTGTTAATCTTCACCCTTTATGTCATGGCGTAGGAAAGATTGTCACGACAAAGTTCCTTTCTTCGCATTTTCCCTTGATCATCAAGCCGCGGACAAAGTTAAGAGTACATGATAGTAATGTTTACATTCTTCTTAGCAATGTCATGGCTATAAAACTCTTTGTCGCACGTAGATTCTCTTCTTCGCCTTAAGTTCAAATTGACTTTGTTACTTATTATTACAACCGTCAAGGTCGCGGGCATAGTTCTTCCGTCTACTTGAAATTTCACGTGGCGTAGAATGCTTCAATTGCCATTTTTTTTCTTCTTTTCTACTAGAATTATCTCATTTTTCAATTAAAACCTGCAACACACAAAGTTGATGAATATTCCATAATTTAGCATAAAAATATATCTAAAACTGTTAAAAAATATAGAAAATGGATTAAAATAGATAAGTTTAAGACTCATCAAATTCTTAACTTAAAGTTTTGTTTCGTCTCTGCTAAAGAAAAGAAAATTTTGTTTGTCCTCAAACAAATTAACTTTTATTTTTAAGGACATTATTCTGTTTAAAACTCTATTAGGCAGGAAACATAAGTTGTAAAATTATTTCTAAACATGTTTCCAATCTAGAATCATGAAGATCTTCAATTAAGTTCACTGATCAAACAATTAATTCATATTGTGTAAACAATTTAATCATTCAACCCCGATTTGTGAGTGTGTGCTGGTTGGTCATCCCTCTTTTTCCCTGGCAGACTAGTCAATCTTTTGGGATAATACTCAGTTAGCATACTTCTCTTTCACTTTTTTAAAGTCCTATATGCTTGTTTGTCATATTAATCTCCACTAATATAGGCATATCACCATTATCCAAGATCAACAGTCTTTAGCTCAGAATGTGTGGCTTCATACTGGGTAGATAATCGACACCCTTAGCTCACCTGACCCAGATTTCCTAACAAACTTATCACTCTTGCCTTCATCATGCATCCTTACTTTGATTTTAAGTGTGTGACACCCCCAAAATCCGAGGGTCCTATCACTCACCGTCAACTCGCAGAAACCCCGTTGTCTTCATATCACGGCACTCACAGCAAACGACCATCAGTGGCCCATCATCCATACTCGTCCATACAGTTACAAGACCATGCATTTCTATAGATCTAAGAGTTATTACATCACTCCTAATGTCAAAAACATATATTGTACCAGTCGTCTCTAATATATACACAAACAAGAATCAGCGCTACGCCCGTCCGCCATAATCCCGGCCTAAGGAGCGCTGTCCCCCGCCAGACCGTCTCCACCGGAGCGGGTCCCACGACTCCGGTGAGCTAACGCCGCAGGGATAAATCCTATAAGGGCTATTTTCCCACCTAGTGCACATGCAAATGATCATTTCAATAAATAAACCAACAACCCATCCGCATACATGTTATCCTATCATGGAAAAATCTGACATGCATGTAATGTAGACGACACTCTACACGCCCCCGCACCGTTAACCTCCTCGACCCACCACCCAATGCACGTGCCAATAAATCAAGATCGAAGTCAGTTCACCTATATCACAACCCGTAGTCTAAGGTATTGGCTTAATCGCTTTCGTCTTTTCGGGCAGCGTAACTTTTCGTCTCACCGCGGCCCTTACACCCTTCGACATTTTTCAAGCCACCTATGGGATACGCCTGCCTAACCAAGCCGTGCTTTTCACCCGAGGGGGGTATCTACTCTACTAAGTACGACCGACATTTCATTTTTCATTTTCAAGCATCGTCATTTAACCCAATTGACCCTCATCCCATTCCTAAGCCCAATACACGATTCACCACCAAACGCAGCAAGCAATCAATACCATGCACGCACTCTCATAATGTGGTGTTACCGCACACCAATGCCATGTGCACTCATACACTCGCACTCAAAACCCCCATGACCAATGTATGAAGACTTCTACATGGACATTCACACCGTACACTAAAGTGTGTGCGCTATGAACACTCATGTCTAATGCATAACATTTCATATATTTAGTTCAACATCAACAAAACATGCGCCATGTGCCATTATTCCACACATTCAAATCAAAGAGATCACATAAGCATGCACTACATCTTTCTATCATCTCGGCCATTCATATCAACACATCTTCAAGCATGTATTAACATAATTCCCACCATTACTTAGACAAGTAATGCCATAACTCATATTCCTAAGCCGAGACATAGTATGTCAATCATATAGCCCGCTACATGCCAAGAAGTACAAGAAACCACAATGTCACATTACAACCCAATGTTTTTGAAACACCCATATCGATACACACTCAGTTTTTCGCACAGATGTAAGCACCTATTTCAACTGAATGGCTTATGGCTAGATTCTGACCCCATTACTTTCCATAGAGTCCAAGAACACCCAATCGGAGTTCGGACGGAAAAGTTATGGCCTAAACAACCAGGGCTAAAACCCAGAAAAATCCTGCATGTTAACCATGCAAGCAATGATACACCAAACTGATTTTCTTTCGGTCTAAGAACACAGAAAAATTCTGCATGTTAACCATGCAAGCAATGATACACCAAACTGATTTTTTTTCAGTCGAAGAACCCAGAAAAATTCTGCATGTTAGTCATGCATGGAAGCCCAGAAAATTCTGTATGTTTTTCATGCATACAATAATACACCAAACTGAGTTTTCTTTGATCTAAAAACCCAAAAGATTCTACATGTTAGTCATGCATGAAAGCCCAGAAAATTCTGCATGTTATTCATTCATACAATAATACACCAAATTGGGTTTTCAGTCCTAAAAACCAGAAAAAAAACAGCATGTACAACTCACAAATTCAGTCTTCAAACCCAGAAAATTCAGCAAGTACAACATCACAAATTCAGTCTTAAAACCCAGAAATTTCAGCATGGACAACATCACAAATTCAGCATGTTATTCATTCAAACAATCACATAGCAACTTCAACCAAATGCCATTTCCATGGCTACAAACAAGGAAATAATTAAAGAGGAAAGATCCCCACCTCTCAGAGTGTGGATCAAATTTGGGTCCTCCAAACTAGCAATGGAGGATTTGCAGCTTCTCCTCCTTTCTCCTTTCCTTTCTTCCTTTTTCTGGTTTGCCTTTTGCTTTCCTTCTCTTCTCTTTTGATTTTCTCCTCTCTTCCTCTCTAGGACTGGATCTAAATCCAGCGGAAGAACTTCAGTTCTGATTTCTCCACTACACAAGACCAATTCTCATGGTGCTTGGACATGGTATAAGCCATGGCAGTGTCACCCATGCCAAGCCATGCACCAACTACTTCCCACTAATTTGCATGCATTCTGGGGGAGTATGACACTCGGGCCACTTAAGGTGCCAAGTGTTCCTAAATCCTGCAAGGCATGGCATGCACCTCGTACACGCACACCCCGACGCCTCGTCCTACCGAACACGAAAATCTGACCGTCCCGGAATCTCGACGTAGTCTGTTTGGTTCTACTAGATTCCGCGAGATGATTCTAATGGCGTGATCCGTTTCTGGCCATCCGAGGTCTAGAGAAAAATCTGTGGTTTCGCTTGTATCGTCCCGACAAGAATTACCGATTCGCCATTGTAAGAAAAATAATAATAATACGCTTCCCGGGTTTCACATTCTCCCCCCCTTAAAAGGAATTCGTCCCGACATTCCCACATATATGCACACAATCAAACACATGCATACGCAACAGTCATTTAAAACATTAATGACAAGAAAAAGCACCTTCCCTATTAAACAAGAAGGGATAGTTGGTGCGCACGGTGTCCTCGCGCTCCCATGTTGCCTCCGAATTCTCTGCTGCCATTAACACCTTTACAAGCCCCACGGCCCTTCCACACAAAACCCGTCTCTACATCCATGATACGCACCGGTCCCTCCGATGGTCCCATCAAGATCAACAACAAGCCTCCCCAATCCACTATACGAGTTGGATCCGGAGTGTAATGAGCATAGAGACGTGAAACACCTCATGTACGCCGACAAACTCGGCGTGGCAACGCCAACTGATACAAGAATCGCGCCCACCCTCTCGAGCACCGGCGGTCCAATGTACCCTGGGCGACGCCTTCCCTCGCTTTCCAACCGATCACCTCTGTGCATCACCTCAAGAAGACACGATCACCCGTCAACTCTGGGAGGTCATCGTCAGACATCGTAACTCTTCTACCTAGCCCGAGCAAGAAGGAGACGCCTCGGATCATACCCACCTTCGTCTCGAGGTGTTCTAATCAAATCTGGACCAGTGATGGAGCTCTCTCCCACCTCTGTCCAACATATTGGTGATCAACATGGCCTCCCGTAGAGAGCCTCATAAGGCGCCATCTGAATACTCGCCTGATAACTGTTATTGTAGGCGAACTCTATCAAGGGCAAGTGCTCCTCCCAGCTACCCTTGAGATCCAAGACGCATGCTCGCATGTCCTCTTAAAACTCGACAAATTGGCCCCGACACCATCCGTCTGAAAGCATGAAAAGCCGTGACTCATCGCCATATTCTCATGGCCTTCCTCGAAACTCTTCTTCCAGACCGAGCCAGAACCGAGAGGATCTCGATCCGATACCATGGAGACTGAACTCCATGCAACCGTAGTCATTCCCCGTATATACAACCCGCAATTCCTCCAAAGGTCATCCGCACGCACAAATGTGCCGACTTGGTGAGTCGGTCCAATTATAACCCATATCGCATCATGCTCCACGACGTCCGTGGTGTGCTCGAGTCACGAAGTCCATCGGATGCGCTCCCACTTCCACTCAAGCATTCCAATGGTCGGAGTAGCCCTCACCGGGCCTCCGTGCTCAAATTTCGACTCCACAAGACGTAAGACAATCATTTCTGACAAAATCCCGACATGCATCTACACTCGCTCCAAGAATAATCGCGACTTAAGGTCATGATACACTCGTGCCAATTGACGCACGCCACCTGGGAGCAATGGAACTCCCCGAGGATCTCCTCCTCAACCGCTGGATCGGACCACAACCCGGCCCCCTATACCGAAGACTACCATCTCGTGTAATGGCCCACTCTTCGCCCGCCGTGACTGATCGCACTACCGATGGATACGCCCCGAGTCCCGCACCGACTCTATCACTGGCCAAGAGACGTAAAGCCATCATACTTCTCAAGGTACCCCTGGTTCGTCGCCATCATACTACGCCTAAACGCTCTAATCGCCTCGAGCATCGCCCACTCCCTGAAGCTATACTAGCCAATACTCCCCGTGACTTTCTATTAAGCTGCAGATTAGCCACTCACATTTGTTTCACCGAGATGGTAATGCAAAGTGAAATAGTAATCTTCCAAAAAACTCCATCCACCCACGTCGCTCATGTTGTCCACACAGTGAAGATGTATTTCGACCCAGGGTCCGAAACACTCGAACTGCTTCGCCACCATATAAGTAGTGGCTCCAAATCTTCGTGGCGAAGACTACTGCGAATTAACTCCATGTCACGCGTAGGTACTCGCCTCGTGATTCTTCAACCGCCGAACCATAAGCCACAACCTTCCCTGACTACACGTAACACACCCCACCCCGTCTCGAAGCATCACAAGACACTGTGGTACCTCCGTCCCTTCCGGACTATTAGATAGGAGCCCGGGCAAGCCTCCTTCAATTCCCTGGAACGCCACATGAGTCATCCCATACAAACTCGACCTCCTTCCGGTCAATTCACATGTATCGCTACTAGCCGGGAGAAATCCCTCTATAAACCTCCCTAATACGCCGCCACCTAAGAAACTACGTATCTCGAAGACCGACTTCGATCTCCTCCCAACTCCATCACAAATTTCAACCTTCCTCGGGTCCACCGACATCGCCCGAAGTCGACACCACGTGTCCCAAGAAACCCACCTCAAAGAAGCCAAAAACTTGCACTCTACTCGAACTCGCATACAACTGATGATCCCTCAAAAGCAGTAGGACGATTCTCAAGTGATCCTCATGCTCAACCTCCGACTGGGAGTAGATCAGGATGTCATCAACAAAGACCACCACAAAATGATCTAAATAGGGCTTAAACACCCTATTCATGAGATCCATGAATGCCGCTGCATTCGACAATCCAAAGGGCATCACCAGAACCTCAAAAGTGCCCATACCGCGTCCCGAACGCCGTCTGTGGATGTCTCACTCCCTAATCCTCGACTATGGTAACCAGCATGGCGCCTATCTGGAGTAGACTCACACGTCTCTGCAGCTTGATCAAACAAGTCATCAACTCTTAATGGATACCGATTCTCGACAACCCCTGCTCAACCTGTATGTAATCGATGCATAGTCGGTGGTCTTATCCTTCTTTTCAGAATAACCGAGCGCCCCCATGGTGAAGTGCTCTGGCCTAATGAAACCCTCGCCCAAGAACCCCCGATCTGAAACCTCGAGCCTCCCGCAACTCAACCGACGCCATCCCACGCTGGAGTCATGTAAATGGGGCGACGATCAGATGCAACTCAACGCAGAAGTCTACCTCCTGGAGGTAATCCGGTAGCCTCATCCGAAAACGCCCTCGTATCGCAAACCACCCGAGGTAGACCTACATCCCGTCCCACCTCGTCCCTCTAGAGTAAGGCTAGCTAGCCAACCCGCCAACCTACTTCGCCATCGTGAATCGCATACACAAGATGCAAGCGGCGCATCGTGCCTATTCCCTTGAAACATAACACAAGTATCTTCTGTGCGTAGCGGTAACTCTACACGATCACACAATCAATGACAACCCAATGTGCCGCCAACTAGCCCATCCCGATTACCGAACTCGACATGTCCACGACCCGGGTTGTCACCACGGAGGAACCCTGTAGGATCTCTAACTCACATCCCCGACATATCCGATCAATTCTCTCCTTAGTCCCTAGGGGAGAACTCACATGCAAAGGGCTCGTCTAAGGTCTCAACCTCTAAGCCCAATACTCTCACACAAGATGCAGCAATAAAGGAATGCGATGCACCTGAGTTAAATAACACCCTTGCCCACAAAGTAAAAGAGTGTAAACGCACTCTCGAATCATCATCGGGACCGACCGCTACCCGCCATGGAGTAAACAACGTAGACACACCTCGAGCCCTGAAGTCCCGACTGCACACTCCGCTCGACCTCGACCCATACTCTAGCCTCTCTTTAAATTGGTCCCTGTAAACACTGGTGCTTGTGTCGCACCCTGAGACGGATATCTATTCCCATGGCCCGTGCTGGGGTAAGGAGGAACATACTGAGTCTGCTCATGTCCCACTGATGATCGGGACTGTGGTGTCCCCGATCCCGGGAACCCCGTGTGATCCGGTGACAGCTCCGCCTCACGGTCCCGCCAGCGGTGGAACGATGTCATCTTCCCACTTGACCGGTAACCCGACCGCCTCGTCCCGCTTTCGCTACGCCCCGCCCCTCAAAACCCCCTCGTGGAACAAGTCCTCTCGCTTTTTCCCGAGCCCGCAATAGCTCGTCTCCTTCTTATTACTAGCACCCGCATTCCCGGATGCCACGAGCCGCCATCTGCTACCTCTCACCTCAATAATCAAGGCTGTACTAACCATCGAGTCCATCTCAGAGGTTACGCCCTGCCAATCTCGCCCCTGACGGACAACTTCAACCCATCCGAACTTCCGACCTCGGGCCGCTGGCCATTATTAATCATCCCCAAAATGTGCCAACTCGTGAATCCGCATTCAAGTACGCCTTCATCGTCCCCGTCTCGCCTCAAGGAACTCGGGCCTCTCGCATGTCTGGGCCAGGTTTCGAAAAGTACTTCCCCAATGAATAGCCCCGCGAAAAATCATCCCCATGTCATAGTCTCCAAGTCCCCGGGAAGTCGCGACCCACTCCCACTAGATCCGGGATTCACCCAAGTCGGAAACGGCCGCCAAATCCGAGTAGTGCATCCGAGGTGACTCCATAGCCCTGAGAATCCTCCAACTGACTGAACCAATGGCCTGGCTACCATCTGGGTCCCTCCTCCCGTGAACGCCAAAGGATGGTGTGCCTCAACCTCCTGAGGTTACCTGCACCTCCCCGACCTCTAGCCGCATCACCGTGAAGTCTGTACATCAGAAAGGCACCCATGGCCCTATGAAGGCCTACCGATCAAAAAAACAAAGCAGGTGGTCGACCATCACCCCGTGGACGACACTTCTACGCCTCCGTCCTCTACTTTG
The DNA here is from genome assembly GCA_016808115.1 of Tetrastigma voinierianum. Taxonomy (NCBI): domain Eukaryota; kingdom Viridiplantae; phylum Streptophyta; class Magnoliopsida; order Vitales; family Vitaceae; genus Tetrastigma; species Tetrastigma voinierianum. The sequence continues at coordinate 519,961 of JAEQBH010000610.1, forward strand.
CCATCTACAACAAATACTAAACAAAGAAGTTTAGAACCATTTTCGTGTCCAACCTGCTAGCACACATGCCGACCAATATACTTAATATCCCGAACCATCCGTTTGTTCTCCCGAACTCCTAAGGTTACGCTTTCAACCCTAGTGTTCGTATTTCTATATACATCCTACCACGATAATTCATGTGGTAATTTGCACACACAATCATGCACATACAATCAAAGCATAAACCGTAAAACACACAATGCATGTCAGGATCTAATCCTCTACGGACTCTAGGGTAACCTCCTACCTAGACCTTGATAACAAACTATGATCTTGATATCAAGCACTAGGTAATTCTAACCCAAGCTCCAACACCAAGCCATACCAAGCTTTGATGCTACTAAACATTAACAGCATGTCCTAGACCCATGCCCCACCGAGCCCTAGGTATTCGTATACCTATGCTTTGATACCAAGCTGTGACACCCCAAAACCCGAGGGTCCCATTGACTACCGTCAACCTGTGGAAACCTGCGTGTCTCATATCATGAGACTCATACATGAGTAAAATGACAATGTGTGGCCCATCATCATACTCTCCACAATGACATGTGCGCACCATACATTTCTATGCAGATCAAGAAGGCTACATCATTCCTAATACAAAAACATATATTAAAACTAGTCGTTCTAATATATACACAAACAAGAATCATACTACGTCGTCCGCTCATAATCCCTACCCAAGGAGCGCTCGTCCCGCCCTCGTACCGTCTCAGACCGGGAAGTGGGGTCCCACGACGCAGTGAGCTTAACGCCCCAAGAGGGATAAATCCTATAAGGGCTATTTCCACCTAGGTGCACATGCAAATGACTAGCCTACGCCAAACCTCAACAACCCACTGCATACATGCTATCCTATCATGGAAAATCTACATGCATGTGTACGAGACGACACTCTACACGCCCCCCAAGTACGGTCAACCCGACCCACCACCCAATGCAAGTGCTAATGGGAAATCAAGACTGAGGTCGGCCAATTCTATCTCACAACCAAGAGTTCATGTGATATTTATTTAATCGCTTTCGTCTTTTCAAGAATGTAACTCGAGGCCTCACCGCGGTCTCTTACACCTCCGACATTTTTTCTCGGTCTTTCACCTGGGTGGATACGCCGTCTAACCAGGTTTTCAGGTTTTTCACCTGAGGGGGGTATCTATCCCCTACTTGCTACGCCCGACACATTTCATTTTTTCACTGCTTAACGTTGAACTTCCACCGACTTCGTCCCATTCCCAAGCCCACACGATTCAACACCAAACGCAGTGCCAAATCAGTACCATGTACGCACTCTCATGTAATGTGGTGTTACCGCACACCAATGCAATGCAATTTGTGTCACTGCACTCAAACCCATGACCAATGTATGAAGACCTCTACATGGACATTCTACACCGCATTAATTGCGTGTGCGCTATGAACACTCATGTCTAATGCATACAACATTTCATATATTTAGTTCAACATCAACAAACATGCAGTCATGTTAATATTCCACACATTCAAATCAGTACATCACATAAGCATGCACTACATCTTTTCTATCATTCAGTCATTCATATCAACACATCTTCAAGCATGTATTAACATAATTCCCACCATTACTTAGGCAAGTAATGCCATAACTCATATTCCCAAGCTAAGACATAGTATGTCAATCATATAGCCTGCTACATGCCAAGAAGTGGCCATGTTCAAGCACAACACATTACAACCCAATGTTTTTGAAACACCCATATTGATAACAATTACTCAGTTTTTCGGCACAGATGTGAGCACCTATTTCAACTGAATGGCTTATGGCTAGATTCTGGACTCCATGAACTTTCCATAGAGTCCAAGAACACCCAAATCGGAGTTCGGACGGAAAAGTTATGGCCTAAACAACTAGGGCTAAAACCTGTAAAATCCTGCATGTTAACCATGCAAGCAATGATACACCAAACTGATTTTCTTTCGGTCTAAGAACCCAGAAAATTCTGCATGTTAACCATGTTTAGATGATACACCGAACTGATTTTTTTTCAGTCTAAGAACCCAGAAAATTCTGCATGTTATATTATGCATGAAAGCCCATAAAATTATGCATGTTTTTCTATGCATACACAATACACCAAACTGAGTTTTCTTGATCTAAAAAACCCAAAACATTCTGCATGTTAGTCACATGGAAGCCCAGAAAATTCTTCATGTTTTTCATGCATACAATAATACAATCGAACTGGAGTTTTCTTTAAACCAAAACAAAAGATTCTATACAGCAGGTCATGCATGAAAGCCCAGGAAATTCGCATGTTTTTCTATGCATACAATAATACACCAAACTAAATTCCTTCAGTCTAAAAAACCCAGAACATTCTGCATGTTAGTCATATACAATACACCATACTGAGTTTTCTTTGATCTAAAAACCCAAAACATTCTGCATGTTAGTCATGCATGGAAGCCTAGAAAATTCTGCATGTTTTTCATGCATACAATAATACACCAAACTGAGTTTTCTTTGTTCTAAAAACCCAAAAGATTCTACATGTTAGTCATGCATGAAAGCCCAGAAAATTCTGCATGTTATTCATTCATACAATAATACACCAAATTGGGTTTTCAGTCCTAAACCAGGAAAACAGCACGTACAACATCACAAATTCAGTCTTCAAACCCAGAAAATCTGTATACAACATCAAATTCAGTCTTAAAACCCAGAAATTTCAGCATGGACAACATCACAAATTCAGCATGCTATTCATTCAAATGAATCACATAGCAAACTCAACCAAATGCTACTTCAGGCCCCAAACAATAAATAATCAAAGAGGAAAGATCCTCACCTCAGAGTGTGTGGGATCAAATTCGGGTCCTCCAACTAGCAACAATGGAGGATTTGCAGCTCCTCCCTCCTTTCTCCTTCCTTTCTTCCTTTTTTCTGGTTTCCTCATTTCCTTCTTCTTCTCTCTTCTTTGGATTTTCTCTCTTCCCTCTCTCTAGGACTGATCTAACCATCGGAAGAACCCCTTCGCCTACTTCCTCCACTACACAAGACCAATTCTCATGGTGCTCACACATGGTACAAGCCATGGCAAGTGTCACCATGTGCCAAGCCATGCAATCTCAACTACTTCCCACTCAATTTGCATGCATTCTAGAGTATGACACTCTTGGCCACTTTAGGTGCCAAGTGGTCCCAAATCCTACATGTGGCATGCACTCGTGCCACGTGTCACCCCCCTCGATTGGCTCAGTCCTACTCGAACACGAAAAATCCTACCGGCCTCTCGACCCGACCAGTTTGTTTGGTTCTAGTATTTCGAGATGATTCTAATGGCGTTGATCCATTTCATCATCTGGAGGTCTAGAGAAAATCTAGGGTTTCATGAAAATCGTCTCGACAAGAATTACCGATTCGCTCAATTTTAGAAGAAAAAAAAAATTAATAATACGCTTCCTAGTTTCATTAAGTTTCAGTTTCCCATCAAGTTTTTGTGCATCTTCATACTCTACTTTGTTAATATTTTTTCATTTACTTCAATTAGAGTATGACTTCTCTTCCTTATCTTAGAATCTTTTCACTTTCATCCGTTATCAAGGTTTTGAATGGTGCAAAGGTTTTGTCTTCTTTGCTTTCTACCTCCCTAACGAACTTTGGGTCGCAACTCCCATACCAATGGCATTAGGGCATTGGGGTGTTGAACACCCTTAAGAACTTAATTGTTCAAGGGAGGAAGGCTACAAGACCAAACTCAATCTTCCTTGATGTTTTCCATTTCATAACTTCTTTCTTAATTCTCTTCATCTCTTCTTATCTCCATGAATTTTCTTTTTCAACCCTTTTCATCCTTCTCCATAACTTTAAATAATATTCCCCCAAACTTGTCTTTTTCTACCATTAATGTATTTTGTCTTGTAATCTAGCAAATAAGGATTCTTTATTGTGGTGGATTATGCTTATGAAGTGAATCGAGTTTCCATTTGCTCGCTGATGATGAGATCAAGTTATAAGCTTAAATAAGGAACTAGTGTATATGTTTAATTACAGGTAGGCTTTGAAAGGCTCAAACTTCCAAGGATGGCCTAAATCATTTCTGTTAGTGGCATTGCCTAGCATTTCGCCTGACTAATAACCAACAAGTTCTGTGACATCGAGATATTACTGTGATGGATCCCAGAAGATGTCCCTAATCTTGGCACAATTTGTTTCAGAGCTATTGTTGACCATGTGCAAAGCTTATTCGGATTTTTATGACCAAACTATTTACAAAAACATAATTATAGGTCTTATCTGTTCCATCAATTTATTAAAACCTTCCTTATTCTTGAAGTTCCACACATTTATTAATATCCTTACAACTTTCCATTTCGATTCATCTCTTCCTACCCTAATGCATATATATTAAATTGTTTGTTTAGTTTTGTGGATATGTTGTTGTGTTATTTAACAGTTAGAATGTTCATTTAGATCAACAATTCAATTCAGAAATATGTAACACAGCAGCAACTCAATTCCATCAACAATTCAATTTCATCAAACAAATCACAGCTTATTTAGCAATTCCAACCAGGAAATTTGGTTTCTCATTTATTCAACTAAGCTATTTACCACAAGTCAACAATTTCAAATTATTAAACTCAAAGGAAAGAAAATTTAAACAAAACAAACAAGAAATTAAAAATAGTAAAAGTGAACACCAAGCTTGACAAAGAATTTTCTATTTTATTTAATTTTTCAAGGATGGGATATTAGGTACAGAGAGGAAGGAGAGATGGAAGAGTAAGGTGAGCTATTTTCTTTTTCTTTCATGCCTATGGGAGGAAGGTAGGTTAACTGGATCTAACTTTGTAACTCTAACTCACAGTATAGCGAGAACTCGGTGAACTGACTCGCGGCCGACCTACTTTCTTCCCTATTTCTATTTAGTAAAGACCACTCCATAGTTAGGGCTAATTTCTTGATCAATTCATTTTGTCTTTGCCTCTAATAGAATCTGTGGTTCCCCAAATTCTCCCCGGCGTGAGTACATTTTAAGAAAATTTTGTCAGATCATGTCCAAAGCCAAATGAGCATTTTTCCTATATTTTACAGCCCTATTTCCTTATCCCTTTTCTATCATAGTTCTTATTTTCTCTCGATGTTCCTTGTACAACACCAAAGCATTTTCCTTTTGCATGAAAGTTCTTCTAATGAACTTCCATTTCTTTCTTATGATCTTGATTTAGCTCACTATCTCCTAAGCTGGATCTAAGATAAAGGCATCTTCAAGCACAGCTCTTCACTCGCCTTGCTCTCTTAGTTCCCATATACTCTTCCACTCCTCATCTCTCTACTTTAAGGCTTCTTCCAAATTCTAGTCCCTCCTTTTCAACTCAGCATCCATACTCTCTTCCCCGAGTCATAGCCACTTTCACTGGCTGTTTTCGTATTTCTTTCTCTCGTGGCATTTAGCATTTCTAAAGATCAGGAAGATTGTTACCTATAGGATCCGAGCTTCTCAAAGATGCTCTAGTGGACTTGTCCACCTCAGGAGAATGTCAATATTACCACAATTTCTCTCGCTGTCAGCCTCAGAGCTTCACTCTACGCCGTGGTCAGTTTCGATGTCTCAGCCTCGTTTCTTCTTCTTCTTACGCCTTCTACCGTCTTCCCTCCCTCCTCGCTTTTAGGCCCTCGGGTGATTGTTAAGTGTTAATGGTGAGGTCCTCGGGGATGCTTTTCTTCTCCTCCCATTCTCCTCAGACACCCACCCAAAATACAAAGCCTCGGTATTGGGTCAGCGGAATCAGCCCTCAGAAATTCTCCCTATAATAACTCAATCAGTTTTCTATAATTTACCAATACCGACCAGGCCTTCAGATGGCATACAACAAGGACCTTTCCTTCTCCCCGACTAAGTATTATAGGTGCTTTGGAAGGTAAAATGACTAACATAAGAAATAAAACCACACCTCGTCGGTTAAGTTACCAAGCCTCTCTCATGATGAACTCATGTGGGTTTCTCTTGGTGGCATTCCATTTTCCCTTGCCATCAATTAGCAAGTCTACAATCTTCTGGAAGTCAGGTGTTTCCACCAATCTTTTGAACTTTGACCCATCCTTCATCTCGCAGAAGATTGTAAGTCCGTCAACTGTCATCGAAGGATATCCATTTCCCTCTAACATACAGTGCCTTATCCTTCATGCTCACCATGTTCGCATAGAACTCTTTCACCACGTCCACTACTCTCGGAGCCTTGTGCTCGTATAATAGGTGCCATCCCTTGCTCTTGACCAGCTCTTGGAATGGAGAAATCCACTTATTGAAGCCTCTCTCCCCTATGAAGTCTCTCATGGTCAGAATTTATCTCTATTAGTAATATAAGCCATAATGCAGATCTGTACTACTAACTTTTTCTCCATCAGCCGCTTCTTGCTTTTCATCTCCTCTTCCCTTCTAAATTCTTCCACCTGGTCGTCAGTTCTTTGTTTACTTCACTCTCTTCACTTCGCCTTGTTTCGCTCACGCTACCAACTGTTTCTTCCTCCCTCTCAAAAGATATTTTTCCATGATTTCATCGAGGTTCTAACCGTGTCTACTGAGTTCGCACATTTGAGAGAGAGATTTTGGGATCTAGGCTCTAAGGGGAGCAGAGATTTGCGAGGGAAGGATCAATAATATTTATGAGGTAGGTGACTCTCTTAGCCTTCAAACATATTTTCCTATTTATGTGCCAAGAGTCATTGTGCTTTAGCTAATTGTCGCGACAAAATTTGACCTAAAGTTGTGCCCCTTTTTTTTTTTTTAATATTGTGTCGCAACATAGATAATTAATGTTGCAACAGAAATTTTTTAATTAACTTTTTATTAAGGCAATTATTTGTCTCAACAAAGCAAAAATTTATCACGACGAATTTGTCTATGCTCCAGTTGATTTATCGTCATTTATTATTTGAAGAAAATCTTGTCGCACATGTAGAAATCTTATCGCGATACGATTTCGAGGCTCATGTTTCGCTCGTGACGACATAAAGAAATTATGTCGCGACAAACTCTTTCATTGTAAATCAAATGCCAAGACCAACTTTCGTTCCTATGTAGTGCCAGAAATTACTCGTATTACTCTACGACTCATACGAGGTTTGACTTTTCTCTTTCAACAAAAAGAACCAATGTCGCAACAAAAGTTCAAAATTTTGTCGCAACATAACTTTGTTTGTCGCGACAGAATTCTGTCCTACTTCAAAAATTTTGCATATTTTCACACTTTCAACCATTCAACCCAAATGACATTATGCAATAAAGTCTTTCTACTTAGTTCATACTTGTGAAAACACATTTTACTCAGACAATCTCAATTCAAGTATGAACAACAATTCTCATTCTTCACTCAATATCATTCATCAAGGTATTTAACAATGCATACATGCAATTTGCACAAGAAAATTTTCACATTCCCCCAAACTTCAACTATGCACTATTATTACGGACAAAGTGAGGGAAATGGAAATACTCCCTCGTAAAGGTTTTTTTGCATATTTCAGTTTGAGAAAGTGTGCTTCCTAATAACATCCATTTCCAGTTCATCTTCCCTATCCCTGAAAATTCAACAAAAACTACAAAATAAAATTTCTAACAAAATTAAAACCAGAACATCAAGCATAAAATTAACAAAATTAAACTAACTGTAAAATTTAAAATTCAGCTTAGGTTGCCTCCCAAGAAGTTGCTCAGTTTAATGTCTTTAGCTAGACATTTGTTGCAAAATGTCTTCATTTTAGCAAAACCCTTTTCCTTCTTCACAATCTGGATCTCAGCTTCATTTAAATTTCCCCCAATTCACTCTTCCTCTCCGAATCGTGAGCCATTTAATCCCCTCGTATTCCTCATCAGGCTCACTGGGAATGTATCCTTGGTCGATTCTCGCATGGCTGGGGCCACCATTCTACCCGAAAGTCTCCGCATTCTCCGTTAAGCATCAGTCGTCTCAAACAAAGTTATGTTTGCTTGGAATGCTTCTAGCTTAGAAAACTTCTGCTCATGTATGTTTAACAACCTCTTATTTTCTCCCATGAAAGCAAACATCTGGTCCTCAAAGGAATTTGATCTCCTCTGCCCCGATTCGCTTCCGTCTCCGCTTAGCCGCACGTTGCTGCTGTTGGGAACTCCCGAGGAGGCATGATATTGTTGCAAATTCTGTCCAGGTCTTTGACCTTCCTGTGCTCCTCCCCCATATGAGAAGTTATAATGGTTCCTTAGTGTTGGTGTGTAGTGAGTGGGCAAGTTGAGGTTGGGCTTGAAAGGGGGAAGCTCTATCGCACAGGTAATCGCGCTCCTCAACTCGCATGCACTTCATGGTTTGACACCACTTCAACACCCTTTCTTCTTTCTCCTTCATCTACTGTCCCCACTTCAAGTGCAGTATGCATTCTTCTTCATTGTTTCCCATCTTGTTCATCAATGCATCCAATTTTGCTTCAATGGCAGTCATTTGATTAAGCTCGATTACACCACTCCCTTTTAGTATGCTACTGCTCCCTTAAGCTTCAAATGGAGCTTTGTAATTGCATTTGGCAAGGTCTTCAATCAGTTGCCTTGTCTTTTCTGCACTTCTTTTTTTGAAAGCTCCACATCAGGCTGCATCAATTATACCCTTTGAGGCATAATTCATGGAATGGTAGAATATATCCATGTGAGTGGTCAGATCTATTCCATGCATAGGACATCTTTTAAGTAGTCTCTTAAATCTCTCCTATGCTGTGTAGACTTTCATCCTCCCCGCTTGAAGACTATAATCTCTTATCTCTTCGTAAGCTCCAATGGAGGAAAGAATCGCCCCATGTTTCAACCAACCTTCCCACCTGTCACTAATGTGCCAGAAGTGACTCAAAACCAAGTTGTCGCCACATCTCTCGCTGAGAGTTGAAGAGCCGCAAATTTCGATCACTTATGGTTTCACCCCATTTAACTTGACTGTATTGGCCATCCTCATGAATCTTTCCATATGCTCATTGGGGTCTTCAAAAGGATGACCAGTAAACTGGTGTTGGTGTACCATGGTGATCAAGGTTGGTTTCAGTTCAAAATTATTTTCTCCTATGGCAGGTTGTCTTACAGTAGGATATCTTGAATAGAAGGCCTCCAAAAATCTTCCATAGTCATTTGCCTTTGAGGTCTTTCTATTTCTGCTTCTTCTTTTGGAATAACTTATAGTCTTTCACTTTGATTTGCCATACTTCTAGATCGGGCTTGTAATCTTCCAGTTTCTCGGTGTTCTTTTATTTACATCTAAGGACTCTGGTTGCTTACAGTTTTATATGCATTTATTGTCTTCTTGAAATAGAAACACACTGAGATCAAATGAAATATGTGGGAAACAATTATCTCCTTTTAAGCTCAAAAGAAAATTTTCAGTAGCATAATCAGCTACTACCATTAAAACTGTTTTTGTGATTTTTTGAAATTTATGATAACATAAAGAAAAAATAAAGAAAATTGTCCAAATTAGTAATTCCCTTTTTGGTTAGAATATTGATCTTTAAATTCATCAATCATCTATCCCCGGCAACGGTGCCAAAAACTTGTTAAGACCGATTTGTGATATAGATAGACCAGTGGACAAACGAGATCTTATATATGTACAAATTTATGTAACTGCTACCAAGGACTATTATCTAATCCCGATACTTGTGCCAAAACTTGTTAAGACCCGATTTGTGATATGGATAGACAGTGGACAAACAAAGATCATATATATATATATATATATATATATATATATATATATATATATATATATACTCTCTAAATTTATATATAACACTACCAAAGTTTATTATCTAATCATTAGCAGCGCTAAAAACTTGTTAAGACCTTTTTGTATTGACCAAGTTGTTCAAACAAAGTATGACTCTGCCACCAATGGACTATTATTTAGTCCCCAGCAACGGTGCCAAAAACTTGTTAACCAAATTGTGATGAAAATATAGGTTTGTCCTTTTTTGTAAACTGGATTCATTAAAGATTTTGATTGGTCTTAATCACTGCTAGTGCATAGATCGTATAAGTAATAAAAGTGGATTTTCATTAAGTCCAAATATCGTTCCCATGAGGATTGAGGATGAATCATAAAGACGACTGCAAACTACTTTCAGAGATCCTTCTTATTTGTGAACTCGATATTAAGATGATTGGAAAACGAATAAAATAATACAAAATTCATTTCACTAGTGTACATAAAATATTAATATGAATGGAGTTGAGAACTCACTGAGTGAGAAAACATTAGGACATAGACCAATGAATAATTGTCAATTTTCTACATCATTTTGAATCTTAGCTAAGCCATAAGTTAGAAAGCTGAATTTGTCAAAGATGCATTATGATATAGTTTGGATTTCTCCCTTAACCATACCTTTCATTAATTAGAGATTCATGTTCATTTCTTACTCATGAATTTAATCAGCTACTTGTAAGATATAATCCTCTTTACAGATTTGATATTTTCCTTTTTAGTACCCTTTTGAATCTTAGGGTGAAGAATTCTTGCCCCCATAGACAGGATATTGCAAGCCTTCTCCAATTTGGATGGTACCTCATCCTTCAATACTGATGAAATTCTCCATCTCCTTGATTAGATCTTTGATAACACGGAATTGAGTCTTTCATGGAGAAAACCTTTGAGTGATTAAGCGATGCTTGACAGGTATCCTCAAACCATGGAGTAAGTTATTGATTTGCTCTGAGTGTCTTCAGGATTCATTAGTTCCACAGTATTAATCTACCATACCCACAAAGAACTGCTCTCTACCCTCAGGATTCTCCATCTACTGTGTGCGCAGAGGGCCTCACAAATCAAAGCGAAATCTGATACTTTGGCAGGTACCACGATTTTCGTCTTGGGAATAATTAAGTTCAAAAAATAATACCAATCAAATAAATTTAAGAATTCTAACTAAGAGTGTTCTTCACTTAATGCTAGAAAAATGACTATCATCATCGACCCATTCCCAGAGCTGACCTTAGCGGATTCAACTCATATCAATGACTAAGCGATGGATTAAATTCTTGAGTGTATGGCCCGAAATAAATGAAATCATTTCCAAACTCGTTTATTCAAAGCAGTAATGAAGAAAATTTAACAAGAAATTCCAACTCAGTTGTACTTCTGATTGAAATTACTTAACTCGAGAAAAATTAGAAGCAAGTAACTAAAACTACACTTTCCCAGAAAATAAATCTACTAAAAAGCGAAATAAAAATTAATATCACGAGGTCTTCAACTACCGAGAAGTCACGGAATTGCGGAAGAAAATTGCGCTGATGCCCTAGATGCATCTATTTATAGACTTTCCAATGTTGGGCCGCACTTTAAGACAGTGTTGTGGATCCCCAAATTTCTGGCCCAAATTTGTCGCTATGTTGCGATAGAGTCTTGAGTCTTTGTCGTAGCTTCTGTCGTAGCTTGCAGTTTTATGTCGCTACCTATTCTCTGAGAATTTTCTTGGATTCTGTCGTGATGGACTTTGATAATGTCGCGACAGAGTTTTGATCCAGCAGTCTCGTTCTTGTCGCGATAGGAATGTCTTGTATCGTGACACAAAATAGTTCTATCTATCTCTTTGCCGCTTACGCCTCTCTGACGTCGCGATATAATTTTCTTTGTCACGACGGCATTTTCTCTTCGGCTTGTCTACTTTTATGAGAGTTTCTAATAATAAATGATAAGTTTCTTTGATTCCTTAACAATTTCTCCTTTGATAAGTTTTCTTTGTCCTTGTGACAGACTTTTCTTCTCTGGTCCTCATAGTTGGCTGAGCTGTTTGTTGCGACATAGAAATCTTTGTTGCGACATAGAAATCTTTGTTGCGGTAGACTTGACTTAGCTAATCTCAATTCTCATTCAATTTTTGTCACGACAGAATTCTATCATTCTATAGCTTTTATTGTCGCGACATAAAACTTCTTTGTCGCGACATAGATTCTGCCTTCAATTCTTTACTATGTTGCAACATGAATTTCTTTGTCATGCGAAATATAGTATGACTCTTCAATATGCCAGTGAGGATTCTCCTCTATATTGCTGACGCGAAGGGCCAGATAATCTTTTCATGCGAATCATTATCTTTATTGACTCTGGATCTTATATTGTGGCAGTTTTCTTATAATAACATAGACTTGCTGTACGATCATTTGCTGCCGGCACGTATATGTATCTCTGTGACTGGCATATTATTTGTTTATGTCGCGACATAGTTCATCTGTTAATCTTCGCCTTTTATGTTGCGACAGAGGAGGGATTGTCACGACAAAGTTCTTTTGCCATTTTCCTTGATCATTGTCGCAACAGAGTTAAGAGTGTCGCGATAGTAATGTTTACATTCTTCTTCAGCAATGTTGCGACGGAAAACTCTTTGTCGCGATAGAGATTCTCTTTCTGCCTTAAATTCAGCCCGTACTTTGTTCACGACATACGATTGTTGATTTCAACGATTCTTTCTGATGCTTTGCAGATCTATCGAATGACTCTAGACTGTCATAAGGATTGGCGTTGTTTTCTTCTTTGTGCGATTATCATTTCGTTAACTTCTAATAGTTCTGCGTGCGGCGCAAATGAATAAGACTCATCAATGGGCTTTATAGATTGTCGTTGTTATCTACTTGTTCTTACAATGTTGAAAACATTGTTGCTAAAAGATCTTTGACTAAAGAGAGATCTTCATTGTTGTGGCATAAGCGTTTAGGGCACATTTTTAAAGAGAGAGTACAACGCTTAATTGATTATGGAATTCTTCCTCATCTTGATTCTGATGACTTAGAAATTTCTGTTGATTATGTGAAAGGAAAATTGAAAAACAGAAAATCGTGCAACTTAGAATAAAATTTGTCAGAGATTGGTTCATACGTACATTAGTGGACCTTACTCCTCTACCTTGTGTGGCAACAAGTACTTCATTACATTCATTAATGTTTTCTCCCAATATGGCTATGTATTTTTAATCAAAGAAAAGTTAGATGCTCTTGAAATGTTCAAAGTCTTCCGCACTGAAGTTTAGAAACAACTAGAGAAAGTCATCAAGATTGTAAGATCTGATAGAGGTGGTGAGTATTATGGGAACCATGGTGATGTTGGACAACAAAAGGGACCTTTTACAAGGTACCTATAAGATAATGATATTGTTGCTCAGTATACTATGCCTGGTAGTTCTGAACAGAATGGTGTGGCAAAAAGTCGTAACCGCACTCTTATGGAAATAAAGAGGACCATGATGAGTAGATCAAATTTTCCATAATATTTATGAGGTGAAGCCATCAAAATAACAACCTACATTCTGAACTGTGTTCCTAGTAAGTCAGTGCCTAAAACACCTTTTGAACTATGGACAGGCAGAAAACCTAGTTTGAATCATTTCAAAGTATGGGGGTGTCCAACTGAGGTGAAAATTTATGATCTTTATTTAAAGAAGACAGATTCAAGAACTACTAGGTGCTACTTTATTAGGTATCCTAGTCACTCAAAAGGATACAGGTTTTACTGTTCGACTCATGGCACCAGAGTTGTTGAGTCTAAAGTGGAAAAGTTTTTAAAGTTGGATGTTGCTAAAGGTATACGCTCTCAATCCAATGAAAGAGTGGAACCCATGGATGTTATTTCTTTGCCTTTTCTAGCCTCAAACGTCAATCTTGATGTTAGACGTTTTGATTATGGGATTCAACAAGGAGTTGCTACTATAAATCTTCCCACTATTGAAATCACCCCTATTATAAATGAGATGCCTCCTGTGGAAGTGAGGAGATCACAAAGAACTAGAAGGCCTGCCATTTCTAATGACTATTATGTCCACCTCTGAAAGGGAGAGTATGGCATTGGAGAAGAAGTAAACCTAACTACTTATAGTGAAGCTCTCAACATTGATAAGGTAAATGAATGGTTGATTGCCATGGGAGATGAGATGCAATCTATGTCAAACAATGATGTTTGAAAACTCAAGTGATCTTCCTAAAGGATAGTACACCCATTGGATGCAAATGTATTCAAGACCAAAAGAGACAACAAAGGAATGTTGAAAGATACAAAGCCCATTGGTTACAAAGGGTGCAGACAATGATAGGCATTTATTTGCTAGTGCAGAGACTTTCTCACCGCTTTCTAAATACCAAAGATTCCTTTAGTCTGATTATGGCATCAGTAGCTCATTTTGACTTAGAACTTCATCAAATGGATGTCAATACAACTTTTCTCAATGGTGATCTAAGTGAGGGGGTTTATATGTTACAACCTGAAGGTTTAAAGGTGAATGGGAAAGAGAACATGGTATGCAAATTGAAAAGGTCAATTTATGGTCTTCAACAAGCTTCTCGTCAGTGCTACTTGAAATTTGACAAAATTGTGACGTCTTTTGGCTTTATAGAGAACAAGTTTGATCAGTGTTTACATGAAAGTTGGTGGGAGCAAGTTCATTTTTATGGTTCTCTATGTTGATGACATTCTTCTTGCTAGTAGTGATGTGAATCTCCTTAATGATACCAAGTGTCTTTTGTCTGCTAATTTTGACATGAAGGACTCTGAGGTGTTTGATCTTTGTGTTGGGAATTGAGATTTATCGTGATAGATCTCGAAACCTCCTTAAGCTATCTCAGAGAACCTATATCTGTTGTGTGCTTAAAATATTCAATATGCAAATGTGCAAAGCTGGTGATGTACCTATTGTGAAGGGAGATAAACTTAGTAATGAACAGTGTCCAAAGAATTATTTGGAAAAGGAGGCCATGCAAACTATTTCTTATGCTAGTGTCATTGGTAGCATGATGTATGCACAAGTATGTACGATACCTGATATTGCCTTCATTGCTAATGTTCTTGGTAGATATTTATCGAACCCTAGGCATGATCAATATTGGGTTGCTGCAAAGAAAGTCATGAGATATCTACAAAGAACTAAGGATTTTACGCTTTATGTATAGAGGGTAGATAATCTCGAGGTGGCTTGATACTGCATTCTAATTTTGGCGTTGTTCGATGACTTAAATCTACATCATGATACATTTTTATGTTAGCTAGTGGAGCCATTTCATGGAAAAGTGTCAAACAAAGCCTAATTGCATCATCGACTATGTATGTTGAGTTTATAGCTTGTTATGGTGCATCATTCAAGTCGTTGGCCAAGAAATCGAATTTTGTAGCCGTAAGTCATGATTCCATCTCTCGACTCCATTGTAATTTATTGTGACAATAATGTAATCATGTTCTACTCTAAGAACAATAAGACCAGTACGGGTTCCAAGCACATGGAAATCAAGTACTTTACAGTCAAGGACTCAGTGAAGAAAGGGGATGTTATGATTGAACACGTAAGAACTGAATCCATGCTAGCTGGTCCTCTAACCAAATGTTTAAAGCCCATAGTGTTCAAGGAACATGTTGTGAATATGGGTGTCATTGAGTCTTTTGATTCTTTGGTTTAATGGGAGCTTTTGTGATTTCCCTTATTTCGATTATTATTTCGTGTAAACATTGATCATTATTACATGCACTTGAAAATAAAATCTTTACGATGATCATCATTATTGAGTATTATATTATATCATGTTGTAATTGAATTAGATACAACATGGTATCTTAAGATATTGAACCTTAAGAATTACAGTTGTATACTATTGGATGTCATAAATAACACTATTTTGAGATCTCGTGGTGCACTGTTGGTGACATATGACTTGTTAAGGTCAAGCAATATCATATTATTTAGAAATTGCAACAATTTCATTTTGTTGAGAATTGCACCATAATTTCATTTTGCCGAAATTGTAATGAGGATTTGATAAGAAACAATGCATATAGATGTTGATCACATGTTGGCATTGATTTCTTACTACACTATTGGGTTTACAATCCATGTCGAAATGGTTATAAGTATTCGTGAATATGAGGGGCATTATGTTTGTTGAGATTAACATATAGGCCATCATAATCCAATATCAAGACCATGCTTATATAGACTATCATTTATTTTTTTCTTTTTTTTTTAAAAAAAATGTGTAGCCACACGAAACAATTTTTTATGTAATTAACCCGAGAGTCTTATGTTTAAAATGAATTTAATAAATCCTTAAAAAAATCAATTGATGTTGCCCAAGTGGGAGAATATTGGAAAAATTTTCATATGGGCTAACATTAATTGAAATAATTTGTTTTGCAAAACTGGTTAATGGATAGTCTATCATATAATGAGCCAAATGAACTAGCAAGTGATCAATTCTTGATCAGCTTTTGCATCTTTTTGCAGAACCTAGTCAATGACAAGCGTAGGCTTGATCTCATCAGCCTGGCTACGTGGAGGGCCCACCGAGAAACCAACATTGAGTATAAAAGCTAGGTCCTCTTTAGTCCGTATCAGCGGTTTTTTCCTATTTGGAAATACCATAAATTAGTTAACTGATCATGAGAGGAAAGATTTAGTTTCTTGTAATCACGCAATAATCAATTATTTGTGATGACTCAAACAGATATGTTATTTATTGTAATTTTCTAAAATTGTCAGTATCCTTTATTGATGTAAATTATAAATTATTCTACAATCAAAATAGATAGATTTCTGATGTTTATCTTGTTAAAAAAAAAAATGAAAGCAATTATTGAAAACATTGAATCGTCATGAAATATTAATAAAGTTCAATAAGTTGCAGAAATCAAACCACCTTTCTCTTCGTTTTATCAAAATTTGTTTACTCGTTGTTCATAAAGTTTTGCAAGCAACCCCCGTGAAGGTTTATACATTCAAATGAAAATATTGTAGTTGAGGGAGTCAGTGGAGAACAATGAAATATCATCAAATATATTCTAATTAAATCTTTTGATAAGACGCACTTTAAGGTGGTGTTTGGTTTTTAAAAGAATAAGGGAAATAAAATTATATGAAAATAATTTTTTTATATATTTAGTTGTTTAATAAAAAAATTTTAAAGAAAATCAATATAAATAAAATTATTAAAACTATATGATATTTAAATTAGGATAAGGTACACTAATGCCTTTGGTGTTTAGTCATATATCTAACTTGGCCCTTAATGTTTTTACGGGTCCACCATTACCCTTAAAATTTATTCCATAGCTCAAAAATGCCTCTGCCTTCAATGACATTAACATATGAACAAATAGGACATCAACTTCGTTGATGTGGCATCCTCACCTATGTTTTTAGCTTATTCAATGCTGATCTTTAAACCTAAAGACAAAAATGCTCTTATCCCTAACAATCATCCCCACTGGCTAAACCTGACTCTAAGCTGTAATTATCACAGATTTGAGAATGCAAATGCTTTCGAGAAAGGGCGTTCATTGAGTAAACATGATGGTCGAAAAACAAACATGCTAGAGCTTCTCAAAGTCAACTTTGCAATACAAAACCACAATCTGATTGTCGTAGAAATCGCTGGGCACCCTCTCGTCATTGTTGGGTTTAGGGCTCCCCATTTTTGAAGACAAATCCAAGAACACAGAAAATATCAAGAACCTAATATGCCCAGAAAACAAAGTAAATAAAAAAGGCCAGAAAGAGACTTGTACCAACTACTAAGCCATATAAAAAAACCCAACAAATTCTATACAAATTCAAACGTTAAAACCAACAAAATCTCTAGTAGCCAAATCCTCGGCCATATGTTGACAAACCCAGAACACCAAAACTTGCAAAAACTGTTAGGTTTGAAATTGTCCATATCTTCATCTCAAGAGTTCTACAAGAAGAAAGCTACTTCATAGATAAAGCTTGATGAAGACTTGTTGAAATAGAGGTGAAGTCCTTGGTATAACTGTTAAGACCAAATTGTTTGTGCAAATTTGTGACACTATCACTAGAGGAATATTATCTAATCCCTAGCAACGGCGCCAAAAACTTGTTAAGACCAAATATAATTTGTATACCCATAAGAAGAATTGTTTTGTCACTGAACTCATTTAAATATTTAGTTCAGTCTTAAACACTGCAAGTGCACAGGTCGTACAAGTAATAAAGTGGACCTATAAGACCGGATATCGTTCCCACAGAGATTGAAAAGAATTTAAACTCCAACTACTCTAACTACTCAAGTTCTATACTATTTGAACTTCCATTTTAGATTAAATTTAGTAACCTAATAAGAATTTTAATAATTGGAATCCTATATTTAAAATAAAGGGAAAAATTTAAATCCTAAATATAACTGGACTAAACTAGATTATTGTTGGAAGTAGACACTGGGATTTCACTGCTGTGAAATTATCAATTCCTACATCATAATCTAATTTTATTTTCTCTTGAGTTAGAATCTGAATTTGTTAAGAGGCAAGGTAGTATAGTTTGGATTCCTCCTCTAACCATACTTTTCACTTAGTAGAGATTCATGTTCATTTCTGAATCATGATTCTAATCAATTACTTGTACTTAGAATTTCTCTATAAGATCTAGGTATTTTTCTTTTCCAATACTTCATACCCATTTCTTATGACTGCAGATTTCTTACTTCCCAAGATAGGGCAATTGCTATATTTCTACAAAATGAATGATGTCTCATCCTTAAGATTTGAAAGAGTTTTCCCTTTCCTTGATTGTATCTAAGTTAACACGAGATCAAGATCATCCCTCCAAACCAATGAGAGATCTCTAATTGATTAAATTGATATATCACTCAACCCTTCTCAAACCATGAGCAAATTTAGGATTTATCTAAGTAACCTTTCAGAGCTCATTAGTTCTTTAATATTAGCCTTGCATACCCCTAAGTAACTAATCTATGCTCAGAATCTCCATCTCCGCGGTCACTCGTAGGGCCTCCAAAATCAAAGCCTCGCACAATAGTCCTTTCTACGGGTATTATCTACTAAGATCAAGGAATAATTAATTCTCTTCACAACATCACCATCCAAATAAATTTAAAACCCTAAACTCAGGAAATTTTCTTCTCATTGTGCAGAAAAGGCCATAACTAACATTAGATCTTTCTCAGTAGAAGTTGTGTTCTCGAAAATTGGATTACAGTATACACTGAAATACTGATCAGGAAAATTCCACTGTAACTGCAATCATCTGAAGATATTAGTTTCAAATTTTTGTCCGAGTTCAATGGGATTCAAAGACATCAGAAATGAATTTGCAGATTTTAAATTCAACTTCAAAACTTCGAACACCCATCGTTTCAACCAAGAAACAAATTGCCAATCCTACTCTAAATCTAATCTGGTCAAGAGAAGAAAATAAAAAGAAAAGAAAGAAAAATATAATTACAAGAGTCCTCAGCCCCAAAAATTTTGTCTGCCCCGACGTCGATCGACCGTCGCGCTTCAGAGTGTCGTTCTATTTATAGAGCCCTAAAAGTTTGGGCCCTAAAATTGAGGCTATGTGAATTAAAAATTCCGTCTAGATTTGCTTCTCCGTCGCAACATGGGTTGTGTCGCGACAAGGTTTTGTGTCTTGTCAGTAGGATAAATGGCTCATCGCGACTTCAAAGATCTTGTGTTTCTTTTTTGCTTCGGGCCATGGCCAACGTATTTTATTGCTACAGCTCTTCTTCTTTTAGTATAAAATCTTGTCTACAGTTTCCTTTGTCACACAATACTGTGCGAATTCCTAAACAGCTTATGTCGCAATATCAATCATGTCCCAACACAGCCGTTGCAGCTTCATAAAGCTGGTGTCGGACCCAAGTTTTCATGTCGCAAGATTACAAAGTTACAGCTACAACACCGCCTTCAGACATCTCTGCATTGGCCACGATCTGTAAAGGCTGCCGCACATGCTTATTGCCACCGAACTTGACACTTCTCATGTAGCTTGTTCCTCATGTTGGGCGCATACGACTCTCGTGTCACAATATTCATGTCGCGCCCGCTTTCATGTCGCGACAAGATTACTCTATGTTTATCTTACTCGTTCTATCGCGGACCTTTGTTATGTCGCATGTGACTTCTTTGCATTATGTCAATCTTCTGGTCGCGACCTTCGCTTTGTTATGTCGTGACTAACTTTCAGATTTGCGTTGAAACCTCTATCGTGACTTAGAAGTTGTGTCGCGACCTCGTTTCTCTCCGTTCATCTTATTTTTGTGTTATGACATTAAAGATCCATGTCAGACATGTACTTATCTCTCATCTCAAGTATGTTGCAATGTCGTTCCATTGTCGCACTGTGCCGCTTCAACATGTGTCACCAATCGCGACATAAATTTTCTTGTTACGACTGAACTTCTTCTTTCAGTGCTCTCTTCTGTCCAAACCAGCTCCTCCATGTTGCAAGAGTCAGTGTCGCGATAGAGTAGATTCTGTCGTGACATAGATTCTACCTTCTGATCTTTCATTATGTCGCAACATAACTGATCTTTACCTCAGTTGGCTTCTTCCCATTTCCTGTCGCGACATGTTGTCTTTGTCAGACATACTCATCCGCCAATTTTTTGCATCTTGTGTTAGACACGTAAAATATTGTTGCGACACGCTTAGCCATTTGTTTAGACGCTTGTCGCGACTCAGAAGTCTGCTGGCGATGCAGACCGCTGCACCGCTGCTTTCTTCTTTTTACTAGAAATCTCCTTTGGAATTAACACCTACAAAACACAAAGTTTGTAAATATTCCATAATTTGGCATTAAAACAAATTAAAATAAAATAGCGTAAAAATGGATTAAAAATAGATGAGTTTAAGATCATCAAATTCCCCAACTTAAAGTTTGTTTGGTCTCCTAAGCAAAGAAAAGAAGATTTGTTTGTCCTCAAACAATTTAGCTTTTTTTTAAGGACATATTTATGTTTTGCACTGAAAATCTGCAACTTGAATTGAAACTAGTCAGTTGCAGCTTAATTTCAAATTTAGTTTTTAATTTAGACATAAGAAAAAATTTCAATTATTGTCATAAACAAACTAATGAATTCTGAAATGTAAACAATTCAGTCAATTAATCATAATCTCTGTGTGTCATGGTTTTCTTTTCCTTCCTCCTCGCGTGATTACCTAACTTTCCGGGACTCTACACAAAGGACTACAATTTCTTTTAGCTCTCAAAGTCCCATGCTTGTTTTTCATATTAGTCTCTACTAATGTGTGCAAGTACCACCTTCAAGATCAATTAGGTCTTTTAGGCTTGCAGAGCTTGGTTTGGGTAATTGGGTAGATAATGAGAATTTAGGCTAAAATTTACCCCAAAGATTTCACTATTCATGTGTATCTTTGCCTCTATCCTTCATCCTTTTCTTTTCTACTAATGTCTCAAAATATATTCCCCCAAACTGCCTCGATGTATCATACTCGCATATTCTCACTAAGCTTCTTTTGGAGAGAAGTCTCATTTGCTTTCCTTTTACTTGTCAAAAAGTTTTAGATTAGTGCAATGTCTTGTTTTCTGGGCTTTCTACCACTCTTAGAGAACTTTAAGAAGGAATTTCCTTACGTCAGCTTGGCATTAGGTACTAGGTGTTAAACACCTCTAAGAACTTAATTGTTCAAGAGAGGAAGGCCACAAGACAAAACCTTAATCCCAATTGACAATTTACAATTTTGACTTCTTTCTGTATCTCTTTCCATTTCTTCATTTGTTCTTTTCTTTTTCCATCCTTCATTCTTGCTTTCTTTTCTAAATCAACATAACATTCCCCCAAACCTGTCCTTTTCTGTATTTTGAAGTTCCTGTCCTGAAACCTGGGAAAATAAGAGTTCTTAACTGTAGGATTAGAATAAAGGAAGGGCTTGAGGCTTCTAATTTCTGTTTAAATGAAGAAACTAGAAAATTTGGCTCAAATTTGGAATTAGAATATATGCTTATGCATATTATGAGGGTAGGATTGAAAGGCTCAAACTTCCAAGGTTGGCCTATATCACTTCCTATCAGTGGTATTGCCTAGGATTTCGCCTTGACTAATAATCTAACAAATTCTAAGACCTTGACCTGCTTTGATCAGAATTTAGCCTTAAGATTTCCCCCTAATCCTTCACAATTTGTTAAGAAACATTTTGACCATGCATTGTTTTTCAGACTTTCACCGACCTTATTGTTTATACAACAGTTTCAAAAGTCTTATTTGTGCTGTCTATTTAATACTTCTTCCTAAATCTGAACCTTAAACTTCATACTAGCTTACTCATGCAACTTCCTTTTCCAATTCATTGAGGCTTACCACAATTTCAATTACACTTATTGTTGGATTATTCAGTAGTTGTTATGCCAATTCAAAACATCATTTTATCATGTAAACAAACCAGGAATGACATCAACAACTTAATTCACTCAATCCAATGTAATCCAGACAATTCATCATCGTTGACTAAACTCAATTTTCACATCAGATTCATTCATTTATTCAAAACAAAAATATAATCTAATAAGAAATTAACACCAGACAAAAAGAATTTCACATAGAATCATTCAGAAAATTTCCATTGATCTTTTATTAAGATTGATGGTTACAATTTTTGTTTGGAAAGAAAAGAGGTTGGCTGTGGGTTCATATCCTTTCTTTTCAGAGGATTTGGGAATTTTTAGGTTAGAGGTTCAAGGTTGAAGCTAGCTAAAGATGGAGGAAACTTGTGGCATTGAGATGTTTGGTTTCTCTTTCTCTCGAGGTTCTTCCTATCAGCAGGCAATGATCATTGGTATATTCCACCGAGTGATCAATTCATCTTGCCTCATACGTATGTGATTCATGGTTCCTTCAAGTTCAGTGAGCATAGTGTGCATGTTCACTAAATTTGAATTCAATTGATCCAATCTATAATTGTTGTCCATCTCTAGCTCCTTGTCCCTCTTCTCTCCATAGCTCGCTCAAATTCTCAAATTGTTCCTCGTAGAAATACTTTTGAACCCCTCTCTCGCCTCTCTCGTTAAAGATACTACCTTCCATCTTTCTTATATTTTCTCTCTAAAAAGGTCAGCAATGATTTCCATCCCTTTTTAGTTGTTCATTGTAGAAGGTATTTATCTTCGAATCTAGCATTTGCATTAATGCTCTTTCTCTCCTCTCCATTTCCTCCTTCCACTCTTCATCCCTCTACTTGAGTAATTGTTCCCATCTTTGCTCTCTTTTTCTGAATTCAACTTCCAAAAATTCTTCTCTGATCCTCTATTACTGCTCCCACCTTTTCTCTCTCTCCTCCATTTCTTTCTTTATTGACACCAGCATGTTCAAAATCTCTGGATTTCCTTTTTTTCTGTAAGACCCGAGAAAATTTCACTTTCTAAAATGGCAAAATCGTACTTCGGTGTGTGTAAAATCCAGCAATTTTTCTAGATCTTGATGACAAAACGGTAACTTCACCGCTGGAATCGCCTCTCATGAAATCTAGCTACCATGTCGAATTTTCGCCGACCTTCGCACGCTTGAATTTGCACGCTTTTCGAGACATCGAGTATCGGTGCCGTAAAAACGACATGTGATGTGACAAAAGTCACCTATAACATGTACCATGACACGCCGCAAGATTGCAGGATTTACGGAAATGCACTACCGAGATCGCGCTGCGTCAAAATAGTGGAAAAATGGGACATAAGTGGAATTTTGGAATTTGTTAATGATAATAAGACAAATGTGAGTAGTTGTCTTCTCCAAAAAATTAAAAGAACCAAATGCAGTGGGCTAGGACGTGTGGGATGCAAGCAATGAGCGCTAGTTTTTAGGAGAGAGAGGGAGTGGCTTCTCTCTAGGTTTCCTGCCGATCGGACCGTCGATTTTTGACGGAGCAAGAAGGAAAGTTTCTCTACGCGGCGAAGACTACACGTGGACACCAATTTGGTGGAGTTCCGACAACTCCAAGAGGTAGGAATCTTTTCCTACTTGTGTTAATCCTTGTTTAAGAACCATGTAAATGGTTAGGAACGTTCTGAGGCTTGTTTTACCGCAAACTCTGCCTCAAGTTTCAACCGAGCGGGAGAAATTCTTATTTTAGGTGGTTGTGAACAAGAACCCGAGGGTTTTTACCGCTCACGTGAATAGTGTTGTAATATTTTGTGTGAATTTTATGAAGGAGTGATTCAAAATGAATTGCTTGTGTTTGCTAATTAGCCCATGTGAGCTTTAATTTTACATAATTTGTTGAGAATTTACATAAATGCTTTATGTAATTTAAATTATGTTAATATATATGCATGTGAATATATTAGCATGAATGTGTTGGAATTGGCATCATGTATCCTATATGCATTAGGCACCCTAGAATATTAGGAGGAGTGCATGACATGAAATTGAAAGTTAAATGAAAATGTTTGTGAAAGGAATTTCGACGGAAGATTTTTCTGAGAATTGTGTTGGGAGACGGTCCAACAGATCACTTAGGATGAGGACCATGACTGTTTTGGGAAGTTCTCCAATCAATTCGACTTGGAGGGTAGTCCAATATTTTTACCGAAATTCGGTAGTGAGTTTTCAAGAACAAAAAGCTTTTGTTCTGAAAACTAGATATTTTACTTGCATTCGGCTTAGGCATATGTGAGGGAGTCGGTGAGGACTTGAGACATGGGATTGGGCATATAGACATTCGAGTAGGTTCATGAAATTGCTTGAATGTGAGTGTTTGCCATGCATGTGCACTTAGGTGGGGAGTAACCCAGGTAGGAAATTATCACTACTGGGCTTTGCTCACCCTGTCGAGGGATCACTATTTCAGGTACAGGGAGTGTGCACGAGGACGGCGCTCGCTAGAGACCGCATTTTAGAAGAAAGCCAGATTGTGGCTTTGGGTATTGATTTTGTATAACATGTGTTAAAATTGTAAACTTTTGATATATGTTTGCAAGAGTGATGGCTAACCCTTGAAGCACAGATATAGTTGGGATATATTTTAAGTAGTAGCCGATGCAAGGGCCTGGGCTGCCGCTTATTTACTCGCATGTGGACCCTGAGGTCATTGTGATTGTTTGGGACATGTTCTGTATTTGGGTAGAGCTCCCCGTACAAATGAGACTCGTCGATTCAATAGTGATGTTCGTTACTCCGACATTCACAAGATATTCTTACAGGGCTGACGCAAGACAACCCGACACCCCATGACATGTCACAATTTCTCCTTGAACATTCTGCTGGTTAAAAAAAAAAAAATTTCCTTTACATCAAGAGGAGAATTAATTACTGGACTCCTTCTGTTCTACATTTCGTCCTCGGATGGCAGTTGGTCCCCAACTGGGATTTTTTCCATCCTTACTGGTTCATATTCTTCTTCCTAGTGCTCCTCTGCTACTTCCATAATTTCCATCTCCTTCCTTTTCGCTTCTCGGGTCCCTTGATCACTATCAAGCCACGTCAAAGGAGAAACCCTTAGGACACGCTTTCCTCCTCCGCCCATATCCCTTTCACCCAAATTTTAAATTGACAAAGTCCGTGATAGTTGTTAGATGGGGGATCAGTCCCCTTTTCATAATCTTGTTGAAGGTTCTAATAGATGTTTCAATAATCTTCCCCACGTCAAACTTGTATCCCTTCATTCTCCCTTATTGTGCTCAGATACTTAGTAGGAATAATAACAGAAGCGATAAAATAAAACCAGACCTTGGCTTCTTTTGTTAAGGACCCCCTGTGGATGGACTCATGAGGATTTTTCTTTGTTAAGTTCCATTTCCCTTTTCCTTCCGTCAGGAAGTTGACAATCTTGTCATGATTGGGTTCTCAAAGCAGCTTCTTTGAACTAGACTCCATTCTGGGTCTTTTTGATTTGTAGAACCTCATTGATCCTTTCATGACCCATGGGACCTATACTCCTCCCCGATGTAGACTGAGTCCTCCTCATCTATCATATGTTTGAATAGAACTCCCCGACTAATCGGTGAGCAAATCCAGTGGCTCACAGGCTTAAAGAACAAACTCCAACCCCTTTTTTCGATTATCTCAGCAAACGGTGAGATGAACGTACCGAACCCCCTTTCTCCAATAAACCCTTTGGCGCTCATATTCTTTTTCTATAAGGAGTAGGCTTCATCTGAAATGAAAGCTTCGTTGTCTTCTGCTTCTTTAGCTTGCTCAGCTCTACTTTTTTCAACTCTTTTCTTCTTTCTTTTTTTCTTTTTGAGTAGGGTTTTGTGCCTCTTTTTGCACTTCCGGTTTTGCTACTAGGGTTGTCTCAGTCTAAGGTTTTAGATGAACCTCCTCTTCACCAGCTGTGTACTCTTCCATCTTTTCATTGAGATTTGGGACTAGGCTATGGGGTTCTACCATTGATGAGATCCTCGATTTGGGTGGTTTGGTGTCCTCAAGTCTAGGGTTTTTAGAAGTCAAAGAGAGGAAGGTGGGATTTTGGTGAAAGTATGAGTGATATGAAGCAATGGGAAGGGGCGGCTTTTCAGTTTTGGAGAACTTCTTCAGTTTATGGCTCAATAAATGAATGTTTCTCTTCATGGGTCGCGACAATTAATGATTAGGTCACAACAATATCTTTTGAATTTACTTGTGGAATTTATTTTGTGACCCAAAAAAAATGAAAATTTTCACCCCATTCTTTTAAATTCCATGTCACGACATACTTTAGGTTTGTCGCAACACATGTCATTGGACCCAATAAATGTCTACATGTTACATTTTGGGTCGCAACAAGAATTTTCCTGTCGCAACAAAGATTGGTTCTGCAAACTTAAAAGTGGGTCGTGACGGTGTTTGAAGTTGGTCACGACACTTTTTCTGTTGCCATTTACTTTAGTTTCAAAAATTTTGTCGCAACAGGAAAAACAGGGTCACGACATCATATTTCAGTGAGTTTTGTCGCGACCAAACTTTTAATGTCGAGACCTAATTTTCTTATAAATTGTCTTAATTAATCAATTCCTTATTGCGAAAACCCTTTTTCCTTACTTATAAAACAGTGTCGCGACACAAATTATTTTTGTCGCGACCAAGAATTTGTTTCCCCAAATTGCTGCAACTTAAAACTGTCTTCCAATTCAGTTAATCACCCACAACTCAGTCAAAAATTTCAATTCAAGCATTGTGAAGACATATCTAGCAACAGAAAATCATCAATTCAATCTTAAACAACTCTCATTAAAACACATCAACATAGCATTCAAGCAATTGGTAGCAAACTCCTTTAAACTTAAGATATGTATCATTATTACAAATGAGTTTAGGGAATGAGAAATACTCCTCCTTGTAGTCATTTTTTCGTGACACTCATAGCTTCGAGGTTGGGTGTTTTACAATAAAATCTCGACATACCATTCTTTCTCATTCAAAATAAATAAATAGAAAATTTTAGCAAATTACCAAGCTTCCAAAAACTTCTAACCAACCGGAATTTAATAATCCAAAATCACGTAAAAATAAAACTACCATCAATATAATCAAATAAGAAAAATAATAAAAAATTAAATTCAGTAGCTTGGGTCACTCTCAAGAAGCCGCTCGCTTTAATGTCCTAGCTAGACACAACAAAGCACAGTGCCTTTTTCTGCCATTTTCTTTTCTCTTTCAAAACTGGATCTACCTCCTATATGCTCCTCCAAGATACCCTCCTTAATCTCCGACCATTTTACTTGAATTCATTTCTAGGATTCAGCCAGTGTTACCGCCTCCAAAGGGTGTACTTGTTAACACTGTATATGGACCACTCCATCTTGATTTCAGTTTCCCTGGAAAGAGCTTGAGCTTGGAGTTATATAAGAGAACTTGTTCTCCTGCCTTGAACTCCCTCCTTAGAATTTTCTAATCATGCCACCTCTTGGTCTTTTCCTTGTAGATTCTAGCATTGTCATAAGCTTCATTTCTCAATTCTTCTAGTTCATTCATTTAGAGTAGTCTCTTTTCCTTGGTAGCTTGAAAATCACAGTTCAATTTCTTGATGGCCCGTATAGCCTTGTATTCCAATTCTAAAGGGAGATGACAAGGTTTTCCATATACAATTTTGTATGGGGACATTCCAAATGGAGTTTTGCGCTTCTAAGCCCACAGCGCATCATCTAGCTTTATGCACCGGCCCTTTCACACAGATTTATCAGTTCTCTCCTGTAATTTTCTTTATCTCCCTATTGGAAATTTCAGTTTGCCTATTTGATTGAGGGTGATAAGCCAATCCCATCATAGATTTGATTCCATATCTGCTCATGAGTTTTGCAAAGACTTTATTTGCAAAATGGCTTCCCTCATCACTGATAATTGTTCTGGGTGCCCCAACCGCTTCGCCAAAATGTTTCTGTATAAACCCAACAACTCAGAGCTGGCATCATTTCTTGGACAAGCAGCTAGTAGTTTCCATCTGATTTAGCCAGTAGCACACACAGCTAGGAGAATGTATATATTGTCAAATGATGATGGAAAGGTCCCATAAAGTCTATTCCCCTTATACATCAAAATCCGCACCACCGTAATTCCCTCGTGGGTATTTCATTTCTTCTCGCCTATGTTCCCCACTCCTCCGACAAGCATCACAATGTTTTACCCATTCAAACAGTCTTTTGAATAGCGTAGGCCAATAAAATCCTCGGGCTGGAGAATTTTCCTCGGGTTCTCTTGTCTCCGCAAAGTGCCCTCCATATGGTGATGCATGATATTTCCTTTCCATAATACCAATCTTGTTCTCGTTTCTCTGGACACACCTCCTATGATCATGTCCGTCTCCTCTTCTATATAATGCTGGGTCATCCCATATATATAATCTCAATCAATTTCACTTCTCCTTTTGTCGGTAGTTGAATTCATACATGGCATAATTCCACAAGCTAAGTAATTGACAATATCAACATACTAGGGTGTTTGTACTGACAACATCAATAGCTGCTCATCAGGAAAAATTTATGCTATTTCTTCCCCTTTTTCTGTTCCAGCAATTCTCTCCAATCTAGACAAGTGATCTGCTATCACATTGTAACTACCCTTCTTGTCTTTGATTTCAAGATCAAACTGTTGCAGCAGTAGCACCCATTTGATCAATCTTGGCTTTGCATCCTTTTTTGCCATTAAATATTTAATTTCAGTACGACAATAGTGTGTATAACAAATACGACCCCAATATATAAGGCCTGAATTTTCACAAGCAAACCATTGCCAACATCTCCTCCTCTCGTGGTGGAGAGGAATTTTCTCAGGCTCTCATTGAATGTTTTGCTGGCATAGTATATGGCCTTGAATATCTTTTCATTTCTCTGTCCCAATACAGCTCCCATTGCATAATCACTAGCATCACACATAATTTCAAATTCATTGCTCCAGTCTGGTGTCAGCATGATGAGAGCTTATACTAATCTGGATTTAATTTCCTCAAATCCAGATCTACATGATTCATCAAAATCAAATTTTGCATCTTTTTCCAGCAGTCTGCACAATGGTTTGAAGATTTTTTAAAAATCCTTAATGAATATTCTGTAAAATCCAGCATATCCCAGGAAGCTTCTTATGCCCTTCACTATTGTATATGGCATGAGAATTTTTATAACAGTAATCTTTGCTTGATCTACTGCCAATCCAGCAAATGTAAATCTGTGCTCCAAGACACACCTCTTCACTACCATGAAATGGCATTTTTCCCGCTTAAAGTCAGATTTTTGTCTCTCGCACCTCCGAAGTATTGTTTCTAAGTTTCCTGTGCAATCTTCAACCGGATCCATAGACCGAGAAGTCATCCATGAATATTTCCCATAACTCCTTTCACCAAGCTTCCAAAATATAGATAACACATGATCTCTAAAGGTAGTAAGAGCATTACATAATCCAAAATGGTGATCCTTCAAAGGCAGTATAAAATTCATAAAGACATAAATGTTTATTTTCCCGATCCTTCCTGGGGTTATCAAGCAATCAACGTTGAGAACTTAACATCCATCAAGAAATGTACAATAGAGTGCCTTGCAACCTGTCCAACATTTGGGTCACGAAAAAGAGGATATATATCCTTTCGTAAAAGTGTTTAGTTTCATGTAGCTCATTTGACACCTCCATCATGGCCATGCCGCTTCATAGAATCAATTCATTCTTCTCATTTCGATCAATAAAGTGAATCCTCCCTTTCTCGGGAAACCCACATGTACTAGGTCACCCCAAGGACTGCCTCTTAATTTGCATGGATGTGCCCGCATTTAGCCATATTTCAAGATTTCCTTTTTACTACTTTTCATTACTGGATTCAACCTTTCTCCTATGCTCAAGTAGAAGTTCTAGCATTCCCTCCAAATTGTGATTCTTGTGCATGGAAAGTAGACCCAAGACCATTCCTTTAAAATCTCATAATTCTGCTTCGCTGCTTCCCATATTCCTTTCATAGAGTCTCTCAAATAGCTTTTACCTTCCAATTAGTTAACCTAAAACAAATATTACTTCAGGCTTTCCTCTTCAAATAAGAAGGCAATATTTTATGTCTGTAGAAATTCTTTTAGTATTGCAAAACCTTTCCTGTAACTCTTTGCTTTCATCCACTTTTTTCTTCAGCAATCATAGATTCGCAGACTCAAGCCTTCTAACACTTTAATACTAAATCTTTCGTTGAAATTTGAGTTCATAAATTCAAACTCCCAAGATGCTCAAGACACTTAAATTATCTCATTCTCATTCAGTTAGCCAATTCGTAAA
Organism: Tetrastigma voinierianum; assembly: GCA_016808115.1. Classification (NCBI taxonomy): domain Eukaryota; kingdom Viridiplantae; phylum Streptophyta; class Magnoliopsida; order Vitales; family Vitaceae; genus Tetrastigma; species Tetrastigma voinierianum. The sequence goes on from JAEQBH010000610.1 coordinate 550,467, forward strand.
TATAATCATTGGTCGTCAATCCTCACACTTGCTTTCTCAGCACTCAGACGCTAGTGCACTCGAGTTCGGTTGCGCCCAACCACTAAATGATTGTAAGGAAACTGACCTGCTTAATCTCCTCCTAACCCCGAAACGCCTCCTCCTCCCTTTTCCCACATCGTGGTTCAATGCCAAGCCTATTACAAGTAGCACTCCTCCATGTAAAGGACTTGTTTGGGTTCTTTCTAACATTTATGACCATTTCTAAGTCCATTGAAAGACAAATTTTCCTCCCACCTTGATCAAAGTACTGATCTTCATGGATGCCCCCTCGGGGATGTCACGGTCCCGCCCCCGCCATCCGCAGTGGTCATGGTCGGGGAGCAAGCTCCCAAACTTAGTCTTTAGCAACGTACGGCATCAAGTCGATGCTCGGTCTGCAATCACACATGCTTTTCTCCCATGTCGGCGATTCCCAATCATGCAAGATGCGAAGTTGTTCCAGATCCTGCCTTTTCCTCGTATGGACTTCGAATTACTGCACTACTGTGTTGGCATTTAAAGCTCACTATCTCTTCCTCTTAGTAAACTTTATCTGTCAATGCATCTTCATGAATTTTGCATAATGAGGCATTTAAGCTAATGCCTCAGAAGGGAATGTTGATCTCTATCTTCTCAAAACATGTTTAAGAATTCTAGGAGAACTCGCTCCTCAAGTTTTCGCTCTGTAGCCTGAGGGAATGGAACTGTGAGGGGATTATACCACTCCTTCCTTTCTTCCCTCGTCGCTGATGCGCTTCCGCGACTCTCCCTCTCTCCTCGTAGCTTCCGAACCCGTTATGCTCATGCCTTCTCCAATCTCTTCACTTTGTTTCTCTTCCTCGCATTCTCTCCTTTCTACTCTCTTTTCATCTAACTCCCGCTAATTTCTCAAAGTCATCGCCATACAATCCTTGAAGCTCAGATAACAGCCACGGGCCTAATCAGATCTCCGTATTCCCCTTCAAAGAAGCATCAGGTCATTCGAAATAATCGTTGTGTTTGCTTAGAAATTTTCAAGGTCAAAAATTTTTCTCGCAAGGTGACCAACATCCTTGTTATCTAACATGAAATTAAGTATCTGATCTTCAAAGGATGGGTCCTTTTCTCTAACCCCTCGATAATCTACCGCTCTCTCGCAGGTCATTTCTAAAACCCAGCCGAGTATAAGTCCCGATGGTGGTTCTTGCTCATATCTCATTCTCATGGTGCTTCCACCATATGAAAAGCTTTCATGGTTTCTTAATGCCGGACTGTCGTGTGCTGGGTCAGTTTAAAAGTATAACTCTTTTTTGCCTTGAGGTACTGTGCCTCCTCAACCTGGTAGGGCTCTTCTTCCTCATACCCCCAAGACTATTTTCCTCTCTCACCGGGCCCAATCTCATGTGCAAAGGTGCATCCTCCTCTCATTGCTACTCAGCTTGTTCATAACTGCATCAAGCTCGCTTCTATGGCTGTAGCCCTGTCCAACCAATAAGCATCTCATTTCCCTCATCCCGCCGGCTCCCCGAAGATTCGATGTGGAGTCTTGTAGTTGCATTTTGCAAGGTTCCTACTAACTCGCTCGGGCCTCCTCTACACTTCTTCTTTTAAAACCTCCACAACAGGATGCATCAATTATACCCTTTGAGGTATAATTCATGGCATGGTAGAAAATGTCCATCTGAGTTGTCAAATCTATCCCATGCATAGGGCACCTCTTCAGCAATCTCTTGAACCTATCCCATGTAGTGTAAAGATTCTCATCCTCCCCTTACTTGAACACAATGATTTCTCCTCTTCTCTTAGCAGTGAGAGCTGGAGGGAAAAATCTGTTCGTGAATGCCTCCACTAGTTCTTCCCAAGTATTCACTGATCCCACTAGCAGTTGTCAAACCATGTGGTTGCCACTTCTCTCAATGAGAATGGGAAGAGTTGAAGCTTGATTACATCTGGTCTTACTCCATTCACTGTTATTTGCATCCCTACACCCTCCCTAAGTGCTCATTTGGATCTTCAGAAGGGTGGCATGTGAGCTGGTGTTGCTGCACCATTGTAATAAAAGCTGGCTTCAGCTCAAAGTTGTTTGCTTCAATAGGGGGTTGTCTTACAACAGAGTATTCTTCTTGGATAATGGGCCTCCAAAATTCCTCCACTGTGTTAGGCCCTCTGCGGGTCTCTCCCCGCTTTTCTTCATGGAATAGTTCCAATTTTCTATTTGATTAGTCATACTCGTCTTTCAAGACCGGTAGCTTTTCTCGTATTTTTCGTGGTTCTTTCACTGTATTTGGGAGTGCTAGCTTCGCTTCGATTTTTGTGCATTTAATACCTTCCTGAAAATGGAAGCACACTAAGATCAAATAGAGTTAGTGGTAACATAAATTATATATATATTATGCTTCCAAAAAGATCAATAGCTTATTCAGCCACTGCTGTTAAAACTGCTTTTGTTGATTTTCTCAAATTTTTTAAAAACAAAGAAAAATGTTCAAATTAGCATTTCTCTCTTTTGTCAGGATATTGATTTTTAAATTCATTCGATCCCCGGCAACGGCGCCAAAAACATGTTAAGACCAAATTGTATGTGCAAATTTATGACACTGTCACCGAAGGAATATTATCTAATCCACGGCAACGGCGCCAAAAACTTGTTAAGACCAAATAAAATTTGTATACTCATACGAAGAATTGTTCTGTCACTGAACTCATTTAAATATTTAGTTCGGTCTTAAACACTGCAAGTGCATAGGTCGTACAAGTAATAAAGTGGGACTTATAAGTCCGGATATCATCTATCGTAGATTGACAAGAATTTAAACTCCAACTACCCCAACTACTCAAGTTCTATACTATTTGAACTTCCATTTCAAAGTAAATTTAGTAACCTAATAAGAATTTTAATAATTGGAATCCTATATTTAAAATAAAGGGAAAAATTTAAATCCTAAATATAACTGACTAAACTGCATTATTGTTGGCAGACACCGGATTTCACCGTCGTGAAATTATCAATCTCTCGCATCATAATCTAATTATTTTCTCCTCGAGCGGAATCTAAATTGGCCAAGAGTGTATGCAGTATAGCTCGATTCCTCCTCTAACCATACTTTTCACTCAGTAGAGATTCATGTTCATTTCTGAATCATGATTCTAATCAATTAATTGTAATTATAATTTCTCTATAAGATCTGGGTATTTTTCTTTTCCAATACTTCATACCCATTTCTTATGACTGCAGATTTCTAGCTTCCTAAGACAGGGCAATTGCTATATTTCGACAAAATGAATGATGTCTCATCCTTAAGATCTGAAAGAGTTTTACCTTTCCTTGATTAGATCTCAGCTAACACGGGATCAAAATCATCCCTCCAAACCAAGGAGAGATCTCTAATTGATTTAATTGATATATCACTCAACCCTTCTCAAACCATGAGCAAATTGAGGATTTATCTAAGTAACCTTTCAGAGTTCATTAGTTCTTCAATATTAGTCTTGCATACCCCTAAGTAACAAATCTATGCTCTTAGGAATCCCTCCATCTCTCGTGTCACCTCGCAGGCCTCCTCGAAAATCAGAGCGCACAATATTCCTTTCATGGGTATTAGCTACTAAGATCGGGAACAATTAATTTCACAACATCACCATCCAAATAAATTAAAACCTCAACTCCTCGTAAATTTTCTTCTCTATCGTGCGTAAAGACCATAACTAACACGATCTTTCCCAAACAGGTTGTGTTCTCGAAAACTCCGGATTACAATATACATTGAAATATTGATCGTGAAAAATTCCACCGTAATCGCAATCATCTCGAAGAAATTAGTTCCATTTTGTTGGGGGAGTTCATCAATTCAAACAAAGAATCGCATTTAAATTCAACTTCAAAACTTCTGAACAATTTACTGTTTCAAATCAAGTAAACAAATTAAGCAATCCTACTCTAAATCTAATCAACGAAGAGAAGAAAATTAAAAAAAATAAAAGAAAAGAAAAAAATATATAATACAAAAGAGTCCTCGGGCCCCTAGGGTAATCTTAGGTCGTCCGATGCCGACCAAGTCGCCCCGCTCGGCAAATGCTTTCTATTTATAGAGTCTCTAAAAAGTTTGGGCCCTAAAATTGAGGCTATATGTGAATACCTAAAAATTTCCGCCCGTATTTGCTTTTCTCTCGTGGCCGCGACATAGAAGTCAGGTCGCTACGTAGGTTTCAGGTCTCAGGCCCACAGTATGCAAATGCGGCCCTGTCGCGACTTGAAGATCTTGTGCTACTTTTTTCTTCAGTTGTGACATCGTATTTTTGTTGCGACAATCTTCTTTCTTTTAGTTTGGAAACTCTGTTGTGATAGAGTTTCCTTTGTCGCGACAATATTGTGTGCATTCCTCAAACAATTATGTCGCAACATTAATAATCATGTCGCAACAGAAGTTTCAGCCAAGAGCCTTCTCGCAAGTTGCGCTCTATGACTCAAGTTTACTCGCGACAGTCAGTTCTGCTCGTGTTATGTTGCAACATCGGCTCTCAGACATTCGTATTCTTTCGCGTGACTCCGTAAAGTCTCTGTCGCAGAATAGAGGCTTGTCGCCAATCGACTCGACTCTCAGGTCAAGCGCTGCTCGATTACACATGACTTCTCGCTGGGTGTCACACAATATTTGTCGCCAGTGGACCTAGTTTTCATGTCGCGACAAGATTACTTTGTGTTCAGCTTACTTGTTCTGTCGTGACCCAGTTTGTTATGTCGCGATAGGACTTCTTTGAATTTGTTGAATCCTTTGTTGCGACCTAGTTTGTTATGTCACGACCGAACTTCTTTGCATTTGTGTTGAAACCTCTATCGCGACCTAGAAGTTGTGTCGCGACCTCGTTTCTCTCTGTTCAGCTTATTTTTGTGTTGCGACATTAAAGATCCATGTCGCAACATAGACTTATCTCCTCAGCTTGAAGTATGTTGCAACGTTGGGTTCCTTTGTTGCGACTGTGCTAGCTTCACAAGTAAGCGCTCAATTAATATGGACATAAATTTTTCTTGCTGCGATCGAACTTTTTCGCTCTCTTCTCTCGGTCCCAAATCCAACTCCTCCATGTTTCGCAGAGTCGCTGTCACGACATAGTGGATTCTGCCGACATAGATTCTCGCCTTTCCGATCTTTCATTATGTGGTAACATAAGCCCGATCTTTACCAGAACAGCTTCTTCCCATTTCTTGTAAATGACATGTTGTCTTTATTGCGACATGGCTCTTACGCCAATTTTAGATCTTGTGTTAAAACACCTTAAAATGTGTTGCGACATAGTTCCTGCAGCCATTTACTTAGGCACGTTTGTCATGACCAGAAAAGTCTATCGCGATAGTGTTGGCTAGCTGCCGATTATTTGTTTTTCTCTTCTTTTTTCTTGGAAATCTCGTTTGAATTAACAACGCAAAGCACTTAAAGTTTGTAATATTCATAATTTGGCATTAAAGCTCACGAAAATACTAAAAACAAGCCAGAAATAGTTAAAATAGATGAGTTTAGACTCGTAATAGCAGATGTAGTTTGGACTAAGACAATCTTATGTTGTAGGGATGTTAGACATGAGATGTTTGAACTAGAAAAATAGCAGCTATGGGCCGCACGTGAGTCTTCTGGCTTAGAGGCCAAGAAACCGATGGGCATAGGATCTATTTGGCAAGTGGATAACGCTTACATCTCAAAAGATCCAGTTGTCTAAGCTCTATCAAACTAGAATTATAAGAGTGCACAGTTCATTTTGATAGCGATTCTGATGAAATGGTTCTATTTAAAGCTATGATAGGTTAAAGAAAGAGCGAAAGTAGAAGGTAGGGTTGGAGTCATATTAGGATAATGAGTCAGCTGTCTAGACTTCGAGACTGGATTAGCGAACATGAATTCGAGGGCATGGGAGTTCTGGCTGTGGATTTCAAAGCGAGGCGTGAACGGCGAGTGTCAGGCGGGTGGGAGAGTGCGAGGAATCACGAATGCTCCGGTGAGTATTGCACGTTAAAAGCCTTTCACCTTTGGTGAAAGATGATGTTTTTTATATTCTTCATCTTATATTGATGTAATGTGGGTATGGATGTGTGATGCTTTAGAGAGGGGAATGGAGGGAGTTCATTCTGAATTCCATTGAGTGATTAGGTTTCAAGAAAGACCATGGGTAGAGAGCGAGTCTCATACCACATAAGACTAATTGTTAACCTTGAATTAGATCAGTGGAAATTCTTGCATCTAGGCACGATGTATAGGTGGACGTGAAGCGAGTTGTCAAACCACGTAAAAGTTATGCAGTGCTTTACTTTATTTTACAAATATATTACATCTATTATGCATACAACAAGTGCTTATAGGGGTTAGACATACTACGCACAGAAGTCGAATGAGATCACGGTCCCAGAACACATATAATTTGTGACTTGGAACTTTCCTACTTATATCTAATAACAAATTTAGATCTAGAAAATGATTCATAAAAAGAAAACAACCTAGAAACTAGAAAATTCGAACCCTAAAACCCAACAAAATCTCCAACATCAGCTTGAACAAACTCAAAATACCAAAACTTGCAAAAACAAATTCAGACCCAGATAAGGATTCATAAAAGAAAAAAAATCCATAAATTGGAAAAATTCAAAGCCCTAAACCTAATAAAATCTCCGGCAGCTGAATCCTCAACAACAGCTTGAACACTAAAACTTGCAAAACCAAATTCAAACCAAAGAAAAAGTTCGGAAAAAACTCATAGCTGGAAACAAGGTGAGGACAGAAATAGAAGTAGAGTGACAGTTTTCACTTTTTGTAATACACAAAGCAATGAGGTACAAGAGAAAAGTATGAGTTAGTAATTGTAGAAAAAACTCAACAAAAAAAAAAAAAAAAAAAAAAACAACAACAACGCTAAGATAATCGGTAGAAATGAGGGCATTTTTGTTTTTGGGTTTAAAGAATCATGTATAAAGGTGTCATATAAAACAAAATACACAAAAGGTGTCTAAATAATTAAAGTTAACACCCATTGTGATGTGTTAACGTCGTTGACAATAGGGGTATTTTTGAGATACGAAATAAACTTTAGGGACAATGGTGGACCCGAAAAAAACATTAAGGACCAAATTAAACATATAGCCAACCACTATGGTCATTTTTACACCTTATCCTTTTTTAAATTATTCAATCCTTATATTGATGAGTTAAATTAAATAAAATGGCTTTGAAGTAGCAAAATAAAAATAACGCATTAGATTTAACTTTATTTTTATTTTCGTTTTATTTTATTTTACCTTTTCTCTCTGTTTTCTATTCCTTACATTTTTCATAAATTTTTTGGAAACAAACATAGCCTAAATATTTTATAAATACTGAAAAATGAAGAGAAGTAACACAAATAATGTTATCCTTATCAATTTTCTTTCATTGCAATTTTGGGAGTCCTCTGGCCCAGTGGGTGGAGGTGCCACCACAATTCCTACATCCCCATTTGTTGACTAATGATCCTCTTCATAGCACTTTTAGTGATATTTTAATACACTGTAATAATTAGAGGGCGTCTATCTTTTCTTTGCGTGGCATTGTTAATGAACGTGACAGTTAATTATTAGATTCATGTAACAAAATAATGAAATGATAATAAAGGTAATAGAGAACTGATTAATTGAATAAATAGGTGCAATGACCTGGCATTTCTCTATTATTAAAGAATGTAATAGTTATTAGTTGAATAAATAATATTTCTGGATTTTTGCAGTGATTATTTTAACTATTGAGAAACCCTAACCGCCCCTCCTTTTTTCTCATGTGTTCTTTTTTTCTAGCCCCTTTTCTATAAGAAGAGATAATATTATGGTCATTTTTTACCTGAAATCGTTCATGTACATCTCTTTCTATCATTTTCTTTATCAATAAAGTAGTTCTTTCACACATATCGGGTTTATAATTTGTTTTTAATGATTTTGTTGTTGACTTGTTACGACCATTGGTTTTTAATCATTTTATTGCAGCGTTTACTAGTGTGTAAGTAATTTAGATTGTAAAAAATATATATTTGATCAGACAAAGACAATAAATCAAATCATAATCATCAATATGTTGCAGAACTTGAGTCATATGTATTATAGTCATTATATGATTATCAAATGTGTAAACTGGCTAGATTCATTATCTTTGATAACTTCCGAATATTATAATATCCTCTAAAGTCTTGCAGTTAATTGAGTGTTTCCTATTAATGTATTACTAAGCTTAGATAATAAGTATCTCTTTTCAAAATAATAATAATATTTCCAATTGGTAAGACTTAGATATTGAAAAAAATCTATTTTTTAACATATGTTCTCAAAAACGGTGTTTCATAACCATTTTGCAAATGTTACCATTAAGTGCTTTTGAAGTCTAATTCAAGTGATAAGAGATGAGATGGGCATATGGATGAACCAAGTTCAAATCTAGATTAGATCACTGTATAATTTGCAAATTAAGTGAATAAATGAGAATTAAAAAAATAGAAGAAAATATTTTCCACTCGATATAATAATTTTTTTTGGATCAAAGAAAAATTGGGACCATTCCTTTTGTCGGATCTTTCAGAGCCAAGATCCTTTGTTCTAGATTATTTGGTGTAATGATAATAATTGAGAGGCGGTGAGTCATCACTAATAAATTTTAGATATATTTCCGGGTGATAAAAAAAGATTTAATAAATAAAATAAAGGGTATAATTAATTTGGTTTAGGTTGCATCAGCTTGATGGAAGCCGGTGGAAATTCATTTAGTTAAATTTTAAACCCATGTATATAAAGGTCCCTCTCCCTACCATGAAGTTCTCTACGGGAAGCGAAATTTTACCATCATGCATTGATAGTTGAGGCGAAAAGAAAGGGCAAAGGGATAGAAACAAAATGGTATTGATCCGGAGTTAGTAACAATAAACTCTTGATACGCTCGTGATGTAGATATCATGAAATCAAGATCACGTAATTACGGGTTGTTATGAATGAATTGTAGAACCCAGAAAATTATATTAATTTAATTTGTTTTACATTTGGATATAAACAAATATTGATCTGGGTTAGTAACAATAAACTCTTGATACATTCATGATGTGAATATCATAAAAATGTGAAAATCTTGTGATGCAGGTTATTTATAAGATAGATTGTAGAATCCGAGGAAATTATATTAATTTAATTTGTTTTACATTTGGTATCAGAGCAAGATGTTTAGAGATTCATGATTTTCCTTGAATGAGTTTGATTATTAGGAAATTTAGCGAGCTTGACTTTATAGTTTTCTGAGAATGATGATATGTGCTGTGTTTACCTGTATTCATGTTTCTATCATAATGATGATGTGGATATTATTGGGATTATGGGATTCACCTGTGGTAGGAACGGTTTTAAGAGTACATCTCGCTTCCGCATATGATTGGATCATATTATGATTTTGTTTGATATGATCATATTGCTTACTTATTGATTTTATATTTGGTATCAAAGGAAGTGTTTGACCTCTGCCTTGTTTTTAAAAAAAAAAAAAAAAGGATGTCTGGTTGAGGAAGGTTTATATCAGTCGATCACATCATATTCGAGTGTAAAGAAACATATTGATTATATGTGACTTTGTTTCTATTTCGAAATGGATTGTGTAGAGCATGTTTGGAATAATGATTTTACTCACCTTCAGTGGTATTCGATTGCTACGTTTTAATGTCATATGAATGAGCTTTGACATAAGTGTTTTTGGATTCATTAAAAGAAAATCATTTTATCCTTATGTGGACATCCCTAAATGTGTATTATAGGATGTTGCAATTTTGTTGATGATGGTTCGATTAAAAAAGCCAAAAAAATTCAAAAAAAAGATTAGTTTTACTGGGTAGCAAAGCGATTTCTAGAGGTTGAAGAAGACTTGAATGTGGGCGATATTTAGGCCCCCAGGCCATGGAGTTTCTACTTGTGGCCACAAAGGCTTTAATGTGGATTGGGGTGGGCCTTTACAAGACTAGTTTGCTATTATTAATCACAAAAATTAATGAGAAGAAAATTTATTAAAGTGGTTGTGAACCCCGAGGCCCATTGTTTTACATGTGGGCACTCTGTAGCAAACTCATTGATTGGTTATTTGTTAGTGCCTTCTGACAATATAAATCTTTGAGATGATTGTTGACAAGGCAGGCAGGAAACCTCCCGAGATTCCCGGTGGTCAGCTTAGTGAAGTTCCTTTGTACAATCCCTAGGGAATGTCAGTGGAACCCCAACTTTAAGAAGAAAGTGACTTTGCATTAATGTAATACCTCAATATATATATAAAAGATCCTGACCCTCAAATCCACAATGACCCGTCATACGTAAGTCCTGCAACTCCACAGTACATGATAAAGACTCATATGAGTTCAATACCTAAGATCGAGCATTCTAAAGTGTTTGCGAATTTAAAGTCTGATAGAAATCATTAGTCAGATAAAGAAAGCGGATAGATAAGATAGAATACTCTATTGTGAGCAGTATGGCGTAGAAAATGGCCTTGAGGTGATCTTACATGGGATTTGCCTAGACCTAGAAGAGAGCGGATTTAAAACATTAAAGCATTGAGACTAATAAATCACCTCAGGAATTAGGTGGCATAATTTATAAGAAATAATGTTTTATTTTTGAATATTCCCTTCTCTCGAAGACCTCACATCAGCTCTTTTATAAGGTTCTCACGTTTGGAATCATTTCCATAAACCAATTTATTCCCAAGTCAACAATGAAATTCATGCTCAAAAATTTAGCAAACATGATTACTACGGAAATTATAACACAAGGAATTTGTTTCACAACATCAAGATTTAGCGCAAGTATATACAGCCACTCCAATACCATAAATAATCATGAAAAATACAATGACCATAATTATTGAAATGGTTTGCCTTACTCGAGAAACCGACAAGTATCACGTACCATATGCCCATAGTAAGCCGCAGTCGCTGACCTATCATGACAGTGGCAGCTAATAAACGAATGCAAGCGAACATCAAATGAAACCTTCAATAAACCGGAATTGGCTTGGAGCATCACGTGGCAACTAATAAACCTTGGATAAACTGACATCGCGTGGCAGCTAATGAAACCTTAAGAGTAAACCCGACATCACATGGCAACTAATAAACCTTAGATGGCTTGAGCATCAAGTGAAACTAATAAACCCAACCGAGGTAAACGACATCGCATTGGCAACTAATAAAACCTTTCCAGCGTCATTTATATTCATTTCACAAAGTCTCAAAATCCATTCTTTTAAATCAATAACTTTTCAAAATGGTTTAAAACCTCAATCCATGTACCAAAATATTTGAATACCACAAATTTACCCATAAACTCGGTAAAATTTCCAAATATTTAAAATGTTGACAAAATCCACATGAAAGTAACATTTATATAAAACGAATAATTATATTTACGCATAATCAATAGTTCGATCAAATAAGTTATATGTTAATAATTAGCACGATTATATATCATAATAATACCCCCAACATTTAAAACATGTAAACTACTCACGGACTACAGATGCTCGATCTGCTCCCTTGCGGGATCGTTTCGAGATCGGCGTGAGTGCACATGTGTAATAACAATTCCATTTAGGCTCAAATTAACTAAACCAAGGACATTGGGATTACCCCGAATGTCTCTTAGAGATAATTTTTAGAGCCTTGAAACTATCTAAATTGGACAGAGCATGTCCAATTATACACGATTATGTCCCTACGGACCCGGTACCCAAAATTGGAGCTTTTCACTCGGAGGCTAATCTTTCGAAATTGAACCTTCCAATAACTCATAAAAATGTCCAATTTCACTAATCCAACTTCAATTTTGCCTAATTTGACCAATTATACGATTACGGTCCAAACCTTTTAGTAATTACGAAATGACGAAAATGGAAAACTAACCAAATGAGAGTCCAAAATTTACAAACTTTACTTATATCAGCGGAAAGCCCGAGATTCGGGAACCACAGCGGTACCCTTACACCTTTACCTTGGTCCAAAGGTTGCCGTGGTGGCCCGAAAACTCTGATCCAACAATGCACAACTTGCTTTCATCGTGTGATCTTTCAAAACTAAGTGAGGAATATGCGGTGTTGACCAAGGGAATGAGTTCAGAGGGTCCAAAAATGGTGGCAGGAGGTATGGTTCTGGCCCGAATGGCCGTAAAATAGGAAAACCGAGGACCCACCGTAGCGGCCGCTGCCTCGTCTACCTGACCGCAATCCGCCGCGGCACGGAAATTTCACGGGCGAGGTCGCCTTGCTCTCCTCCTCCTCCCGTCAGCGCAGTAAAGGGTGGCCGGAATCGCTTCCCACGCCAAAACCCGCTTCGCCTAAATGGTTCAAATGACCTGGCCGGTCCATGTTTCGAGGATTTCATAGGTTTCGAGCTCAAAATGAGAGTGTTGGGGCTAGGGTTCTATATGGCATGCAAAACAAGGTTTATATCGAGCCTAAGGTCGCTTTCAGGTAAAAACCCTAGATTGATTTGGACACTGCTAAAACACTGCTGTTTGAACTCCCAAGGGTCATAACTTTTTATCTGTAAGTCAGATTTTAACGTTCAACCCGTCTATGAACTCGTATCGATGAGGCCTACAAAATGGTGTCTTAGTCAACCCAAAATTCTTCATTCTTGAAAAAGTCAACTTGGGCCCACATACTAATTGTTGGTCAAACTTGGTCAAACTTGGTCAAACGTTTTAAAAACTTGTATTATTTGGTACGGATCGTTACAACCTACCTCCCTTAAAGAAAAATTTAGTCCACGAAATTCGTACTTGTGTCATGGAAGAGATGGGGTATCGCTCAAGATTCGTCCTCCAAATCCCAAGTCGCTCTCGACTAGGTGGTTTTTCCAAAGGACCTTCACTAAGGATATTGTCTTGTTGCGAAGCTCCTTCTCTTCTCTACCTGGAATCTGCACTGGCTGCTCCTCATAGGATAAGTCATCCCTCAACTCAATCTCTGGTGTCTCCAACACATGTGAGGGATCTGAGATATACTTGCGTAGCATGGAGATGTGGAACACATTACATGGACTCGAGAAAGCTCCACCGACAAGTCTAATCTGAGGCTTCATTGACCTATCCTCTCAACAATCTCAAAGGTCCAATGTAATGAGGACTTCAGCTTCCCGTCCCTAAGCCGCACCACGCCCTTCCAAGGAGAGAGCTTCAAGAATACCTCGATCTTCAACCTCAAACTCAAGATCCTTCTACGCCTGTCCGCATAGCTCTTTGCCTATCCTGAAAGCCAGCTTCAACTCGCACGTATAACATTAACTCCAGCATTATCGCTTGTACAACTCAGACTCTAGTAATTTCTTTCGCTACCTCATTCCAACATAGTGGAGTACGACATTTTTTCCCATACAATGACTCATAAGGTTACATCTCAATGCTTCGAGTGATAGCCGTCAGGCGAACTCGCCAAAGATATTCATTCCAATGTCCTTTCAATTGCAGCGACGCATGACTCAAGATGATCCCTCTAAGGTCCGACTAGTCCTCTCAGATTGTCCATCTGGCCCGAGGGTGAAAAGCGGTACTCAAATTCAACTTGACATCTAGTTCCTTCATCAATCCCTTCCAAAACCTCGAAGTGAATCGTGGATCTCTATCAGAGATAATCAACACTGGCACCCCATGCAAACTCATTATATGATTCATAAAGAGTTCTGCTAGCTTCTGAGGAGAAAACTTCTCACGAATAGGTATGAAATGCGCGGACTTGGTGAGTCGATCAACTACTACCCAAATGCTGTTATGTCTCTAAACTCGTGGAGTGGAGCTCAATACAAAATCCATTGTACGCTCCCATTTCCATTTCCGGATGGGTATATCGTTGTAGTCTCGTATACTTTTGTCTCTGCCTTCACTTGTTGACAGATGAAGCACTTGGATACATACTCTAAGAATCTCTCTTTTCATCCCTACCACCAATAATATTCCTTCACAAGGTACCTGGCATCTTAGTACTACCGTGGTATAGCATAAGCGTAATCCATGGGCTTCCTCCACATTTTCCTTTTAACTCTTCGCCTGCTGGAACACAAAAAGCCCAGGAATCAATCACCAAGGTCTGGTCGCTCTAATAGCAAAATCCGATTGTTCTCCTTCCTCGACTTTCTTTCTCACGCCCATCAAATAGGGATCTTCTAGTTGTGCCTCGAGAATACGATCTACAAGTATCAGTCGTAGTTGTAAACTAGCAAAAAGTGCTCCTGAAGCATGCATCCTCAACTCAACACCCAACTCTCGCAACTCGACCATCAATGGAAGTTGTACTGTCTGCATATAAGCCAAAGAGCCTATAGACTTCCTGCTCAAGGCATCCGCCACTACATTTGCCTTACCTGGATGGTAGTCGATAGTGCAATCATAATCCTTAAGTAATTCCATCCACCTCCTCTGCCTTAAGTTTAACTCCTTCTGGGTAAACAAATACTTAAGGCTCTTATGGTCGGTAAATATCTGTTAACCGGACCAAAACACATATACAAATTTATGACATTATTACCAAAGAAGTATTGTCTAATCCCCGGCAACGGCGCCATAAAACTTGTTAACCGGACCAAAACACATATACAAATTTATGACGTTATTACCAAAGGACTATTGTCTAATCCCCGTCAACGGCGCCATAAAACTTGTTAAGTAGAGACCATAAATCTCCTGTATAATTCATTTTCAATTTTGTTTCGCCTAATATCCCTAAGTGCACAGTCGACAAGTAATAAAACGGATATAGTCGTCCGTATATCGATCCCACAGAGATCTCAAGAATTCTAGATCAACTACCCCGACTACTCAAGCTCCATACTATTTGGACTTCAACATGACATTGTGATCCAGCTTAAGAAGCTGTAAAATATACAAGTATACGGAAAAAGAATGAACAATCAAATAAACTGGAATCTAAAGAATAAAGAATAATGAATAGTTAAGAAAATAAATGGAAACTGAATAGTTATCTTTTAGAGGACCCATCAAGACATCATATCAGAACAATTCCCGCAGTTAATACCGATAAAATTGCTTCTGTATTTCAGTTTTAAAATCAGCCCAAGGCGTTTAGTAGTACACCGGATCTCTCTCCACACTCCACAGCTCATTATCTAATTTTCCCGATTCTTTCAAGAGCCGTGGAATTAGATGACTACTTTTAATAGGATTTCCTTAATCCGTATTTTCTTTTCAGAATATCATACCCATTTTATAATCAAAACCTTAGCTCCTGGGTTATCTGGCCAAGCAAGGATATACAACTTCCGTGTTATTTTCCTTCTAAATTAGAATAGATCACCCTTTCCTTTGATTAGATCTCACAACACTCAGATTGGCTTTTAATTATTCGACCGAGGTGAACTCGTTTGTTTAAATTGGATAACTCATTCAACTCTTCGTTTTTAAGTGAGAAGAGGATTTATCTACGAACTTACAAAGCTCATTAGATCTCTAATAGCAGTTAATATACCTTTCCAAGGAAATGTTCATAACTTTCGTGAATGCCTTCTCTCGTGTCACTGAGGACCTCTGAAATCAGAGCAATGAAACAAATCTTAAAACGGTATAAGAAATCAAATTCAGCATCAAAAACATTAAACCCATAAACTTAAGTACCCTAAACTGGAATTCACAAGCCGGGCTGAAACAACTATAGGGAAGATAAATTTCGACTATAGCATTCACTTAATGGAAGCCAGTTTCTCAATTACTGAATACACACTACAAAGATTCCTCTAATCATAAGAACAATCGCACTTGAAACTCGGAAAAGTCGACCTGCAAATTTGTCCGAACTTCCAAACATTCCAGTAATTTGAAAAGAATGGAATTTCGCATCTCGCCTTCGTCAAAACGATAACATCCCGTATCCGTAAAATAAAACAAAATAAGAAAGATGAAAATAATCTAATCTATAACTACTAAAAAATAAAATAAAATAAATAAAATGAGCTTCTCACACCCGCATCTTTCCGTTCTCGCTCTCGCCCACGCCTCTTTCTTCTCCCGGTAGCCGCCATTTTATAGGGGTTTCGGGCCAGGGCCCTAATTCCAATGCATTCTTCATGGGATTTGGCACCGGCCCATGTTACGGCTCTCTCGTGTCGCTACTCAAATCCCTTGTCGCGACATTAGTTAGTTTGGCACTTCATAGATCATTTATCAATAAGTCATGACATTCCTTTGTTTTCCTGAAGGCATCTTATGCCGCGACAAGGAATCAATGTCGCGACATCATCCATGTCGCGACATCGACCACGCGATCAACTTAAGTCTCTCGCAGCCTTTGAACTGGTAATGCCTTATGTCGCGAAGATCAATCCTTCGTCGCTGACATCACTTTATGCCTCCGCAGGTTTCCACAGCCTGCCGATGTCGCGACAAGAGATCGATGTCGTGACATCAGCTCATGTCTTGCAAACTTCTTTCTAACTCCGATAGGTTCTTTTTACAGGCGCGATAATTCCTAACTTTTGTCGCGACATCACTTTATGCCTTTGCGTGTTTCCACTGCTTGCTCGGGCCAAGCCGTGACATCAATCTCTTGTCGCATATCGCCTCATGTCTTTGCAAATTTTCAACTGATACTTTATGTCGCGACATCAACTTTGTCGCGACATCACTTTATGCTCGTTGTGCTCTGAACAGCTGCTCTCGATGTCGCCGACATCAATCCCTTATCGCGACATCGCCTTCGCCAGAACCAGAACCTTCAATCTGAAGCACGCCTTATGTCGCGACATTAACTTTGTCGTGACATCAACTTCTGCGTCTCGGAGGCTTCAATCGGGTTGCTGTGTCGCGACACGCCCTTTGTCGCGACAATGCCTTAAGTCACAACAGCTTTCATCTTTTCAAACCCGCAGCGCTTCAAGTTTCTCTTTACCGCGCACTTCCATCCTCGTCGCGACATTAACCTTGTCGCGACATCACGTATGTCGCCGCGACATCATTCCTTAAGTCTCGGTTAACTTCAGTCGCTTAACTGTGATCCCTCACGCGACCGCATCAAATTTCCTTCAATTTTCCCATGTCGACATCATAATTGAATGTGCAAGCCCAAAACTCGCAACATTATTAACTAGCTTGCTTTCTTATTTCCGCCCCGCCATTTTCTCGCATTTTTACTCCACCAATTGGCCGATTTTCTACCGCTTTTTCTTCTTTCTTTCACACTCCCCGTTAATAACAAATTGGTGAGTTTCTTCATATTTCCGTATTAATTATTCCTTTTCGACAGAAATCAAACAAGTAAAACGGATTAAAAATATGACTTTGAAGCTCATCAAACTCCCCAAACTTAAAGGTTTGCTTGTCCTCAAGCAAAGGAAAGAAAGAATTGTTTGTCCTCAAACAAAAAGGACATTTTTCTGTTCCTTGCTTTTGCGAGGGCAAATTAATTTGATTGAAATACAAGGGAATGCATTGTTTTCGTACATCTTAGCTTCAAGTCCGGGGCTTCAAGGTTAGTTTTAATCTTTATAGTATACAAAACTAAACTCGTTGAAATTGTTTTACAAACAACATAATCATTAGATCCCGTTGAATAATAAATTATTTTCCTTTCATCTCATAATGAGTCACTTAACTCCTAAAGTCCTTCGCGCTTTAGATCGTTTCCATATTTTCCAAATTCCATAGGTTTGTTGTTCATATTGATCTCCACTAATGTAGGTACTCCAGCCTTCAAGATCAATCAGTCTGGGGCTTATATTGTTAGGCTGTAATGGTAGGATGGAAGGAATTTTGGTTAAGATTACCCTAACCTTTTCCTCTACTCGCTCTTTCTTTTCAGAAGCTTCGATACCCTAAACTTCATGTTCGGGGACATCTCTTTGACGCTTCCAATTCGTAATCGTATGCCCCTTATTTCTCACTTGTAATTCAATCTGGGGAAATTTCCTTTGTTTGTCACTATTCAGTGGATAGTGCAATGTTTTACCTTTTAGGCTTTCTAACACTCTTAGCTAACTTTGGGTTAGTAGCTCCCATACTGTGATGGCATTAGTGGGTACTAAAGTTGGAACACCCCTAAGAACTTAATTGTTCAAGAGAGTTAGCCTCAAGATAAACTTATCCCTATGTTCTTCTTTCTATTGCATTTTCTCGCTCTGCCTTTTCTTTTCATTCCCTTTTTTCTATATTTTTCTCCGAGTTCCTCAAAACATATACTCCCCAAACTTCATTTCTTTCTTCCTCTTGAATTCCCGGTAATCATAGGTTCTTTATCGAATGATTGATTTTTTTAGGATGGGTTGGGGGTTTCCATTGGTTTACTTGAAAAAATAAGCTTGTTTGGCTCAATTTCGAACTAAGGTATATGCATCAAGATATGAATAGGGATGTTGAATGGCTCAAACTATCCAAGAACGGCCTTCATCATCTCATTCACCGTGATCACCTAGGATTTCGCCTCAATCAATAATCTAACAAATTCTAGAATTTGGATTGAATAGTTGTGACTAACCATAAGGATTTCCTTAACTCATTTTTGTTGATGAGTAGTTAAATTAAATGATATTCAACAGTTCGATTTCACTGCTCGTACTCACAAACTCAAAATATATGTTTTGCCTTCTTCATTGTATTATCTTTCCTCTATTCGACTTATCGCTAGACTTAAGTCACTTTTGCACTTTGTGTTTCAATTAAACTCCGTATTCACTGGGCCCTTATTCGCATTTTGTCTCCGCATTTCATTATTCCCAATCTAATTGTCATCTAATTCATCTTATTACATCTCAGCCAGCTTTATTATCAACTAATTCTACTTTATTTTCCCAACTATGCAACCACAAAGCAACACAAAATTTAACAAACCAAATTAACACAACAATTCAATTCAAATTTATCATTTTATTTCGATTCAATTCTGCAAATGTTGGATACAACAAGATGGGCTTTGGAGGATATAAAAAGGTCGCTAGAAGAAGTCTAACTTTTTCTTTTGGAAGAGGCAAAGATATTAGGGGGGATCCGTGTCTAGGGTATTCAAATGAGTTTAGGAATGGAGGGAATTTCATTTCCTTCTTTCCTTTCTCTCTTCTTAGTTTCTCGCTTCAACTTGATCTTCAATGTGAAGATCTCATTGGAGAGATCAACCTTTTGTTTAGCTCATCTTGTCTCTTCCCCGAGCCATTCATCAGGTTTTCATTTCAAGCCATCACTTCCAAAAATTTGGAAAGATTGTTGTTAATCAATCCAAATTTTCTACCATTCTTCACCGTAGGATTCAAGATTCTTTGCTTCTGTCTCTATCATCCATTTATTCTCAAAATCTTTGTGAGACTTGTATAAAAATTTGAATCCCTTGATCTGCTCTCCCCACTCGCTTCCTGCTCTACCTCCTTTTCTTCACGATGGTTGAGCTGAGAATCACGCCTCAAACTCGATTGTTATAAAAGATTCATGATCAAATTCTTGAGTCAGAGAATATCGCGATCTCTTTCCTTCATTCTTTCAAGTCCTCTCTTTTTGTCAACAAGAACCTCTTTCATCCTGCTCTTCTCTTCTTTTCATTCTTCTTCCCATTGCCGATCTTTCTTTTAACTCTTTCATAATCTTTCCCTCAATTCTTGTTGCAAATTCCAATTCTTTTTCCCTTCTTCCATCCTCTTCCTCAGACGGCATCGAGACCTCCACATTGAATTGTTTCAGGCTCCCTCAGCTTTCTCCTCGCCTCTCGAATGTTCCGTTCAGATAGGAGAACTAGCTATGGGACTGAGAACTCTAAGGGGCTCTTTCATTCGCCTTCATTGTTCATGAAATGTGAAAGCATTACTTTCGTGAGGATTCTGGCTCTCTTCTTCACAAAGAACCCTCAAAGTCTCCTCTTCTTGTCTCTTGCAGCCTGGAGCTTTCTGCTTCAATCAACACCCCTTTTTCTTGCTTGGTCCCTTGCTCACTCCCTGTCAAGCAGAGTGGTGATGTCATAGGACTTCTTCTTTCTTTCTTCCCAAGACTCCCTTCACCCCAAATTTTTAAACATAAAATAGTTATTGTTGTCGGTGAGGGATCACCTCCTTATTTCCTTTCCATGGTACTCCATTATAGAATTTTCAATTACTATTCCTACATCGAGCTTGTACTCCTCGTAATAGCATACAAAAGATAATTGCTTCCTCGCTCTTCACTATGCACACATGCTTGGTCGGGGACCAAAACAGAGGCTGCCAAGAAATAGAACCATACCTTAGCCTCCTCGTTGAGGCTTCCCCTGCTCGTGGTTTTGGTCCTCCTTCCTCATTCCGCTTGTGCTTTTCCGTCTCGTGAGCTTTTTGGCAATCTTCTTAAAATTAGCTTTCCAAGAGCTTTCACTGGGACCCATAAGCTTGTGCCCCGCCATTCCATAGGCTGCTAATGGCCTTGGCTCCATATGGTACTCCTTTTCTACACTCCCTCGACGAACACAAGGTTGTCTTTTCCCGTCTACCGCATTTGAATAAAATTCTTTCACCACCGGCGTGTACTGACCATGTGCAGAAGCTTCCCAACTCCTTTGTTCAATCATCTCCTTAAAAGGGGTATTAGGCTTCGAATCTTCTTTTCATGCACGAACCCTTGTCAGTATAGTTTCTTCCAGTTGGAATAAGCTTCCTCTGACACAAAATCTTCTACTTCTTCTTCGCTTCCCTTTCCTCGTCTCGTTTTCTTCCTTCGTAAATCGCTGGTGCTTCGGTGCTTCGTGGGCATCTCTTCATTCTACTCTTCCGTCGATTTCTTCTGCCACATATTCTTCCATGATCTCTTCCGTGTTAGGACAAGAATTGAGGTTTCAGCCATTTGAAACTGGCTGAAAGTTTTCAAGATTGGTGAGCTGTGGTTTTTTCGTGAATCGAGAATCGAAGGAAGGGCTGAGGATGAACAGCTTCGAAATTGAGCTGGAGTGGAAGAAGTTCTCCAACAGTTGCAATTCAATCAAGTTTTTGTGGGCTAATTATTATTTCAATAAATTCGCTTGTCGCGACATCACTCGCTTCACTTTATTTAAGAACATTAATTTTATAATTAAGAGGGTGAGAAGGGGCATTATTTATCTCTTTATGCTGACATACTAAGCTCGTCGCGACATAAATAGGTTTTTAGATATTATGCTGCTCCCATGTCGTGACTTTGCATTTTTCAAGTTTTTGTTTTGCTGACTATGCCCTTAGTTTATCGATCTCAAAAAACTTGAATTCCTTTATTAATCCTATACTCCTTTAGACATTTATTCAGCATCTCCAAGCGTAAATTCAACAAGCAATTCACCATATTTCAAGTTTGTTTAGGAGAAAGTTACCCCCTTGTTCATGCCGTGACATTTCGCAAGTCGATGGAGGTGTCCCGGAGTCGCTTTTCCCACTCATGTCTTTCACTGGCAGACGATACTCGCATGATTCAAGAAAATTTAATTAAAACTACAATTAACTTCTCAAAATTAAATCTATCTTTATAAGAACTAATCAAAACGAAATTATACAAAAAAAAAAAAAAAATCAAAATCTAAGAGCGTAAAACTAAATTTTTCTATGGTCGCTCCCATCAGCTGCCGCTTTGAGTCCTTAGTCGACTTGCTGTTTTGGTTCTTCTTCTTTCTAGATAACCCGCTGAGCTCTTCCATTCTTCCTCCTCGCTAGAGATAGTGTCAGCTTCCTTGTCCATTGACTTTGAATTCTTCTCCGCATCACCCTTAATGTCCGCTATTTTTTGAAGTCTTTGATGAATCTCCTATAAAACTAAAGATGCCCCAAGAAGCTTCTTACTCCTTTTATCGTGGTAGGTGGTGCAAGAGTTTTGATACGGATACCTTGATTAATTACTCAAATTCAAGAGCGTAAATTTCTATGCTCGTTTGAACAATACCTTCGTTACTCATAAATGGCATTTTTCCCAATTCATCAAGCAATGCTTGTCTCGCATCTGGGCACTCAAGCCTGTGTTCTTCAAACACCGATCAAACCGGATCCATACACATGAAGTCATCCATAAAAATTTCCATAACCTCTTCAACCAAGTCTCGAGAATATTGACATCATACACCTTCGAATGTAGCAGAGCATTACACAAATTAAATAAGGTCCTTCCTAAGGCAAAGGCACCATAGGCATGAATGTGGTCTTCTCTTGGTCCTCAGGTGCAATAGCAATCTGATTGTAGCCGGAATACCCATCCAAGAAACAAAAATGAGGGTGTCTCGCACTGGCCCAACATCCGATCAATGGGCGTGCGGAAATGATCTTTTCGTGGTCGTGTTCACTTCCTCGTAATCAATACACCCTCCATCCCTACATCGTTTTGCCGAATCAATTCATTTTTCTCATTATGATCACAAGAAACTCCACCCTATTTGGAACCATGGGATCGGCTCACCTAAGCGGACTATCTCGAAATTGTATAGATAAAACCAAAGATTCGAAGAACAATTTGAGTACCTCCTTCCGACTACTTCTTCATCACCGGATTCATTTCCTTTGATGTTCTGCTGTGACGGTTTCAAGTTTCTTCTCAAAGGTAATTTTGTGCATGCAAATTGATGGACTGGATACCCTTCAACTCTTCAATGGACCAAGCCATAGACTCTTTATGCTTTAAGATTTTCAAGAACTGCTCCTCAAAGATCAATTAGCCCAGCGTAGATAATCACCGTTTTCGTGATTCTAAGTAAGCATACTTCAAATGACTTGGCAACTTTCAGCATTCAGCCCCTCTTCACTCGGTTTCTTGACAATTTCCTTTTCATTATTTTCCCTTTGTCATTTCGCTTTTGCCTTCGTGCTCAAATACGCTTATAGAATGAAAACGTCGATGGACAATCAGAGGGCCATCTTCAATATATTCAATTTCTACTTTTTCATTGATAAAAATTCTTATATTACAATCATTGTGAACATCAAGAGTCAGAGGTATAGACATCATCAACTACATTGGTAATTCTTTTCTCTCGTCTATAAAGTCTATATTCTCGCATGCTTTTGATCGTTGAGCGCCAGCCTTCCCTCTCCAACCCTCAAGGTAAGAACTCCTTGCATGTCGATCGTGCGTACCTCCAAAAGAGTTTAAGAATGGTCTCCCCAACAGCCAGGGTACTTGTGAATCTTTCTTCCATGTCTCGTAATGATGAAGTCTACTGGAAAACAAATTTCCAACAAAGGACTAAGACATCTTCCAAGACTCCTTCAGTTTTACCATCAACTGCCTTCCATTCAAGAGTAACAAGCATGGAATAACCTCCCAAACTTAATTACTTGGCAAATGTAAAGAGGCATCAAGTTTATACTAGCTCCCGAGTCACGTAGAGCTTTCTCGAATTCAACTCCTCCACGCAAGGAATTGTAAACTCCCCGGATCCTCTTCATCTTTTTCCGCAATTCTTCTTTATCACAAAGACTGCAAGCAAAGTGCTGGCTCACAATCCCTTCTTCTACTATCTTTCTTTCTTGCTCAAGATATCCTTCTCGTACTTCATGAGTGGCATCTCGAGTCACCACTTCAGGAAGGGCATTACTCGATCTCTAGCTTCGGGAAGGTTTTCAAACCTCGCAAACTCGCTTCCCATCTTTGATTTCCTCGTAGCCTCTGAAACGGACTCGTTGTGTCTGCATTTCTGATGTCCTTCCCCACTCTTCTTTCTTTTTCCCAGCGGCTTCTTCCTTTCCGCTTTCTTCTCACGCCGTCATTTTTTCTTTCATCTTTTCAACTCCTTCCCACTCCTAAGTCATCGTACCATGCTCTTTTCGATTCTTCTTCAGGTCACTGGGGAAGGCATCTTTCCTTTCGGGCTACAGGTTGGGCTACCGTCCTACTTGTGTCTCCAAAGCCCTTCATGGATTATAAATTAGTAAAATTTGAGAATTGGTAGCGCTTGCTTCCACCTGCAAACTTTTGTTCACGGAGGTTCAACATTCTTATTATCCCCATGAACCGCAAAGACTGCTCTTCAAAAAGATCAGCCCTCCTCCTACCCTTTGATATTCTATTTCTCGTGTCTATTTCCTTGTTGTCGCTGAACTGTGGCGCGATAACCCCGCTGGGGGTCTACCCATGCCTCAGCTCATGGGAAGCCCCTCCACCATATGAGAAATTCCCGCGGTCTCGCTGTCGGGTGATAATGTGTGTCAAGAGTGCAGACGGTGTTTCAAATCTAGCTGCTCACCCAGATACTTAACCTCTTCAGCATCATAGAATTGTTCTTCAATAGCTCTCTTAGCACTTCTTCCAATAACTCTTCAACCGCTCCTATCTCTGGGCAAAGAAAATCTTCCTTTCGCTTGTCCATCTTGCATAATGGCATCCAACTCGCCTCCATGGTCGCCATCTCGTTTCAGCTCCATTTGATCCCTTTCCTCACAGCTTCCTCTTGAAACTCGTATGAGTTTTCATATTGCATTTAGCCTGCCCTAATCGCCCATTGCTTCAAGACTTTTTTTCGCTTGAATGCTCCACAACACTTAAGCATCAATGATCCCCTTGATATATCATTCAAGGCATGATATACAATGTCCATCCGAGCCTGGGACGACCTGCCACTGACATCTTCTCAAAGAACCGCTTGAATCTTTCCCAAGCTACATATTGTGCTTTCATCTTCCCGTCGAAATGACAATGATTCCTTCTCTCCGAGGTGAAAATAGGAAAGAATCTACCTAAGTAGGCTCTACTAACTCCTCCCAAGTATCAACAGCAATCCATATGGTAAAGATTCATACCATAGCCGATCTCTTAGAGAGAATGTGGGAATAGAGTTGCGCTGATGACTTCCGTCTCACCCCATCTCAACTTCACTCGTATTAGCCATCCCCGTCTTCCAGTGCTCGCTTCGGGTCCTCATGATGACCAAGAACCGATGCCGGCCGGACTATTGTACTAGTGCCATTCAAAATTATTTGTATCAATAGCCGGCCGCCTGATCAGAGTACTCATCTTCACACAGCCTTAAGTCCTCCATAAGACGTTGATCGGAGGCCTCTAGCCGCTTCTCTATGTACTTCATTCCGACCTCGCTCTTTCATCCGCCATGGTCGAAGTTTCCCATTTTCTTTATCTTTCTCTGCTTCGAGTGTTCTCTAATTCAGACCAGCCGAATCGCATCGTTATTCTGCTTCCTATGCATGTAAATCTTTGTCCTCGAACAAAACACACTTACATGAATAGGATTAGTCTCGTCAACAAATATTTGCAATATGGTTTGTTAAAGGTTACATAAAATAACCACCCGCTTGAAAGCTATTTTGTTCTTTTTCTTCAAAATGTCCAAATTAGTATTTCTTTCTTTCGTCTGAATATTGATTTACTGAATTCTTCCGATCCCCGGCAACGACGCCATAAAACTTGTTAACCGGACCAAAACACATATACAAATTTACGACGTTATTACTCAAAGGAGATATCTAATCCTTCTACAATCCGCGCCATAAAACTTGTTAACCGGACCAAAACACATATACAAATTTATGACGTTATTACCAAAGGACTATTGTCTAATCCCCGGCAACGGCGCCATAAAACTTGTTAAGTAGAGACCATAAATCTCCTAGAGTAATTCATTTTCAATTTTTGTTTTGGCCTAATATCCTGCAAGTGCACAGGTCGACAAGTAATAAAATGGATATAAGTCCAGATATCGATCCCACGTAGATCTCAAGAATTCCAGGATCAACCACCCGACCACTCAAGCTCCATACTATTCGACTTCAACATGACATTGTGATCCGAAATTTTAAGAAGTCAGAAATATACAAGTATACCGAAAAAGAATGAACAATCAAATAAACTCGAATCTAAAGAATAAAGAATAATGAATAGTTAAGAAAATAAATGGAAATCGAATAGTTATCTTAGACCCATCAAGACACCGCTATTGTGAAGTATCAATTCGTAGTTAACACCGATAAAATTGCTTGTGTATTTCCTGTAGTTTTAAATCATTCAAGGCGCGAGCAAGATGTACCTCGATCTCTCCACACTCCACGCTCATTATCTAATTTTCCTCGATTCTTTCAAGACAGGAATTAGGGGATGACTACTTTTAATAAGATTTCCTTAATCCGGGTATTTTCTTCAAGAATACTTCATACCCATTTTATGGACTGTAAACCTTAGCTCCCAAGTTATCCACAAGCAAGGATATACAACTTCCTCGGTTACTCTTCCTTCTAAATTAGAATAGATCACCCCTTCTCGATTAGATCCTCGCCTAACACTGATCGGGCTTCACTATTCGACCGAGGTGAACTCTCTCGCTTGTTTAAATTGATAACTCATTCAACTCTTCTTTGATTTCAAGTGAGAAGAGGATTTATCTAAGTAAACTTACAAAAGCTCATTAGATCTCTATCACAGTTAATATACCTTCAAGGAAATGTTCATAACTCGTGAATGCCTTCTTTGTGTCACTCGTAGGACCCTTGAAAATCGAGCAATGGAAACAAATCTTAAAACGTATAAGAAACTCATATCTCGGGAGATCAAAAACATTAAACCCATAACCGTATAAATTCTTAACCAAATTCACAAGTCACTGAAACAACTACAGTGGAAGATAAATTCGACTATAGCATTCACTTAATGGAAGTCGGGGTTTCTCACCACTGCACTACACACTACAACATTCCTCCGATCATATAAGAACAATCGCAATTTGAAACTGAAAAGTCGACCTTAAATTTGTCCAACTTCAAAACATTCCGTGCAGAATTTGAAAAGAATGGAATTCTCGTGATTCGCCTTCCGCCTAAAACGATAACATCCATATCCAGAAAATAAAACAAAATAAGAAAGATGAAAATAATCTAATCTATAACTACGGAAAAAAAATAAAATAAAATAAAAATAAAATGAAGCCTTCGGCTACCCAAATCTTTCGTTCTGCTTCACCCACTGCCTTCTTTCTTCTTCTCCTCTCGGTACCGCCATTTATAGTGGTTTCGCCGCCCTAATTCCAAATGCATTCTTTTGTGGATTTCCAAGTGGATCGCCCATTATAATCGCTCGTGTCGCGACCAAACCCTTGGTCGCGACATTAGTTAGTTTGGCACTTGTCGCGCATTTATCAATAAGTCATGACATTCCTTGTTTTCCTCGAAGGCACTTATGCCGCGCATAAGCGCGGAATCAATGTCACGACATCATCCATGTCGCGACATCGACCCTTGTCGCGACATCAACTTAAGTCTCCCCGCAGCCTTTGAATCGGTAATGTCTTCTTATGTCGCGACATCAATCCTTTTGCCGCGATATCACTTTGCGCCTCCGCAGGTTTCCATCAGCGCTCGCTCCCGATGTCGCCACAAGAGATCGCATGTCGCGACATCGCCATGTCTTTGCGCTTTCAATCGATGTCTTCTTATGTCGCGACATCGAACTTTGTCGCTGACATCACTTTATGCCTCTGTGTTTCATTGCTCGCTCCCGATGTCGCGACATCATCTTCTTGTCGACATCGCCATGTCTCGCAGCCAACCGATGTCTCTTACGCCGCGACATCAATCCTTCGTCGCGACATCATTTTATGCCTCCGCGTGTCGACCGCTTCGCCTCGATGTCGCTTTACATCAATCTTCGTCGCTGGCACGTTTCGTCTTCGCAGCCTTCAATCGATGTTCTTATGTCGCGACATCAAACTTTCAGTCGCGACATCATTTTATGCCTCTCAGTGTTTCCATCGCTCGCTCCCGATGTCGCGACATCAATCTTCTCAGAGCGACACCGCCTTAAGGAACTGCGAACCTTCAATCGAGCACGCCTTATGTCGCGACATTAATCTCTTATCGCACACATCAACTTTAAGGTCTCGGGAGGTTTAACTTGTTAAAAGCGGTGTCACGACACGCCCGTCGCTGACAAGAGCTTAAGTCACAATAGCCATCTTTTCAAACTCCGTCATAGCTTCAAGCGCGCTCTCGTCAGCGACTTCCATCCCTTGTCGCGACATCAACCCTTTGTCGCTGACATCACGATTTTGTCGCTGATATCATTCCTTAAGTCTCGTTAATCCTCGCCGCTTAACCGATCCCCGTCATGACTCGTGATCAAATTTCCTTCAATTTTCCTGATGTCGCTGACATCATAACTCGGACTCATAGTTTCCAAATCGCAACATTAGTTAATCCGCCGTTTCATTTCGCCCCGCCATTTTCCGTATTTTACTCCACCAATTGTCGTATTTTTCTACCGCTTTTCTCTCTTTCACACTCCCTCGTTAATAAATAAATTGGTGAGTTTCTTCATATTTCTCAGATATTAATTCTTCCTCTTTCAAAAATCAAACAAAATGGATTAAAAAATAGATGACTTTGCTTCATCAATATCCGACAAGTCGCCTCCATACAAGTAATGCTCAAAGTCTTCAATGCGAAAATTACCAAGAAGAAGTTCCAAGTCATGAGTGTGATAATTCAAATTTTCTTGTTTCTTCAACTCGTCTGAAGCATACGCCCACAACTCTTATGTTGCATCAACACGCAACCCAAACCTCGCTTGAAGCATCGCTGTAAACCTCGAACCCTCGTCGCCTCTCGCAACCAAGCTCAATACAGGAGCTCACGCTCAACTTTTCCTTCAAAGTTTGAAAGCTTCCTCACACCGCCACCACTCCAAATTTAACCCTTTCCTAGTCAAACAATGCTGGTCCCCGCTTATCTGGTGAACTATGAACTCCGCTTGTGAATACCCCATCCCAGAAATCCCGCACTTCGCCACCGCGCTGTCAAGCCTCCCAATTTACCATCGATTCTACTTTCTCGAGATCCACATAAATGCCATCGCCAGGAAACCACGCCCAAGAAATCCCACTCGACTCAACTAAAATTCACATTTGCCGAACTGCATATAACTGCACGCCTTAAAGTCCGCAACACCAAACCCAAATGTCTCTCATGCTCCAACCGCTTCTCGAGTACACCAAGATATCGCCGATGAAGACAATGACAAACCGACTAAGTATGGACTCAAGACCCGCTCATCAAATCCATGAAAGTCGCCAAGTATCGTGAGTCCGAAGACATCACTAGAAACTCATAATGCCCATATCTCGCCATGAATGCCGCCTCGGGAATGTCCGATTCCCTAATCCTAATCGATGATACCGACCTTCAAGTCAATCTTGGAGAACACTTCAGACTTCGGGAGCCGAACAAATGTATCATCAATCCGAGGCAAAGGATATTTGTTACGACAGACTGCTCAACCGTCTCGTAGCCTATACACAACCTCCAAGTATCATCCTTCTTCTTCACAAATAACACCGCGCTCCCAAGGTGAAATAATCGGGCCTAATAAATTCCTCATCCACCAAATTTCAGAGTTGAGTCTTCAACTCTCTCAACTCAGCCGGTGCCATTCTATAAGGTGGTAAAGAAATAGGAGCTGTACCAGGGACTAAATCAATGGGAAAATCTATTTCTCGTTATGGAGGCAAACCTAGAAGATCTTCAGGAAACACATCCGGAAAGTCCCTCACTACTGGTACATCCTCTAATCCCACTTCGCTACTACGAGCGTCGGGAACTACGTGGGAGCCAGATACCCTTACAACCTTTGGCAAAACATCTAGCGTAATGGCGTAAATCAAACTCAAGGTGCTCGCTCCGCCCTATGCGAAGACTACCACCGGTAGTCCCGGTCGCTCAAATATCACCTCTCCTCGCGAAACAATCCATTGAAGCATAGTTTGAAGCAGTTCAATCCATCCCAAGAATCACATCTAACCCCGAGATCTATTATCATCAAATCGCTCCATAACTCGCCCTCAATAGAAAACAAGCTACCCTTAAGTCATCCAGATCAGGCCATAGAGACCCTCCCGCAGGTTACAATCCAAACCGTTGTCCCAAAGGAACCGGAGGTCATCCCGACTGTGCAAACATACTCACGTGAAATAAAAAGAGTGTGTAGCCCCGGGTCAATGAGTACACGTGCATCGTCACCAAAATAGATAATGTACTGGCTACAACGCTTCTGGGGTGGCCTCAGGCTCTCCCCGACCGGGTCATCATGCATAAACTCTCGCTCTCTGGGCAGCGGTCGTCCTTCGCCTCGCCTCTAGTACCGGGTGCACCGTTGTCCCGTAAAGGAACCACTCGAGGTCCTATTCTCGCCTGTATTCAAATTCTCTATGCCTACTAAAATTTACCTGAATCAGTAACCGATCCCAGACCTAGTCCGGCCTGGCTGACAGGGCAACCACTTGAAATGTCTTGTTTGCCCGCAATGAATGCATACATTATCCCACTGGCATGGTCCATCATGAATCCTATTACAAACGCCACAAGTCGAACGGAAACCATCACGGTCTGCAGACCTCTGAAAGTGGCTACTACCACTACTCATCAAACTTAACCCCGTATGTCCACTCGAAACCTCGCATCGCCGCACCACGCTTCGTCCCCACTAGATCCTCCTGGCCGCTCGAAGATCCGCAGTCAAACGGCCCTTAGATGATCCCCGACCGGGTTCCTAAAGACAATCCATCGTATGATCGACACGCTTATCCGGGCGTGACGTGGTCCGTCTCCACCTCTAGAGCAAATGGGCTCTCATCGACTGATACGTGGGATGATCGGAACCTGAGAGGCTCAAAGCTATCAGCTCACTTAATCCATCGAGAAACCTCCTCTTCCTGCTGACCTCATCCGCAACCAAATTGAGATAGAAATCCGATAGCTCTCTGAATCTATGCTCATACTTAGAAACTGGCCATACTCGAGCGAGCATCTCAAACCTAGCCTCTTAGTCTCGACAAAGTTTGGAGGGCAAAACTCGGTGTGAAAACGGTCTTGAGCTGTGCCCAAGTGTGGCCGTTTCCTAGATCCTCATATGCCCACCACTTCATGCACCACCCTAGCGAAAATAGCTATCACGACTACATCTCATCAGGACCTTGCGTACCCTCGTCGAAATCTTCTGTGTCATGCAAGGATAAAGCCACCATGGGATCAGTGGAGCCATCAAAACCCAACGCTCCCGAGTCAGGCACGATCCAATAGTAACACCGAGTAAACCCGCTCCTCGGTGGTCGAGACGGGCGCTCGACAAGATTCTCCTCATAAGTAGGTGCATCTAAACATTCCACCGTAGCCTGCTGGGCCCTACGTCTACCTTTGGGTGCCATCAGGAAGAAAAATTGTTTTCAAGAATAAATGAAACAGAATTAATTTCAAGGATAAGGTGAGGAAGGTATACAAAAACACTAGATGAGTTCTTGCGTGATATCTGACCCAGATTTAGGAACTAGAGCTTTTGATGCAGTGACAAGACTGAGCCGAAAAAACCCTCCCAAAGATTCCCGGGTGGTCCCGCACCAGTGAAGTTGTACAACAAGGGGAATGTCAATGGAACCCCCGACTTTAAGAAGAAAAGTAAACACACATTAATGTAATACCTCAATATATATATATAAAGATCCACAGCGCTCAAATCCACAGCCCAGGCCATCTTCTTTGTAGGTGTAACCACGAACACACATGATAAAGACTCTAATATGAGTTCAATACTATAAGATCGAGCATTCTAAGAGTGTTTGTGAAATTTAGGAGTACAATGAAAATCCCATAAGTCGATAAAAAGAAAGGCAAATAGATAAGATATAATACTACAATTGCCTTGAGCGAGTGGCAGTAGAAGGCGCTGGTAGATCTTTACAATTTGGACCTAGAAGGTGGTTTAAAACAATAAAGCGTGAGATAATAAATCTCGGTGGTGACATATTATAAGAAAATTGTGTTTCTTTTTGAAAACCCTTACTCTCAAGACCTCCACATCCAACTCTTTTGCCAAGGTTACTTAGTTTTGGAATGCATTTCCACAAAACCGGAATTTATACCCAGTCGACAATGTGAAATTCATGCTCCAAAATTTAAACATGGTCTACGGAAATTATAACCTGAATTTGTTCACAACATAGAATTGTATAAAATCATATAAACATCATGTAAGTAAAAATATCCTTGAGGAAATACGTGTATATTATTGAAATGGTTTACCTTTCGAAACCAACAATGTGTACATTTGTATTCCATAGTAAACCGTCGGTACACCCGACCTCACGACACGTGTAGCTAATAAACCGAGGTAACCCAGAACATCACGTAGCAACTAATAAACCTTGAGTGGCTTGACATCCGTGGCAACTAATAAACGCCGGGTAAACCCGACATCACGTAGCAGCTAACAAACGCCGGATAAACGACATCCGTGGCAGCTAATAAGTACTGAAACCGGCCCGAGCATCATGTGGCCTAATAAACCGGGTAAACCCGACATCACGTGGCAACTAATAAACTAACCGGGTAAACGACATCCGCGTGGCAACTAATAAACCTTTCAACTATACCGCATTATAATCATTTCCTAAAGTCTCAAAATCATTCACCAAATCAATAACTTTTTCAAAATGGTTAAAACCTCAATCCATGTACCAAAAAATATTTGAATACCACCACAAATTTACCCATGAACTGATAAAATTTGGAAATATTTAAAATGTTGACAAAATCCTACATGAAATGATAACTTGTTTATATAAAAACAAATAATTATGATTTCACGCATAATCAACCGTTCGATCAAATAAGTTATACATATAATAGTGGCTTTAATTATATATCTAGCAATATTACCCCCGAAAGAATTTAAAACATGTAAACTACTCACGGACTACGGATGCTCGATCTGCTCCCCTACGGGATCGTTTCGGGTTCGGCGTGAGTAGCATAATATTATGCAAATTAATTAGGCTCCGTGCTAAACCGGGACATTGGGATGCCCCCCGAATGTCTTAGAATAATTTCGGCGAAACTATCTAATTGGACCGACAGATTGATTACTCTGATGTGCCCTACGGACCCGGTACCCAGCTAATCTTTCAAAATTGAACCTTCTATGCTCATAAAAATGTCCAATTTACTAATCGACTTTAATTTTTGCCTAATTTATTAATTGTGCCCAATTGCGATTAATATACGGTAATTGAAATGACCCAAGTAAACTAACCAAGCAGCGTCCAAAATTTACAAAACTTTATATCATGACCCGAGACAGGAACAAAGCAGTACCCTTACCTTGGTCCAAAGGTTGCTGGTGGCGGAAAACTCGATCCGACAATTAAACTGACTTTGTTTCGTCGTATCCGCAACGAGTGAGAATCTGCGAGAAGGGGCCAAGGGAATGAGTTCAAGGTCAAAATGGTGGGAGGGGTATATAGGTCGGCTGGAATGGTAGGAAAATAGGAAAATCCGGTGACCCACTTAGTAGTGCGCTGCCGCCGTATTCGCCGTTGTCAGAGACACGTCCCGGTGCGATTGGTAGGGAAATTTCACCCCCGGTCGCCTCGCCCTCCTCCTCCTCCCTGGCTGACGCGTGTGCAAGGGGGGTGGCCGGAATCGCCTCCCACGGCCAAAACCCATTTGGCTTTAAAATGGATTAATGACCAGTTAAGGGTCCCACACGAGGTTTTGGAGGATTTCTCTATAGGGTTTTGGGTCAAAATGAGAGTGTTGGGGCTAGAGGTTCTATTTGGCACGCAAAATAGGTTTATATAGAGCTGAGATTCGGCTTCCGGGTAAAACCTAGGCGATTTGGATCTTTGCTAAAACACTCTTGTTTGAACTCCCCGGGGGTCCATAACACATAGTAGTGCCGGATTTCGCATTCAACCAATCTGTGAACTTCGTATCGATGGGCCTACAAAATGGTGTCTTAGTCAACTTAAAATTCTTCATTCTTTAGAAAAAATAGCTTGGGCCTGCCACTAATTGTTGGTCAAACGGTCCAAGCGTTTAAAAACTTGTATTATTTGGTACGGGTCGTTACAATTGTCTTGTTTGGTTTAAGGGACACCCTATTCTGCTAAAATTGTTACACCTTTTAGAAGTTCTAATTGTTTAAGGCTTGTGATATGTCCCATCTGAATAACGGTTTTTCAGAGTGACGGTTTTCACCGTAAAGATTCAG
Organism: Tetrastigma voinierianum; assembly: GCA_016808115.1. Taxonomy (NCBI): domain Eukaryota; kingdom Viridiplantae; phylum Streptophyta; class Magnoliopsida; order Vitales; family Vitaceae; genus Tetrastigma; species Tetrastigma voinierianum. The sequence goes on from JAEQBH010000610.1 coordinate 584,428, forward strand.
TTTGGTTTTTATATAACCTTCATCAAGAATTTTATTCAATTTGATATTCAAATTATTTTGTTCATGGTCATCAAAATGATTGAATTTTTTAATGTTTTGAATATCATAATTATTTATAATATACAGTAAATTCACTTATGAATGGTTTTATTAGCCGCAAAGTGGTTGAACCATGAAGTTTATGTATATCCAATTGTATAACATTATAATTGGTTACCCTAACATGAAATGCTTATAAATGAGATAATGTAATGTCATATAGAATTTGATTAAATTGTTAGCGATTAAAGATCATTGCATTAAAGGTCTTGTTATAGCTAACTATTTGTATGAATTATACATTATGGATAGCTTTGTCAATATGATGCTAATTGACACTAACGAGTTTCGGTATTATTCATATAAATCTAAATGGAGACTTATTATGTGAGATTTCTTTTAAAATCTCAAGTTCACATTATAAACACATTTATGATTTGTCATATTATATAAACTTTGATATTTGCCATATTTATGAAGTCTCATTAAGTTTACTTTTGTACTTAAATATTTGATGATGGTTGTGATAATATTATGGTTTTTCCAATAAAATTGTAACATAACGAACATTATGGGATATATCTTATAATTTTGTTAGATTATATTTGTACATCCAAAGATTACAAGTTTAATTTTAACATGAACTATGGAGAATATCCATTAAGAAATATGTCTTAAAAAACATCTATAAGGTATTATATACTACAATATCTACCCAAAGGAGAGTTGTAGTATTTGTATAGTTTTAAAATTATTTTTTTGAATCTAGTTATGGGATTTGCTTGCAGTTTATTCAACTTCTAATTTTATTAATGTTTCATGTTTGTTTCTTAATTAATGAAAATATATGACCAAATGGGAAATTTTATAACTTCATTAAGTGGCTCCATATCTTTATGATTGAGTAATGTTTTTTATGATTACATTTAAGAGACAAATTTGTATAGCTACCAAATAAGTTACATGAAAGTCGATTGAAGTTGATATATATTGCAATGTTTGTTCATGATATCTTAAGCTTTATGATATCACTTAATGTTATTGGACATAAGAATCTAGTTATTTCCAATGAATAAATACAAAGATCGTGGGAGGCAAAATTGTTGATTATGTCTTGATAGTTATTAGTGAATTAAATTTTATTGCATTAATTTATGAAAAAAGTCTTACTAAAATTGTATCTAAAGTAAATAAAAAGAGATAATATTATGTAGGATATCCTATGAAGTAATGTAAATTGTAAGATTGTCTTATAAAAGTAAAAGTATATATTTAAAGAATTTTGGGTTATCGAATGGATTGAAAGCATCATGATAGAAGAACCTTAATGATTCATACATGCTTTTTATTTGCTCTTAGATTCAATTATGTCGAATGATAGTTGAAAGTTTATCTTTGTTATTTGTTCTATTAATTGTTGATTATATAGGAACAATATTATGTAAGTATAAGTATCTGCTATCAGGAAATGTTATGATATAGTATGTCGCAAATTATGGATTATGGTTGCGAGATATTATTTTGGACTTGATTGTTGTTTATGTAAGATCTAAACGGATCCAGTTATCGATCTTCAATAATAATCTTCATGATTATTGAGAATATCAGTTATATTGTTGTTATATGGATATTCAAACAAAATGATTTATTGATTATGTACATAACTTATGTTTGAGACTTAATGATCAGTAGTGTCACTAAGACATCCGATATGCGTGGTGTGAGTCTTGGCGCATTGTAGTAATGAATATAAGCGTGATTGTTTGTTGAACGCTCTGGGCTCGATTATGTATTTTGATTTTCTGTATGTCTGTTTTGTATCACATGGTGCATCTGGATCGGATGTTAAAGGAAGATCTTGTCGAACAATTGTTGTGGATATTCCGTGCTTCTCGTTTCACGGATCGTGTTGAAGTGTGTGGAATTCGTTGTGTGATTGTATGAATATCGATAATCGTCTGTGTGACTCTCGTTAGTTCTTGTTCTTGTTATGACTTTATAATAGTACCAATCATGAATGAATGAATAGCAGGTGTAATCGCATTATGATGGTATATTTGTTAAATCATAAATGTATTATCCTGCGAGTCAAGTGGGAGAATGTAAAATTTTAGATATGACTCAGAGTGATGAGGATTTGTCGATAAGATAAAGGGTATAATTGAATTTGGTTGATTATACTGTTAAACAATGTTAATGTTGATGATACAAACAATAATATAAGGTCCTCTCCCTGCAGTTCTCTCAAAGATGATGCTTTGCCAAATCATCCGTTGATCGTCCGGAAGCGAAAGAAGATAAGAGGATAAACAAATGTTGATCGGTTAGTAACAATAAACTCTTGATGCACTCGTGATGTGGATATCGCGAATCAAGATCACGTGTTACGGGTTATTGCGAATGGATTAATGAACCGGTGTATTAATTGGTGTTTGCAATCGCCTTCCTTTTAATGGGACACGCTAAAATCATCTATTTGTCAAATCCTGCGTATGAATCGCTGGATTATAATGACATGAGATAAGATAAAAGGTTGATGTGAAGAATTTGAACTTAAGGCTATCAGTAGCATTTTTTGGATATGATATTAAATAAATAATTGAGAAAAATGGATGAAGTCATATTCGGAATTAGCCAATGTCAGATGAAAGTTATAGGTGTTATACTCATATAGTAATGCTATCATAAAAACATAGCTATGTTTGGTTCTAGAAATGTGAAATAAAATGGAAGATAGTCAGAAAAAATGGAAAGAAAATAAAAAATATTTGAATCTCGATGTTGTTTTGTGTACTGCGAATGGAATTCTGTTTGTTTTTGTCGTCGTTATGAAGTTAGATAGTTTGGGGTCGTGAGATTGAAGTGGTCTGTTGTATTCCGTTTTCTTTCAAAGATTGTGGACGATGACGAGAAGTCGTTTTCTTTAACGGTGCCGTCTTTGGTGCTTCAGAGCCAACATGACCAATGACTGTGGATGCTGATGACGCAGTCTCGGTTCGGACGGTTCCGCTCCGACGAGACAACGGTCATAAACAAATACGGTCGACTATCAAATGTGTGCGTCGCGTGATCGGATGAAGGGTTGTTCGAGAGCAATGGCTTCGTTCGCCGTATTATTATGAGGTTATAACTGCAACATAAATATGAATATGATTATGATAATGAGATACGATACCATCATAGAGGTAAATAGAGTAGTGGACTAGAAAGCTCTGTAAATAATGATGAAAAGAAATGGTAGTGCGTAATGTAGTCAACATAAGTCTTTTATAATTAATACCATATGTCATTTCCTTATTTTTGTGTCAGCATTCAAATAATGAAATTATTATAATGTAGCGAAAGGACTAATTGAATGCAAGATTGAATGACCATGCAGTTCTTTTGCCTAATAAAAAGTGGATGAAGATCATTAGTGTTCCAGCATCCACCTGGGGATTACTTTAAATATTTGTAGATAAGATAAGATATTGAAGAGACTTTTATCGTTAATTGCCACCTAAAAATGTTGGATCAAAACATATAGAGATACTCAGTTGCTGAATTGGATATGTAGATCGGCCAAATGTTTATACCTTTTAAAATAACCTTCTTGATCGACATTCTCGAGGAAAGTTTTTCATCTATTCGTATGGTTGTAGTACATGTTCTTCTAAGGATTCCATCTGGATCTCTCGCAACCGCTTCTCATTGGTTTATCATTTGAGTAATATCTCAAGGGTCCAAGGAAAGGAGTTTTAGATTCAAATTAAGACGTTCTATTTTACTTAAACTTTATATAAGTACCCAATGAAAAAACTAAGAAAAATAGAAGAAAAAGGAAAATGGAGTTAAATATGACATTATTTTTATCTTGTATTCAGCGATTCTATTTATTTAATTTATTAATGTAAATATTAAATAATTTAAGAATATATTAAGTTTTAAGTAATTATATTTATATTTAATTTTTTTCTTTTACATTTTCATTAGATAGTTAAGTAGGACTATATTTGGTTTCAAAAAAATGAAAAAAATACAGAAAAGTAGATGAAAGAAAAAAAAGGAAAAAAGTTCAATCTAATATATTTATTTTATTTTATTCTTTAAACCCATTTGTTTATGTTAAGTTATCATTATAAATATTAAATAATTTTAAAATACAAAAGTTTGTAAGTAACTTTATTTATAACGTTTTTTAAGATTTTGTTAGACATCCGATATAAGAAAAATTATTTTCCTTATATATAATTTTTTTTACTTTCAGGGAATTCATACGACCATAAGAAAAATATTAAAAAAATCATTTTCCTCAGCATAACACTTTTTAGAAACCAAAGGAAACCTTAGCAATGGGTGTTATTTTATTTTACTTTATTTTATTAGGATTGTGAATTATTTGGAGTATTATGATATTAAGAGAGTGAGTCATCCATGCTTCCCCTTCATCTCTTTATCCCAATCCACACATATGAATGCTACTATTATGAATAAAGGTTGTGGGAGGAAGTTTATCATAGCCTACTCCAATATTCTCCCTCTCCATCACCATGATGAAGGCAAGCTTGAAAACGGACTCTACAAATTTCCAGACTTTTGATCAAGAAAATTATCTACACCTCTAGCACACATGGGTGAAGATCGTCAAAGCTTTGATCCTTCAATTCTGCCCATACCCCCACTTCACATTTTGGATGTCCCAAGAACATGCATGTAAGATTATCATTATTCATGAAAATAGTTATAAACATTAACTGATTGAAGATGTGACAGATTTGTGTCGGGATGACGAAGGATCAACTTCTACTGCACTAATACTACTCTCTGGTAGTATTTGTTGATGTCATATGAATAGTGACCGTATACGTGAATAGTAGTACTATATATGTGAATAGTACTCGTACGAGAAAATAAATACAGAAATTAAGAACTTCATATTTACGTGGAAAACCCTTCAAGGTGAAGGGAAAAACCACGGGACAAACTTCGAACAATTCTTTATTATCTCAACGTGGTATACTGTACAATTCCTCCTAAGAATATTCTAATCTTAGGATATACACTCGAAATTAGAGATAACCCCACACTCCCTTAGTGTGGAAATTTCTCAATTGAGAATATCCCTCAACTTTCTCTCTAATATTTTCTCCTCTCTCCCCCTCTTCTCCCTCTATTTCTCTTGGATTTCTTGGATGATCCTTCAAAGCTTCTCACTTGCCTATTTATAGGTCAAGGGGAGAAGACATCTTGCTCAAAACATGGAGCCTAAAGAAAGAAAACAAGGAAAAAAACATGGAGCCTAAAACAAGGAGACATGCTTTCATGTTCATGAAAGTATGTATCTTTAAAAAATAAATCAAATGGGGATGGATCTCATCAAATCCCCCCCTCCGAACCCATTCAACATCGGAAGGAGGAAATCACCTAAATCCTTAACAGGATTCCATGCCAGCAAGCTTGGAACAGAACTCCAGCTTCTGCTTTGGAATGACTTTTGTTATCATGTAAACACGTTAACATGCGTGAATCTTTTTGAGTGGGCGTTTCATTTCTATGGCATCACAAATCCGTTGATATCTTCTTTGATATCTTGTCTGCATTGATAGGTGGCATTCTTGCTCAAGTCTATTGCACTTTGACCATCGCAATAAACCACATATGCATCTTGTTTTAAACCCGGTTCCTTGAAAAAATACTTCATCCACAATATATCTATCCTAGTTTGTTGTAGCTATATTGTGCCGATTTGGATAAAAACGACACATTTTTGTAGCTTTGGATTGCCATGATATGGCTCACACAAAGTAAACAAATAACTAGATGTAGATTTTACGCTATCAAGATCACCAGGCTATATGCGCATCTATGTAGCCTTGAAGTTTGGTTTTCCTTTTTCCAAAACATAAAACAAATTTGAAGTTCCCCTTAGATATCGAAGATCCGTTCTTGCTTCCACGATGTTCTTTACTAAGTTTTCAAAAATCTTTGATATCTGCATAGCGATATTTGCGCGTTATCTGAGATTATTACATTGACCGCCGTAACGCCATGAGGGCTTCCGGCGGCGTGGCGATATGAATAATCATTCGCGTAACGTTTGCCGCCGCGAGAGCGACTTTGGCGACGGGTTCCCGAAACCGACCGCGGCGTGGTGGCCCGAATTAGCCTGCTCATGTTGAACCTTTCAAGCATTCGTTCAACGTAACTTTCTTGTGACAACCATAGTCTTCTCTTTGTCGTTCACGAGTGATCTCCATCCCCAAAATTTGCTTGGCTGGGCTAAGATCCTTCATATCAAAAGACTTAGTTAACTCTTCCTTCAACTTACTAATTTGTGCTATGTCCTGGCCAACTATCAACATATCATCTACATATAATAATAGGATAATAAACTTCTCACCAAGAAATTGTTTGAAGTAGACACAATAGTCTGCTACAGATCTTTGGTACCCATGACCCACCATGAATGAGTCGAACTTCTTGTACCATTATCGTGGAGCCCGCTTCAACCCATACATACTCTTATTCAATTTACAGACTATGTCTTCTTTCCCTCTGACTTTAAACCCTTCTAGCTGCTACATGTAGATCACTTCTTCCAAATCACCATGGAGAAATGTAGTTTTAACATCTAACTGCTCTATCTCGAGGTCTTGATTACTTGCTAACCCTAAGATTGTTTTGATTGATGAGAATTTTACAATAAGAGAGAAAATTTCATCAAAATCAATACCTTTCTTCTGGCCAAATCCTTTCACTACTAAGCGGGCTTTGTATTTTACCAGGTTTCCTTTGCCATCTTTCTTCAGCTTGTACACCCATTTGTTCTGTAAGGCTTTCATCCCTTTAGGTAATTTCACGAGCTCATAAGTATAGTTTTTTTGGAGGGAGTCCTTGTCCTCTTTCATGGCTTTCATCCAGCTACTCTTATCTTTATGAATTTGTGCTTCCTAGAAGCTCTCTAGCCCCCCCTTATTAGTCAACAAAATGTATTCTAACGATGAATATCTGGTACTTGGCTTGGGCTCTCGATCTGATCTTCTAAGTTGCAATTGGTTATTCTCTTGTTCTGGAATCTGCTCCCCTTGATCATCATGCTCCTGTGATGGTATGTCCTCTTCATCACTATCTTCAGCTATTGCTTCTGGATTATCACCCTCATTCTGAGCACTTTCTTCTCTTATGGGTTGTGTGGGAGAATCAATAGTTACATTAGTAATAACTTTGTCTAACTGTTGCTCGTCTTTGTTAGAATCTTTCATTGTCTGATCTTCATGAAATACAACATCTCTACTTCTAATAAATTTCCTCATCTCCGGGTCCCAAAATTTGTAGCTGAACTCGTCATCTCCATATCCAATGAAGATACATGGTATGGCTTTATCATCTAGCTTCATCCTTTGCTCCTTTGGTACATGTATGAATGCTTTGCACTCAAACAATTTTAGATGGTTATAAGAAATTTCTTTGTCTGTCCATACCTTCTCTAGACATCAAACCTGAGCGGAGCTGAAGGACTTCTATTGATTAGATAACAGGCAGTAAGCACAGCTGCTCCCCAAAATGACTTAGGAAGCTTTGTTGTTCTCAACTTGCATCCGACTTTCTCCTGACCAGTGGAATTCCATCGCTACCACCTGTTGTGTTGAGAGATTGCTGGGAATGTCTTCTCATCTTTGAATCCCGATTTAGACGATAATCTACGAATTCTTGGGAAATGTATTCCACCTCGTTATCGTACAAAAGGGACTTGAGGGCTTCCTGTTCTCTTTCCACGTAGGCGTGGCGGTGAAAGTTCTTGAATACCTGGTCTTTTGACTTCAACAAATACACCAATGTTTTTCTTGAAGCATCATCAATAAAGGTTACAAAATATTTGTGTCCTCCTAGACTTTCGACTTCTATGGGACCATAAACATCAGAATATTCAAGTTCTAGTATTTTTTGACTTTTTGGTAGATATACTGTTAAATGAAACTCTATGTTATTTTCCAAGTAAATAATAATCACAAGGATTAAGGAGTGTACCTTTGGCAAAGGGAATGAATTTCTTCTTTGCCAACATTTTTAGCCCCTTCTCACTCATATGGCCAAGTCTTCTGTGCCACAAACTTGGTGAGGAATTTGTTGCTACATTCAACCCACAAACTTGATTTTGTTTACACTTCCATACTCGGCAGTTTTTCTTCATGTGACCTTGTTTGCCACAATGATAACAAGCCTAGTCTTTACCTCTTGACTTTGACCTTCCTTTGGATCTATCATTCTAAGGTTTTGACATTCTGCCTTTGCTTCTACCTCTGTTTTCTATAATCAATGCTTGTGACTCATTTCTGGTAACTCTACTTGTCTCATTATAAGATAGCAAGGATCCTAACACCTGCTCAAATTTTAAAGTGTCCTTCCCATATAATAGGGTAGTCACTAGGTTTTCATATGACTGAGGTAGGGATGCCAATAGGATTATAGCCTTATCTTCATCATCAAAAGTTACTTGAAACTATAATAGTTGAAAGAGAAGGCCAATGAACTTACTAAAATGTTATAGCACATATGTATTTTCTAGCATACCTAGACTGTACAACTCTTTCTTTAAATACAACTTATTTGACAAGTTGTTCGCCATGTACAATTTCTCTAGTCTCTCCCATATCTATTTTGCGGTTATTAACCGGAGTCTTCCGTTGATGTTGTTTAGTACTTAGATGCGAAGGTAAGTAGTATTGCGCGTTTGTCATCTCTTCCCATTCGACCACGTCATGGTTTTCGGCATTTTGGACTTGCGGATAACGCCTTGTGGACCTTCTCACTGTAGATCACTGTGTTCTGAGTGGTCAAAGTGTGTTATCAGGATCTCAAATCTAGACACACTGTGTGCTCAACTTCCTTGATTTTATGTAATGTAACAATCTCAAATCTTGTGTGAGTGATTGTTATTATATTATAAAATATATTCAATCTAACTCATCTCTTGTGATGATGTAATCAGCTCTCACATCCATCACTACTCTCTAGTAGCATTTGTTGACGTTGGATGAATAGTAACTATATATGTGAATAGTATTCTACACGTGAATAGTACCCATACGAGAAAATAAATACAGAAATTAAGAACACCACATTTACGTGGAAAACCCTTCAAGGTGAAGGAGAAAACCCTTGAGACAATTTCAGGAAACGATTCTTATTTACACAAGTGTTATGTAGTACACAATTCACCACGAGAATATTCTAATCTTGGAGTATACCCTCAAAATTAGAGATAACCTCACATTCCCTTGGTGTGGAAATTTCTCAATTGAGAATATCCCTCTCAACTTTCTCTCTAATATTTTCTCCTCTCTCTCCCCCCTTCTCCCTCCATCTCTCTTGGATTTCTTGGATGATCCTTCAAAGCTTCTCACTTGCCTATTTATAGGGTGAGGAGAAAGAACATCTTTATGAAACATGAGCTACAAGAAAACAAGGAAACAAACATTGAAAGTAAAACAAGAAGACATGCTTTCATGTTTCATAAAAATATGTCTCGTAAAAAAAAAATCAAATGGGGATGGATCCCATTGAGCATCTATGAAGTGAGTTTAGTGTAAATCGAAGCTTAAGATATATATATATATATATATATATATATATATATGATTTTTTTTTCTTCATTATTATTTTGGCATGCCCATTACAGCACCTTCCGCGGTTATGCTCATACAACTTTGTGATTTGATCCTCCAAACATAATAAAATATCAAAATGAATTAAGTAGAGTGAAACACGTTCAATATGGGATTGGATATTTGATGTAATCCAATCGTCTGTCTCTCTTTTTGCAACTTTTGCAAGTCTTCAAGCCTTGAGTTTAGTATAAAAGTAATTAATTTTTAGAAAAAAAAAATGATACATATAGACTTGTTTTCAAAATATTCACAAAATTAATTTTTTTTTTAATTTTTTTAAATCCCATAATATAAAATGCGATTTTGAAAATTAACGCTAAGCAGCATTCGCGATTGTGGCTTTAAGGGTAAATTTAAAAGCTGCGTTCCCGATTCTTGATTTTTAAGGTTAATTTTGGCAGCATCCCGGTGATGTGGTTTAAAGTTAATTTTAATATTTAGTGTTAGATGAATGTGGTTCTAAAAAGCAAAAAAATTAGTTTTATGAATATTTTGAAAATAAATCTATGTGTAATTTTTTTTCTAAATATGAATTATTTTTATACTAAACTCTCAAGCCTTTCCAAGTCAACTATTATTTAATCCAAATTTCTTTCCTTTGCAGTCGGGCACACTAGTATGTGTTTGTCGGCCCGTCCTAATACTTAGCAGCACGCCAGTGTTCTATTTTTGTGATCTACTAAATTACTATCTTCCAAAATGCTTTATGCATGTTTAACTTTTATGAGTTATGCGTGTGTTTGAAGTCTCACATCGATTAAAAATAGAAAGGATTATAAGTTAATAAAAATAGCAAATATATAATTAGTGAAGTTTTAGAGGAGAGAACAAAGTGACAAGTAAAAAATTTTAAGGGTTTTAAACTCCCAAAATGGATAATATCATATCAATGTGAAGAGATGATAGGTATGTTAAGCTCTCAACATTTCTTTTAGGTGATACTTACAATTCCTCACAGTGAAGAGATATTTTCATTTATAAACTTCTGGTTATTCACAGCTACAACATTTTATGAATATATGATCATGATAAGGAGACAACCATCATGGAGTACAGTAATTGATTCGAGTAAAAAGTTCTGTAAATGATGAAAAAGACAGAGTAGTCGACACATAAGTCTTCTTTTAATATTTTTATTTTTATGATGCCATTCCTTACTTTTCTAACTAGTCAAATGTGGGGTGCTATGTTATTCCCCCTTCTTTTTGTGTCGACATTCAAATAATGAAATTATTTTAACATAACAATGAAAGGGACTAATTAGTTACATGATTGAAAGACCATCCATTTAATTCTTTTGCCCTAGTAAAAATGTGGATGAAAGCAATAGCGGACCAACAACCACTGAGAATTAGTTTAAATAATAAATTGATGAATAAGATAAGATGCCTTCTCTTTTAATTGCTTTTAGAAAAGTTGATTTCAGATCAAAAGATGTGCATGAGAGATCACATATATTTTATTTTAGATATATACTATGCCAAAATGTTAGTTTGTGCGTCTAGCAAATGTTTAACAACATGTCATGAGCCAACGTGAAAAGTCATGTTTAATTTTATTGTGAAAAATATAAAATAAAATAAAATAAAATCAAAATTCCTTAAAAACAAATAAAATGAGTTTAAATAAAAATATAAAAATAATTTATTAAATTTAGGCCCCATTTTTTTATTTTTTTATTTTTAAACTATCTTACCATACATGTCTCTTGCATCTTTCGGGTTCGAAGCATGCCTGGGCTTATGGATTATTTGGAGTGTTGTGATAATTGAGAGAGTGAGTCATCCTTACTTTCCCTTATTATTAGTGGAATGAGAGGCCTTCCCAACCCACACATATTAATGCCATGCGTTATAAATAAGGGAAATGGGGAAGGAAGTTAAGCATAGCCTACTCCAATTTCCCATCAATCGATCACCACGATGAAGGCTTTACTTGTGTGCTTTCTCTTCCTTTCAGTGCTGTTCCTCTCATCTTCCGTCAGTGCTCGAGAGTTAGCCGTTCAAAATGGTAGTTTATTTATTTATTTTCAGCCTTGTAGTACTAGCTAGAAATATGAGTAACACACAGAGACACATATACATGAGCTGCTGTTTTTTCTGTCTCTGATATCTAAGTTCAATATGGAAATAAAAATTTTATAAGAAAAGCTAGCGGGTTGTGTTCAACTAATATAATTATTATCTCGACTTAGTTTTTACGGAAAATTCAAGAATGTTGATGATATCTTATCTTACATCTGACATGGATGTTGCAGAAATGATGAGTACTGGTGATGGTAAGAATCCCAGTAGTGCTACCGATGCTAACGATCGTGATAAACCAGTCGTCGGCAATGGAAAAGGAAAACCAGCTCACAAGTGTGGAAAAGGAATCCCTTACAAAAACTGCAAGCCACCGGGCTCTTCAAAATGAGAAGCTACTACTTACTACTGCTACTTAGTAGTATCCAGCCAACAACAATATATGTTTGTGAATGAGGTTTGAGTCGTTTGACTCAATGATTAAGGATTGACCGAGACATAAAAAGACTCAAATTCGAGTTTCTGTAAAAACAGAATACTATACATCGATGTAACAATATTTAGATGTCAAAAATGAAAAATAAAACAATATATGTATGAAGGAGTCGTCTAAGCATGTGACACATGCATGTATGATGAATGTGTGGTTGATTTAAAGTTTGTGATGATGTCTAATGTGTTGAGAGGTTGCTTTAATAATAACAATAACAATAATAATAATGCCAGTCTCCTTGGGAAAGCATCTTGTGCTTCTACTTTTCACTCTATTTTCAATTACACAACAGCTAATAATGTTTTCTTTTAAAACTTACATGTACATGTATACATAATTGAAATATATATGTTACTTTCAAATTCAAACATGGAAAATGTTTGATTTACAATTTGAATTATATGATTTTTTTAATTAATATTTATGATTTTCAGTTGACATTGATTAATTTATTTCTTTATGGAAAATGCATATATATGATCATCATGACCATATTCGATGCGCAGACCATCCTAATTGTTAGATTATTATATATGGCAAGTTAGATTTATTATGTATGGTAATTTGTATTTTTCCATCTTTAGGTTTGTATAGCTTAGCTTATATAAGGCCTCATATTATACATGTAATATATTGGGTTTTCATATATACAAAGTCTCAAATCTTTCTTCATGGTATAAAACAAGAGTTCTACGATTTTTATAGTGCTCGTAGTGCAGGTATTACGATGCAGAGTAACATAAACTGCTTTCCGTGACGCCTTGGATTTGCCACCGTATAACTTGTTTTTTCGATAGAAAACCACGAGTTGATCTTTATTTCCCTCATGCGCCAAGCCCTAAAGCGAAGTTATAGGCCCTTCGGAGGAGTAAGACTGTCGAGAACGATCACACCAATGTGCGCGAGGTCACCGGAGCCGTCTGCCTTTGCTGAGTGCGGGTTTGTCCCTGCGCGCCTTCGCTGGGCGCGTCGGATCACCTTTCGCACACATGCACTTCACCTTTGCATCCGTGGGGCTCCCGCCAGTACCATGTCGGCGTTAAATCCCAGGCCACGTTGACTAGCGCGACGGGTGAACATTCCCGTGCCGCCCGACCATCGGCCCGGCGATGCGGTCCCGGTAGTTGGCCCCGTCACATACGCCATTGACTTTGTCCGCGTCGGCGGATTGATCGGGTGACAGTGCATTGACGGCGCGCTCGGTCCGGCACATTGTGTTTTCAATTGAATTTTAATATGCGGGTGATGAGATTTGGTCAGGTCCGTTTATTTTTAATGGAATGGTGACGGGTGGTGCCAGCGAAGTAAGTAGTTATCTCAAGGTCGCAGGCGTGGCTTTATGTCTCACGGTGACCGTCACCATTAAGAAGAAAAAAGTGTGCAGCGATTACGCTGTCTTAATTCGGATTGAGGATTGGAGAGTGCTAGTCATCAAATCCTCACATAGTTTCGTAATACATCTATTCCATCCATTGTTGATGAGTTTGGCAACATTGATATTGCCAAAGAAGTTTGGGACTTACTTATTTTCGGTATCTTGAGGTGATGGTGCTCGCAAAACATTTGTATAAACTTTCTATCCGGTCGGTCGGGAGCACAGTGAGCGGATTCTTTGTATGCTCGCAGATGGCTGAAATCTATTTGGGATCAAATTAATTACTGTCTGAACCGATTATCTCGGTCTGGCGGCCCAAAAGGTGGTTTATGTTCGCGTGAACAAGGGCCGGTATTTCGGTTTCTAATGGGAACCATTGATGAGTTTGAATAAGCCATAAGTCATATTCTCCATTAGGATCCTTTACCAACAGTCTCATAAGCTATTCATAAGTTAGTTGCTAATGAGACCCGACTTCAGACTCGCCCATTTATCCCGTTGTGGTTAACGCTCACTACAGCCATTCGTGACTGTTACTCTCTATTTTCCTACGTCATTTCACCTACCTATGTTTACGAATGAAGGGGAATAATGTCGAACAAGCGTAATAATAAAATGCTGTAGCATACGGCCAGTTCTGTAAGAACAAAGGTCATTCTATTGAAACCTATTACACTCGTCAGCGTATTCTTCAGAACACTGCTGCTTTGACCCAATCTGAATTATCAACTATGGACTCCCATTCCAAGTCTGGTCCTGCCTCATCTCTCTCTATAGAAGATCTACGTGATATGGTTAATCAGGTTCATCTTCCATCTTCCAATGCATCCAACACTGCTCTTTCTACGATATCGGTACTTAACCCTACGTGGGCTGCTTGATTCTGCTGCTGCTGATAAATATGAGCTTCTTACGATGTTGTACCTTCGCACACTTCTACTTCTCTCCCTACCATATATCACGCAAATGGTTTCTCTTATGTCTCTCATCTTGTGTGTCTCTACCACCGGCCTTGTTTGTTTCAATGTTTACAAGATTCCCCCAAACTCACTCATAATCTTCTTTATGTTGGTAATCATTGAACTTGGTTTTTATACGAACCTTTTCCTGCGGGTGTGGTTGTTCGGGATTCTCGGGGACGGATCGTTGGGACGCTGTAAGGTTGGAAACGTTGTTTGAGTTTCATCTCTGTACGTTTACCGTCCTCTGTCTCCTGGCACTAATGCCGGGTGAGCTAACCTTCTCTTGCTTTATGGCATTCGCTTGGTAAATGCGTTTATCTCCCAGGGTTAAACAACTAGTTTTAGGGGTTTTGTTAGGTTCGGTTCAAATAAGAGTTTTGATTGTATGTCTTGTCAATTTGGAAAACAAAATGCTTTACCATTTAATAACAATGTTTCTCATGCTCTTTCTTCTATTTATCTTATTCATGATGTATGGGGCCCCTCTCCTATTTCTACTATGGGTGGGTCACGTTACTTTGTTAT
The DNA here is from genome assembly GCA_016808115.1 of Tetrastigma voinierianum. Taxonomy (NCBI): domain Eukaryota; kingdom Viridiplantae; phylum Streptophyta; class Magnoliopsida; order Vitales; family Vitaceae; genus Tetrastigma; species Tetrastigma voinierianum. Next base: position 599,493 of record JAEQBH010000610.1, read on the forward strand.
TATTATGGATGATTTTTCCCGATCTACTTGGATTTATCTCTTCAAAAATCATTCTGAACTTTATTAAATATATCGTGACTTTACCAAAATGATTGAAACACAGTTTTCTAAACCTATCGAAAATTTTCGAATCGATAATGCCGAAATATAAGCCCGTGAATTTACCTCTATTCTACATCAATTTGATCTTGATTCCTCATTCATAGTGTTGGCGCCTCGTGAAATATAAGCGGGGCTGAGCTCAAACCGTCATATTCTTGATGTTGTTAGGTGATACCCCTCTTGTGCCGCTTCTACTCCTTCTCAGTTTTGGGGGGAAGCTACTCTTACTGCCATTTACACCATCAATCGGTGTCCTTCTCCCATTGTTCAAAATCAAACTTCTTATGATCTATTGTTTGGTTCTTCTCCCTCCTATGACTTTCTTAGAGTCTTTGGATGTGCTTGTTTTGTTCTTCTTCAAGATCATGAAAGAAACAAACTTTAGTCTTGTTCTTGTTTGTGTTGT